>CM024591.1:33407545-34042545 GCA_014182565.1 Eucalyptus marginata
AACTAATTAATTTGCCAAAGGGGCATGATCGATTGGATCGCGCCGCCCTCAAATAAAAGAAACATAAACAAATGGAACATAAACAAAACTCGAATTGGGTTACATCATTAACCTTTCCAATTAAGCATCGCCGAAAGTGATCCACGATGAAGAATGATTAGTGCCACTCTTGCTGTCCTTAGCTGCCCTCGTACCCCAAAAGCGCCGAGGCCTTTGCAATGACGACATGGGACTTTGGTAATCGCACGTGGAGGAACCAGTTAGGACATCTTCAGTTAGGTGCCTTGAATTTGTGTTTTCATTTTTTGTCCCACATTTGGCGCCATTTTTTTTGCCTATTTTACCTCGTCGGTTCTTCTTCTGAGAGCAACATATTTAAATTAAGGTTCAATAATCGATAAAGCATTATTCGTTATCTAGAGATGTCCCACTCGGATCGAAATTGAAATGCTTCTTTTCCTCGTTTTACCGAATTTGATTGACCTTGTAGTGGAATGCTGCGGCAAAAAAGAAGGAAAAAGGGTACCCGACAATCACAAATTGCTTTATCGATCCGACGTTCCTTCTTTCATCATTAGTCACATGTGTACCTAATCTTATAGATTCCGATCTTCAAATTTGAAACTGGATTTGTCGTGATTTATCTCCTCGAAAATCCAACTTCCAATATATTTTATACATAAACTTGTCTTAGTTGGCATATGTTGCATTTTAGATGTTTATAATAGCTATCATGGTTTGACCCCAAAAAAAAAAAAAAAAAAAAAAAAAAAAGGTCCATCGTGGTGTTATGGACAAATGGGATTAGGTTTCATGTGACCCGGATTTTGGGTTTTTCGCTAAGATTGAACACAAATTCGCCCAAAAGGAAGATATACAAATTCAATGGATTTGGAAGACTTTTGAAAAGTGACGGACTTGATTACTTGACATTGATTGAAGAAACATACTACATAATTAACTTTAATGTAAATTAGTGGAAAATGAATATGTATTAAAAAAAGAAAGCCTAAGTGAGAGTGTTTGGTAAATATTTTTTGGACCGCTTTAAGGTATGCCAGCATTGACAAGTCTAATTGTCCAAGACAAGTCCTTGGATGCCTCAGCCTTTAAGCATTTTTGGAAGGCGGGTATAAGGTCTATGAATTTTTTTTCCTTTCAAAATTGCCCTCAATTGTATTTTATCATACTAGTTTTTAGGAGTTCTGGGTTAGAATCTGCAACCTAAGAACCAAACCAGTGGGAACTTGTCTAATTCCAAGTTCAAAAGTATATGGGGTAAGTTGCAAGTTCCAAAAATTGAGGAACTTATAACCTAAAATTCGAAATAAGTTTTTGTATTTTTATTGGCCCATGCCTTCACATGATCGTATGGTATTTTACGGTGTTCAATGAGTGTATAATCCGAAAAAACTAATTTGAGTTTTCATTTTATGATTGAGATTTTTAGTTTGTTAATATTCATATTTTTCGTGTTTAAATAGAAGTTATAGTTAGTGAAATATAACAAAAAGTGATGGTCATTAAAAATTATAATTCATTGCAATCATTCAATTAATAATATATGTATAACCTGGGTAGATCTTAGAATCGATCTTGAAATATGTGACAAAGATAAAGTAAGTTCCAAGTTTTAGAATATGCATAATAGGTTTCAAGTTCCAAAATGATATTCTTATTCCAACAGGTTCCAAATTCCATGAGAAATTTGTACAGAACCTAGAACCGCTCATTCCTATCAATTTTGCTTCACAACTACTCATCTTCAACTTGCAAATCTAGAGTCGGACAAATGCCGACGTGGGGTCACCTAAGATGGGGCGACACTAGCCGTGAGGCCGCGGCGACCTATTGCCTAATTCGCACGTTCGCGGAGTCCAGGTCCACCTCGCGCGCCGCTAGAGTTCATATAGGACTCGTCTAAGGTCGCAATACCTCAGTAGCCCTCACATAGGTTTGTGCCAACCGTTGAAGGCCAAATATGGGAAGCTCGACTTCAAATGCCATATCTAGGAAGCTCAAAGTCGAAATTAAACCTGGTTTAGTTTCTTCTGACAATATGGCGCCACACCATTTATTTATCTCATAATCTTTTAATTAAAAAAAAAAAAAATCTCCTCTTGACTCACAGATATTGGATTTTTATGTTTCGTACACGTTACTCTGCAAACTCACCTAAAAATAAAGGAGAAATATGATCAATATCTTCTATTTTTAATGAGTACCCTCGCACCTACACGTCGTGGGAGAACTGGTGCGATAACTCGCGCAAATAAATTATTTTGCAAAAAGACTTAAAGATATTAATATCAGTTCATCATCCCTGCTGTCTTTTCAAATTTTAGAAAATGCTCATTGAGAAAAATCCTAAAAGTAAAGGGTTGACTTCAGCCTATGCTTGACCTTCATGCATCTCTTGATCATGATTAGGTATCCCATGACTGGAGCCATTTTCTTTTGAGGCGAGAAGACGAGCTTCCACAGTCGAAAAAGGGTGCACAGAGGCTGCCGACAAATTTACTCTCTTTGGCAGTACCTTAATTAAAAGATTGATAAATTTCATAAACCGAGTCTAGTAGAATTGACCAATCAGAAGTTGGAGCACATCTTTATCCACGAATTTTATATTGATGTTTAGGATGATGTGTACAACTGGTGCTTTCACTGCATATTCTTGTGCCATTTCTTTTTCCTGAGCTGGATGCTGTTGCTTTCATTATCCTTGATAACTGTTCTCAAGCAGATGGTGCCACCGTACTTGATTGTTGTTTTTTCTACACCAACCATAGAGTTTTTTTATGCTTAAAGCATAATCCACAGGGACAGACAGCAATCCTTGCTTCCTCTGAATAGTTAATGACAATCCTTTTGGATGAGTGTTCATGTCATATACAAAACAAGTAGGTAAACTCCAAGACAGTCTAGGACAAAAGAGAAAAAAAAACACACACACACACAACATTACATACTTACAGATGATGAGTACACAGTGGTATACAAGTAGAGACAACTTCATAAGCTCCTCAGAATAATTAAAAAAAACCAAACCCCTCATGTGATGGAAACTGATGCGATGATGAGAAGGTAAGGGGGGAGGTGATTTTACTTTTCCCCCTTATCTTCCAAACAGATGAAGGCCATAAAGGAATGAACCGAAAAAAAAGAGTGTCCTATTTTCTAAAGGTTCCTAACTGGCACTGGAATCTTGGTTGGATCTCTCCAGCTATGCAAAGCCATGCCTGCTCTCACAACCTCCAAATGACAGAACTATGACATGACGACAAAGAAAAGGACAGCAGAAAGAAAGAAAAGAAGAAGAAAAAAGAATTCCAAACGACAGGGTGTTTCATCCCCACACTAGCCTACATGCACATAACACCCACCATCACCCTTTTGCAGGAAAAGTGTTGGTAGGCATAACCCAGAAAATAAAAAAATTGGGCTTTTAATAAGAAGAAAAACGAAAGTCAAAAACATGAAGGCAGACTCTTTCTTGTCCACCAAGATGAGACCAAATAGACCAGGACCAGGGGCCTCCCTCTCCCTGAAGGTGCATCCCTTAAAATTTGTTCATGACATGTACTTCACCACCATGTCCAGTGTTGCCCGAATGCTGCCGGGCCGCTGGTATTTGCTTAAGATCTTTTGGCGGCTGATGACTCCAATAGCATAATCTGCAAATTTTCAGGACATTTGATAATGCTCAGTATGCCGACCTGACATTATATCAAATTTAGGATTAAAGACTACTGGTTAATCAAAAGTGATCATTTGATTCAAGAACTCCACCTTGACTTCTATGTCGCAGCATAGGCACCAAATGTCACTGTATAATGCCATCGGTCATGTTCCTAACTCGGAGTTCGACGGTCCTTAAATCGCGAAGATGTTGCAAGATCTCTTGGAGAAGATGCAATCCTTTATCGCCCTTCCTCAATGAGTTGATGCAGTGCTTTAGGAACTCCCTGTCAGCTTCAAGAGCCTGCAGTCTCTCATACATGGTCTACTTCTTCCTCGATCGCAAGCCTCTTGTCTTCCTCTCGGTGTTCGTCCCCGCACAGCTCACCATCTAATTCTGTTTCTGCACCAACCGCATCAAAAGGGGAAGCAGCCTCTTTGCCTTAGGGACCCAAGCCGCCTGGGTTCCTGGTGATATCCATTCATTTTGGAATGGCCGTTCCCATTCCCATTAGCTTCACCATTCGACAAGTGATCACTGTGGCCGTTGCCGTTTTCCTTGTAGGAATGAGCGACCATTGGCTTCACGTCCTCAAAATGTTGTCCTTCTTCATAGCTTATGCCGAAAAGCTTCTCTTCCAGAGCCTTGAGCTGCTCTAGAATGCACAACCTCTTCCTCAAAGTCCTCCAATGACTCCTCCAGATACACAACCGCATCAGTTGGGGTCTTCTCATGGCTTCCATCTCGGTCACCATTAAGGCCATCCTCCTCCTTCACTTCACCATTCAAATCAACTGATAACCTGTCACCATCCTCAGAATTGCTACAAGATGCGGATGAAGTTCGGTGTCTTCTCGCAATCATCATATGTTCCTTGGCCTTGTACTCCTCGACCCTCTGGCGATACATCTCGAGCTCCTGTTCCAATTCTTCCTTCTCCTTTTCTCGCTTCACCATAAGATCATTCAGAAGCTGCAATGCTTCTTGGTCGTACTCGGATTGCTCTTCCATCATTCTCTGGTACTGCAAGGCCTCCATTTGCATCGCAGCCTTCTCTTCTTGGAGGCGGTTGATCATTGCCATGGTTTGGCTCGCCGCAACAGCAGAAGCACTCCTCTCTTCTTCAAGTTCTGCATATAGAGCATGTAAGGCCTTCCTTTCGGATCTCAATGCCGATTTCAGCTTCTCGATGGTGAGAGTACCTTCACCACCTTCAATATCACTGATCACACTCCCGTCCAACGACTCTATAGAATCTTCCGTCCCAGAGTCTCTCCTGTCTAGAAGTAGTAATCTCCTATGCAGGCTATCAACGGAAGTGGGTGTATCCGGCATTCTCTCATCTTCAATATTCTCATTACTCTCCATACACAATCGCAATTGACCATTATCTTCTTGCTCGGTCGCTCCAAGCGAGACAGTTTGGAATTCGATATTTCCGTCAACTTGCATAAACCCTATAACCCACAAGAGAAAAATGGTATAAGATTAAGAATAAATAAAGAGCCATTTGCAAAGTCCTTCATTTGGCAAAGTACTCTTAAAGCTTACCGTGATCGAAATCAGTGCTGAGAAAGTCATATCTAGTAGAAGGATCTTCCTGTGTGCACTGAAACGAAGAGAATGATTCTTGAGTATGAATCTCATCGACTGTTTCTTGATCAGGAATCTCTGTCCCGATTGAAATCTCTGCATCAGTCTCGTCGTTCTGTGAATTATACTCCTCTTCGGCTCCTACATATATCATGAAGCATTCTCAATTTTTGCACACAAATTTCACAGAAGCAAAACTATAGAGTTCTACTCAGACTATAACAATTACCTGGTTGAAAGTCTGAACTTTCGAATACTCCTGCCTCTTCTGCAGTTCCTTGAAGAACATCATCACTTCGCACCCCGAGAGTCCCAGTTTCTTGAGTAACAGCAATTTGCTCATCGCTTTCCTTTTCTAGTGCATGATGTGAGACATTCTCATCCAATTCTGCAGCTTCGGAAGCATCGGTCTTTCTGAGCTCCTTGGTTTCGAATTCTAACATCAAGCCTTCACTCTCAACGGAATCGCCCTTAATCTTATCCTCCACAACTTCATTCTGCTTCCCAGGAGAGGAGCAGAAGTCCAAAACGACATCCTGTGGTCCACAGTTTTCCTGTTCTTCCTCTGTAATTGTGTACAGCCCTTTCAGTCCCACTGGAATCAACTCGCACTCATTGTTTCCGATGTAAAACTCCAAGTGACGAGACGAGAGCCCAGTTCCAGCCTTTGATTGGCCTTTTCTGCCTCGGATTCGAAGCATGCTCCGATCAGTCTTATCAGACAAATGGCTGTCAACAATGAACACATTTCCATCATCCTTGGTACCGACTCCGCGCTCCTTCTTAATCTCCAGTTCGACCTTCGCATCCTCATTCTCCACCATTTCTTTAATACCAGATTCTGATGAAGGCGACGACCACTTGTCCTCCTCCTCCTTTGGCTCCACCTTAACATCCCTATCTGTTTGAGAATATTGAGAAACCTCCACAAACTCCAACTGGCGAGACCAGAGCTCGGTGATGGCCGCGGCTTGGCCTTTTCTATCACCGAATTGAAGCATGCTCTGATCATTCTCATCAGACACATGCCTCTCAACAATGAACACATTCCTATCATCCTCGGCAATGACTTCGCGCTCCATCTCAGTCACCAGTTCGACCTTCTCATCGTCATTCTCCGCCATTTCTTTAACACCGGATTCTGATAAAGGCGAACACTTGTCGTCCTCCTCCTCTGGCTCCACCTTAACATCCCCATATGCGTGACAATCTTCAGAAACTACCGCAAATCTTCCAGTTTCTTCAATCCCCTCATTGCCTTCCTTCACAAACAACTCCGATCCGCTCCCGAAATCTCCATCGTCACCATCCTCTGCCTCTGTGACAAAATACCCCTTCTGGGTATCATCAAGGTTATCAGAACAAGACTTGATCGAAGCACAGGGAGAGAAATGGGACTTCTTCTCCACGCTCGCCCCACAGCAACAGCAACACTTCACCTTCTCATCTTCCTCATTCTTAGCCGGACCGATTTGCAAAGAGGACGAGCAATCCTCGCACATGTCTTGGAGCTCTACTAACTTCTGGTGGTCGAAGCAGTACACCAGCTTGGAGATTTCGCTGGCGTGGCTCTCGCAGACAAGGCCCCTGTGATGGAGCTTGCTCCTGCCGGGCTCGAACAGATGATCGAGCCTGGAACACAAGAGGCAGGGCCTCTTCAGGCCGAAGTAATCGGCGAATCGGACGATGACGTAAGAGAAGAGGGAGTTGAGGAGGAGGAGGCTGATCAGAGTCCATTCAAGAATGGCGTAGATCAGAATGAGGGTCATCTTGTTGGTGTTCCTGTGAACCATGGTCGCAAACTTGTTGGCTGCCATTGGAGATGACGATCAATATGTACTGTACAGACTACACACACACAGAGAAACGCACAGAGAGAGAGAGAGAGAGATTGTAATACAGAGTTTTTTTGCAGAGAAGATGGGGTTTGGACAGAGAGGGAGAGAGACAGAGACAGAGAGAGAGAGGGAGATGGGAATGGTTTTTCAAGAAAGATGATGATGAAGGAAGACAAAATAGTCAGGAGGAGAAACAGAGGAGAAGAGCCATTCTTTGATGGAGGAAAAAACCTAAAAAGAATTTCTTGGCAGCATCATCCTGCAAGCCACTTTTGACAAAGCTAAGTAACCACGAACATTCTCTTCATTGTAGTAGAGAAGATACCAGAAATACCTATACATATATAATCTAGACAATTCTTCTCTTTTGTTTTTTTTTTTCTTATGGGGGGATTTCTCCTATAATCCCGTTCTATATAATCAATTTATTGGCAATACATTTTCAAGGATCACGTCACATTTTTTTTTATCGATTTAGATATTTATACATCCTAAAGAATCATTCACATTTGATCATATCCTGATCTCGAGATCGCTCGGGTTTGGTAGAAAATATTGGCCATCAATGCAGGACGTGTGATAGATATCAAATATGGGACACCACCCTAATTTCTCCACAAACCCTTTGTCCAAGCAAGAATTTCTACCTTTACGGTCAAAATTTTAATGACCACATTAGTTTTTACGAATTTCAAATACTTTAGTTGATGGAAAGATAAAAATAAGGGGGAACCGGTGGCCCCGCCGGCCATGCCCCCTAAATTGGTGGCCAGTCTTAAAGTAAAAGTGTTCGTGTGGGGGCCCGACTGATGATGCCATTGCCGGGGCTTCTTTCGGAATTCAAAGTCTATTTCTTTTTTTCCCCCCTTAAAGATGCTTCCTTGGTAGATCATGCGCAAACAATTTATCACAAAAGTAATGCCTTTTACTTTTTATGCATTTGCCACCTTTTAGAAGAAGAAGGAAGAAGAGACCGGGTGAAAATAATTTAATAGTTTTACTAAGTGTCTTCTTTCGAATCATGTATAGAGAAAACAATAAAATGTTTGGTCGAACGATGTCGTTTAAATTTTTTGGATCAAGTTATCTAGTATTGCAAAATGTTGGTAAAACTTTTTATAAATTTAACATTATTTAAAAAGAAGAGGTCGTGTGAGATATTGATGATGTTCCGGACTGCTCCCTAAGGATACATGTAATCGAAAGTGCTAGGAGCACAAAGCACATAGTTTTTAGTCTATACTTCAAGGACTTGAAAAGTATTTAATTTGAGGTGGCATCCTATGTCGATATAAATGCATTAAAACAAAAAATTTATGGCTATGTTTGCCTCTGAGTACGCCATCTAATGATACAAATTGCTAGACTTGAACTCTCCTCATTGCAAGAAGAGGTTTTGATTGATAGGTGGGGAGGATGAAATATCGTCAAAAAATTGCAATACTAAGCTTGCCGAGTTAAAGAATATAACAAAACTAATCACTCTAGAAATATCAATCGGTGATCTCATCACACTCTTGGAGGATGATGACCTATCATTTGCGCAACTGATTAGATTTTGGATCACAATAGAAAATGTTTACGGGAGAGAATCTGAAAGTTTGAAAACCTGGAGATCAAACTGAAACTATGCAATAACATTCTTTTAAAAGAATGGTTCTGAGAACTCTATAGAAACTAAATATTTGCATTTTGACAAGTTAAGAGATTTCAAAAAAAAAAAAAAAAAGTCGTGCACCCATGGATTTCAAGAAATGAAGCATCTTGACAATCGCAACAACCCCTTAAGCAAGAACGTTGCCAATTCATCCATTGGCCTCCTTTTCACTGCTCTTATGATTTTAGAGTGTTCCTCAAAAATCTTATTAATCTGGAGAAGATATGCCATGACCTTGTCGCACTAGATCGCACCATAATGTTTCCACAAATTGAAAGTTGCAAGTGTCAAAAAGTGTGACCAATCGAGAAATCAATGGCTTCTTTCAGAGGTGCAAAGCCTTTTACAGTTGGAAGAGATGCAAGTATTAAAACGTGAATAAATGCATGCCATTGTCACAAATAAAGCATGAGAAGATAAAGTTATTAACGATGACATAAATGAGTTTTCTAATGCATATCGTCTTGAGCAAGTTACCAAATATGATGAGTTTTTGCATTGAAACCAAAATCAAATCAAAGGGTTCCCCAATTCAAGTAACTTTTTCATTTTCTCCCGGAGTGAGTCTATCTTATTGAAAGGGTATAAGTTTCCTCAATTCCTTATCTTGCAAACGCTACCAAAGTCATAGTATTACAGGGAGATTCAAGGCCTTATTTAAAATAAAGTCCATCGTGAACTCTCTTTTGAAAAAAAAAAAATTTGTTTCAAGCCTTTATTTATAATTTCTCATATTAATTCTCTTTAAAAATGCATTCAATCACATTCTGACTTTGTCAACAAAGTATATCTAGCTCGAATAATTGGCTCAATAATACAAGTACACATTCTTGTAGACTACATACGAGAGATTTGGTTTTCAGTGTCTAAACCCACAAGTGATAAAAAAAAACGGGGTGTTTATTTCCCACAATCTAAACCTGCTTAGCCCATCATCGCTCTTTTCCAACCATCAAATTCCACTTCCATGATCACACCCTCATCATCTTCTTTTTGACGAAAATCGGAAAGCAACAAAAAAATCAATAGAATATAGACTAAACTAGGTCACCAAAATCACTAGCCTTTCTTGGTCTATTTTTTCAAGATCATGCCGGAGGCGGTCGAGGGCTGCACCGCCCAACCCTACCTAATCACCTGAATTCTCCATCCGCTCCTCATTTCCAACGAAGATTCATTCACATAAATTATATTCAAAACGATATGAACACAATCTTGGAAAAAAAAACGAGACATATTCACAAGGAATGTTTCTGTACATGTTTCAGTTTAATTGCTTTGAGTTGGTGATGGTGACCATCGGTATATCAGTCCTTTTCGGTAGGATGCTATCGACTTTTGTTGTGCCTTGTCCCTTCAAATTGCTTTTGCTTTTCTGAAGCATCTATCCAGAGTCCTTGGGTCTTTTCAGATTTATATATCGAGGTAAACACGCCTTGAATCCTAGGCTAGCTTAATTAGCTGCTTATTACTTTAATTTAGATATTCTTTCCTAATAAATTGTAGCCTTAAGGATTGTTTGGCAACCATCCTTATCGAGATTGAGCTATTAACACGATAAAAAAAAAAATGCAGGAAGAGAATGTTTGGATTATGTTAAAATAAAAAATAGAAAACTTATATGTGGGATATCACGAAATAAATCTTTCTGAGAACAATAACTATACTATCAATTTTTATAAATATGCTGGAGAGATATTTCAAGGTGTTAATTTGATTTAGAGTTAGGGATGCGTTTCATTAGATTCTTAAATTACACACTAAAGCTAAATTCAACTTTTCTAAATGAGCTAAAGAAAACATCCCATAAAGTATGCAAACAATCTGTTCCACTCTTTTCTTCTTTAATTTGCTTTCAACTCACATGTTTTTGGACCAAACCGAATGATTGTGCAAACAACCCTGAATTTTCCCGTACTTTTTATTTCACTCAAATCATACTTTTAAATGGAAAAAAATTAAAAAAATTGGGCGGACAGCTAATGTGTGGCCACCACACATATTTGAATAATCAAAAGGTTTTTATCAACTTCATTTAATTAAATTTTCTCCTGATTTTTATCCGCCTCTTATGGCCCCATGTTCTCTAGAATGGTCCACCGTTTTGTGCACGCGTCTAATTATATTTAAAAGGTGGGAAAATAATGATAATAAAGGTAAAGAAAAGAAAAGAAAAAGAAAGTTTCAAATTTGACGACTAATCAAGGAAGAAAGATATGTGCAAAGACTTGGCTAAATGGCGGTGACTGACTGATCACTGTGGTCCAAATTGGAGGGCGGGACCGATGGAGTTTGCTTTGCTTTGCTTTTGCTTTCATATAAAGACATATATAAATATTTCTCAACTGAGCTAGTAATTATAACTACATGAAGTGTTTACTTTTGCTTAATCTTTTTATGTAATTCTATTTATACAATACACATCAATGGGCCCCGTACCTACATGTTCACTATGATAGCATTCATACCACTTGTGGGCAAGAGCATATTTGCCTATTTTATAGGGCATTTTTGTATTCGAGCGATATCATTACTTGGGGAGTTTCTGATCTTCTGGAATCATATTATTATTATTATTATTATTATTATTATTATTATTATTATTATTATTATTATTATTATTTATTATTATTATTATTATTATTATTATTATTATTATTATTATTTTATTTTATTTATTTTAGTTTTTTGAAATTTTTGAAATTATTGAACATCTAATCTTCTGGAATCATATTATTATTGAATTTTGAACTTGGTGGATTGCGTGTGAATTTTCTTGAACATCTTGTTGTTTGGATTAGCTGATGACTAGACAGATACGAGGGGGGCCAAATCGGGGACACTGTGGAGGCTTAGGGAGGATAAGAGAGGATATATAGTAACCTAAAATCTAATATATTTGCTGTTCAAATTGATTATGCCTTATGTTTGTCTTAATTAAAAAGTTTCATGGTGATTTCTATTCACAAAATTTAATGTACCAAAGTTCTGTAAAGAGAAAATGGTATAAATAATTCATGAACTTTTGTTCAATATATAATATGATCTCTGAATTTAACCCGATGAGCTATATGGCTTTTGAACTTTTAATTTGTTCAATATGATCTTTGGATTTTTTGTAATATTCAATTTAGTCCATGAACTTGATTTAAGGGAGGATAACATTGAACATATTCATATATTTTAGGGACAAAGTTGAATATGTACCAAAAATTCAAAGATCACATTACACATTAATTAAAGTTCAAGAATTATATTAAACAAATTAAAAGTTCAGAATTTACATTACATATTCAGTCAAAATTAAATTCATGAACTATTTGTATCATTATCCCTTTCGTAAAATATAAGCTATAAATTTTTTTACGCATCATTTAATTTAAGACTTATAATAGAAGGTAGAGGATGATCGATGCATGGCAAAAAAAATGGACCCACCCTTGACAAATGCTTATGATATATGCTTTTAAGCTTGGAGATGGTTCGACTGTCCTAATCTGCATGACCCATCTCACGACTACGAGCCTTCTTTTGTTAGGTCTTATTGATCATTTACGACCATGACATTAATTTGTTCGAAAGCTCTTGGAATTTCCAAAGCCAAGCCTTCATTTTAAGTTACGAGGAAAAAGGTTATGGTGCGACCGTCACCATGAATTGAGAGAGTAAGCTCTGGTATCAAAATTCACTACAAATTCTACAGTTAATCTTGGCTATTTCATTAACATGTTAATGAAATCTTAACATGTTAATTTAATCTTGTCTATTTCATTAACATGTTAATGTGGCATATTTTACTCATGCTAAAGTATTTCTGCCGTGCTCTCATTCACTTTCATTTACCTTTCGTCCCTACTGCTTAACTTTACTAACAATAATATGTAATTACCGATCTTTTGTGGTCAGATGGTACCAAACCTGTAAGCTTGTCAAACAAGAGTTTGTAAGCCAAAACAAATTTGTAACTTAATTGGAGAATAGCTGATAAGTTACAAAAATAAAGATTTGTAATTGTTAGTAAAGTTAAGCCATTAAGAAAAGTAAATAAAAGTTGATAAACAATGAGAAAATTTTTTTTGTCAGATTTAAGAGAAACATGAAATTAAAAAAAAAATGAATAAACCTTAGTGATTAACTCAAACAAGAGTTGGTAACGGAAACTAGTTGCTAACTTTAAGTTGGAAATCAATCTAATTGAGGATGGTAATTTGTAAAAATATATTTGTAAACTCTAAAAATTGGCATGTAGGGCAAATAAAAGTGGTGCCTCAATAGAGATGTTGCTGAATGTGATAACTAAATATATGTTCGCAAGCAACTAAAATGAGAGTTGGTAACTCATAATAAGTAGTAACTTGATCGAAAAAAAGTTGGTTTGTCACTTAAATAAAAGTTGACAATTTCAGACAATAGTTGGTAAACTTAAACCGTTTGTTAAAAAAGTTAAACAAAAAGGATTGTAAAAGATAGGAGAATGTATTTGTTCATTAGAGATAAACAAAGGTGAATGATTTTAAAAAAAAACAAAGAATGTCGATAACTAACTTAAATAAGAGTTGATAAAGAAAAATTAGTTGATAACTTAATTGGTAAAAAGTAGGTGATCGCTTTAACTAAGGTCGGTAACTTTACAAATAGTTCAATTAAAAATACTGATAAGGAAGACAAATAAAAATTAGTGAAATAGAAAGCTCGGTTAAAGAAAAGAATAAACCTAGCAAACAATTCAAATGAGACTTGGTAAATCAATTGGTGACTTAATGGGCCAAAAAGCTTGTAAGTCATATAGATATAGATTGGTAAGTTCAAATACAAGTTGGTAAATTTAAAGCATTTATAATGAAGACAAATAAAAGTTGTTGAAAGTTAAGAAAAGTTAATCAATTTAAAAAACCAAATAAACGTGGGCAATTAACTTACATAAAAGTTGATAAACAAAGCAACTCAGTGATTTAATTGGAAAAGATCTAGTTAGTCGTTCAAATAAAAGATTGGTAATGTGCTGGTAAAAAATGAAAATAAAAGTCAGTAAAAAGATTTTAAAAGTATCGGAAATTTGCATATTGTCAAAAAGAGTTGATAATGTCATAAAAGTATCGGTAGGTTATCAACAAGTTATCGGGAAATTAGGCGACGACCGATAACTTATTTTACTTTTATCAATTCCTTAAAAAATCTACCGGCGTGTAAATAAATAATTTTTGCTTTTTCACAGTGTGTCTTTCTTAAAGTTATCAGCTTGTTGAACTTGAATACCATTTATTTTTCTTTGAACTCCATAAAATAAGAATACCGTTAATTTTTCTTTTTATCACAATAGCATGTGATTTACCTCAGATGCTACAATAATATTTCTACAAAATTAAGTGACATGAGAGTCGGCAGAAATCTAGGTAACATGAGTACTCCCGAACGAGCTCCGGCAACAATCATGACGGTCCATGGATGCGACTGAGTGGCACACATTTATCAGTTATATATATATACCAAAGTTTAGTCACCTTTTTTCCTTCGCTCAGAGACATGCACTTTAGGGGGAACATTCGATCCTGACGTTGTAGGAGACGCTCTCTTCTTTATTTATTATAATTACTATCACAAAAAAAAATAGAGTCCTTTGTCAGGGAGATCTACGTTACACTTTGATTCATATAAATGCAAGCTTTTCAAAAAGTTTAAAAGAAAATGTCTTTTTGAGAAAATGTCTGTTTGCCTATTATGCTAATCTAATGGATTTAGTGCGTATGAACATCAAAATTTTAAGTAGAGAGAACCCACGGGTCCACATTATCTTTGGCGCTAGATCGAAATTTATAGAATAAGCCACCCTAAGAGTTCAACTCGGTTTTTTGATCCAGTCGCTCCAATCATGTTCCAATCCCCACTAGTTTATAACTTACGGTCCTATAATGACTCTTTCGAGTAATATTAATATTTTTTATTTTAATGCAAGATATCGGAAAATTTTTCGGAATAAATAAAAGCAGACCCATAGAATCATGAAATTCCATACTTTAAGGTGCGTTTGGTAATTTTTGTTTAAAAATTGTTCAGGGAAGAAATAGAAAAAGTGTTTACGTTAGGGGAACAATTTTTGAACAAAAAGACGCGTTTGGTAAACTTGTTGGGAATAAAAAATGAATGTAAAACACGTTTGGTAAATTTGTATAATTTTTTTATTTCTTTTAATTTTATAATATTTTAATTTTATTTTTTCTATTTTCTTTCTTATTTATTTTTCCTTTTTCTTCTTTTGGCCGGTCGCCGACCTAGGCCATGGCCGACGACCGGCCGACGAGGGGCCGGCGGCCTCGCCCGGCCCACGGCGAGGCTCGCCGCCCCCGGCGAGGCCGAGCCTCGCCATAGCTAGGCGAGGCTCGGCCTCGCCTTGGTCGGGCGAGCTCGGCCTCGCCGGGGGCGGCGACGCGGCGAGGTCGCCGGCCCCTCGACGGCCGGTCGCCGGCCATGGCCGAGGCCGGCGACCGGCCAAAGAAAAAAAGAAAAAAAAAGAAGAAAAAGAAGTGTTCTACATTTGTTAGAAACAGAAACAAAAAATTTGCTTTTTTCATTCCAAATGCTGTTTAAAGTGAAAAAAAAATAATTTTGGAACAAAACGTACACAAACGTTTGCTCTTTTGTTAAGGGAACAAAAAAATTATTTAAAAATAGAAAAAGAACGAAAACAAACGCCCTAAATAACCCCTTACGTTTTTCTAAATTTTTAAAGGGAAGTAGACAATAGACGAGCATATATCCATGTATCTTGTACATCAACGTCACTATCGGCGACCTAGCCGACTATCTAAAATAATTTATCCAATTTTTTATTACTGATAAATAGAGAATTCAATTAATGAGGCATTATTCTGATTCCGACGTGAGGGGTTGGAACTCTTATAGATCTTACGCCGGCAAAAAAAGAACGAGGAGCGTGCGAATTTTCTAAGGACAGATTGACAAGAAAAAAGAGAGAAATTAAAACTCGAAATAAGTAATGAATGTCGCAATGATGGCGATCCAAGAGCGTTTCGAGCCTTTGAGGCGGTGGGGCAGACATTAACATCAAGAAGCCATCATAGCAAGAAAATCAAGAACATCTCTCACCTTTATCTTTTTTTTTATTTTTGCATCCTTTTCCCTGGTCCCTCCTATATTTTCGCTCCCCCACCCCCAAAAAAAAAAAAAATTAAAATTTGACGGTATTACGTGATACATTGTATTAGTGTCACTGAACATGCCTCGATAAAAATTGGTAGTTATAGGCTTATAGCCAGCCTACCTCAAGCACGTATTGCACGCGTAGATGCATTGGTGCAGCAAGGTCAAATATCATGATTTCAGTATACCATGTTTGTATATTGATGGGGGACATATTTGGTACGAAGAAACAAAAGAATGAATCGGATGGAATGGGTACTTATATTCGCCCGAAGAGATGGGCCGGTCGGTATGCGCGAGAGCTGACCCGATCACCCGACTGCTAAAGAAGGAAGAACACGTAGGAATCCGAAATAGTAGAGTCAAATGCCCAATGCATCCCTCAGAAAAGAGGTTACACTAAGGAAATTGTGTGCTATTTCTTGAGGAGAATGCAATTGACATTCTCTTACATCTTTCAATCGATCGAGTGGCCCAATCAGCGTTCAATTTCACCGGTTTGAATGGGGACCGAGTCGGCCTTTCACGCATGGAAGGACAAGGGCCAGTTTTTTAGCCCATTTGAAGTTTCAGATTGGGCCTAATCAAAGCTACATGTAGCATTTTCATGAGGCCATAGCCCAAGTTTTTTTTTTTTTAAATATAAGTTTTTTTGGTCAAATATATGTATGTATATAGACTTAAGCTCTTCCTTGAATTTGAATTAGCCAATTTACTATAAAATGGATGGGGTGTCATTCTGCTCATCTACTAAAATCCATCTCAATTTACCATTGCATGAACTGAAATTGCTTCAATTTCCCCGGACTTGTAGAAAATCGGATTAGCTCCATCATAGCGAAACATTTTATATGTGGTCTCAGAGTTGATTATCCGACATGCGTTTGAGGATCTGATTTGAGTAATTCGAACTCTAATTTAGGTTATTTAGGGATCAAATTGTGAAACTTTGAAAATAAGTGAGGTAAATCGCCAACTGTTTCTTTTCTTCTCGTTTTAACTTGTAAAAAAAAAGATTGCAGTGCATCCTGCGCCATGAAACGAAAAACAGCCAAAAAGGATAAGACAATCCACCCTCGCTGTCTTCTCTGCAGCTCGCACACAGAGAGAAAGAGAGAGAGAGCTGAGAGCTCGCCATGAGCTTCGCATTAAGCTCTCGAGTCCTTCACGTTCACGCTCGCTCCCTCCCCTCTCTCTCCCCATCTCGACCCGGGAAGCCTCCCTCCATCGCTTGCCTTCTTCGCAAGCCTTCTTCTCTGAGTAAAAATGCTGCTCCAAACCAGGTGACGAATGAATCCGCCTCTCTTTTTTGCTTCTTTCGAAATTACCTGAACTTTGAATTGATGGGTTTTCTTCTTTTTGCGATCTTGATTGCATTTCAAGACACTGGCGAGGATCGTCCGGGATTGCTCGGACAAAATTGGCCTGCAAAAAACCTGCCTTAGCAATCCAAGTCGGAGCATTTCTGGCCGCTACTGTAGTACCCTTATCCAGCCCACGTCCGCCGCATACAATTGCGTTGACTTAATCTCGCAAATTGTCAAAGAATCGAAAGGGTCTAATGGGTTTTGCTTTGTTTGTTTGATCTTGGAATATATGTTGTAGATTGAGCAGCCTGCGATGGCGGTGACTGGAGTGAACAACGAGGAAGATTTCACTTGGGTTCTGATACAGCTCGGGATTGTGGCCTTTTGGTACTTCCTCATCATGCCGGTGAGCGAAATCTCTGTTGGCTTTTTCATTATTTGAATTCTTTTGGTGAACATTTGCTCGATTCAATCATCACCATCTTTGATTCCATTTGCAATTTTCTACGTCCGGGAAATGGCAGCCGATCATTATGAACTGGCTGAGGATAAGGTGGTACAGGAGGAATCTGTTGGAGATGTATTTCCAGTTCATGTTCGTCTTCTTGTTCTTCCCCGGGTGAGTGCCTTTCATGTTTATCATATAAACAATGATTATAATCTCGCAGAGCTAATTCTGATTCTCTGTTCGATAATACTTTTCATTAACATCGACGGCACGCGCTTGTTCCGTCGGTTTAGGTCATCGGGTGCAACCTATCTGCTATTTAGTTCATGGTTAAATGAAACTTGTTCAGATTTCAATCGAGTTTCTTTCCGTTTCTAGTCTCCCTTTTGTCAAATTCAACTTCCACCCTATCCATCTTTGTCCATCTCCTTCTAGTTTCCACTTTATCAGTCCTTGCGTTTCTGGTTTGTGAAGGGGGCGAATTCGATTCATATTTCTCGCTTCACCCGCTAAAACCATATTCCCTTTTCGGTCATGAGAGTGCTGATATCTACATTCGATGATAATTTCCTCGGAATTGTCTCTATTCAACACATGAATTCTGCTTGTTTTGCACCATGTGTTTGGCAGGGTGTTGCTATGGGCACCATTCTTGAACTTCAGGAAGTTCCCGCGAGATCCATCAATGAAGTATCCATGGTCAACTCCTGAAGATCCTTCCCTAGTCAAGAATTCGTATCTCAAGTACCCTTTTGCTCAGCCTGAAGATTACGAATGAGAGCATTACGTAGCCAGTACAGCTTCACCGCACCTCTCATCTTTTTCGCGGGTTACTGCTACTGTTGTAATTCGCTAACGGTTCTTGATATTCATCGTCTCGTATGGTCTTGTAAAGAATCGATGGGCAAAATGTACCTTCGCAAAAGTGCTCATCGAGTGTTGTACGCTAAGGAGTACCACAGAGGTGACGCAGTTCTTATTAAGGACGGCTTATCAATGACGGCTCTCCCATTCCCGAGTGTTCCTTAGAGGATGTCGACCCTCTCTAGCTTATTTGAATTGACCCTAATGCCCGATGTGGGGATGGACAGGACCGTCCCCGGTACGTGAAGTGTTTATCCGGACAAATTCGCTGCATCCTGAACTCTTTGTTGAACCAGTTTGCTCCGTCCTGATTTCTCTGCATTCGACTGGGTTTAGCCGCGACCAAGAGGAGATAATAGTCATTCTAACGTCAATGTAAACAAATCAAAGCAACAAGAGGAATACTTGGAGCTAACTTTGGTTACTCATCTAAATAAATACAAGAAAATTGAATGGTGCTTGCCAAAAATCTCTCTCCCCATCGGTTGTGGACCTAATGTGACTACACATCAAAAAAACTCTACAGGCTAAACAAAGTAAAGAGGCATAAAAGGTCGAGAGGAACTTACTCCCCACACTTCTCTCTCTACTTCTCGATTTGTATTCGTGGCCATTGACAATATTTTTAAACTTTCGATCCTCGCATCAGTGGAAACCATGATTCTTGCCCCGTAGAAGAGAGCAATTAGAGAGACAGAGAGAGAGAGAGAGAGAGAGAGAGAGAGAGGGATTTTGAAGGAGGGACGTGCGAAGGCCAACGTATATAGCAGATTACCATGGGAGCTCTCGATCGCAAACTAGTGTTCGCATTTGCTTTCCTCGCGGTGGCGGTTCCAGTTCTGAGAGCCAACATCGCCGACTTCGACGAGGTGTGGCAGAAGCGAGCCGAAGAAGCCAAGAAAGCCTCCATCGAGGCCTACGAGCCCGACCCGGCTAAAGTGACCGAGGATTTCAACCACCGCGTGCATGAGTAAGTAGTCTCTCTCTCTCTCTCTCCCTCTCTCGGCCAGCACGGAAAAGTTACATGAGATGCCGGAAAATTTTTGGAATAGTTATCTGGCATTATGTTATAAATTACCTTGTCAAGCATTGATTCAATTTAGACTCGTTTAATCACATCTTTTGTTATCATCCTAGATGAACAAATGTCTTTTGTTTCCAATGGATATGTGTAATTGAAGCAATCATGGTTTAGGGACACGCACGGTGGTAATAACACGAGGAGGAGCTTGAAGAGGAGAACAAAGGGCGGATGCTTGGCCACGAACCCGATCGACCGGTGCTGGCGATGCCGAAAAGATTGGGCCAACCACCGCAAGAGGCTGGCCAATTGTGCCCTTGGCTTCGGCCGTGGGACGACTGGAGGCAAGGCCGGCAAGATCTACAAGGTGACCGATCCGTCCGACAACGACCTAATAAACCCCAAACCGGGGACGCTGCGCCATGCTGTGATCCAGCCCGAACCGCTGTGGATCATATTCGCCCACGACATGGTCATCCGTCTATCCGAGGAGCTCATCGTGACGGACAACAAGACAATCGACGGCCGCGGCGCCAACGTGCACATCTGTGATGGGGCCCAGATCACCCTGCAGTTCGTGAGGAACGTGATCATCCACGGCCTCCACATCCACGACACCCACCCGGGGAACGGCGGGCTCATCAGGGACTCCCTGAGCACTATGGGTTCCGCATGGGGAGCGACGGTGACGGCATCTCCCTCTTCGGCGCCAACAACGTGTGGATTGACCACGTGTCGATGTCGCACTGCTACGACGGGCTGATCGACGTGATCGAGGCGTCCACGGCCATCACCATATCGAATTGCCATTTCACCAGGCACAACGAGGTAAGAAGGAAGCTGAAATCCAACGAGGATGACCAAATTTTTGTGATCAACTAACAAAGATGGATGGCAATGCGTAGGTGATGCTGTTCGGGGGAAGCGATACCTACTCAGACGATGCGCACATGCAGATAACGGTGGCGTTCAACCACTTCGGGCAAGGTCTGGTGCAGAGGATGCCGAGGTGCCGGTGGGGCTTCGTTCATGTGGTGAACAACGACTACACACACTGGCTCATGTACGCCATCGGAGGGAGCCAGCACCCCACCATCATCAGCCAGGGCAATCGTTTCATCGCCCCCGTCGATGCAAATTGCAAGGAGGTAAATCGATCACTGCGGTTTCTGCATTCAGCATTAATCCTAAACTCGTGCTTTATCCATCCTGAAGTCACATCCTGATCGTCACGTAGTCGGCCTCAGTATACACTTTTCGACATCTTTCTCGGGTTGTGATTAGTTCTGCCTACCCAGATTGCTCATACGGTCATGCGCACGCGAAGTTTTTATGCACTAGAACGGGAAACTGTGCTTGCTTACGATGATAATGTCGCGGCACTGCATGCGTATAGACTCGAGTAGTTCTGAGTTTCTGTCCCCGAACGATAATCTCATCGCTATAATCTGAATGAAAAACCGTACATGACGGGCTGGGGCTTGGTCAGGTGACCAAAAGGGACTACGCAGCCGAGGATGTGTGGAAGTCATGGACATGGAGATCGGAGGACGACCTGATGCTGAACGGGGCCTTCTTCGTCCAGTCCGGGAGCCCGATCAGGAACGTCAACAAGAACAACGTGATCAAGGCGAAGCCGGGCACGTTCGTGGCGAGGCTCACACGCTTCGCGGGCGCCCTCAACTGCGTGAAGGGCAAACCATGTTAGGACCCGCGCGGTGCTGCGCATACGCGTGATCGCGAAAGGACCCTGTTGTTACGGAACAACGGTTTGGAGTTGTAGGGAAATACTAGATTCAGGGTCGGTCCATTTGGGTTTATTTTGATTTGCTGCATCGTTTTCTTGCGAGATTAGAAAGGTGTATCTAAAATAATATTCTTTACCCTCTCTCTTTTACGAACAGATTCGGAGAATAGTCGCGATTATTATTAGGTCCACCGTCGTATTAGAAAGAACGTACAGCATCACTAGATGAGCGACATGTGTACTTGAAGCAAGCTTTTCTAATCGAATTTTCGACGGTCTACCTAACAATGATATACGCTCATGAGACTATCCGGAACTTTGTTTGTGGAGGGTATCAATTGGGCCGGGCCTAGAGAGCTACTGATGGTCGAGTTTGTTCACATGAGGCTCGCTCTGGCCCAATATGGCCCATCATGCGGTATTTGGAAATAATTCTAGGAAAAAAATAGAAAATAGGTGGAATGAAACTGGAAAAGGAGAAATGAAAATTCAAGGCCATTGTAATCATTCCATCCAATTTTGGCCAAAAGTCGGAAGTTGCTCACATGGTTGACTTTTGCAGTTTTTCTTAATTTTCTGAATTTTTTTCCTTTTTTTTTTAAATTTCTAGGGCCTCGATGATGGCCAACAAAATTCATTGCCCACAGGCCAGACTGGTGAGGGTTGCCCTCACGAAACCCAATGAGACACTTGCCTATGGTCGATGAGGGCATCACACCCCTTACTCGGCGGAGGGAAATAGGGAGAAAAGAAAAAGAAAAGGTAAAAAAGAATGGGAAAAAAGGAAATGATAAGAAAATCTAAAAAATGCATAAAGTATCCATGTCGCCATGTAAGACGGCCAGCGCTAACTAGACCATCATCTTAGCAATTTCTAATCAATATTAGTTGAAATGACTATATTAACAAATTATCAATATGTTTAAAATTATACTAACCAATTGAAAGTTTAAAACCGAATTGATAATTGTACAAATGAATTTAGATTTTTTGTAATATTCCTTGTGATGGCAAGACTACCAAAATTTGTCTAACCGACAACTCATGTTGTTCAAAGATGTAATTTTTATCATATTCAAAAGTTTAAAGTGAAAACAAAAGCGCTTCTTTTTAATCTAAGATAAACAAGTAAATTTCCTCCATGGTAATTGAAATTTAATGAAATTTGCAATTAGGCTATTGAATTTTGACTTCAATTGAATTTGCAATAAGTCCTAATATTAAGTGAACTTTGACCAGAATTTAGTTTTTTTCCCACGATATTAATACGTAGTGCCCGCATTACAATGACATGGCGTCTAGACCATTAGCCAAATGTGCGCCACGGCAATGACTAGTTGGATAGTAGCCGCATCCTTGTGAAAGCGCGTCATGTTGCAGAAAGAAAAATTGAAAGTTATATTCTAATGGGTAATTGTAATTTAGATCCGGTTATTTGATTGCAAAATCTACTAAATTACAGTGATTATATATCTAATTTACTCAAAATATGAAACAGATCCTTTGACTAGTAAGTTACAAAATAAGAGTTAGTGTACTAGATTAAAAAACCACGTCGGCATTTTTCATTAGCAAAATTGAATGGAGTTAACAGGAAGAACTCAATTACTTTAATTTGATAAATTTTAGAATTTGATTGCACTTTTTTGCAAGTTTTAAAACTCAATCATACTTTCATGACAACTTTTGACTTTCGTATACTTCTTCATATAAAACAATTAAATTGCTAATGTTATCGTATTAATTTTCAAAATTTGAGATTTCATTCATCAACATCCTCACGCCCGTTCCTCGGCTAACACTCATCCAAGATGCACATTTCACAAGGCATCTCGGGTTTATGCACGTTAATCAATGATCGGTCTTACGACCATCTCATTGACAAACCGATCCCCATCGAACCGTTTCACGTAAGACTTTACAGTGCGATGGTCAGCAATGATAAAAGTAGGACCTACATCGATCGATCCAACCCATCTATGGCTTAAAGAGTTGAATTAGGATCAGCGCTTTCTAGGGTGATTAAAGAAAAACCGAACGGCTTTTTTCAAAAGGCTCGAGATTTCTTCCCCCTCGTGCCCCACCCTAACTAATGGAAAATGACACCGGCAATCATAAAAACGCAGGTGCCGAGTGCCCATCAAAGATGAACATGCAGATAATCCATTCTTTAAACTTCTTTAATCACGCTTGATTACGCACCAAAAAAAAAAACCCTAGAGATGATCTCGGTTCACATGAGAACTCTCCCTTCAATAATCGAAAGAACGTCTCCATCGAAGAGAGCCCCCTTAATCACATTCGAAGCACGGAGTGTTCGGTGACATGCACATCGTGTCCCTATTCGATCTGTGGCCGGCGCAGTAGACCTCACGAAAACAAAACTTGATTGATCCACCCCCTACCTTTAAAAGGGAAAAAGAAAAACCCTAATCAGTCTCCTCAATAATATACAGCAAGTCGAACCTAGGGTTTCCACTATCGTGCACCGAGACGGGGAAAGGGAATTCCCCATTAGTTTAATGGTTTCGAATCTTTGGGATATCGCATAGTTTATGCACGATGCGGACGCGATGCGATGTGACCTTGATCTTATAAAAACTTTCGGACAGCCCCCATCATAAAAAAAAAAGAGAAGAAAAAGGATACGGGAGCAGTCCGCTGCAAAAATCAATGCGAAGAATATTTCTCGGGCGGGAATATCCAAGGTGTGCATTTCTTGATTAGGCAATGGACGAGCTGTCTTGTTCGTTCTCGTGCGTTTTAGGTAATGTCATCGGTTGTCGATCCGACTCAGCTCGGCTAATGAGGAATCGAGGGCATCTTGAGCACGTATTAGGGGGCCTAACTCGAGTTGACTCGAGCAGATGGAGGGTTTCTGTTTGCTGATCTTGTTTATTCAGCTAGATGCTTTGGCCAAATCTTTGCTTAATCAGGCTTAGCTGTGTGTGTTCCCCTGAGCTTTTCCTTGATGCCAAACTGAAGGAGGAGGAGGGGGAGCTAATTGACCGAGTTGGGAATCTTGGTACGATGTGATTGAAGTAAACAAGAATAAATTTGGTTAAGGAATTGAGGAGAATAAGGAATGAAATTGTTATTATTTGGATTGTCAACACAACGAATTGCATGAAATGATAGCTTTTTCGCTTCTTTTTCGAAATAAAACCCTCTAGAGAATTGATTCTCAATACCAAGTTTCTTTAGAAATTGTTTATTCAATATTGGAACAATACACCGTTACTGGGGAAATTGCAAAAAAATGTCCTAAACCTATTGCACTTATGTTAATTGGGTCGTAAGCCTTTTTATATAAACATTTTGACAAATTTGCCCTTTTTTGTCAAATGAAATTTCCATTCATTATCGAAGTAATATATGATAGGATTATAGGAAATTTCAAAAGTCACATTAACAAAGCAAACTCTTAGAGTTTCAAAACAAACTATAAACATGAAATCAAGGGTACACACCTTCAAAGCGTGGTTAGCAAAGATCATCACACGCTCGTTCTTCATGAATGATTTATGATTGCATCCAAGCAAAAAAATTGGTGGCCAATCACCAAATCGCACATCATTATCAGTGATGAGCACACGCTGGGATATTCAACTATAATTACGGCTTTACTTTTCGGTGATGTGTGCCTAGGTTCGGCATCTCCAACACCATCACCGAACGAAGACAATATAAACATAAATATATTGAACAAGTTCAAATCTATTACATGTGAGAGCGAGTTCTTTAACAAGTGCGAGTTGTCAAAACTTTTAACAAAAATACATTGAACGAGCACATCAAAGGCGTTGTGAACACTATTGAAATTGGAGGTAGAGTACTTATTCATCAAAACTCATAAATTTAGAATTAGATCAGACATAAAAGCTTCCAAGTATAAAATTGGAAAAGCGAAACTCCTAAATCTAAAACTAGATCGGGAGAATAAGGAAAGAAAACAAGAGGAGACAGAGGTAAAATTGGGGGAGAGGGAGAGATATAGCTCAAATCCCTCTTCTAGAAGTTAAAAAAGGTTGAAGCTTAGAGATAGAAGGGAAGAGAGATGAAATGCTTGCATGCATAAATTTATCAATTCAATCATAAACTTTGATAATTTGTTGTTGAGCCTTTCCGATCAATTTCGACGTAAATTTTTAACACGAAAACGATCATTTTATATGGTAAGTGGCCACGACGATGAATTTTTATTTTCTCCTTTTTCTTTGCTTTATTTTTTTCCCATATTCTATAGACGACCCTCGTTAAAATTTGGGGGGGCTTTTGTGCCCTCACTTCTAGCCGACGAGGGCTGCTAGGATAGTCAGAGTTCGCATCAGTGATTTCCGATCAAGTCTAGGTTTCGAAGGCAAACCGACGTCCGGGCACCGTCGGTGAACAGAAAGACCTTCGCGTCTGGTTGGTGTCGGTGAGGGGACAGCCGATGGGGTCGTGCGCAAGGGGCGCACATTGAAGGAGGCCCCCACCCCCGCCCAACCTCTCCCACGACCACCCACCCTCAGAACAGCAGCATCTGTCGCAGACCACGGCCAGACAAACGCAGTCCCCGCCCGCCGCGGGCCCCGCACGAGGCCGGGCATCTTCCACGCGCCCTCCTTCACGTGGCTGCGGGGCCCGCGGGGGAGCAGCGACGTCGCTCCTTCCTGATCATCATCATCATCATCCGGATCGAGATCAAGATCAAGGAGGACCTGAACTCACCCTCTCTCTCTCTATCTCTTCTCTGAGAATGATGGGGAGCGATGGTGGTGTCAGCTCAGTTCCAATCCTTGCCGGTTTTCTGGAGCGGTGACGTTCTCCACCCCTACCACACACCACACCACCCCGCACCCCGTAATGATAAGGGGCCTATCGGGACGTGGCTCTCAATTCATCGCTAGAAACACGGTCACAGACCCATCTTCGTTTGGAAATCGGAACTTGAAAATATCAATCAAATAAGAGACTCGAGTTCAGTCGGGTCGAATCGGGTCTAGTCAAAATGATACAGCTAATCAAACTTGATTCCGACATGCAAAATATCAATTGGGTTGAGAACGATCTGCATGGCACGAGTCTATGACGGAGAGGGTATGATGGAGAGGGGGCGTAATGTGTTTCAAGTATGGTTAATTTCAATTAGTTTGTGAACAACACATTTTTATTGTGAAAGCCACTTGCAAAAGGAGCGATAGAGGGGCACTTGGCAACCAAAACCATTCGTCGTCTAAGATCCGACATGCAAAAATTCAGTCAAGTTGAGCTCGAGAGGAAAAGGGCGCATTTCGAGTTTGGTTAATTTCGATTAAATTGCTAATTACATGTTCTTATTGTCAAACCCACTTGCAAAAGGAGCAATTGAGAGGGATTTGTCAACCAAAACCATTCATGAACTCGAGCCGATCATTACTAAATGGAGGGGACATCATTATAGGAACCCCAGCACCTTTTGCTTCTTCTATAACATGAGAACCTATTGAGTCGAGGTGATTTCGCTAATTCAAACTTGATTCGACATACAGGTTCAAGATTCGATATACAAATTTTAGTCCGGTTGAGATCGATCTATATGACGTAAGCCCGACGCAAAAAGAGCGAGTAATGTGTTTCGAGTTTGGGTAATTTCTATTAGAATGTGAAGAACAAATTCTCGTAGCGAAACCCGCTTGCAAAAGGAGCAATCGACGGGGATTTGCCAACCAAAAAAAAACCATTCATGAACTCGAGCTGATCATTAATGTGAAACCCACAATAAATGGAGGGGGACATCATTATAGGAACCCCCCAACACCTTTTGCTTTTCCCATAACGCGGTGTTTTCACCTTTTCAGTGGAGAACTAAATAAAGAAATAATTAAATAAACCTAAGTAAACAGAAACCTTTTAAGGAAAGTCCAGAAACTAAAATCCGAAATCCAAACCCTCAGAATAATAATTACGAGGTCCCTAAAGAAGTGCCCTAAAAAGCAACGAAAAAGGGACTTTTCCAATGTGGGAGAGAGAGGGCACCCCCCCAAACTCCTCCTCTTCCTATGGAGCCGCCTTCGTTGTACCTTATTTCGTAGGTAATAATGATGTGGATGGGTCTTGCATTTTTCTTCGCTATTTATGGTGGATTTTAACATTTTTTTTATTTTCTGAAAATCCAATTATGTAATTCTTCCACGAAAATTTATGATACCGTTGGCGACACGTCCATAATTTATACTACCTTGACTTTAGATTTGCCATTATGTGACTTTCCTGTAATATATTTTTTTTCTCATTATTTTAGCCCAAAAGGGGATAAAAATAAAGAAATAAAAAAAGAAAAAAATCACAAAAATATTAAATTATGTTCATTATAACACATTTACTTCAAAAAAATTCATGATACCAAAGCACAAAACCTATACCTGTATTACACATTTATCGCAAATTTTGTGATACGAAAACCTTAAACTTATATCTACGTGACATATTTATTTAAAATTAATTTTTTGTAATACTAAAAACTAAAAACTTATATTCATGTAACACAATTATCATGAATTTCAAGGTAGGTATGTCATGTAGATACAATTTTAGGGTTTTTTGTATTATCGGAAAAAGTTTTATAACAAGTCAAGAAATAAATATGTTACAACTAATATAATTTATGATTTTTTATGGGTTTTTTCTCAAAATAAATTGTTTACAGACTTGAGATGTGACACCACATCATTATTTTGACCCAGTCGATACTGACCCGACAATCCACGTCAAAACATGCACATAGCATAACAATAAACTTAAGGATATATAAAGTGGATTGTTAAAGGCTCAAGCCTAGTTCGAACCAAAAAAATAAATAAATAAGGGGTCATGTTGAATATCGATAAAATATTTCGATATCATCCTTACCTTACATAATTTCTCTCAATATGAACATAAAAATGGAGTAATATAAAAATAATTCACATTAATTAGTCAATATCTTGAAAAACCTTCTTTAGCAATCAATGATAAGTCATACAAGCTAGTATTACATGCTCGCGAACTCACAAGTTAGAAATTGCTTATGATAGTGGTATGTATATTTAGCCTAGTACGAAAAGAGTTCTGATATTCCTAAAATCTTAAAGGAACTATGATGAAAATTTGCCAACCTCATGTTCTAATAAAGTCTCTATTTGTTTTGTCGAAATAAATAATTTGAAAAATATTTTCTTAGGAATAATCGCTTGTAGTGCTTGAAATAATTATATAATAAAAATATTTTCATTATTGATAATAATCTAAGTTAAAAAATGTTAACATACTAATTTTTTTTATTCATCCATTCTTGTAAGCGATACGACCAATAATGTTTAAATATACTTTTCAAAATCATTCATTTTCCGCAAATAAACTGGAAATAATAATAAATACGCTTCCGCATCATTTTCTAGATAAAAGAAGAAGATATAATTAATAAGAGCATTTATTATGTCAAGTGCCGTAAAAAGACATCTTAAAGATTCTACTTAGAAAGTATACTAGGCGCATTCAATTTTCAAAATACTTAATCACATCAATCATAAAAATGGTTGATACATTAGAAATTATAAAATTCTCTTATTTGACTAGTTAAGTGATGATTCAATGTCTTAAGGTATTTTTACATATGGTTAATATCACGAAAAATCTTAAACTGATACATTTATGATAGATTTATCTCAAAATAATTTGTTGACTACAAAAATCCAAAATTGGTACACTTATACATTCGTGATCAATTTACTCTCTGTTAACTTTCGTTAAATTAGATCAACACAACAAAAAATTATAAACTAATATGCTTATGACAAACGAAAGATAAAACCCCAAATTAATATACTTGTCAACCGGCAAATAGTGAGAGTAAAATTGTCACGGGGATACACTAGTTTGAAATTCTTGGTAATCACAAAATTAATCTGAAATAAATTTGACACAGATGTAATGATTTAAGATTTTTCGTGATATTAACAATTTTTTTTAGCCATTGTAGCAATGCACTTTCTAAATTAGCAACAACACATATGATGGGAATAAGTATTACATAGGATGTTTATCTAATAGGTGTCTTCGAAGCATAGAATATCTTACCTAAATTCCAGCTCATCGAACATTGCTCATCTCAATTATTAATTGAATGGATCTTATGTAGCCTTATTAAATAATCAACGGCTATGATGCATATAATCCGATTGCTTGTCTCAATCATTAATTGCATGGGTCCAATGTAGCTTTACCCAATGATCAATCATCGGCACGGTGATGTCTGCATGGCCTCAGTGAATCTGGAATTTTATCTTGGAGAGCACTTTTCAACAAAAATCCGATTGAAATCTACCAACAAGTTTTAGCAAAAATAAGTTGATACGGAAAGACAAAAAAGAAAAAAAAAGAAAAAAGAAAAAAATGAAAATGCGTCCTTCAATCTTATCTGCTCGAGCTGTAGCTGCAATGCCTGGCGGAACGCATCGGAGCTCGCGCCCTATCACGAGCCTTTCCCGTAAACATTTCACAAAAAAACTATTATTATTATTATTTTATCACCATTATCCCTCCTTTTTATTTCACCCCATTATTTTTATCTCTATTTTCTTCATTTTTTTATTCTTGGGTCTCGATGATGATGACGACGACGATGATGAAGTACTCAAAGCGGTAGTGAAAAAAACACCAAGCCCGAAAGAAAACCCCTCCTCCCCCATCCATGCCCAGATTCCACCTCCTCCTCCCCCTCCTCCCTCCCTCCCTTCTCCGCTTTCTTTTGAATCTGCGCGCTCCGCCGTGCCCAGATCCCGGTGACCCCTTGTCCGACGGAGGACGGCGAGGATGAAGCGAGAGCACCACCACCTCTATCCCCAGACGGACACCTCCACATCGGCCTCCGCCGCCGCCGGGAAGTCCAAGATGTGGGACGAAGACGGCTGCGGCGGCGGCGGCGACGACGAGCTCCTGGCCGTGCTGGGCTACAAGGTGCGGTCCTCCGACATGGCCGAGGTTGCCCAGAAGCTGGAGCAGCTCGAGGAGGTCATGTTCAGCGCCCAGGAGGACGGCATCTCCCACCTCGCCTCCGAGACCGTCCACTACAACCCTCCGACCTCTCCTCCTGGCTCGAGAGCATGCTGTCCGAGTTTAACCCCCTGCCGCTGCCGCCGCCGCCGCCGCCTCCCGGCGGGTTCGGCGGCGGGCCCCTCTCCGTCCCCGTCGCCGCCGCGCCGCTGCGGCCGCAGCCCGTGGGCGACCCGTTCCTCCCCCGCCCGGAGTCCTCCTCCATCACCACCGTTGACTTCGGGGCGGACCAGCGGATGCAGAGCAGCTGCGGGAGGAGCTCGCAGATGAACGACCCGCGCCAGGAGATCGGCTCGTCCGGGATCGTGTTCGATGAGGAGTCGTCTTCCGATTACGATCTCAAGGCTATTCCCGGTAAGGCCGTGTTCGGCCGCGCCCAAACCCAAACGCAAGCGCAGACCCGCACCCGCCTCGCTTCTTCGTCTTCTTCCACTTCCTCGAGCGCTGTCACCGCCAAGCGCTTCAAATCCTCTCCCAGCGACGCGGCCGTCGGAGCCGCCGCGGAAGCGAGTCGGCCGGTCGTCCTGGTGGATTCGCAGGAGAATGGTGTCCGGCTCGTGCACGCGCTCATGGCCTGCGCGGAGGCCGTCCAGCATAGCAAACTCAGCATCGCGGAGGCGCTGGTGAAGCAAATCGGGTTCCTGGCGATCTCGCAGGCCGGGGCGATGAGGAAGGTCGCCACCTTCTTCGCGGAGGCGCTGGCGCGGCGGATCTACCAGGTCTACCCGCAGAACCCGCCGTTGGACCACTCCCATACCGACACCCTCCAGATGCACTTCTACGAGACCTGCCCGTACCTGAAATTCGCCCACTTCACCGCGAACCAGGCCATCCTGGAGGCCTTCGAGGGCAAGAGCCGCGTCCACGTCATCGACTTCAGCATGAACCAGGGCCTCCAGTGGCCGGCGCTGATGCAGGCCCTCGCCCTCCGCCCCGGCGGTCCGCCCGCCTTCCGCCTCACGGGGATCGGCCCCCGCCCCGGACAACTCCGACCGCCTCCAGGAGGTGGGGTGGAAGCTGGCCCAGCTGGCGGAGACCATCCACGTCGAGTTCGAGTACCGCGGGTTCGTCGCCAACAGCCTCGCCGACCTCGACGCGTCGATCCTGGAGCTGCGGCCGAGCGACGCCGAGGCGGTGGCGGTCAACTCGGTGTTCGAGCTGCACAAGCTGCTGGCCCGCCCGGGGGCGATCGAGAAGGTGCTGGGAGTGGTGCGGCAGGTGCGGCCGGCGATCGTGACGGTGGTCGAGCAGGAGGCCAACCACAACGGGCCGGTCTTCGTGGACCGGTTCAACGAGTCGCTGCACTACTACTCCACCATGTTCGACTCCTGAGGGCTGCGCCAGCTCGCAGGACAAGGCCATGTCGGAGGTCTACCTCGGGAAGCAGATCTGCAACGTGGTGGCGTGCGAGGGCGCCGACCGGGTCGAGCGCCACGAGACCCTCGCCCAGTGGCGGGCCCGCCTCGGCGCCGCCGGGTTCGCGCCGGCCCACCTCGGGTCGAACGCGTTCAAGCAGGCGAGCATGCTGCTGGCCCTGTTCGCCGGCGGGGACGGGTACCGGGTGGAGGAGAACGGCGGGTGCCTGACCCTCGGGTGGCACACGCGGCCGCTCATCGCCACCTCGGCGTGGCGGCTCGGAGTGGCCCGGGCGCCGGGGCGGCGCACTGATTCCGGCGGCCCCCACCACCACCACCACGGGGAGGCCTAGTGGTGCGTCAACGTGCCTGCGCTGAGCTGGTTTCAGACGCTGACAGAGACACCCACTCACCGCTTGTCTCGGCCCTCCACCCTCCACCACCACCACAAAAAAAAAAAAAAAAGGAGGGGACCATCCAGAAAAAAGATTGAAAAAAAATTAGGAAAAATTGCTAGTTTTTTTTCTTTTTAGGTCGAGTCAGTAGCTTTTTCTTTTTTCAACCCTTTTTGTAACTTTTTTTTTGTAATTTCGAGGGACATATTCAAGAGGGTCAATGTGTAATTTATGGGTGCTGTAGCTGGTGTGGTGTAATAAGGGAATAGAACAAAAGCTATTTTCGGACTTGTCATTCGATTCTGCTAAGTTGCTGGCTATGAAATGATGCGTTAAAACAAAAAAGGGTGCAAGACCCTCATTTTCATCCCAATCTTTCTCCTTTTCCTCGCTCCGTCGAGAAACCAAACGCTCCCTTTCCTTCCGGTCTGGTTTTTCCGTCCGCCGGGACCGAAAGCAAAACCCGAACCGAAGCAGACGACGACGAGCAGATGAAACGCTTCCGATTTTCGCTCGATCCAACACGGGGACGGACGTCGCTGTCGAGGCTGAGTTGGTGGCACGAGGAAATGAATCGGGACATGGTTCTCATGGCCGACCGCTTTATGATAAGGGGTGTTTTTTAACTGCGAATTGCGGGGAAAGCGAAAGCGAAAGGCGTTGGGGGCGAGACGGGGAAATGGAAAGTGGGAGACTTTATACGGCCTTTTCTCCCTCTCCCTCTCTCTCTCTCTCTCTATCGCTTTGGGATTAATGTTGAGTTCGGGGATCATTTGACTTTCGAACTAAAACACGAGAGGAGTATCCACTAAGTACAGCTGCTACTCAATACAATTTACTAACCTTCCTTTTGGGTTCGTAAAGGCTTTCAGACTCGCATCATTAGAAAGTCCCCCCCCCTCCCGCCTTTTTTCTCTGTGCGGTTCTGCCGCTTTCGAAACCTGGGGCCCCCTACGACATGTCGAGCCGACCGTGATCATCGATCTGCATTGTCCGACCGTGCGCCCGCCCGCCCATCTAAGACCGAATTCTCTCCCGTGTAGGAACGTTCATCGGGACGTGTTTTGTTGTCGGGGTGTTTCGATTCGACTTATATAGGTCTTTGCGTGGTAACCTTCCCTGCAAGTCAAATTTACTATTCTTTGTTTAGAACAAAAAAAAAAATAAACCCGTTTGATAACTAAGAGTTAATTTTTGTTCAAAAAAAGTTAGCCCAGAGAAATGGTTTTGGAATAGAAATGATAAGTAAAAAAAATTGCTTCTTGTTCTCGGGAATAAATTTGGAAATAAGTGAATTTTTAATTTTATTTATCTCTTGCTGCCGTCCGACCACCGCCGTCGCCTGTACGCCGTCGTCCGCTGCCGCCGTGGCGCCTCGCCCCCCATCGACCGCCACCTCCCCCACGGCGCGGGCCGGAAGACGACGGGGCGATCCTATGGGCAAGAATAAAAATGAATAAATACAAAAGAAATTAATTGCGTTCTAAACGCATTTATATTCTTTTTATTCCAAGAGTATAAATTTTATGCTGGTCAAACGAAGTTCTTCTTTACTAAATTGTTAGGAACAAAATAGAAAATAACTATTTCTGAAAAAAAAACTTTTCCCGCCCGAGTATGTTTGTCATGCGTAGCCATATGATCCGATGAAAGTCTAGAGCGGAATTTCTCGGTGAAAAAAGAGGGGGAACGTTTTCACACTAGGGACACGTCATGTCATGCCGCCCGAGACATCAAGAGGTCAAGATCATCTGCTATTTATGTAGCTGCGAGTCGTGCGGCGCCGTTTCCTCTTTCGGTAGTTGGGTAGCTTAAACTTAAAGCATATGTTCAATTAACGTTCTACGCAAGCCTAGCGCTTGAGATTCCACGAGCCTGAAAATGCCAAAGGAGGCAAAATCAGAGTCAGTAGTATTTTGATGACCCAAGTTGTGACAAGACAACACACGTTAGAAGATAAAAACCCAAATTCGAAAATTCGAAATTCGGATGAACAACGCATTTTCCCACTCGTAGACCCCATCCTCGTGAGGAAACATCTCTTCCGGAACAATCAGAGCAATCGCCTCTAGATTTATCGTACCAATACTAATTTTGATTCTAAAAAGCGGCGTACTTACTATACCACTTGACACCCAGGATCACACGTCAACGATCCTTATAGCAATTGGTTAGAAGCATTACATTGAAATCTCACACGCTTTTAACATTATATTGACAAAATTGAATTGCTCACACTGAACGAATCAGTATAATAAGTTTAGGACCGAACTAGTAATTTTCCCTCTTTCTTTTTACTTGGCCACGTAATTTCAGAGTTTTATAGATGGTATTGTCTAATGACTATATTAGAATTTTACATGAAGTTTAGCATTGCATCAACAAAACTCGGAAAGTTTAGAATTGAATTCATGATTTTCCTTCTTTTCTTGGCCATGGCAATTTCATTAGTTTACACATAAGTGATCTTAATGACAATTGGTCGAAAGGACTATATTGAAATTTCACACAAAGTTTAGCGTTATATAGATAAAATTAAAAATTTTATAATTGAATTAATATCCATACAATAAGTTTTGGATTGTATTGATTGAAATAATTAGCTAATGAAAATTTTTTCAATATCAATAATAATTTATATTTAAATATTTTCCTCACCAATGAATTTTTTTTTCACTATTTCATTTTTGTCAATGATATAAACTATCATTTTTAGAAAAATATTTTAAAATTATTCATTTATCTTAAAAGTAAACTAAGCCATTGACCAAAAAAAAAAAAAAACTAAGCCTAATTTCTTGTACGTTACAAATGTATAAAATCATAATGAATGCTTGTAAGGGTATTAAACAGATCATTTGCATAGTAGAAAGAAAAAAAAAGTTTTGGCATAAGAAAGTCAAATCTCCCTTGAGATCCATGCACATAAAAAGTGAAAAAAATATAAACACAGACCACATTTCCAAAAAGGTGGATTTATTTCAGAATTTGCCTATGTGGGAGTGAGCAATTTGCTTGGTTACGAGTCGACTGTTGTACAAGACCATATAAAACCCAAATATTCCCTAATTATTTATTAAAAATACTGCAGATCGTACCAACATTGCCAACTCGCACTTGTCCGGAATTCTGACACGGCCAGAACAATTCAGACAATTTTAGGAAATTATCAAATGTTTTCTTTTTAGGTGTAACTTCCAGTATCAAATTTCTGCCCACGCTTTTGTTTTTGGTTTTATATTTTTAATTATATATTCAACATTTAGTTTATGAAAATAAAGATAAAAGGAGTTTTCGGTTCGTCCCCCTTTGTTTAAACAATTTTCGCATTGTTTTCATTTATTTGATCTTCCATGCACGCCACGTAGTTGAAATACAGTTTTCGAGAAAACAAGGAATAATTCACAAATAAAAAAAAATATCTTGAGTTAATTTCACGCATTTAGTGTGCCATTATTTTGCTTTGCATTCTCAGTGTATTATTATCTGAAAAATATTTATGATTTTCCTTTTCGCCTTATTTTATTTAATCTTTTTCTCCTCGTATCCATTGTTGGACTCGTTGTACTCTTTTTATGAGTTTTTTTCTTTTGTATCTTTTTGATTTTGATTTCCATGTAAATTGTTATCACATACTAATTAAGCTTCCATCTTTAAACAATGCTTAGTTAAATTAAAGTATCAACTAAAGACCACAACTCGATCTATTATTTAAAATTCATTTCAAATGAAAAGTTTTGCACCACAACAAATGAAAGCCCATGAACTTGGTTCTTGGAAAATTCTTAATGTCAAATTAAGGGAAAATAACATAATAGATTGTGAACTTTGGCCTAAAGTGCACGTAAGTTCATGAACTTTTAGTTTATTCAACACTTCCGGTCCATGGTGTAGCTCAATGTGTAGTATAGCCCTTGAACTTTCAATTTATTCAACACAAATCCTTAGAAATTTTTATATATAAATTAAACATTTTCATATCATTCAAAGGATTAATTTGAACATGCACTAAAAATTTAAATATCATATTCAAATAAATCAAAAGTTTAGGGACCACTTGAATATTAGGCCAAAAGTTTATGTACTATATTGAACAAACTAAAAGTTTAGAATCGCATTATATATTGTGCCAAAGTTTAGAACCATCTGTGTCACTATCTTTCAAATTAAATGAGTTGTTACAAAACACAATAACTATAAAAACCACCTCATCCTACTTTTGTACCATTTATACTATCTTAACACAATTAGAAAAACCAAAAAAACATTTTTTGGAATCATCATGTATATGAAAGGTGAGGAGTATAATTAGTCATTTTCGGCAGTTTCTTCTTCTACCCAAATTAATAAAAAAAAGATTTGAAGATATTAATCTCAAATAGATATGGTCTTTTCGAAAAATAAATTACTTTTTTGATAGGAGCCACTTTTAAGGGGGTGTTGAATGACAATGACTCCTCAGGCCCACCATGGCAATATGGTTCTAGTCAAATAATTCATACTTAGAAAAAGTATTATAATGTCATTGGACTATGCCTGTAGCTTCATTTAAATATCTAGCAGCTAAAGGACTTACGTGTGTTCCACTCAATTTCCCCTTCTCCACATGTTGTCATCTGGGCCCCTCTAGGTCTCTCTCTCTCCCCACGGCGCGGGGCGCCGAAACACCAACACTGAAAAAAATCGCCCGTCATGTCATCCATAGTTTCATCGTTGAATCTATTGACCCGAGCAGGAACGGATCAAGGCATTAGGTCTGGAGGGGATATGTCGATAATGTCAAATTGATTTGATTTTCACCTCCTTTTCTCATGTAATAATTTTTAACGCATGAGTGTGGATTTATAAACTGTCAATAGACCTATCAAATGGATTTGAATTGTAAATAGTCTGACTCAAATTGATCAATTAATCTATTTATGACCCGTTTATTCATATCGTGAATCTATCAAGCCATATCCAACTCAATCCATAAAAAAACTAGTATATTCAACTCAATATAGAAAAACTCATATCTAGATATAATGAAGAGAGAATCATAAATGTGGATTAGATATAAATAAGTTGTTAACCCATTTACGATTAGGTTTAAATAAGTTGTAAACTCATTTACGACCCACTTGACACTTACATTATGTTTAAACCTAGATAACTCATTTTACTCAATATAATTAACTCATTTAGGGCATGTTTGGTAACGCTTCTGTTTCCGAAAACAATTTCTGATTAGAAATGATTCTTTTTCATTCTATTCTCGAGAACAATTTCTAAGCATTTTAAGCGGGTTTGGAAGCGTAGAAATTTCAATTAGAAATAGAATGCTGCGTTTGAGTATAAGATCTTCCAAAATTTCTACTCCAAATCATTTTTTTAAATATTTTTTTTCCTTTTTTTCTCCTATTTTTCTTCTTCAAGTGGCTGGTTGTCGGCCTTGGGATGATCGGCAACTAGCCAAATGAGGGCTGGCGACCTCACCGGAGTGTTGTCGGCCTTTGGCAAGACCAGCCCTCATCGGCTGAGCCTCGCCGACAGCTGGGCGAGGCTTAGCGGGGTTGGGTGAGGCCCGCCTAGCCACTGGTGAGGTCGAGCTCGCCCAGCCGTTGGTGGGGATCTGGCGAGGCTGAGCCTCGCTGATGGCTAGGCTTGCCTCTGGCGGAGTTGGGACCTCGCCCTAGCTTGGTGAGCCCGGCGAGCTCGTTGGATTGGTTGTCGGCAATCGACTACAGTGCGGCGGATGGCAAACCGGTGGCGGTGACAGTAGATGAAGAGAAGAAAGGGAAGAAGTATTAACGAAAAAAGAAAATAAAAAAAAAGAGAAAATATGAACGATTAATTGCTTATAGGAAATAAAATTAATCTTTTGATTGTTGATTTTGCTCCAAATTTTACTGAACAAAAAAATGAAATTTGTTTAGAGGAACGAAAAATTTACCAAACACGATTTAATGCTCAAAACTATTATTAGGAACCAAGAATATAAATTTTTACTATTTGGCCAGTTACCAAATAGGGTTTTAATGACTCAACCCATCATATGTTGCTAATAAATGGGCTTATGACCAATTTTGCTAGGTCTAATTGTCAAAATAAGGCATGATTAAATGTTTAAATATGATAGCAAGTTGGGCTTTGGACGTCACCTTTAAGTCTCTCCAATTATTAGATCATCCATTAGAACGGGAAATTCCAACTTTTTTTCCCGTTTCGGGGACCATTGGCTTGCATAGTCAATTCCACATCATCTAAGCTAAAGAAAAATGGCTCGAATCTTCATATTCCTCGTGATCGTTTTCTGGTCCAAAACATTCCATGTGGTGGCTCAACTCCATGTTGGACCATCTGGCACTCCATCAGCCTATGAGAGGAGAAACCCTAAATGTACAATCCATAAACTACGAGGTTGTCCGCAAATCCAACGAGTCATTTTCGCGCTCACCTTCGCAACTTTAACGAAAATTCAACGGGCATCCCCCAACTTTACGAAAATTTTGTTCATGCCCTGGCCCACCGGACCGGCGCGAGGGCACGGATGGCTCCGGCCCCATTTTTGAATCAGGAGCTACACTTAAAAGAGCCCCTAGGGATCTCAGATCGAGGGTCGATGAGTGAGTAGCTTGAAATCTTTAATTAGAGGGCGTCGTCTTTCAACGAATTCAATTCGGGGCTTAACACACCAGGACGACATTTGCTAGAGTCCTATTCTTTGGAGTGGAAACATTACATTCACAGACTAAGTTCGTATCTTTAAAACGCGTTACGTATATTAGAGATATCCAAGCCTTTATAAACTAAAGGGCTCCTTCCTAAGCGATGTTAGGAGATGAGGGACATTCTCTGCACATCCAGAGGCGAAGTGCGGGCCTTGCCCATCCCCTCCTCCCACGCACTGCCGCTGCCTGTCACAGTATCTGTCTTCAATGAAGGTCTAGAAGAAAGAGGCTTCGAAAACCGAGGACCGTTTGTCAAATTTCGCTGAAGTTCAGGGGTCATCCGTAAATATCTTTCTACCGGATAATTTGCCGCACGAGGACAGGGAGGCGGCTGAACCTGCCGTTCCGCATCGATCGATCCCTCGATTCGTCATCGATGGGCCCGAGACGGTTCGGCTTAAAAGCACCGTGGAATTGGTAGCCGTCAGTCGGAACCGACTGCTCGCGTTGCAATAGCGATCGCATGTTTCAGCGGATCCCGCCGTCTTCTTTTAAATGATTCCCTTTTTGACCAACCACCCGTTCCAACTTCCTTTTTCTTGGCTTTGCTTTCGCTCTTCTCGTTTTCTTCTCTGGTCGACGATCTGGCGTGGTCGAAATTAGTCCACAAAAACCCACACGAATGGTCAAAGCGTTGCTCAAAAGACATTCCCCTATCCTCGCGGTTCCACCAGAGCATATTCCTCCATTTCCCATTGTACAGCTAAGGCTGAGGGTGACTGGGACGGCGATGGCGATGGCGACGGCCATGAGAAGTTTCCATTCGGTGGTGGAAGACCGAGAGACCCTCGATCGGAGGCGACGAGAAAGGCCGTCTTAAGTAGATAAGATGAAATATATGTCCGGCATTGAGTTTGTGAACGAGTGAAATGCAAGTGGGAACTCGGGCATGAGATTCCGGGGGAGGAGTCACCAAAAGTCTAAACCAATTCGCTTGTCGAAGATTCTAAATCTTTTTTTTTTTTGTCAATTTAATTATAAACTTTTATAATTGTACCTAATTGATCATCCGGCCAAAATTGGCTGAGCTAAACGATATGATTGGCGGGGACACCCCACGGCGAGGTAATTTTTAAATATTTTTTTCGAATTTTTAAATATATATATATTTTTAATTTTTTTTACTTCTTTTCCTTCCTTTGGTAGGCCAATGCGGCCTGGGGAGGTCAGGCGGCGAGGTCGGCCTCGCTAGGCCACTAGCGAGGCTCACCTTTGCCAAGGTTGGGCGAGGCCGAGCCTCGCCAAATCTAGCGAGCTCGACCCTCGCCGGCCTTTAGCGCGGTGAGGCCCGCCGTCTTGCGTGGTGTGGTCGAGGAACCCGCGGAGGAGCTCGATCTCGTCCTCATCGCCGAGGCGCTAGAACGGGGTTTTGGTGACGGTCACGGCCGGGAGGGCCGCTTGAGCTCGGAGGGGAGGTGTGTTGACGATTGGGGACGGGGGAGGCGGGGGCGGCGATGGCGGACGGCCTCACCGCCACCAGGCGGGTCGACCTCGCCCTCGCCGCCACCGTCGCCGAGATCCGGCGAGGCTCGCCTCCACTAGTGGTTGGCGAGGTCAGCCTCGCCGGCCCTCACCTCGGCTTTTGCGGGGCGGCAGAGGAAGGAGGAAAAGTTAAAAAAAAATAAAAAGATATATTTAAAAATTCGAAAAAAAATAAAAAATTATTAAAAAAATTACCGCCGCCATTGGCTATCCCCCGCCGACGTTCACGTTAGTGCGCCACATTTGGCAGGATGGCGAGACCTAATTGGCACAATTATAAAAGTTTTAGGATTAAATTAGAAAAAAAAGGTTTAGAACTGAATTGGCACACCCGCAATTTAGGACTTTTTTTAATTCTCCCGATAGATTTCGATATAAAGTTACTTGCATATTGTGATGTGAAAAATTGAACGTCAGCACACCTCATCTCTACGTACATAAATACACTTGTATGGCTCTTGAAACACTTAAGAATCAAGATAGATTTTATCTTTTTATACACGAACAATAGTATCTACTAATAAGTGTCTTTGGAGCGCTTATAAGTAACACGTCCATTGATTTTCAAAATTACACAATTAGTGTCTTTGGAGCGCTTATAAGTAACACGTCCATTGATTTTCAAAATTACACAATAGACAAGAAAATGAATATCCCGGAAGTTATTGACTTTTTGTATATGATTATTGAGTGCTTCGAGGAGAAAATTATCCAAAAAGTTATAAGTCTATTATATGAAGGTCAATTCAGTTCTAAAACAATTTAGAATTAAATCTGCAAATGTCAAAAGGTTTCGAACTAAATTGGTATAATTGAAAAGTTTATGATTGAATTGATATCCGTATAATAAGTGTAGGACTTTTTGAACAATTATTTTTTGCTTTGAGAGTACCCGTTATCAAAATTTCGCTCGAAACTAATGATAAAATTGATAGATCTTTCAATGCAGCATGTCCTAGCATTAGTAGATACCTGATTTCTTTGCTTCTTCAGTGGGTCAGCGCTCGAATCTGGTGTTCATTAATCTAAGCATCATTAAGATCGTTAGTGCTTCTGGTTTTCTCTTCTTTTCTCCGGTCTTTTCTCCTTCACTTTTCGCCCCAAGCACGCCACAACATGAGATAGCAAAGCCCATTACGAAAAAGGAGTTGAGATTGGTTCCTTTTCAAACAAGTGATATCATTTGTTAAATTAATCTTTGCCATTGATGCTTCATCATCAAGCAAAGCAATTTTTTGGGTTTTTTATTGGCTAATCACTTTTAGAGCAAGTTAATAATTAAGCAAGGTCAAACCCCAAATGTACTTTACGAACCTTTTCTTTTACTGTAACCAGAAATATGTCGTGCCCAGACTCGAAGGGAATCGGACATTAAAGAGTACAAACGCAACAATTTCATTTGTAGGGCATCCGCATTATCACGTACTAGTGTACATATATGCTTTGCTAAGTAGGCAAGAATTATTACTTCCAATCGAACAAAAGTGTAAGGGAATTATTGAGGTGCATGCATTAGGCAAATATTCAATGGTATCATGTCACAGCGTTTCCGTGGTATGAAATAGTTAATATTATCATCTTAGGTGCATAATTCGTTAACTTAAGGTGAATGTTGAGTTAGCTAGATTTTTGTTGATGGGAATGGATTAGACTTGGGTCCTCTCCTGGCAGTCTCTTTAAATGAAGGTGTCGGGCTTCGGTAAAAAATAATCTTGCAATGCCCACCTTAGTTCATATGGGTTGCCCAAATATGGAAAGACCAGGTCCCGATACTCATCAACAAAATTAACATCATAAACTTTGCGATTTCTCGTAAACTACAAGCAAAAAACACTAGCAATATCACCAGCAAGTTAAAAGACAATAACAAAGCAAATTCAAGATGAACTTTGAATGGTTTTAGCAGAGAATATGTATATGAATTTCGAAGCTGCCAATACACCCTCATAGAAATAGGAGACCGGTTACGTAATCGCCCAAGGCTATCGAGTTTCACTTATTAATGATGTACAATGTACTATTTTACTTTTTATATATTGAGGTGCGATGAGGGTGTTCTGGTCGTAAGAAGAGTAGAAATCAAATTTGACGGGCGGCTATATATAACGTAATGTACAGCATAGAGGTTTATTAATGAATACACGTGAACATCGCGGGCCCCAAAGACGAATCATAAAGTAATGTCATTTCACTAAATTCTTCGTAATTTGCGGCGGTCGAGGATACGAACGAAATGTCAACTTGAGAAAGTGGAGATCTCTCATCCTTTTGGGCCCATAAGTCAAGTGATGCTGGACTCACGAATATCCCCGGAGCAAATTCGAGCTTTTCTCTCGTCCTTCCTATGTGGCCCTCTCACCAGTTTCTGAAATCGCAAGGCCCATTTACAATGCTCAGATCAGTGTTCGGCAATGTCGACACCGACCCGCATGATGCAAAGCGACTAAGGGTGCATTTGGTAATATTTCTGTTGAAAATTGTTAGGGGAATAGAAATAGAAAAAATTATTTGTTCCGAGGAACAATTTTTTTTAAGAACGCGTTTAGTAAACTTGTTTCAGGAATAAAAAAGAAGTAAACACATTTGGTAAACTTTGTGTAATTTTTTGTTTCTTTTAATTTTTTAATATTTTTATTTTTATTTTCCTTTTTTTCTTTTATTTTTCTTTCTTCCTTTTGATCGGTCGTCGGCCTCGCCTAGCCATGGCGAGGCTCGCCGGTGAGGTTGCTCGGCCCGACGGCCGGTCGCCGGCCATGACCAAGGCCGCCACCGGCCAAAGAAAAAGAAGAAAAAGAAGAAAAGAAAGAGAAGAAAAAAGCAAGGAGAGAAAAATTGTTTTTGAAAGTGTTCCAAAAAAAGCAAAGTTTTTTGTTTCTTGTTTTGTTTCAAATTTGTTCCCAAGAACAAAAATAGATTTTGAACAAAAAACTCAAACAAACGCGTTTTGTTCTTTTTTGTTAGGAACAAAACGAGAATTGTGTTCATAAACACGCCAAGAACACAAACAAAAGGCAGGCTAAGCGCGTGAGTCCATTCGAACGGAGTCGCCAGAACTACATGAGGACAAGATAAGAAAGCGTTCGATCGGTTTGGAAACTTCATGTCGACCTGAAGATCAGCGATCTATGCACTCATACCGACGGGGCGGTTTTACATGCGCTTAGAGTTAGAGATTGCACATACGCCACAACCATACGGTCTGAAATGGTCCCAAAGTGCTTCAAAGAGTAATTTCTTTAACTGCAGCATTAGAACTTCGAAGGTGGCTGCTTTTATATCTCCACGACGATTACCCTCAAGCAGATTTGCTTTGGCCAGTAACATCAAGGCGTGTAGTAGGTTGCTGGTTTTTGTGGTAACGGAGAAACAAGGGTACTTTTCATGCTAACGTTACAGCTGCGAGCTTTCCGATGATTACTGTCAGGAATTATGTGCGCGATATATTGTCCAGCGAGGCTAGTTGAGACGCTGATATCCGGTGGTAATTCGAGGGAATGGACTCATTCGCGTCGAAGTTGGCGAGAGGCAGAACTAAGGGGAATTCCTTTGGCCCTCGAATTGGCTATTTCATTAGGCTTCGACAAAATACAGATATGAGACTTGATCCTCGCGCTTTTGAACTGAGTTTCTATAATGGCATAACGAATATGTACACAACTGCAAATCGAAAGCGCAAATTCAGGAAATAAATGTGAATTTATGGACAGAATCTGCAAATTTATGGACACGCAGAGCTGAAAATATTGTCATTTGGTGACTAATGCGAAGGAATCTTGAGATTGAGGGACTTGTTAATCCACGCCTTCCAGCCACTCCCCTTCCGACCGATCGCCGAGGGCGGGCTCCCCTCATTCGCCTCCTCCGCCTTCTGCTTCTTCCACAGGAGAAAAGTTCGAGCCCCCTGCGATCCGATTGTCTCCCATGGACTCAGAGCTGCATCAAAGAGTTAAAAGCAACGATCCTTTAAGCTTTGTCCACTCTTGTAAAGAGAAAAAAGTAGATTTTAATTTCTAAAGTATAGTGTCGATTATTCGAGACACGAAAAAACCATAGAAATCTTTCATTTGGTTACTGATACACTTGTTAGCAAAATTTTGGTCATTTCTGTGGGATTTAACCTGAAGTTCATCGGCCGAAAGCACGTTCAAGTAAAACAAAAAGAAAGGACGGTGAACGTTCTGCATCAAAGATGGGGTTGGAAAAAGCTGTGTGCGTTTTACCGTCTGATTCGGCGTTGGCACAGTAGAGCAGGAAGTCGCCGGGGTCGGACCCGAGAACCGGGAGGCGACCCTGGCGAGCGTAGGTTCGCAAGGCCGTGTCGATGACCGAGCTCACCAGCTCATCCTCGCTCACCACGAACCGGATCGGCCCGGGGCTCCCCATCACGTTGATGCTTATCAGCAGCCTGCTCACGTTACCCTTCGCGCCCTGGCTCTTCTTCTGCTGCTTGCCGTTATGGATCAGCATTCTCTCCCTCTCCCTCTCCCTCTCCCTCTCCACTCAACCAAAACAAAGAAAGAAGAAACGTTTCTCTTCTTGCCTCCGAAAGCCTATACGGATTTAATATGTTAGAATTCAAGGGTTGATGCCAAGGCAACGATAGTACCAGCCTCGCCTACAGGAGCCAAAAGAGAAAACGAGTGAGCTCGCCTTCCGGTGAAGATCGCGGAGGGAAAGCATCAAACTCCGATGTTCAACGTCGGTCGAGATTCCCAGCATTCACAACACCTCCTTGATCTCGCCGTTGATTTAGAGAGAAGGGGGAGGGAATACCGGCGAGAGATTGAAAGAGAAGGAAGGAGTAAAGAAAGAGTCACTGCGAATCTTCAGGTCTGGTGAATGACTGGTTTCTCATGGGGCGATGGTATTTAAGGAGGGGGTTAACCCATATCAAAATTTTGTTTATTCCAGGACCTCAACTTTTCAAATTTGACTTCACGAGTCATTCCATAAATAAATTGTTATGTCATGTGATTTTGCTAAGGTTTGTCACTCACTTAGAAAAATTCAAGCACGGTTGGTGATAAAGCTCGATTACGGAAAAATTGTTCAAAGAGTTCTAAACCTTCTATATGATGATCAATTCGATTATAAACTTTTCGATTTTTACTAATTTAGTCCTAAACCTCTTGAGGATTTATCAATATAGTGTTTTAGCTAATCTTGACTGGAAATTACCAACATGGATGTCCATTGCCTCATGTAGCAAGGTCGATGCTAACGTGAGTTGCCATGTCAAAATGACTAAATTGGAAAATCGTTAAGAGGTTTAAGATTACGTTGGCAAAATTGAAAAGTTTAAAATTGAATTGACCACTGTATAATAAGTTTATCACTTTTTGAAAAATTATCGCGTTTGTTTACTTAGTAAAAACAGTGCTATCTCCATTTAGTTGTTGGTGATGAGGAGATAGAAAAAAAGCGAATATTGATGATTTTAAACATTTAATATGTCTGCTGAGGTACCATCTTCTTGAGAGGCCACATTGAATACCAATATGGTCAGTTAATGGTCATTTAATGGTGTGACCTTACATTGACAAGTATTTGAAAAAATTGAGGTACTTGATTAAATCGAAAGAAAAGTTTAGGTGCTCAAATTGTAAGACGGATAAAAATATAGGTGCTTGCGATGTCAATATTTCTTCACATAGAGAGATAGAGATGGGATATAACTTTCTTAGATTTTTTGTGAATGTCGTCTTTACATGAGGAGAGAGCATTTTTATCCACGGCTTACACGATTTATAAAGTGTGATCAATCAATCACCGCTCACCATGCATTCCACTCAATTTAAAATTCTACATGTGTCAAACTTATTATTATTATTTTTATATACAAGCAGCCTCGAAATAAAATTATTCCTTGGTCAAGGGAACGAAAGTAGTTGCCAAAAAATTTGAAACATTAAAAAAATACATATTCGCCTGTTATTCCATCTTTGGTTGCATTAAATTAAAAATTAATCAAAGGAGACTTTGTCCTTTACTTGCACGAGATCTGGAGCCAGTTATTTTTCATGGGAATTTATGGTGGAATTCACAAAACGTTAACAGCCCCGTGCCGGAAACTGTGGCCTTCTAACGTCGGCTTCTCCGAGGATGGTAAAAGCGTCCGGCATGAGCCGTCGCGGTCGGCCTGCCCGGTTAGAGCAGACATACCCGCCATGGAAAAGGATCGTTTTGGCAAGTGGTGCAAATGAATCAAGCTCTTCTGTCCTAAAGGAGTATATTATGGGTACCGATTATGCCTCACAATGATGCGTGGAGCAATTAAACAAGCTTATCATGTCGGGATTTTTTTTGAAAATTCAAATTGCGATGTCCGTCGAGAATCATTTTCATGCAGCGATATCGTGATTGACTCCTTACACTGCACCAATCCTTTGATTGATGCATAAGATACCCTTTTCGCACTCAAAAGGTTAGGCAATGTTAGTGAACTTAATTAGGGTTATGTTTTTCCTAAAGATAACGTTGTTATTTACGCATAACGTTGGAGGACCCAAATGCAATGGTCTCCGGGTCAATATCGGACTGTTAAATGAAGGCATGGAAGACATCATAAAACTGTCAGGAGCCAAGGCAGGGGGGTGTGTTGGGGACCCAAGGGAACAAAAACAAAGAAACCTTCGACCAAACTAAGATCAATTTTGAATCTAACAAGTATCACGGCAGTCAGTGCATGCATACGATAATCTTCAAAATTTTAAATAAATTAAAAGTTTAAAAATTGCATTATATATTTAGCTAAAGTTCAAGAACCATTTTAAGTCATTGACCCCTATTATATTCTTTTTCATACACTTTCCATATGGTTGCTGCACCGTCAATGGGAAGGCCTCGACCGTACACTTCCAAGCACCATCTATGTTGGCCTTTCGCCGCCCTGACGATATTTAACCTAACTTAGCATTAAATGAGGTCCTTTTTATCAAATTAATAACAAAATATGGTGCATCCAAAAGCGGAGACCATATTCCAAAAGGGGCGACAGTAATTTCGATCTCTTCCAGTGGGCAGAGAGAAATCGACACGAGAGATTGGCAAGTGATTGGTCTTCCGAGCCAGACATTATCTGCATCATTCAACACGAATCAAATCTTTAAGTCGTGTTCTTCTGTTGTGTCTTAGTTTTTAAGCTATGATTGTTCTTCTCGCGCCCGCCCTCCATTATTGAGATGCCCTCGACTTTGAAATGATTCCACGAGGACCCAATGCCGGCCTTGGGTATTCTGGACAGAGCATCCACCCTTCATCTGCCCTTTATGAGTTCCTCCTTTTGACTTTTGCTAGGAGGGAGGAGATGGTTTCACGTTGGAGAATATGGGGGTGTTGGGAATTCTTGATCGAGCATGGGTTGCGCGCCGCCCAAGGTCGATCCGCGGGATCGGCATTAGATCCCTCTCGGCTGGACCCAACTAGTCATTGCCACATTGGTACCCTAGAAGCCGAACCCCGGTCTCTAGGATCCATATTCCTATCATCGACTTCCAGAGGTTCCTGACCGGGTCCCTTGCGCGCTTTATCAAGGAAAACATTGTAGTAGCTCGGTACTTGGGTCCCTGTGGCAAACCTCTAAATCCTCGACAGTACGCTCTAGACACAGCCTCTAGAGTTGAGTTGTTTGTCTTGCAAATATTATCTCATTGATAAATGTCACATTATAAAGAGTAAACTATTCGAAAACAATTTTTTTTTTGTCACGAACTAGTTGTCTATTTAAATAGTCGCCTTTTGCTGTAGAGTTGATGCGTGGGAAGATTTGGTAGCATAATTAACTTCATACGAACACGTCTTCCATCGAAGGATGAATGTGTGAATTATTTTTTTACCCCGGACATGGAGGTAATAAATAATTGGAAATAATTTTCTCACATGAAAACAATTTCATTCGAACAAACGAAATGGAGCCAATCTAACCATGTTATTTTAAAAAGAATTACTAAAAAAAGCTAAGACTAATTGGTTTAAAACCTTGGATTGGGCTGTGCATGTGGTAAGGGAAGCATCTCGATGGGCTCTCTTGTCTTGATTGGGCTTTAAAGATCAATTGAAAATCCATTAAATGAGTGCGGGCCCACATCCCAAATCCAGTCCTCACTTTAACAATTACTTATGTGAACTTTATCATGAGACCCACATAATTAATATTTGAGATGGATTTGATACATATGATTTATAGACCGTATAAGATCTTTTTGTGTTTTACAAATTTTCGGTACTTGAAAACTATATCTCGACACCCCCACGGGCGTGCTCGTGTACTTTTTCTCCAGTGTTAAGTTTTACATAGTATTTAACCCTTGCATTTAACTAGGAAACTGTCCAATCTGGTACATGCTGTGTAATCTAATTCTGGTTGCTTTGTGATAAATGCCAATGCATCTCAAGCAAGTTCCAACGAATTGTGATTCCAATGAGTTCGCTTTGAGATCTATATACAGCTCTCCAGTAGCATATGTTTCTCGTAGGCCAATTACTGCCATGAAGGGAGGAGATATCAATGGAAGTGATTGATAGTTCTGCCGATGCATCTGATTTAAGTTCCCTATAAGTTTGCTTTGGTACATGTTTACCATTCAGCTCTCCAGTAACCTTATGTTTTTGTATTTTCAGACCATTGTCTACAGTGGAGCTGTGGGAAGATCGAGATGATTAATGACTATGCCAATGCATCTGCTGTATGTTCGTCATAAAATTAGCTTCAACACACGTGGTGGCTCACTATCAACCTAAGCTTTTTGCGGGCCACCATGGCTTCCATTGTCTCCACAAACATCAATGTTCTCTTCGATCGAGGGCCACATAAGTTTTTTCCGTTCACAACGTAAAATCCATACCAATGTGGATAGCTCCACCATAACTATTTTCATTATATAATAAATGCGGCTGTAGGTAGGTGTTAGCTCATAGCAGCATGCCAAAGTATGCATGTGAAAGAGAGCAGCTTTTCCATCAACGGAGCCTTTTGTACAGAGGCACGTATGCAGCACAAGATTTTCCGGGGTGATTCGCGGGACCACGTCGGGTTGAGTTCCCACCTCGGGCTAGCTTTCCCAGCCAAATGGGACGCGCGAAAGTTCACGAGGTTGCACGTTTTTCACATGGTTGGAGGAGCACTGTCCACCACTTTTTAATCTCAATTTCTACTCAAGATTGAAAAAGCAGAGAGAGAGAGAGAGAGAGAGAGGCAAAGAGTCAAAATAAGAAGACAAAGATTGGTGTCCTCTGTAGCACGTGATCTCTCTCTCTTCGTCGCATCGCTGCTGGTGTGCGTTAGGTGTCTGCAAGAAGAAGAAGAAGAAGAAGAATGGAGAAGACAAAGGGGCTCCTCAAAATTCGGGTGAAGCGAGGCATCGACCTCGTCGTCCGCGACATCCTTACAAGCGATCCTTACGTTGTCATCTCCATGGCTGATCAGGTCACACCTCTCTCTCTCTCTCTCTCTCTCTCTCGATCTTGATAAGGGACTCGCGGCGGTGATTGGCAAGATACTCAGGTTGAGGCATGAGAGATCTGAAAACCCCTAGATTTAGCAAAACAGTTCGCAGATCACGATCAACAGGGGGTTGACTAGAGGTTGACCGGTGGTTGACTAGGGGTTGACTAGAGGTCATGAGGTTGAATTACCTTCGATTGGCAACTATGTGTAAATAGCCACCTGATAAGAGTGTTGACTTTGAATACGTATTTGGTTCTTTCTAATTGGCACTAGTTTCTTATTTAGGCCTCAGGATTATGATAAAGGTTTCATCATTCACCTAACTTAAACATTATTTACCCGATCGTTTGATATTTTTTTTTCAAGAAAATTATCCAAAAAATTGTACACATATTGCATTTGGGCCTATTTAATTATAAAGCTTTCAATCATAAAAATATCCAACGATTTAACAATTTTATCTCTAAATCTTTCGACAATTTGTCAATTATCTTATTTTGACTAATTTTGGTTAGATATCGTTGACGTGACAATCTCATCAACACTAATTGTCTTTTCATTGACGTTGACGTAGATAATTTTTTTTTCCTGATCCTGAGCTAGTGAGGGCGTTGGGCCATCACCTAGATCCATCATCTAGGCAAGGGTGTCACCAACTAGGAGTTGAAAATTAAGGAAAAGAAAAAAAAGATGGAAAAAAAATTAAAAATTTATAAATTTGTCTACGTCAATGCAATACGTGCCATTTAAGACGATCAGCATTATTTTTGTTAATAATTTTCAGCTAAAATTGGCTAGAAGGATTAGTTTGGTAAATCGTCAAAAGATTAAGAAATAAATTGACACAATTAAAATGTTTATGACTAAATTCGGCAAATTGTCAGGGGTATATGACTAGATTGACTAAATTTAAGGATTTAGGACTAAATGATACAAAGGCAACATGTTTAGGACATTTTTGATATTTTTTTTTTGCTTTTTTTTTGCTGGTGTAAGGTTTCATTAATTATTATATGAATGGTTTATATAGGGCTTTGTTAGCATAATAGTTCTTAGAATCTTGAGTGAGAATAATCTATCATGTAGTCAAATTCTTAAAAAAAGTGGGTCGATAATATTTTATAATTATTTGTAATTTAATTTTTGTAGTCCATAATAGATTTTCATTGTACATTAAAGACTGTCATGCAATCATTTTTCGTTTATATATGGATGCAGACATGTAAGACACGGGTGGTGAAAAACAATTGCAACCCAGAATGGAACGATGAGCTGACTCTTTCCATAACAGACCCCAGTGCTCCAATCAATCTAGTGAGTGCTCCTTCCTTCAACATTCACATCAATTACGATCCGCTCTTATCTCAATTTTGCGAATAACGACGTTAAGTAGTCTTCAATTCGTGTTCTAGATCGTCCAATTATTTCGTGTTCGACGTGCTTGGTAATATCCTATCGAACCATGCTCTTTCCGCAGGCTGTTTACGACAAGGACACCTTCACCGCGGACGACAAAATGGGAGATGCCAATTTCGACGTCCAGCCTTACGTGGATGTCATAGAGAAGCGGCTGGAGAACCTCCCGACCCCCACCACGATCGCCCGAATCCAGCCTTCCGGGGACCTCGCCGAGGAGAGCTCGATCGTGTGGAAAGACGGCAAGATCTACCAGGACATGGTGCTCGGGTTGCGTAATGTCAAGCACGGCAAGGTGGAGGTCCAGCTGGAGTGGGTCCACGTCCTCGACAGCTCTCGACGCCAGTGAGTCGGGTCTCCAGTGGCAAAACCTCAAATGGTCAACCGTCACCTTTGGGTCAAATCCTTAGACTCGAGTCGTTCCGCTTTATGAATATTGTCTCGTTAATAAATGTAATCTCGTGAGTGATCCTTCGACGAGCTAGTCATCGATCGAAAGACTACCAGCTTTCGTGTTTGTGAAAACGTGTTTACACGGTCACCGTTTGATATACGATGTCAGTGACCCGTTCGATTGCATAATTAATTTCAAACACCCGCATCTTTCGTTTGGCGACGATCCGTGAAGCTAATGATAATTTGAAATCATTTCCTCACATGGAAAAGAATCTCATTCAAACAAACGAAACGGAGCTCACCCTAAGATTGGTTTTAAAAACCTCGGATTATCATCGATGATTACGTTGTCACATGGGTGCTACTGTCCGTATAATCATGCACGCTATTCATGACACGAATGGAACCCGATGAACCCGTGTTTCACGAGAGAGAGAGAGAGAGAGAGAGAGAGAGATGGCCCCGCTACAGAAGACGGAGACTTGACTCTGGTGTAGAGAGAGAGAGAGAGAGAGAGATGGCCCCGCTACAGAAGACGAAGACGAAGACTCTGGTGGCGGTGGAGTTAAAGGGGACTTGACGGAGGAGGCAAGGCCTGGGTGGTGGGGGCGGTTGTCATTGCGATGACGAATGCTCGTGGCATCACCAAACGCGTCGAGAGAGAAAAAGGAAGGAGGAGAGAGGCTGTGAGGGAGAAAGACTTGGGGTTTCCTTACATATTAAATGACTTACATAACCCCACATATTAAATGACTTACAAGATCTGATTTGTTCTGCGAAACGAGTAGTACCCATAGTACGATGCATTTAAATCGTTTTCTTGTGATGCTTGACATTTCTGTAAATATATAATCAACAAGTACTATTCGTAAAATTTGCATCTAGAAGTATACCCATAAGACTCTAATTTGCAAGGCATTGATTATTCTGCTTGCAAGATATACTTTGGTATGTTGTCCGCCCATTTTGCTCTAATTAGAATCTGTACTTACCTCTCATTGGTACCATGAGCGTTTTTCCAATAAAAGAGATATGAGTCGTAGTGACTTTTAATGTCATGAGTTAACAATTATTGAATATTTTATTATTTTGGTAATCACTCTTTCTATTAAATACATTCTTGAAAGATTTTTACTATTTTCTCTAAATATTACATTTATGTCATTAATTATAATATAAAATTTCCATCCATGAGGATAGGTGGGTGCTAGCTGTAACAAAGATGCCGAGATGGATATACTTTTGCGAAGAACAGTAAAAAGAAAAGGGCCACGCGCGTCCAGATATTCACCTTTTCCATAAATAACCGAGCCGCGTTCTATTCAATTCACAGCTACTAGATTCCCTTTCCATGCGTCTGAGTGACGCACCGCACGGTGGAACGAGAAAAGAGGAGAGAAAAGGAAGCAGCTTTTCTGTCGACGAGTCCTTTCTCTTCGTGCTGAGGCACGTATGAACCACAAAAAACATTGTTCCTGGTGACTCACGTGCGGGTTCACGACCCTTGCGCGTGTCTCGCTCCGTCGAAAACGCCACTTTCGCTTTATCATCTTGTCCTTAGAAAAGCACCGTCCACTATTTTTCATCTCAATATCCCCTCTGTAGCAGGAAAAAAAAACAGAAGGTAAAATAGAGGAGAATGAGAAGAGACAGGGAATCAAGATAGACGAGAAGCCATCTCTCTCTCTCTCGGGTGTGTTTTAGGTGTCTGTCTGCAAGAAGACGAGGAAGAAGAGAATGGAGAACGTGAAGGGGCTCCTCAAAATCCGGGTGAAGCGGGGCGTCAACCTCATCGTCCGTGACACCCTTAGCAGCGATCCTTACGTCGTCGTCTCCATGGCTGATCAGGTCACCCCCTCTCTCTCTCTCTCTCTCTCTCTCTCTCTCTCTCTCTCTCCATTGAAATTTCTTGGTTAGTGCTGATCGTACCCGATTTAGTGTTCTCCGTTCTTGAGCAATTTTCGTCGTCCTGATGAGAATTGATTTCATCTTGTTATCAAGGCACGATTCAGATCCCTCCATGATGAAGATCTTGTCGTCATGTGATGGATCGTTTGCCTAATTGTGCAAGTTGGCTTGAACAGATTCTATGAGTGGTGCCTTCCTGGTCAATCCGATTTTTTTTTCCTTTTTTTTTTTCGGATTTTCTTTTGAATTGCGAGTATGTAAATAAATATATGCCTTTGAATACGTCTTCGTTTCTTTCTAATTGGCATTAAGTTCCTTACTTAGGCTTTGAGGATTAGGATCAAGTTCTTACTCATTCACCTAAAACATCATTTAGCGGATGATTTTATCATTTTGCGTGGTAAGAGGCTTCATAATTTAGTATATTACTACAGAATGCGTACCATTTTGCTGACGCCACCTGGACGGTATGTATGTATTTGCAGAAATTGAAGACTCGGGTGGTGAAAAACAATTGCAATCCAGAATGGAACGATGACCTGACTCTTTCCATAACAGACCCCAGCATTCCAATCTGTCTAGTCAGTGTTTCTTCCTTCGAGTTCATCATCCTTTGTGTTGATTTCGCGAATGACCTTGTTAAGTTGTGTTTATGGATCGTCCATTCAATTTTGTGTTTGACGCTGCTTGGAGACCCAGTTCTCTGATACTAGTATTAAGTGGTATCAAGTGGTTTTGGATCTCTCTCACTTCAAAAATTAGTTCAAAGGGTGAGACTTTCCCTTCTACTTATGAACTGACTATCAACTCTTCCACAATTGATGTGGGATAAACCTTAATGGACCCTTTTGAAATGAACCCGAATCAGATGATGCACAGAATTAGCCGAACATTTGAGATGATTCATTGGTTTGTTCAAGAGTTTCATTCATTCTCATTCTGTGTGTGTCTACTATGTTTAAAATGATCACTCTGGGACGATGTTTCAGGAAGATCGCGTGTTGAATTGCTCTTGCACCGAATTTTTAAGTGTCAAATGTTGGAATTTTCAAATGTAAACTATGATGGACATCGCTTTTAGGGACTGGAGACGTTTAGAGTCACATAATGAGCCTGCGCTAGAGTAGTAATAGTCCTATCGAACCATGGTCTTTCGCAGACTGTTTACGACAAGGACACGTTCACCGTGGACGACAAAATGGGAGAGGCCACGATCGACATCAAGCCGTACTTGGATGCTATAGAGATGCGCCTGCAGAATCTGCCGACCCCCACCACGGTCGCCAGAGTCCAGCCTTCGAAGACCAACTGCCTGGCGGACGAGAGCTCCATCGTGTGGAGAGACGGCAAGATCTACCAGGACATGATGCTCCGGCTGGCTAATGTCGAGACTGGCCAGGTGGAGGTCCAGCTGGAGTGGATCGACCTTTCTGGCGGCTCTCGACATATGTGAGTTCTTCGAGGGATCGCAGGCGAAGACAGCGCATGTTTTCATTGTCTATGCAATAAGATTTACATGTGGATCGTCCTCCTTCTGTTGCTTTAATGACCTGCCTTGGAATCTAAATTACTGAGTTCAGCAGACGAATCAAAGCAATGATTTGTCCTCTCGTCGTGTGATGATTTCGGTGGAATGAATACGCTTTTGCTTGCAGATTTCAGATATGATAAAGTGAAACATGGATCCTTCACTACATGACAGGGCAGGGACAAAATCGATAGATTATGCAGGAGACAAGTGTGCATCATGCCAAAAAAAACCAAAAAGAAATTCTAAGGTGCGAGAGAAAATTTTTCAAGAGTTCACTCAATCACCTAACTTAGTGCATTGGCTGATAACATGTTCAAATTGCTACTAAACATCCAATCCCTATGTGTAATGTAGGTCGAAATAATAGTTTGAGCTAAGCCCATTATGATTTTTCTTTCGAGCCTTATCTTGGACTCAGCTACATTTGAGGCATGTTTTGCTAAGCTTTAGCTCAACTTGGCTTCTGAGTTCAGCGTCCATTAAGTACAAGAAGAGGTCGCCCGTTACGAATCGGCTCTGATTTCTATGCCCCCATAAGATCTGCCTCTAAAAAATAACAAATTGCAACATTCAAACTTTAATCCTTCGCTGTGACGTTTCTACCTTTCTGTGTTCAAATAATGAATTTTCTTCTGTGAGGGTGAATTTCTGAAACATGTATTTACAAGCAGTTTTTAAGTAAATACATTACTTCGATAGCCATTACTTCTCAAACATCGATAGTTACTTTTGCAGCTTGTCGCTCTAGTTCCTGACAGTAGCAATGACCTATGTTTTCGACCTTTATAGTTACTGGCCTCTTGTGATCTACCGCTAAAAAATAATAGGATTGTGTCGATCAAACTTCTCCATCATAAAGTTTACCTAAGCAAATTCCGTTCGAAATTATCGAACTCTTTACTTGGGCAGTCACCTGGTATCTAGGTCGTTGTGATTACTGTTAGTCAGGGGCTTCTTGTTGATCAAATTGAACTTCATTCATGGACGCTCATGTCTCAGAATTTAGTAATTTCCTTTTGTTTTTAATGTCGACAGTTTTTTAGTGGTCTTGTCGATTGTCAATCTCCCAATATTTAGTAAATTGTGTTAGACGGAAACGTAACTCAAGATCTCTATAACTAGAACAAAGAACACATATATAATCAAGTAAAAATATTTACGTACCTGATTTGGACCTTCTTTTTTTATGCGGAATAGGGACAATTCAAACTCAAGAACTTCTCATTTATTGCCCTTTGTATCACTAACTCAATGAGATGGCCCTTCACTCTTAACGCTTAATAAATGCTCTTTTGTGAAGATAATTGTGTGTTACGGTTAGAGGAGAGACTTGAGCACTATTTATAGAGTTTCTAGACAGGCCCTCTCATTACGGACATGGCTCAACTCAATCCATACTAGCCAACTCCATATTAGACTAATTAAAAAACCTTTTATCTCGCCTTATTAGACCAATCCCATAAAATGGTAAATTACAATATCAATTAATATAGTCAACATTAGGAAAATTCTTACATTCTTCCGTTTGGGCTATATTAATTGAAATTGTATTGTATGTGCGTATCTTGATCTCGAGATAATTCTTAATAGTCAATTATATTTCATAAAGTCTCAAACACCAAATCATGACTGTAATTACATGTATACACACATAGCATTCCATTATGACAAGTGCTTTTAACTTTATTGATATGGATTCAATATGATAGTGTGACAAATATATAACACCGCTCATGGAGAGTGATACCTTATTTTTCATCCATTTTGTCGGTCATCATTCTCTTATCTTAAATATCACAAAAACCTATGCCATTAGAGAATGTCTTTATGATTTTAATAAATCCACATATGTCTTGTCCTTGAAGTTAACATTTCTTTATGTGTAACAAGATATTTGCCTAAGGCTAATAACTAAATGCCCCTAACTTTCACTCAAGGTTTATACAATACCTTGAGATTTTTAACAGATATATGTATTCAACTTGATGACAATGCATTTAGAATCACTTTATTGAATGCTAAAGAGTTGACATATATCACAATATTACTAAATGTAACAAACACAAATGTAAATTTTATTATAGTAAAACTGAAACAACTCCCACTAAACAATAGCATCCCATGATGCTTCTAAACGCATGTTAATGACAAGTCGTTCAAGAACACAAGCATGAAGGCCTTTAGTTAGTGAATCTGTAACCATATCATTTGAAGAAATATGTTCTATTGTAACGTCACCATTTTATTCTCTTTTTTATGGCGCCATATGTTTAGAAATATGTTCTATTGTAACATCACCATTTTATTCTCTTTTTTATGGCGCCATATGTTTAGATCCCTTGAGACCTCTGTTGTTATTAGTAAACGAACATTGTAGAGTTATTGTCTCAATACAACGGTATGAGTTTATCCACAAAGTTGAATATGGTCAACTTCCTAATGAAGTTCCGGAGCCAAATAATCTGAGTAACAGCCGAAAAGCATGCTACAAATTCCGCTTACATAAAGAGGATGAGACAGATTTCTATTTCGTGTTTTTTTTTTTTTTTTTTGGTTATGATATTGCACCTTTTGCTAACCAAAAAATGTATTCCGTTGTTGACTTCATGTCATCCTAATAGCCAGCAAAGTTTGCATCCAAATACTCTAGTAGCTGCAGGATTTGAACATGTCTGTAAATCAATAAATAGTCTTTTGTCCTCTTTAAATACCTCAAAACCTTCTTAGTAGTAATCCAGTAATCGTGTCCTGGATTTAGTTAATACCTGTCTAGAAGTCTTGTTGCAAAAGCGATATATATATATATATATATATATATATATATATATATATATATATATATATATATATTGGTAAAAACAAAAGCGATATTTGGTTTAATGCAAATTTGAACATACATGATCCTTTTAAGTGCACTAATACATGGTACATCCTTCAACTGGGTTTTCTCAATGTCTGAATGAGGACTTTGTGACAGATTCTGCTCATCACCCTTAATGACATGAGCAATTCCTGGCTTGTAGTGATATACGTTGAATCTTTCTAAATTACAATCAATATATGTCCTTTAAGATAAACCCAATATACGACGAAACCGATCCTTATGGATTTCGGTGTCAAGAACAAATGATGCCTCATCAAGGTCCTCCATGTCAAATTTTTTTGATAATATCTGCTTAATCTCATGTAGCAATTCAAGATCACTGTTTGCAAGTAAGATATTATATACATAAAGTGTAAGAAAAATAAATTTTCTTATTGACCTTTTAGTATATATATTAATTTACTTTGTTATCAACAAAACTAAACGAAGTAACAACACTATGAAATTTTAAGCACCGTTGTAAACAAGGATTTTCCAATTTACACACAAGCTTATTGGAATCATCTGCTGCAAAACCTTCTAGTTATATCATATAGACTTCTTTATCAATGTATTCATTTAGAAAGATGGTTTTAACATCCATCTATCATAACTTCATATCAAAATGAGCTATTAGTGCCATGTTCACTTTGAATTTTTTTTAAAAGAGACTAGAAAAATGTTTCTTCATAGTTCACTCATTTTTTCTAAGTGAAATACTTGGCTACTAGTTTGACTTCAAATTTCTCAATCTTTCTTTGGAGTCTCTTTTAGTCTTATACACTCATTTGCAACTGATGAGCTTGTGATCTTCAAGCAATTCAACAAGTTTTCAAACACCATTATGTTTTATAGATTGTATCTTATCTTTCATCGTATCTAACCCCAGATCCGATTGAACATAAGAAACAACATTTATATAAGTCACTAGATCGATCATATGGTAGATATTGTAGTCATGCTCTCGTAGATAGACTATATAGTCTGGTGGTATAATTGATCATATCTCTTTAACATATCTCCTCAGTGGAGAACTATCTCAATAATTGCACTTAAGAGGCTTGAAAAATTTCATCAAGAACTATCTCAATAATTGTACCTCGAACCTTAACAGGCTTAATAATCTATGCTATAAAAGACTCCATAATTATTTGTATAGTCAAAGACAAAGATACAGTGGTCTCCACCATACCATTATTCTTAATAGTCTGAGAACAGCTTTCCTTTGCGGTTATATCGAATTCCAGAAACTTTACTGTCTATAATTTCACAATTCTTGTACCTTTATTAAGCTCATAAAATCAATGCCCCTTTGAATGATCTAGGAAGGATACAAAATAATGTGGAGTGATTTTGGATTCTAACTTACTTAACGTTAGATTATATCATCTCACTTCTACAGGACACTCCAAACCTTAAGATAGTTCAAACTAGATTTACATCAAGTCCATTACTCAGAGGGAGTTAATGGAACAATTTTGGAAGAAACATAGTTTTGTATGTGAAAAAAAACTGTTTTCAAAGCATCAATCCACAGAAAGCCATGTAAATTAGTCATGCTAATCTTACTCATCATCATATCCATTTGTGATTACGCCTTTCGGCCATACCATTTTGTTTAGGATTTTTGGGCATAATAAATTAAGTTACTATCTTAAAATCTTCCAAGTATTTGACAAATGACCTTTTAAGCTATCCACTATTGTCATACTTGCCAAAATACTCATTGTCATGTATTTGACAATGAAAGGTATATTTATAGGAGCTCAACTTGGATCTGAGTTCAGCGTCCATTAAGTACAAGAAAAGGTCGCCCATTTTCTCTATCTCGTCAAGACGAATCGGCTCTCCTTTGCCGCCATAAGATCTGCCTCTGAAAAAAAAAAACAAATTGCAACATTCACACTTTAATCCTTCGCTGTAATCGGCTGACACCCCAAAGACTTGCTAAAGTGGGTTTTCCTTCGGGTTTTCTCTCTACGGAATGTAGAGTTCTTCTACCCCTCTGGTAGTTTCCTTGCGTGGGTTTTTCAGTTTGTGCAATCTTCTTCTAAACCACTCGTCTTTTCTCTTCATCGCACCCAATTTCCCTTCCCACTCCTTCTCGTTGGTTACCCCCTGTTTCCATGGCTTCCTTTGAATGTATTTGGAGCCTTGCATGTCACAATCGGGCGGGGTACTAGCTTCCTTTCCCTATCATTTTACTTCTTCGTTCCTTGGTTGGTTGATGTGAGGTGCTTTTGACTTGCTGTCCTTTTCTCGCACTGCTGGATACTGTCTTTCTGAGCATTCTCGGATTCTGTTAGGTTACTCCATTTGCGGATGGATCGATCGGCTGCTGAAGATGAAGCTCATCTGGGGGCACTATGTACTCGCATGGGTCGTTTATGGTCGACACAGACAATGGAGGTCTGGGACGAAGCAGCACCTGCTGATAAACTTGAGGAGTGTCGGTTAGTTTTGGTCGGTAAGATTTTAAACAATCCCGCAGTTAACTTTCAGGCATTTCAGAATTCTATGAAAAGGGCATGGCGTACTGAACTAGTGGACATCTCTATTGGCGACTCGGGTTTATATATCGTAAAATTCAAAACAGAGGAAGTGAAACAAAGGGTGTATGAGAATGGACCTTGGCTTTTCGCTAATCACCTGGTCATGTTACAACCCTGGCAAGCGAATACCCCTTTGCACTGCTACAATTTCGACACCTACGAGTTCTGGGTTCAAATTTTTGGACTCCCTTTGGAAAGATGTACTGAAAATATGCTTACTAAGGTTGCTGCTCACATCGGTAAAGTAATAGCAGTGCGCATTGAGAATAAGGAAGGGTCTCTGCTTAAAACAGGGAGGGTTCGAGTAGAATTTAACTTTCCACAGGAGCTCATGTCAGGAATATTAATCAGAATTGAAGGCAAGAACTTCTGGTTGGACTTCAAATACGAACGCCTCTCTCACTATTGCTATTCATGTGGCAAGCTTGGACACTATGCCACGCATTGTGCACAATATCCCTATGATGAGAGTAAATTGGAACAAGATGATTGTTTTTTATACGGGTCATGGCTACGAGCGGAGGTCCGGGAGCATAGCCCGTATTGGCGTACCTTTTATCAGCAGAATATTCCTCTTGTAGTTGTCGAAGAGACTGTTCCGGAGACTCCTCCCTCCCCTTCGGCTATTATCCCTGCACCAAAAGACAAAGGTAAGAAAACAATGGAAGCACTGGACTCAAATCAGCCTATCATTGCAGCTACTCCTCTTAAATGGCAGTCCTTGAAATCACATACATCAGAGACTTTGACTGTTCAGCCGAAACTTTTGGCTAGTAGCACCACAGCCAACAATATTTAGTCTAAAAAGATTAAGCATTCTCGTCTTCAGGCACGATCTGGTCCTATTAAGAAGGCAAAAAAACTACTGAGTCCTGATGTTTGTAATCAAATTCAAGAGAATCTGAATGAATCCGTGTTGCAGGACACCCCTATCTATGAAGCGGATGACTCTACTACTTGGGCCCTGGTGGCTGGCCCTAAAAAGCCACTAGGGATACAATGAAAATCATAAGTTGGAACTGTCAGGGGCTGGGCAACCCCCTGACGGTTCGCACACTTAGGGTCTTAGTGACCCAAGAACGGTCTGATTTAGTTTTTCTAATGGAAACGAAACAGCAGGAACATCAACTTTTACCTTTCAAAAGGAAACTTGATTTCTCAGCCAGCTATTTTGTAAATTCTGAGGGAATTGCAGGAGGTATTGCACTATTTTGGACTGCTCGATTGAACGTGAAAGTGCTTTTTACTTCCGGCGACATGATAGACTCTTTTTGTACTGACCTACATTTGGGGAACACCATGCGCCTTACTTGCCTTCATGCTTCAGTGAATTATTAGCTTCGCTAGCATCTGTGTACAGCAATAAGGCAGGTCGGTCGGTTTAATACCTTGCCTTGGTTATGTTTTGGCGATTTCAATGAGGTGCTGTATCCATGGGAAAAACTAGGGAAGAGACTTGCTATGAATTATCGTATGCATTCGTTCCTGGGATTACTTAATGATTGTTTTTTCCTGGACTTGGGGAACAAAGGTTGCGCATACACTTAGTCTAATAATCGGCCAGGTAATGACATGGTAAAGGAAAGACTTGACAGAATGTTGTGCACAAAGGAGTGGAGACTAACCTACCCGTCGGCTGAGGTGTTGGCGCTACCAGCCCTCGGATCGGATCACAGTCCTATTTTATTATCCACTGTAGCCCATCAGAATTCTAAAAAGAAAAAATCTTTCTACTTCAAAGCATATTGGTTACAGGACCAACAATGTCGCAACACCATTCAAGACTCTTGGACATCTCATAAACTTGGCGAGGTAACTCTCCCTTACAAGCTCACTATTGTCTCAAGAGCCCTTCTACAATGGAGCAAATCTAGATTTAGTAACGCCAAGGATCAGCTCTCTTACCTCAAGAATCAGCTTCAGACTCTAACTAACTAGGCCAATGGAACACATGATGTTGCTGTGATTTCAGACCTGCAAGAGAGAATATATAGGTTATGGCAGCAAGAAGAGGCATTTTGGACCATGCGATCATGTGTAAAGTGGCTTAAATGGGGGGATAGGAACACCAAGTTTTTTCATGCAACGACTGTTCAAAGACGACAACAAAATCAGATCAGCATGCTCCAGGATGAACACAACTTATGGGTACGTGATCCGATCTCTCTTAAGGCGATGACCTCTCGTTTTTTTATGAACCTCTACACTACCGCAGGGGCTAGAGACTTTAACCCGACTCTAAATATTTGTCAGAGTGTGGTATCTCTAGAAATGAATGCTGCCCTTATTGCTGAGGTTACTTCTGAAGAAATCCAAAAAGCAGTTTTCCAGCTAGGTGCTACTAAGGCGCCGGGTCCTGACGGACTAAATGGTCTATTTTTTCAGTCGCATTGGGATATTCTACAAGCTGATATTGTTGAAACGGTGCAACAATTCTTTAGTACAGGAGTCTTGCCACCGGAATTCAATCATACCTATATTTCTTTAATTCCGAAAACTCCTCATCCAGAAAGTTTAGATCATTTCCGACCTATTAGCCTTTGTAACTATATCTATAAAATCATTTCTAAAACACTGGCCAATCGACTCAAACCATGGCCGCCAGATCTAATAGCTCTAGAACAGAGTGCTTTCGTAGGGGGACGGCAAATCCAGGATAATATTATTGTTGTTCAGGAAGTCCTCCATCAACTTCGTCTAAGAAAACGAAAGAAATCCTTTCAGGCAGTCTTAAAACTCGATATGGCAAAGGCTTATGATCGGGTAGAGGGGGACTTTCTTGGTGCCTATCTTCTCAAGCTGGGTTTTCATAAGACCTGGGTGAATTGGATTCTTCAGTGTGTGACTACAGTTTCTTACAGTGTGAAATTCAATGGTGAATCTCTACCCTATTTTCATCCAACTAGAGGTTTGAGACAAGGTGACCCTCTCTCACCTTACTTGTTTATCTTGCTGGCCAACATCTTAACAACCTTAATCAACAAAGCCGTCACAATTGGTAATCTCACAGGTATTCAACTAAATCGTTGGTGTCCTATCCTATCTCATTTGTTCTTTGCAGATGATGCGATCTTTTTCCTGGATGCCAAGCTTACTGAATGTCAGAACTTAGCCTCTATTTTGAATGAATATTGCCTTGCTACAGGTCAAGCTGTGAATAGAAATAAGTCTGGTTTATTTTTCAGTCCTCATTGTCCTTGGAGTTTGAAAGCAAATCTAGCCCACGAACTAAGAGTCCCTATTTTGCGAAAAGCTGGAAAGTATCTGGGAATCCCATCAGACTAGGGGAATTCTAAACGAGAAATGTTCTCATGGATTCTGAGCCGGGTCCACTCTAAGCTTGAAGGCTGGAAGGAGAAATTGATCTCGAAAGGGGGTAAGGAAGTCTTACTTAAATCTGTTGTACAAGCAATACCCCAATTTGCTATGTCGATTTTCAAAATACCTATCACTTTGTGCAAGACGATTGAAAGGCAGATTGCTCGGTTTTGGTGGCAGTCTAATAACAGTAAGCAGGGTATTCATTGGAAGAGTTGGGAATCTATTAAACGTAGGAAAGATGAAGGGGGGCTAGGATTCCGTGATTTACTTGCTTTTAACCGTGCTTTATTGGGAAAGCAAGCTTGGCGCCTTGCTCAACATCCTCACTCCCTACCTAGCAGAATTCTTAAAGGGCTCTATTTTCATTCTACCAATTTCTGGACTGCTCCGAGAGGGTCTCGACCTTCTTGGGGATGGCAAAGTGTTCTGCTAGGGCGTGATTCTATCACTGATAAGGTTATATGGTCAGTTGGGGACGGCACACAAATCAACATAAGGGAGGATAAGTGGCTGGCCAGGGGCGTCATAGGAGGACTTGCTCCTCGGGATGAACCTCACAGAGTTGCTGATTTTATACTACCGGAACAGCAGACTTGGAACCGAACAAGGCTCAGTCAGAGTTTTGACACTCAATTAGTAGAAGAAATTCTAAACATTCCTATTCGGCCGCACCGTACGAAAGACCAACTTGTCTGGACAGGACAACAAAATGGACAATTTCAAGTGAAGAGTTGCTATAATTTCATCAGAACTCAGCAATTAACCCACCTCAACACTCAAGCCTCTTCATCATATCAACCGCCTCGCAAGCTATGGAATGCCTTATGGAAACTCACTACCATGCCTAAGCTACATCCATTCTTGTGGGCAATTTGCAACAATGCGCTGCCGACAAGAGATAATTTATATCGGCGACACATAATTTCCAACCCTATTTGCTGTTTGTGTACTTCACAGGCACCCAAAACACTCGAGCATCTGTTTCTGTTATGTCCGTGGACTTTAAAAGTATGGTTGCACAAAGAGATCAATTTCAGATATGACCCTACAGATGTTACTCGTATAGAAAGATGGCTACTCGCAGTTCTAGAGACACAGCAAAACGTACCTATTTTTGAAATTGGGGCGACTCTCCTCTGGTTTATCTGGAAAGCCAGAAATCACTTTCTCTTTAGAAAACAACATCCCAATGTCGAGCAAGTAGTCTATTCTGCCTTGATAGCAGTTCAATCAGCTTCGAACCTTGGACAACACTGGCAGAGATGTAGAAGCCAACAACAAGATTCACATCAGACTTGGAACCCACCAGTCAGGGGATCTCTTAAAGTTAATTTTGATGCGGCATACTTACCTCATCATCAAGACGCTTCAATCGCCTGCATGTGCCGCGATTCATCTAGAGTTCTGATCGATGGCTTCGCGCAGACAGTGACTGCTTCTTCGGCATTGTAGGCGGAGGCGCTTGGTTTAACTCACACGCTGCATTTCTTGCTTCAGAGAGGACGCCGATTGGATCATGTCCAGGTGGAAACGGACTGTCGCACTCTTGCAGAAGCTATTCGTGATCCAACTACAACGCCATGGGAACACAGGAGCATCCTCCAAGAGGCGCGATGGCTGCAACTTCGGTGCCCTAATCTCACCATTACCTATTGCAAAAGGACAGCAAATGCAGTCGCGGACCGGGCCGCGAAAGCCCACCGGGCCTCCCTTATTTCCTCAGATTGGGCACATCACCCTCCTTCCTTCTTGCGAGATCTCTTGTACTCGGAAATGCCGAACAATGTCATCTCTAGTAACGGTTTATAATATATCTTTGCTTTTGACCAAAAAAAAAAAAAAATCCTTCGCTGTGACGTTTCTACCTTTCCGTGTTAAAATAATGAATTTTCTTCTGTGAGAGTGACGCGATGGCTGCAACTTCGGTGCCCTAATCTCACAATTACCTATTGCAAAAGGACAGCAAATGCAGTCGCGGACCGGGCCGCGAAAGCCCACCGGGCCTCCCTTATTTCCTCAGATTGGGCACATCACCCTCCTTCCTTCTTGCGAGATCTCTTGTACTCGGAAATGCCGAACAATGTCATCTCTAGTAACAGTTTATAATATATCTTTGCTTTTGACCCAAAAAAAAAAAAAAAAAAATCCTTCGCTGTGACGTTTCTACCTTTCTGTGTTAAAATAATGATTTTTCTTCCGTGAGAGTGAATTTCTCAAAGAATATGTTTTTTCCGCCTCATTTTTGATGAGAGAGAGAGAGAGAGAGAGAGAGATTTGTAACACTTATCTTGGTGTGAAAAGTTTTATATAAACCCACTATGTAGAAATTGAGATGAGAAAAGTTCTTGAATTAAATATAACGTTGAGACCGTGCACACACAAGAGTGGGAAACTAGGATTTTTTATTCGCTTTCTTTATTGGGTTGGTAGGTTTATTACGTGTGAAAATTTTAAAACTGATGTTCATTGATTGCTATTATTATTATTTTTGCTACAAACTACGATTAGGCTATTTGCACTACTACCTCTAGTTAAAAAAGGTTACAACAAAGACAAACACATTTATGCGACTCTTGGAATTCAGCAACATGTATCTTAAGGCAGTTACTAAACAAACACATTACTTCGATAGCCATTACTTCTCAAACATTGATAATTACTTCTGCAGCTTGTCTCTCCATTTCCTGACGGTAGCAATGACCTATGTTTTCGACCTTTATTGTTACTGGCCTCTTTGATCTACGGCTAAAAAATAATAGGATCGTGTCGATCATACTTCTTCACCCTATAATTTACCTAAGCAAATTGCGTTCGAAATTATTGAACTCTTTACTTGGGCAATAACCTGGTATCCAGGTCGTTGTGATTAGTTTTAGTCGTGGGCCACTTGTTGATCAAACTGAACTTCATTCATTGACACTCATCTCTCATAACTTAGTAATTCCTTTTGTTTTTACCGTCGGCAACTGTATAGTAAAGGATATTTAACTTATAAATAGATTGGTAACTAACTTAATAATCCTCGGACAATAGCTTTCGACTTTTTTCCTACATCACTAGTTTTTTACTTTCTAGGATTATTGAGATATTGGAATTCTTTTTTAAGAAACCTCTCATATCACTCCAATAGTGTGTAAGTTTTCAATTGATAGTTAAAGCTACAAAAATGAGGGTAGACCTAATTGCGAATTTCCGTCGATCCATCTGCGACAGAGCATTGTTCCTCAAGTTTGGAAATTATTACTCATCATTCCTCCTATTTCACAATTGCAAGCATCATTTTTGCAAAATATAGCTTTTAAATTTGGAAGGACTTTTTGTTAAAAATTAGCAGTAATACTTAGATAATTTTGTATTAATAATTGAACATGTGAAATGTTAAATCTGGAAGGACTTTTTGTTAAAAATTAGCAGTAATACTTAGATATGTATTGATGGATGAACACGTGAAATGTTTTTGAAAAATTGGGGCCTAAACATAATTCGAGAAAAATTGGGAGGGCCGGAAACCCCTCTAGCTCCCCTCTAAATCCGCCCAAGTTCAATGATACATAGAGACACTCTTTACATATGTATCTAAAACACTAGAAAGCAATTCGCCTAGCAATTCATAGGCTTAAGATTTCGGTAATTGAAGTTTAATGACGAAGGATCATCTCAAGAAGATTAAAAGGCTTATCTAGTAGTCAATGCAGTCAATGCAAATTTATTTGGAGCTCGGTTAAGCGTATCTCTGCTTGCTGGACTTTAGACATACAAAGCACTGCTCACATTATATATTTAAATTGGAGTACAACGCCACCATACATTGGTGAAAGCTTACACACCTAGTGGGGAACTAAAACATCTTTTCATGCTTCCGAAACATGTTATTAAGTACTTCAACCACACGTAGTACATCGCCACTCGAATTTATTGATTTACCATTTTAAGCCTTTTTTCCACCGCTTTGAATGTAGTCGTCGACTGCTCCGAACATTTTATCATGGATGAAGTCGACACAGTCTTTGGGATCGGGAGCATTGGCGTTGTTCTTCTCGAAAGTCAGGACCGCTTTTGCCATGCAGCCTTCGCCGTCCGGAGAGAACTGGAACTCCACCTTCAGGCTCTTGTAAAATCGTTCCGGCACTTCTCCCTTCTTCAAAGTGAATGTGATGGACTTCGTCTGGTCCAAGATGGCAGACACAATGTCTATCCAGATTCCGCAATTATCTGCTGTGTATTATTATTTTTTATTTTTGGGAAACAATCTCAGTCACCAATATATATATATATTTAGAGATTCTAAAATATAACTGGAGAGTTTCATGGCCCATGAATAATTTGTCGTTTTTAGTCTCGTAGCTGGTCAGGAGGTTCATCTTAAACCATTTAACATAAATTTGTTCGATCGGTTCTTAACTTAATTATTGATCCTCTAAAACACTGCCTCCTCATCTTTTTTGGCTAAAAACATGCCATTTTAAGTTAATGCACCGAATTAGCCTTTAAGCATTTGCTAGTCCTTCCTAATACCATCTTTGGGCAATCTAGTGATCCATGCGTTGTACTTTGCTATCTTGGTTTTTTTGACGAAAGAGAAGGATCCATACACTCACAATAAAATTTTTGATAAATATGAGTTCCTTTTTCTTCTAAAAATGAAGTACGCATTTCAAACCTTTGAAGTTACGACGTTTCTCACGGGCTACGCACGTGTATCTGTACTAGTTTTCCTCCAATAGATCAAGTCAGAAAAGACACTACTTTAGATATGGCATGTGCCAAGTCCTGTTCAAAGGTGGTGAAAAATCATCCGTACTTACTAATCCTAACATAAGATTCTGTTCAGTTACACTTCATGTTATGCGCAGGACTGAAATATTTACCACAAGCGTAATGCATGTGCGTCCTCTTCACCTCCTCAACCTAGAAACTATTAAAGACTATGCATCGAAACAGCGCATCCCACTTTAGTGATAATCAATCAAAGCCATGTCCTAAGTCCCCCAAACCAAAGCTCATGGAACAATAATCATATGTCGAGATCTTCCACAAGCTGAAAGATTCAAGCTCAACACCAACGTCGTATGTTAGCCTTAGTTGTCAAAACTCGTGACAATGAATTAACAATTACAATCTCATCGTTTTTTGATCGAACTGTTTCTCACAAAACAGAAGAATAGGAAGAAAATAGTTGTTTTTCCGATTAATAATACATCGAGGCAACTAATTAGTTAAGAAAGGAAGAAGAGATAGATACGATATGGGATACGGGAATTAAAAATTGGCTAGATTAAGGCCATGTTTGTTTGTGTTCATTTTTCTGTTCATGAACACAAATCTTGTTTTTTGTTCCGAGAAACAAAAAAAAGAATAGAAATGCGTTTGTTTGCGTTTTTGTTCAAAATCTATTTTTTGTTAGAACAAATTTGGAACAGAAACAAGAAACAAAAAAACTTGTTTCTTGTTTTGGAATATTTTCGAGAAACAATTTTTCTCTCTCGTTTTTTTCTTCTTTTTATTTTATTCTTCTTTTTTCTTTGGCCGGTCGTTGGCCTCGGCCATGACCGGCGGCCGTCGAGGGCCGGTGACCTCGCCGGAGCGTCGCCGGCCCCGGCGAGGCCGAGCGTTGCCCGGTCCTTGGCGAGGCTCGGCCTCGCCTTGGCTAGGTGAGCTCGGGCTCGCCCGGCATTCGACGAGGCCGAGCTCGCCCGGCCGCCAACGAGGCTCGGCCTCGTCGGGATACCGCTAGGCAACGTTGACTTGGCGATGGCCCGGCGAGGCCGAGCCTCGCCGGTGGCCGGGTGAGCTTGGCCTCGCCGGATCCGGGTGAGCTGTGAGCTCGCCCGGCCAAGGCCGGGCCTCGCCGAGGGCCGGCGAGCCTCGCCGTGGCCGGGCGAGGCCGTCGGCCGGTCGCCGGCCATGGGCGAGGGCCGGTGACCGGCCAAAAGGAAGAAAAAAAAAAAAAAAAAGAAAGAAAAAAAGGAAAAATAAAATAAAAATATTAAAAAATTAAAAGAAACAAAAAAAGAACACAAATTTACTAAACGTATTTCTGTTCTTTTTTTTATTCCAAGAACAAGTTTACCAAACGCGTTCTTTGTTAAAAAATTGTTCCCGGGAAATGAAATAGTTTTTCTATTTTCGTTCCCTGAACAATTTTGAATAAACGTTACCAAACGCACCTTAAATGACAAATATTTGGACCTATCATCGGAAAAAGTCCAGCACCTTTTCGAGCCCTGAGACGGCTACCTTTGACCAATTCTACTTTTGCAATTTCTAGAGGCATGATCTCTGGGAATTTGAAGCATTCGCTACGGTAGATACCATATACCTTGTCAGCTAGTAATTTTAACTTGAAATGACACTTCAAATGACCTTCCAATGGATTGGCCAATTGTGCCATATTCTCTCTTTTAGCTTGGAAATAAAAAGAAGGTTAAGGAAACTATGTAGAGAAAGTGTATGTTGTAGATGGACCGTGCAAATAAGCAGCTAGAACCGAAGCCAATTTGTAGAGATGCTTGGGCCTTTTGGTTAGTCGATTTTTCTTTTCTCGAATCGCTCACACTCAAAATCTCGTACGATAGAAGGCATTAACTATTGTTAGATGTACCGGTAACGAAAGCTCATTAAGAATGAGTGATGATGTCCACAATGACGTCATGTGGATGATGCTGTCTTAAAAGTAAAGACCGAACCAAGACGGACCTAATTTATTGTGGACTGTTGTAACTAAAGAAATCAGCTGGGAGCCCGTGACTTCAATTATTATATAGGCACATTCACATTTAGAGTTGTATTTAGACGAGCAAGTCATATTCTCTCTCTTTTATTCTTCGCGTACTAATTATTGAATATGGAAGTTTGTTTAGATGAGGCACTTATGTATTAAGAGGCCGATTCAATCTTTAGCCATAGGATTTCTTAGGGTATAGTTGACAGAGTAGTTGTGCCCTAATTGAAGTCATTTATGGCCCACCTAAAACTTAGATGAAAAGGAAGAAAAAAGGGATCGATTAATACAAAATTCCAATAATTCCAAGTACCACCGAGGAGATTTGATTGATAAATAATCTCTCCGTTGAACATTCAGATTGAGAGTTGTATTTGTAGGAGAAAGTTAATTTCAACTTTGTATTTAGGATTCCTCATGGTTGAAAGAGGAGCCGTTTTGCTATAATTGAAATCAATTATGGCTTGTCGATTCAATCCTTCAGCACTCCATCCGACAAAGTGAATGTGATGGACATTGCGGTGTCATCGATGGCTTCTTCAGTGTCCTTCCAGCTTCCGCAATTATTTGCGGTATGTAATTTTTTATTTTGGAAATCAATCTAAGTAGCCAATATTTGTCCTTTTGAGTCTGGTAGCTGGTCAGGAGGTTCATCTTAAACCACTTAACATAGATTTGTTCGAAAGACGCGCTTAAGTTGTATGGGTGGTGCTAATCGCCTAAAAATAAAGCAGAAACTTGCTTTTCTACATCTTGAAAAGATGTAAACTATAGTCTAAGTGTGACGAATAAAATTGATGTCCTAGAGTCCGGTTCTTTGTATTGTCATTGAATTTGATAGAATATTTAAATATTTCAATGCTTAGTGCTACGTAAAAAGACTAGATTAAGAGTGAGAGGGAGAATTAGAATATTTAAATATTTTCACGCTTAGTACTAGACAAAAAGATTATAGTAAGTATGATCTCACATGATATCAGAATTGGATATCCTCATACCATGTGAGATTTGGTGGGATTATCACATACTGTTAGATGAATGTGTGGTTTTGATTATTTCAATATTCTAACACAATTAATTAGAAACCTCAAAGTTAGGTTTTTGATTGGAGACAGGGATCATTAGGCAGAGGATGGCCTAACCTGCGGGTCCAGTTTTGAGGAATTTGTGGGTTGCATCTCCCAATGTCACCATATTTATGAGACGATTGAATTATTGTCCTTCTTGTTCAGTAACATGTGATTCACGCAAAAATCGTAAATAGGACCTAACTACGGCTATGCATCAGTCACTGCCGCGTATTAATTATTGTGCTTTCCACGAGATAAGGGTCGCTTAATCCAGTTCCCTCGGATCAAATCAATCACATTTTAATTGCATACCCATGGTCTCGCCAAACGAATCATTAATTTCTATATGGTTCTAGCTTTATTGTTCGTAGAGCACGAGCTATACATGGTGATGCGCGTGATTACCTGCAAAATAATTTCAAGTCCTCCCTAAGGAAGCACTAGATATCACACATATCTGTCAATTATTTAGAGCTGACGTAGTCCTAGCTATTTAAGGAACCTAAGGAAGAAATGTCTAACACATCAATGATGCGAATGTGTTCTAGAAAAAACTTCATATTTCATTGATCACAGCCATTCATGCTGTGAATACATAAGACACCAATTAGCCGCTTTAATCATGTGGGTCTCCTGAACCAGTGTAACGACATGACAATCTCTTCAGCGAGATAATCAAGCAAATTTTTTTATTTTTGAAGTTGTTAACTAGTGGAATGGGCATAAAAGTTAATGAAATCAATTTGACAAGGAGCCACTGGTTGCTTGTCTTCACGATAGGAAAATAATCTTGTGCATCGGTTGCATTACCAATGCGTGAAATATTGATGATCTTTTCATTGAATCCGTGAACGAATTGAACTATAACATAAGGCAAGTGTGATTTAACTTCTTTTTCTTTATTAAAGATTTGAGAATATTTTGAGAAACAACATCCCAAAAGATTGCGCCCTTTGTTTTTTTGTTTTTTTTCATTTTTTTTTGGGTCGAAATAAGTAGCTTTCATTACTTGCCAAAAAATGAATAACAAGTAGATTTAACATCTAAGCATAGGATTAAGCGAAGGGGGTGGGGAGGATTATCAATCCAACTTGGTGGGAGGGAGCCAGTTCGGTGGACCCTCGTGACCCAATCGGTCGCTTGGTTGGCATTTCGGGTTGAAAGATAAGCCGGGCTTGAGGATGAAGGCCCAACAGAAAAGTGCAATCGCTTATTGAAAGTGCTAGTATGAACACCTAGAGGGGGGGGGGGTGAATAGGTGTAAAAATAGATTCTACAAAATACAGTGAAAACCTTTACTTTTAACCTGAGTCTGAATAACAACAGACTTTTGAAATTGAGTCTGAAGAGTAGCAGACTTTGAGCGAGATCAGACTTTAGCAGTTAAATAGAACTACGAACAAAATAAAGAGATTCAGGGAAGAGAATAAGAACACAATGTTTATAGTGGTTCGGCTTAATCCAAGCCTACGTCCACTCTCCCACTCTAACAGCCTTCTTGGTTGGATTCCACTATGCAATCAACAAGAGATTACAACTTTGAGTGCAAACACTTAGTAGTAGATCACACTATCTTACTAAGTCACTCTTTTGGTATTTCTCTCAAGATCACAAACGTTTAAGCTCACCAAAGACAAGTGTATGATCGAAGATCGCTTAGACTTTGGAATTATAAATTCTACGCTCCGTCTCTTACTTGCTTATCGGTCCTTCATCTCCTTAAATACTCCTCCACTTCCAAACTAGCTGTTGGACAACATCTTGAGGATCGTCTTCCAATCTACCCATTGGACAGATCTGTATCTAGAAGATTTGGTAGCCGTTGAGTGATAAAAGTAGAATCCCAAATTGATTCCGATCGCCCATACAAACAGAATCTTGGTTTCCATAAGTAAAGCTTCTTCGTATAGAAAGTTCTTGTCTTCAAGATCCAATTGTCAATCAATTATATTGAGTCAATCAAATCAATCTTGATGTGGAATCCAAACCAGATCACTAGCTATTATATCTTGGGGCTTGTGTTACGTTACGTCGAATCTAGATGTAAAGTCTCGAGAGCAATAGACTTTACAATCTGAGTCGAGTACGATAGACTTTGCAATCGAGTCAACATATTCTCGCTTCGAACAGATTTAGCTTTAAGGTTCGTATCCGGTTCGGCTTCAGCATAGCGTCCGTCTTTGGTTCTTCCAAGCATAGACTTCAACAATATCCTTTACATGTTCTATCATCTGCATAGTCTATTACTTCAACCATTAAACATGTTAGTAGCCTTTGATTTATTTTGTCATCTTCAAAACATCATAAGGGATTTCCTAACACTTATGAGGGACTTGGCAGCCCACGGTGCTTCCCTCTGTCCCATAATGCTTTCAACAGCTACTAAATTATCTGAGGCAAAGAGAAAGTACAGGTCAGAAATTGAATTGAACTAAGTTCGTGGGGCTTGTGTGTCCAACATCATCTTCAATTGGAGCAGCCCCTCTCTCATGGCTAGGGCTTCCGCCACCAGAGCCAAAGTAGCATGGATCGGCTTCACAAGACCATCAACGAGAACGCCGTGCTCATTTCTACAGATCACGGCCACTGATCTAGTCATGGACGAGCTACACCAAGAGCTGTCCACATTTATTTTCTAGATCCGGTTCTTCATTTGCATCCATGGTTCAGGTTGTGAATGTTTGCTGATGTTCGGGTCTTCTTCGTGCAGGTGCCATTTTCGGTAGAGACCAAATTCTAGGGTAGCTTCCTCTAGGATTGATCTTGGTTGTGGTGGTTGAGCTCAGAAGACCATAGCGTTCCTCGCCTTCCAAATTTGCCATGGTTTCCAGCAATGAACGCTTTCTCCTAGTAGTCGGCCTTCAAAGTAAGAGTATCCAACACCCATTTGTCTATGTGTGTGATTTTCATCGGGGAGATTTCTATTGCTAATTTGGGGTCTAACCACATGTCTCTTGTCCGGTTGCACAGTAGGAAGAGATGTTCCACCGTCTTCGGTTGTTGGCCGCATATTACGCAAAATGGCTTAGGTACCATCATCCTCTCAAATAAACACTCTTTGGTAGGCAACACATTATTACATATGCTCCATATAAGAAATTTGATTTTGGGATATGTTTTTAGCTTCCATATTGCAGTCCATAAGGCTTTCGGGATCTGGTATGACGTAGATGGTTGGGCCTGTGGATGGTAATTGTTTTGATTACTACCTTTGTTGTATCCGCTCTTTACCTTATATTCTCCCGAATTGTTTGCTATCCATAGCAACTTGTCATGTCCTAGGTTCAAGCGAAGGGGGGTAGCTAAAATTTCTGTAACTACTCTGTCCTCGAACAATAGTTGAAGTTTTTGTTCATCCCATTTGCCTGCTGAAAAATCTATTAGTTCAGCAACAAATTGAGGATCGTTTTGATTTGGAGGGCCTCCTATCTTACCCGAGGGTAGCCATGTGTCCTCTCTAATTCTGACGTTGTTCCCATCACCAATTTCCCATCTTATATCTGGTTCAATAACATCCTGACTCACTAGGAGGCTTTGCCATCCCCAAGAAGGATTATGGCCTTTTTTTGCATTCAAGAAGTCGTTTCTGGGATAGTATAGGCTCTTCAAAATTTTACTCCATAGGGCATCCAAGGCATTGATCATCCTCTAGGCTTGTTTCTCCAACATGGCCTAGTTAAAATCTGCAAGATCTCTGAACCCAAGTCCTCCACAATCCTTCATAGTTTTCAACACTTCCCAACTTTTCCAGTGAACGCCTTTCTTTTCAGCACTTTGTTTCCACTAGAAGTTTGAGATTCATCGCTCAATTGCTTTACAAATGGATATGGGGATTTTAAAGATTGACATGGTGTATTGTGGTAATGCTTGGATGACCATTTTGATTAAAATCTCTTTCCTCGCCTTTGATATAAGCTTTTCTTTCCAATCCTCCAGTTTGCTATCCACCTTTGCTAGGACCCAAGCAAATAGTTGTTTTTTAGATTGGCCCCAATCAGAACGAATTTCTAGGTACTTCCCTATTTTCTCCATTATAGGAAGTCTCAATTCAGTCGCTAGATTTGCTTTTAAGTTGTAGGGGCAATCGTTCACAAAGAAAATACTTGACTTGTTGAGGTTTATAGCTTGACTTGTGGCAAAATAGTACCGATTCAAAAGATTAGCTAGATTTTGAGCTTCCATAATCGATCCCTTTAAGAAAAAGATGGCATCATCCGCAAATAAGAGATGTGATGGTATAGGACAGGCGGGGTTCAAACGGATACCTTGGATGGTTTTGTCTTCGATAGCTTTCAGCATAAGTGAGGATAGGGCATTTGCCATAATGATGAAAAGATAGGGGGAAAGTGGGTCTTCTTGTCTAATGCCTCGAGATGGGGAGAATAGAGCTGACGGTTCTCCATTAACTATTACACAAAACGAGACCGATGAGATGCATGTTTTGACTAGGAGGACCCATTTTTCATAGAAACCAAGTTTTAGCATATAGTCATTCAAAAAATCCCATTCCACTCTATCATAGGCCTTTTGCATATCTACTTTAAGCATCGCCTAAAACTTTCACTTCCTTCTCCGAAACCTCAGCTGATGTAAAACCTCTTGGACTTGAAGATGTTATCTTGAATTTGACAGCCACTCATGAAGGCCCTTTGTTCTTGTGAAACAATATTCGCGAGGAGAGGTTTTAGTCTATTTGCCATCACTTTTGTTATAATCTTATAGTTAAAATTGCAAAGACTTGTAGGCCTATATTGGGTGATGTCTTCAGGATTTGTAACTTTGGGGATGAGTGTGATATGAGTTTGATTTAGCTCAGGGTCAAACTTACCTTGGCTAAAAAACGAGTTGACCATTTGGAATATATCTTCATGGATCACTGGCCATTGACTTTGATAAAATAAACCATTCAGCCCATCTAGTCCTAGAGCTTTTGTGGCATCTATTTGAAAGATTGTGGCTTTAACTTCCTCCCTTGAGACTGGCCTTATCAATTCCGCATTCATTTCTTCATTGACCCTTTGCTTGCATTAATCTAAAATAGGCTGATAATTTCTATTTCCCACTGAAGTATACAACGATTGATAGAAGCCCCTTATATGATGTTTAAGGATAGAAGGATCTCTACTCCACATGTTATCTTCGAGCTCAGCATGGTTATTCTATTTCTTTGTCTTCTTTGGACCGTTGTGGCATGAAAATTTTTGTGTTGTGGTCGCCCCACTTCAGCCAATTAATCCTAAAACGCGTGCACCAATACATTTCTTCTTGCCTCGACAATCTTCCAATAAGTTCTACAATTTCTCTATACTGCGCTTTGTTGGAATCGGCATCTTCACTATTCATCAGCTCTATGAGTCTCTTTCTTAGACTTTCAATTTGTTGAGGTGCATTTTTTTATCTTTTCCTGCTCCACTTCCAGAACTCAGCAGCCACCTTTCTTGATTTCCTAGTTATGTTCAAAGGATTGCTTTTATCTTTTCCTCGAGCTTCTCGGATGACTTCTTTGCATCATGTTCATCAAGCCAAAATGCCTCAAACTTGAACATTCTCCTTCTATTTGTTGTGTTGGGCTCCAAGGTTAAAATCAACGGGCAATGATCAGAGCTAATCGCGGGTAATACAAAGACTTCTGCATTTCGAAATTGAACTCTCCATGCTAGATTACATAAGGCCCTGTCAAGCCGTTTCTTTACTAGCTCGCTTCCTTCTCGATTGTTGGTCCATGTATATGCGCATCTCTTACTTACGATATCCATTAAGAAACAATAGTCCAGAAATTCACGAAAGGCCACCGTTCTATATCTAGTCGCCTCCCTTCGGCCAACTTTCTCCCATTGATATAACATTTCATTAAAATCTCCTATGCAAAGCCAGTGAAGATTGTTAGAGTAATTGATTGAACGCAATGTTTGCCATAAGCGTAGCCTCTCCTGAAATATAGTGGAAGCATGAAAAAAAGATATCCTCATTGATTGTCCACTACTAAGGACTTTGCAAGTAATATCGATAAGTTCCCCAGAGCTTTCTTTCAATTCCACTTCAACTTCATCGTCCCACATAAGAGCTAATCCTCCCGCTATTCCAATTGAATTTATAATAATAGAATGCTTAAAACCTAAGCTTCTTCTTACTCAATGAACCATGTTTTCTCTATTTTTGGATTCCATAAGGAAAATCAAGCTAGGCTTTTCATGAGCTACTAGGGCTCTAAGGTGCTGAATTGTCAAGGGAGTGCCCAACCCTTGACAATTCCAGCTTAGGACCTTCATTTGTGCTTTGGTGGCTTATTAGGGCTAGCCACCAAAACCATTCTTTGACCCATTCCCACCCCTTGGATCGGTGTGTCTAGAAGAACCTCCTCGTCAAGCAGTTGAATCGATGGGGTCCTCTTTTCGTAAGGATTAACTCTGTTCTGTTTTTTCGCCACAGGTGTTTTGAGACCACTCTTGGTTTTCTTCAACCAATCCTTCCCTTTTTCTTGGTCGCTTAAGGTGAGTAACATGATCTGAGTTTGCAGAACATGTTTCCCCCTTTTTTGCAACACATAATCATCCATTGTCACATCTTCTACATGTTCTTTACGTCGGGCATTTGGTGTAATCACAACTAAGGCTTTAGGCCCTGGATATTCCTCCCTTACATCCTCCACTTCAGCCATGATAGGAGTCTCTAGGACAGTTTCTTCATCCTCCTGCAATAGGTCTACTTTTCCATAAAATGTTCCTAGAAAAGACTAAATTCCCTTACTTCTGCTCTTAGCCATGAGCCATATCTCCTCGATTTATCTTGAGGCAACCTCGATTCCTCATAAGGTATTTCTTGGCAAAAAGTAGCATAGTGCCCAATATGGCCACATGGATAACAAAAATGTGGTAACCTTTCGTACTTGAAATCTAACCACCATTTCCTACCGCCTAAATCCACAATAATACATGTTTTAAGAGGACTTGAGAGGTTCAGGTTGACTTTTGCCCTGTTGATTTTGCGCAAACTGTTGTTTTTGGCTTTTATTCTCACCTCCTCCACTTTTCCTATTTTAGAAGCTATACTCCAAATAGAGTCCTCATTCATTCAAGCTCTAGGTAGTCCCAAAATATGCACCCAAAATGTAGTATGTGTGAACTCGTAACAATGCTTAGGCACATCGGGATCTCCTTCCAACAACACAAGAAGATTACTTGCGAAAGACCATAGACCCATCTTTAAAACTCATTTTTTATCCTCTACTGATTCAAACATAAAGGAGAATAAACCCTATTCTATATTGTGACATTTTACAGTCTCAACTTTCCATGCTTTCTTCATTGTACTACAAAATGCTTGGAAATTTACATTCGGTTTAGAATAAAGCTTTCCATAGAGGATGAGTTCACTTTCCAGTTTTTCTTTCTTAGGGATAGTTGGCTCTAGCTTTGTTACATCGTCTTCGACCAGAGATCTCCCATTTTCTTGCATAATGCCGCCAATCTAATTTGGTTTTCTTGGGTTCTTTCCATTTCCGAGCAATTTCCCTCAAAACTTTGGCTATTCGAAGATATTGGTTCTGTGGATATATGGGCAGGAAAAAGAGTGAAGGGAGCTCTATAGGTGAAATGACGATTTTCCAATACTTCTAGTTTTGGTTTATCTGGGTATAGATTAGTAGTGTGCTAGGTTTCACAGGTGGTTTAAAGCTCAATAGGTGGTAGGGGGTTGCAAGTTTTGGCTCTTGGTTTGTTTGGGTTTAGTTTTGGGTCGATTGTGAGCTTCGAAGTCCATTTTCCAGATTTGGGTTTGGCTTTGGCACAGGGGTTCTACGATGGAGACAATGTGGGAAGATGTCTAAGGAAGATCAAGTGACAGATTTTTGGACCTACCATCAACAAAAGTCCAGTGCCTTTCTGAGCCTAGAGACTCCCAAGTACCTTTGACCAATTCTACTTTCATAATATCTTGAGGCATGATTTTTGGGAATAGGATGCATTCTCTCTGGTAGATACCAAATACCTTTTTTTGATCTAATAATACCATATACCTCGTTAGCTGGTGATTTTTACTTCAATTGACGCTCCAATTGACCTTCCAATGGATTCGACGATTGCGCCATATTCTCTCTTTTAGCTTGGGGGAAAAAAAGCTTAAGGAAACTATGTAGAGAAAGTGTATGTTGTAGCTAGACCGTGCAAATGAGCAGCTAGCATCGAAGCTAATTTATAGAGATGCTTGGGCCTTGGTTAGTCAATTTTATCTTTCTTGAATCGCTCACGTCCAAAACCTCCTACGATAGGGTGCATTAACTAGTGTTAGATGCACCGGAAACGAAACTCACTTACAATAGTGATGGTGTCATGAGTGATGATGGTGTCATAAGTGATGATGTCCATGATTGTTGACACTTAAATTTTGACTAAATATTTAGAATTAAATTGCATGAAAAATTAGGGATCAATTTAGCCCTAACAAAAAATGATTTTCGCATCACCTAGGTATTAATTTTATTTGTATTTTTTAATTCTTATTTTTTAATTAATTTCCTTTATTTTACTTCATATCAGAAAAATAACAATTATTTTTTTAAAAAAAATCAAAAAAAGGGCCTATGGGGGCTGGGCGCGTAGGCGGTTGGGCCTTCGCGCCTAGCCCCCCTTTCTTCTCCTTCTTTCATCTGCGCGGGCTTGGGCCCATCTAGCCTCCTCTCGCCCTCACGATATGGCTCGACCTTGGCCCCTCCTTCTTCCCTCTTCGCCTCTGCAACTCACGCATGGCAATGACAACGTGTGCGAGGACGGCCTACGGCGGAGAAAGTGTTGAATGAGTTAATTTCCCTTTGGTTTGTTTTTCATGTGTTAGTAGTTAGTTGAGCAATTCTCCTATTATATGGGGTTGTTGCTGTACATGTTAAGTTAGTGGGCTGTGGTAGTTATCTGTTGGTGTAAAGCCTATGGTGTCAGTTTTATAAATATTGAGTAGACAATTCTTATTACTTCGTGTGTGTCTCTCATTCTTATATTTCAAATAGTGGTATCAGAGCAAGGTTAAGAGGAAAAGTGTGTGCTTGAGTGCTGTAAAAAGGTGAGAACCAAAAGAGAGCTTTTTGTAGCGAGTACTTTCGTTTGTAGCAGTCAAAAGAAAGTCTTGTAGCAGGCTATTTTCGTTTGTAGCAGCAGCAGGTTGCTTCAGTATTGGTTCTATTTTTGTAGTAGCAGTAATGGCCTCAGAAACATTAGGACAACTAGTTATTCCACGCTTTGATGGTCACTATGATCATTAGAGCATGTTAATGGAAAATTTTCTTAAGTCCAAGGAGTATTGGGGTGTTCTTACCTCAGGAGTTGCCGAACTTGAAGAAGGTGCCATGTTGACAGCAACAAAAAAAAAGAAGAAAAAGAGAGCTTTGGATGCATCAAAATTGAAGGATCTCAAGGCCAAAACTACATTTTTTAAGCAATTGACAGATCCAATTTGGAGACAATTCTTTGCAAGAATACCTCCAAGAAAATATGGGATCCATGAAGAGGAAGTATCAAGGCTCCAGCAAGAGCAAAGAGGCAGTAGCTTCAAATGCTTTGTTCGGAGTTCGAAATGCTACAAATGAAGTTGGGAGAGACAATCACATATTTCTTCTCCTGGACAATGGAAATTGTTAATAAGATGTGGATTCATGGTGACAAGACAGAGGATGTCACCATTGTTGAAAAGATTCTTCGATCTTTGACACTAAAGTTCAACTTTGTTGTTTGTTCCATAGAAGAAGCCAAGAATATTGAAGAACTTTCCATTGATGAGCTGCAAGGATCCTTGTTAGTTCATGAACAAAAACTCCTACAGTAAGAGACGGAAGAGCAAGCTTTGAAGGCCTCAAGTGGAGATCATTCTTTATCAATTGCAAGAGCGAATAGAGGAAGAGGTAGAGGAAGAGGGAACAACGATCATAGTAGCTTCAACTTCGATCAAAAGTTTGAAAGCCATTCCTCTCGTGATCCTCAAGGGAGAGAAAGAGGTTGTGGAGGATGACATTCAACTAGTTTTAGGCTAAAATTAGCAGACAAATCCAAAGTGGAGTGTTTCAGATGCCGTAGGTATGGACATTACAAATATGAATGTCGAACTAATTTGAATAGACAAAGCATGGAAAGAATGAACTTCGTAGAAAAAGGAGAAGAAGTATCTCTTTTGATGGTTTGCCATGAGAAATAAGAAACTCAACCAAACATGTGGTATCTCGACACTAGCTATTATAGCCACCACATATGTGGAGAAAAAAAAGATGTTTTCTGATCTAGACGAATCGTATCACAACACCGTGAAGTTTGGAGACAATTCTATTGTGTTTGTGATGGGGAAAGGAATGGTGGAAATTCATTCAAAAGGGACTTCGGTACAAACCATCTCAAATGTATTGTATGTCTCTAAATTGAAGACTAATCTGCTAAGTGCCAGTTAGCTACAAGAGAAGGGATATAAAATCTCTATTAAAGGTGGAATTTGCATAATCCAAGATGAGAAATTAGGTTTAATTTCTCAAGTCAAAATGACGGGCAATTGGATGTTTCCACTATATCTCCACAGCACTATAAATTCATGTTTCTCTACAAGATTGAAGGAGGAAGCTTGGCTATGGCATTTTTGCTATGGGCATCTCAATTTCGGTGGGTTGCGAACACTACATAAAAGAATAATGGTGGAGGGTCTTCCTTAAATCTCTACTCCTTTGGAGATTTGTGAAGATTGTGTTGTTAGTAAGCAACATCATGCTCAATTTCCACAAGGAAAATCACAGAGAGCAAAGAGCCCACTGGTGTTGGTCCATTCAATATATGCAGACCAATATCTCCAATTTCCAATGGAGGTAAATGGTATATCATTACCTTTGTCGATGGTTTTAGTTGGAAGATTTGGGTGCATTTCTTGCAGGAGAAATCTGAAGCTTTTACAGCCTTCAAGAACTTCAAAGCACTTGTTGAAAAAGATGGAGGAAATCAAATAAAGGTCCTTCGCACGGATCGTGGTGGAGAGTACAACTCACTTGAGTTTATAGATTTTTGTGTGAAGCATGGCATCGAGAGACAGCTTACAATAGCCTATACACCACAACAAAATGGCGTATGTGAGAGGAAGAATCGTACCATTCTAAATATGGTGTGAAGTCTCTTGAGGAGAAGTAGAATTCCAAAGAGTTTCTGGACTGAAATAGTTAATTGGAACATTCATATTTTGAATAGAAGTCCTATTCTAGCTATTCAAATTATGACACTAGAAGAAGCTTGGAGCGGCCAAAGACCTGCAATAGATCACTTTAGAATTTTTGGGTATATTGCCTATGCCCATGTTCCAGACCAAAAGAGGAAGAAGCTAGATGACAAGGGAGTCAAATGTGTTTTTCTTGGCATTATTGATTAATCAAAAGCCTATAAACTTTATGATCCTATAACCAAGAAAATCATCATTAGTTGCGATGTGATTTTTGATGAAGAACAAACCTGGCCATTAGGTGAGCAAGGTGTTGGTAAGCAAATTCCAATTAATTTTGAAGATGAAGACGAGCTGGTGCAGCAACCCACAACAACCCAAATTGCCACAGGCAGTGTCCAAAGTACAGCTACAGTTGCAGAACTTGAAGATCGACCTCATCGCATTTGACGGAGGCTTGCATGGATGAGTGACTATGAAGTAATAGGGGTTGATCAATCTAAAGATCCACCTTCCCAATTTGCTTTGTTTTCAGATTGTGATCCAACAACCTTTGATGAAGCAATACTGAAAGAAAATTGGAGGATAGCAATGGATAAAGAAAATACAACTATTGAAAGGAATAACACTCAGGAGTTGATAGATCTTCTGGAAGGACTTAAAACAATCGGGGTCAAGTGGGTGTACGAGACAAAATTGAACAAGGATGGTGAAGTTGATAAGTACAAGGCGCGCTTGGTAGCGAAAGGCTACAAGCAAGAATTTGGAGTCGACTACAAAAAGGTATTTGTACCTGTAGCAAGACTTGATACAATCAGATTGGTGATTGCATTAGTAGCGCATAATTCATGGCCTATCTTCCAATTGGATGTGAAGTCAGCATTCTTGCATAGTGACCTCCAAGAAAAGGTACTTGTTGATCAACATTCTGTTATATGAAGCTTGGTAGTGAACATAAAGTTTATAGATTGAAAAATGCAAACAAGCTTTCCAAGCTTTATGTGGTCGCATTGATGCTATTTTTTGAAGGAATGATTCAGAAAATGTCCATTTGAGCATACACTCTTTATTAAAATTGGTGATGGTGGAAAGTTGCTTCTTCTATGCTTATATGTGGATGATCTTATTTTTACTGGGAATGATAGTGCCATCTTTAACAAATCTAAGAAATCTATGATAGATGAATTTGAAATGGCTGATCTTAGACTAATGCATTATTCTATGGGCATAAAAGTGACTCAACTTGCAGCTGGAATCTTTATGTCCCAAAAGAAGTATGTTCAAGAGAGTTTGGACAGGTTTCAAATGAATAATTGCAACCCTGTGACTAGTCCAATTGAATTTGGATTGAAGCTCTTGAAAGATCCTAATGGAAACAAGGTGGATAACACTCTCTACAAGCACATTGTTGGAAGCCTAATGTATTTGACGGGGACAAGACTAGATATCATGTATGCCGTGAGCCTTATGAGCAGGTATATAGAGCATCCAACATAGTTACATCTACAAGCTGCAAAAATGATTGTTCGCTATTTGCAAAGGAACTAAAAATTGTGGGGTATTTTATAAAAAAGGGGAAAGTCAGATTTGTTTGGATTTATAGATAGTGATTATGCTGGAGATGTTAATGATAGAAGAAGTACTTTGAGGTATGTCTTCATGCTTGGTTCAAGGTTGATGGTCTTCAAAGAAGCAATCAATTCTCACTTTATCAACAACTAAAGCAAAATTTGTAGATGCAACTTCATGTGCCTGTCAAACCATATGGTTACGGAAGATTTTTAGAGAGCTTTAGTTCAAATAGCAAGAAACAACTACAATTCATTGTGACAACAACTTAGCTATCAAGCTGTCCAAAAATCCGGTTTTACATGGGAGGAGCAAGCATATAAATGTGAAGTATCACTTCTTAAGAGATCTTACAAAGGATGAAATAATTGAGCTAGTTTTCTGTAGAAGTGAAGATCAAGTGGCTAATATATTTACCAAGCCTCTAAAGTTGCCCACGTTTCAGAAGCTGAGAAAGCTCCTTAGTGTCTGCTTGTTGGATATTCCAAATTGAGAGAAGGTCCTTTAAACTGATTGTTTGCTACATCAAATTTAAGGGAGGGAATGTTGAATGAGTTAATTTCCTTTTGGTTTGTTTTCCATGTGTTAAGTTCTCCTATTATATGGGGTTGTGTTAGGTTGGTTGGTGGGCTGTGGTAGTTACTGTCTAAGAAGCACCGACACTCTCCGGAAGTCTTCGTGTCGTGTCTAACACTCCGACACGTGTCCGACACGCTCTGACACGTTCTCACATGCGGTCAACGAGTGTAGGAAAATCTGACACGTGGTCAACTCTTCCCGACATGCGATTTTGACACGCATGGGGTCAATTTTAAAAAATTTCAATACTTGAGGGGTCATAATGTAAATATATGAAAAAGTAATGACAATAACAAAAATAAGGGGAAAGAAGAAAATCCTTACTCTCAAGTTTCTCACTTATAAGTTTTGATCTTCCCGTGAGTGACGATGGAACGCCCATTTTCTCGTCGGTGTTGTTCCGTTGCCCCCACATACTTAAAGTTATAACTTTTTTTGTTTCTTTCCGCCACTCCGCCACTGCAAGCATTGTCAGAGTTATCTCTTTTGGCCTATGTTATTGGCGTGAATTATCTCTCACATTTTCCGTGGCGAATTTAGTGATTTCCTTTCTTTTTGGTCATACTTCGAGAGTTCTTGTCTTGGATTTTCATTTTTCTCGAACCTTGTTTTGGAGAGCTCAAGCTAGTCATATCATGAACTCCGTATTTGGACTATAAGAAATCTCATTAATCTTCGACAAAGTATAAAGAAAACAGGACATGTTCCTTCAAGTTTACTCTTTCATGTATGCAATTTTTGAATTTCTTGTTCAATTTCTATCAAATTAAAACAATGAATGATATTAACAAATGTTGGATTAATATTTTTAGTATAAATTAATTATATGCTTCTTTTTATTATTATTTATGCATTTATATATAAAAATTATATTTAATATATAACGTGTCGAAATTCTCTATTTTTTGAGAAATGATGTGTCGGCGTGTCGTGTCGCATGTCTGTGTCGGTGTTACGTAGGTTACTGTCAGCGTAAAGCTTTTATAAAGGTCAGTTTTATAAATATTAAGTGGACAATTCTTCCTCTGTGTGTGTCTCTCATTCTTATATTTCAACAGAAAGGGCAGTAGATCGGCGACAGACGGGACATCTCGCAATTGCATTCAATGCTTGCCGGACTATGGGCAATGCGGCCGATGGAAAATCCGCCCACTCCCACTCGCCGGCGGAAGGCTGTCTGCACGTATAAAATGAGGGGGAGGCCAAACGAGTTCAAGGGAGGGGAGAGAGATCTGAGTGGTGGATGAGAGAATATCGGGGGTGGATCTCAGAGAGAAAAATCTGAGGGAGAGCGAGGTCGTGAAGGGAAGCGGGCGAGATCTGAGCGGGGAGAGAGAGAGAGAGAGAGATCTGTAAGAAAGAGGATTGGGGGGAGAGGGAGAGTAAGACAGCTCTAGCCGAGATCTTGGTCGCGTTCGAGCTCCGCCCTACGACCCTCATCCGACGACCTTCCCTTCAACTGAGTGGTGAGCCCTCGACCCTTGTTTTGTGCCCTCTTTTTGGGTGTGTGGTGAGCCAGCGCTCGCTGCCATCCGGCTCACGCGAGCTCCGACCGTTGGCCGTTCGTCGTGAGGTCGTCCCGGGCCTCCTAGTTCACCGACGAGAGTGCTGTCACAAAGTTCGGTCCCGTTCAAGGCGGGAGTTCCCCGTTCCAGTTGCGCTCCCCAATCGTCGACGTAATGCCCGAGTTTGAGCTGGAGTGATGTCCATTGGAGTTCGCTCGATCTAGAGTGGCTCCGTGTCCCTCGCGTCGACCGTCGTCGCCGTGGCGTCAACCCCGCCTGGTGGGGGGTCAGATCCCTCACCGACGTGACGTAGATGAAAGTGGATCGGGACGCCGACTTTGGCGGCTCGTGCACGGCCACAGAGACGAGTCCGCCGCGGCCGTCTTCGGCGGGGCTAGCGGTGGAGGGATCAGCCACGGCTGTGAACCGGGTCTGGCGCGGGTCGCTATTCGGGCTAGGGTTTTTTTGTGATGGGCCAAGTTTGGGTTGGTTTAACACTTGGGCCAGGCATTGCTTTTAATGAAAAGTGAGCCCAGTTTTGTTTAAAATGGTCTTCGAGTGTTTTTCTAAAGAAAGAACGGGAGCTCCGGGCTGGGCCCGTGCTTCAGGCCCATCTGGGCCAGTGGCTGACGATCCGGGTTGGTCCCAACCAAGGAATCCGACCCGTGTCGTTTTATAATAAAATTGATTTAGTATTAAAAATATGTTTTGATAATCAAAAATCAGAAAAATCCAAAAATGTTTCATATTTTCCAAAAAATCAGAAAAGGTCTTGGAAAAACTAGTTTTGATTAGTTTTCTCCACAAATGCATGGAAAAACCTTGAAAAATAAAATAAAATGTCAAGATTTAAATAAGATTACGTTGCATTAGTTGATTAACTAATGTGAACAAGTCCCCGATCCTAATATTTTTGGTTGCACAAGAGTAAAATATTTTTCCCAATATTTTATTTGGGTGTCTAATTGGCTTATCCCAAATTGATTAGTGATAACTCCTATTTGGAATTGACTTGTAGGTTGAAAATTCAAACCATGAGTGTTGAATTGGCGAACTTAGGAAAGTTGGGGCTAAGCCTAATACTTAACGAGCCATGGCACGTAGGACTCCGAAATGTAGGTCGTGACAACAATGACGTCATGTGGATGATGGTGATCAAACCAAGATATTTTATTGTTTCGAACAGATATTAGCTGTGACTTCATTTATTGAATACGCACATTCATGTTGAGAGTTGCATTTACATGAGCAAGTCATTTTCTCCCTTTTTCCTTTTCTTTTACCTACTAATAATTGAAGATGGGAGTTCTTATGGTACAGTTGATGGAGTAGTTGTGCCATAATTGAAGTCATTTACAGTCCACCTAAAACTCAAGTGAAAAGGAAGAAAAGAGAGATCCACTAATACAAAATTTCAATAATTCCACAGACTATCCGAGGAAATTTGATCGATAAATAATTTGCCGTGTCAGATTCTTGGAATAATATAATGATAATAAATATTTTATACGATAAAGGTTGCTCATATGTCTCAACCTTAAGTATTGTTGCTACCTATGATCGCGGGTCAAGAATCTAATCTCATTTGGGTCTGTGAGCTAATTATTCGCGCTAATTCGTTGTTACAAAAAAAGTAACATGATGGGTCGTAATCCTAAACCCCAGAATTATTATGACAAATAAGGGTGGAACTAACATAATTGTTTAATACGGACGTGAATTTGCTTAGGAAAAGCTGCGTATAAAATTACAAGTTAGTCATCAAATTCTTATTATTCCATCCATGGGATGGCTTGTCATGCAATGACCCTGTATTCTGTCGTTCCCAAGAGTCGTGAATGGTCGAATTTAAGATTGAAAATTCAATGCAGCCGTCATACAAAATATGGATATATGAGTGTTAAAAAAAAAAAAACGACTTACAAAAAGCTTTGCCAGGCAAACTGCATAACGGCAATTTTCATTAGCAACAAAATATGGGTCGTTACGAACCCCATCGCATCACAATTCTTTGAGAAGCAATCCCCAGGCGACCTTATCATGGAAGTTCTCGAAGAAGAAGGGTTGCCACTCTTTCCGAGCATTACTTTGTATATTTTTTTGTTGAGAATTTATGTCAAGTTTGGGCTCATGAAGGAACTGATCCAAGTAAGTTTCCTAAATTTAGTAGTTTTTTTTGGTTTGAGTATTTTCCTAAAAGGGGTATCTTAATTTGGATACAAATATTATATGTATAAAAGGTGTAATTCGACTCATTTATTAAACGTTAGAGCAAACACGAGGAAGACAAGATGGAAGAGGCCAAGATTGACATCAAGCCGTACATAGATGCTATAGAGATGTGCCTGGAGAACCTCCCGACCTCCCACCACCGTCGCCAAAGTCCAGCCTTCATAGGGCAACTGCCTGACAAAAAAGAGCTCGATCGTGTGGAAAGACGGCAAGATCTACCCGGAAATGGTGCTCTGGTTGAGTAATGTTGAGTCTGGCGGGGTGGAGGTCCACAGCTGAACTGGATCGACCTCGCCGGCGGCTCTCAAAGGCTGTGAGTTCTTCGTGGAATCCCAGGTGAAGACAGCGTGTGTTGTGATTGTCTCCGGAGCAAGATACAGAGGGATCGGCCTTCCGTTGCTTTAGTAACCCGCCTTGTAATATGATTACATTTACTGGCTTTATTAATGAATTGAGTTATCCTCTCGTCGTGTGATGATTTCGGGGGAATGAATACGCTTTTGCTTGCAGATTTCAGATATGATAAACCGAAACATGGATCCTTCACCACGTAACTGGGGAGGGGGGACAAAATCGATAGATTATGCAGGAGAAAAGTGTGCATTATGCCAAAAAAACCAAAAGGAAATTCGAAGGTACGAGAGAAAAATTGTCTAGAGCTCACTCAATCGTCTAACTTAATACATTGGCTGATGACATATTCAAATTGCTACTAACATCCAATCCCTATGTAAAATCGAGGTCAAAATAATAGTTTGAGCAAAGCCTTATCTTGGACTTAGCTACATCTGAGGCATGTTTGCTAACTTTGAGCTCAACTTGGGTCTGAGTTCAGCGTTCATTAAGTACAAGTTTTGTCTTTGTGGTCATTTTCTCAATCCCATCACACGAATCTAGCTCTCACGTCTTTGCAGCCATAAAGATCTGCCTCTGAAGAATGACGAATTGCAACATGCCAACTTTATCTATCGCCATGACGTTTCTATCTTTCCGTGTGAAAAAATACATTTTCTTCCGCGAGGGTGAATTTCTGAAAAAATATGTTTACTTTTTCTTTTGCGCTTCAATTTCGCTTAGGATCATGTTTTGCTTTAGAGGAAATTTTCCTGTAACTGGTCTTCAATTTGATGATTAGAAACATACATATTGCTGAAATGCAAAATTAGGGCATTTTTGTTTTTATCAAAATGATTTCCATGAGATGATTTTTCAAACATCACGTGCTTGGTTCGCTGTTCATCGTCATCCTATCTGTAATGCTTATCTATTCTGAAAGTCAGATGAGAAAAGTTCTTCAACTAAAAATGAAGTAAATCAGTATCCTATCACCCTCAAGTTGGACTTAGTTACAATGTTCGATATTAGCGTTTTCTCAGACCCCTTTGGCCGGATTGAGTTCATATTGCTAGAAACTACAATGTTTTGTTCATTTATCACCGCTCTATGACGGGTGGTTTACACATTTAAAGGCGATTCTCGCATTACTTTAACATGCACAAAACTTGCCAGCTGAAACTTCCCCAACCCCTTCCCTCTTCTGACCAAGCCACCACAACCTCAGATCCGAGGTTGATTTGTGATTGACGGCCTCAGGAACCTCTGATTGGTTTCGACTTAAGATTATAAACAAAAACACGAGTGGGAAACTCGGATTACGACGCCGGAACATCGGACTCTAACAATCAACTTTTATCGATACACAAGAATGGTTGCTGATTGATTACCAAGCTATCGATTAAGGAATTAATGATTCTTCCCTTGCTGATCAGGTTTATAAGTTACCGATTCACCAGACTATTTGCCAATTTCAAAGCCAATCAAAAACATACCGATGAAAGGTTATTCTGGCAATTTTTAGTTCTAGTTTTATGAGTTTGAAGTGTATTGTAGTTTTCAAGAGTTAAACTTCATGTCTCTAGATGTTTTAATGCATTTTCTAGTTTTTAGAACTTTATTGTATTTTTTAGTACCTATGTCATTAATGTTAGGTAGTTCCCATGCCTTTAATATTCATCTATTTCCTATGTATTAGTCAAATGTAAGGTAGTTGACTTGAATATTGAAAATATATGAGAGTTGTCTCGAGCAAGCAAATATCTATCCTCGATTGCTGTATCCTTTGAAGGTGAATTGTTCTTTGGTGGTGAGCCAAGTAGGGCTGTATCCTTAGTTGGTGGTTTTCTGTAGGCCTTAGTGGTGACTTCTCCTATCCCAAAGTACTATAATATTAGTGGGTGGATCGTCTTGTAAGTCTTGATGATGAACTTCATCAATCCCAATCTTCTTCCTCGGTTGGTGGTGTGTCCTATATGCTGTGGTTCTGATTGTATTCTATCTCACATTTGCATTCATCCGTTGCCATCCATTCTTATACACTCGGACATCATCCACTATCACTCAAACCAACAATCGCCACCCCCTGCAACAGCATTAACTTCTTTATTTGCTTTCTCTATTGGTTTGGTAGGTTTATTACGTGTGATGTTTTTTTTAAGAGAATTGACAATCAAGATGTTTTGAGAAGGATCTACATCTCAGAGATGGAGAGGAAAACAGCCCCGGGAATTTTAGTGTTGCACGGCCGAATAATTATTTCTGTTGGGTCGCTGAACAGATCATTTTAAGACACGCATCATCCCTTGAACAATTAATGGAAGTCCCACGAACACATGTAAACTGCAGAGATATTCAACGATCTGTCTGAAAACCATTTTATTAGTTTTCCTCACGAGGACCACACATAGCACAAGCATATTCCTTTCACTATAGATACATTGTGAAACATGTTCAAACATACATAACATCAAACTCAACAGAGACAGCACACCAGTGCATATAAATATTAAATCCAGTTGCTTGGTTTCAGCTAGGCCTGCGCCTGAGCCTGAGCCTGAGCCTGTTCCATGAGGTGAAGATCCATGTCCTTGCTGACATGGACGCAGAACTGGAGCATCGAGTAGGGCTCGGTCACCTCCTCGCTCAGCTTCTCGTACTCGAGCGTCCAGTGGACGACGCTCCCGGCTCCTTCCTTGGGCGTGGCCTGGACGACGAGGACAAAGTTCTTGTACAGCTTCATCAGGTCGCCTTCGATCACTCTGAACGTCGTCGAGTTCTTCTCGTCATCTATGGCTTCTATTACCTCCTTCGCAACCTTAGTCTCTCCATCTGCGAAGTACATTGGACGCAATAGGTTTAGTTATCAGACAAAGCCCATTTCAACAGTATTAGTTGAATATGTACCGTGGGTGTAGCTCCAGGAGACGACGGATCCGGCCTTGCCCCAGTCACCGTCGTGCAGATCGACACCGTGGATCTTATCAGTGGACATGTTCGAGATGTGGTGGGGCCGGCAGCTGAAGACGTCGTGGAACATGTCGGCCGGAGCCCTGATCTCCAGGTCTATCTCCATCTTCCCGTGGACTGTCATTCTCTCTCTCTCTCTCTCTCTCTCTCTCTCGCTTGTTAGATCCGCAGTGCTTTTACCTTGTGATGAAGGGAGTGAGTGATACGAATAGCTTGAGACGCTGCTTTATATAAACAAGTACACATTAATATATTTGTGCTACATTGACGTCCACATTTAATAAATTCAATTATAATCTTCTTCTTTTTTCTTTTTAAGAACATCATGACTCACGTTAAGCTGGAATCATTGGGCCGGCACCAGTACGTCAATAAAAAAAGTACGATTTGGCAGACTAATAGCAATCATAAAGATAAGGTCCAGGATCTGATGCTTTTGTAGGAAGTTCCCGTTTATATCTTCACATACCGACATGCTGGGTAACCCGGCATGAGAAATGAAAAGACAGAAAAAATAATCAATAAGAGCAACATTTTATTGTGAGCAAAGTAATTCCTTCCACTTTCGCTCGATAGCCACGCTTTCCCACAATTCCTCTTCCACCTTCGACGCCCTTTAATTCGATACTCGCATCCTTGTCTATTTCCACAGCTACGACATCATCAGTTCACTTTGGGATGGTTTTTCAACCGTGAGACCTCCATGGCAGGCGGGCCCATTCAGCTATTCACCGATTAGCTCTGCTACGACATCATCGGTTCACTTTCGGATGGTTTTTCAATTGTGGGACCTCCATGGCAGGCGGGCCCATTTAGCTATTCACCGATTAGCTCTAGTTCGCTTCTGCATGTAAGCTCCTCTTTTTCCTCATCTTGTCGAGCCCTCTCTACCACTCTAGTAGTTTTCTCAAAACCCCAATCCCTGTTATCTTTCCTTTTCAATCTCATTGATTCATGGCTTTACGCTGACTTAAACCCTAAATTAGGGGGCTTCCTTCCACTTTCGCTCGATAGCCACGCTTTCCCACAATTCCTCTTCCACCTTCGACGCCCTTTAATTCGATACTCGCATCCTTATCTATTTCCACAGCTACGACATCATCAGTTCACTTTGGGATGGTTTTTCAACTGTGGGACCTCCATGGCAGGCGGGCCCATTCAGCTATTCACCGATTAGCTCTGCTACGACATCATCGGTTCACTTTCGGATGGTTTTCAATTGTGGGACCTCCATGGCGGGCGGGCCCATTCGGCTATTCATCGATTAGCTCTAGTTCGCCGCATGTAAGCTCCTCTTTTTCCTCGTCTTGTCGAGCCCTCTCTACCACTCTAGTAGTTTTCTCAAAACCCCAATCCCTGTTATCTTTCCTTTTCAATCTCATTGATCCATGGCTTTACGCTGACTTAAACCCTAAATTAGGGGGCTTCCTTCCACTTTCGCTCGATAGCCACGCTTTCCCACAATTCCTCTTCCACCTTCGACGCCCTTTAATTCGATACTCGCATCCTTGTCTATTTCCACAGCTACGACATCATCGGTTCACTTTGGGATGGTTTTTCAACTGTGGGACCTCCATGGAAGGCGGGCCCATTTAGCTATTCACCGATTAGCTCTGCTATGACATCATCGGTTCACTTTCGGATGGTTTTTCAATTATGGGACCTCCATGGCAGGCGGGCCCATTCAGCTATTCACCGATTAGCTCTGGTTCGCTTCTGCATGTAAGCTCCTCTTTTTCCTCGTCTTGTCGAGCCCTCTCTACCACTCTGGTAGTTTTCTCAAAACTCCAATCCCTATTATCTTTCCTTTTCAATCTCATTGATCCATGGCTTTACACTGACTTAAACCCTAAATTAGGGGGCTTCCTTCCACTTTCGCTCGATAGCCACGCTTTCCCACAATTCCTCTTCCACCTTTGACGCCCTTTAATTCGATACTCGCATCCTTGTCTATTTCCACAGCTACGACATCATCAGTTCACTTTGGGATAGTTTTTCAACTGTGGGACCTCCATGGCAGGCGGGCCCATTCAGCTATTCACCGATTAGCTGCTACGACATCATCGGTTCACTTTCGAGATGGTTTTCAATTATGGGACCTCCATGGCGGCGGGCCCATTCAGCTATTCACCGATTAGCTCTGGTTCGCTTCTGCATGTCCCATTTCTGACTTATTTTAGCTGCGGTAGCGAGACAATTGCTATTAGTTAAGTGGATACTTTCGTAGTCTGTTTATGGGTCTTTGATTTGGAAAGAGTGGGTTCCCGTGATCTCTCGTATTACCTTTTTACCGGATGGCTTCGAACGAACCGCCCGATGCCTTGCGCCTGGCTGCTCTTTGCTCCAGCTTGGGGCGCTTAACCACTGAACAACAAATTGAGGATTGGGACGTTCACCCCTCGCACGCAACAATTGAAGACTATCGGTTAACCCTCATTGGCAAAGTTCTCTCAAATCCAGCCATTAATTTTCAGGCTTTCCAGACCACTCTCAAAAAGGCTTGGAGGCGATTTAGTGGACATAACACGAAGGAAGCGGGGATTTTTGTTGCTAAATTCCGATCTCAAGTTGAAAAACAGAGAATCCTTGAAGGAGGGCCTTGGCTTTTTTCGGGCCACTTAATTATTCTCAAACCCTGGATTCCTAATACTCCTTTCCATTGCTACGACTTCTCTACCTATGCTTTTTGGATTCAAGTGATAGGACTACCTCTAGAATGGTGTTCTGATAGTATGTTTAGAAAGGCGGTGCAACATATTGGTAAGATACTCGAGGTGAAGGTGAACTCTAAGGAAGGCACATCAGCTAGGGTCGATCGAGTGTGAGTCGAAATCAAGTTGGATGAACCTCTAATCACAGGAAATTTGGTTAGACTAAATGGCCAACCTTTTTGGCTTGACTTCCAGTATGAACGCCTCTCACACTTCTGTTATTCATGTGGCAAACTTGGGCATTATGCCATGAATTGCAAAGACGTTGTATATACTGCAGCTATGCATGAAGGTAGAGAGAAAATGCCATACGGGCAGTGGCTTCGTGCTGAAGTAAAGGAATCTAGCCCATATTGGAACATTTTTTATCATTCACAGGACAAGTCATCGCAGGGTGAAGATGTTGTACCTGAAACTCCGCCTGGCCAGCTACCAACTCTCCCCGTATTACCCCCGCCATCTATCATTACAGCAGCTGGTGATCCCAATGATGCTCAACACCACAGAGACTTTCCATCCCTACCTGCGCAGCAGATTCGAGAGCCCTCAGATGAGTCTCCTTCAGCACCTTCAGCAATTATCCCTGCAGCCAGCAAGTTAAAAGGAGTTCAATCTGTTCAATATCATCAAGAACTTCCATCTATACCTGCGCAGTAGATTCAACAGCCCTCAACTAAGCATCCTTCAGCAATTATCCCAGCAGACAACAAGTTAAAAGGTATTTAGCATGATCCAATGGAGATATATGTTCCTAAGAAAATGAAGAATACTCGGCCAAAACCCACTTTGGGTTCGGCCAAAAAACAGAGACGCTATAACCCTTATGACACTCGGACTCTCTTCTTACCAGACCATAACGACTCTAACTTACTGGAAGCGCCTATCTTCCTAGCAGATGAAGTTGATGTTCGGGCATTGGTGGCTGGCCCAAAACAGCCACCACCAAACAAATGAAGCTTTTATGTTGGAACTGTCAGGGGTTGGGCAATCCCCTGACAGTTCAAGCCCTTAAGGCCATGACGGCCAAAGAATAGCCCACTGTTGTGTTTATTATGGAAACAAAACAACCTGAAGTTAGACTTAAGCTTCTTCAACGTAGTCTCAAGTTCCCCAACTACCAAGTTGTAAATCCTACTGGTTTTGCTGGTGGCTTAGCTTTATTCTGGAATGATATGGTTCATCTACAGGTTCTTAGCTCTAGTCCACATCTACTTCATCTCACGGCTCGTGAAAGGCGAGGCGGTCGACTTATCTGTATTACTTTTGTGCATGCGCCTACTGATTTTCAGCAGCGACAACAAGTGTGGGAGGAACTCCGACAGATACATTCGTACAATAGTTTACCCTGGGTATGTGCGGGTGATTTTAATGAGGTTCTTTACCCTTGGGAAAAGGTAGGCAAACGTCCTGCTAATCAATATCGAATGCTGTCTTTCCGAGCCATACTTGATGATTGTGAGTTTTCTGAGGTGGAGAGTAAGGGATGTCGGTTTACCTGGATGAATAATCGACAGGGGGAGGAGTTGGTAAAGGAGAAATTGAATCGGGTTGTATGTACTATGGATTGGCGCCTTTTATTTCCTGGTGCAGAGGTTTATGTGCTTCCACCCGTGGGATTTGATCACAGTCCTCTTCTGATCAATACTTCGGCATCTTATCAGAAAACAAGGAAGCCATTTCTTTATGAGAGCTACTGCAACGAGGATGAGGAGTGTCAACACGTCATCTCGCGAGCTTGGACTTCATCTGTGGACTTTCTAGCTAATGTTCGATGTGTTACCCTAGCTTTAACTGCATGGGGTAGGCAAAAATTCTCCAACAGACATGAAAATGTGTTGCGTTTACAAAATCAGCTTCATAATTTGATGAATCAACCAAACTTAACTTATGACAGGGTAGTAGTAGCTCAAATCAAGAGGAACTCCGTCGAACTTTGGACACAAGAAGAACAATGCGGGCTTTAAGATCTCGAATCTAATGGCTGAAGTGGGGCGACAAAAATACCCGATTTTTCCACACCTCAACTATTAAGAGACGACAGCGCAACCGGATAACCATGTTACGCACCAATGACCAGAACTAGATTCGTGATCCCACGGCTCTTAAAGTCATGACGACCACTTATTTTGCACAGTTATATACTACAACGGGATCTCGTCACTATGCCCCTTTGCTTGATCAATGTGACCGAGTGGTAAATTCGACATGAATGACCGACTAATTGACCCTATCACGATGGAGGAGGTTCGCCATGCAACTTTCGAGATGGGATATACCAAGGCACCGGGGCTTGATGGGTTAAACGGCCTTTTTATCGACACACTTTGGGACATTGTTCGGGAAGCCCTCTTTCGGCTTGTTCAGAATTTCTTCCAGTCGGGGTAATGCCTAATGGGATAAATCATACTATTTGTTGACACCTAAATTTTTGTCCAAAAATCATTTCCAAAAAAAAAAAATGGGAACTTGTTTTTCCACAAAAATATTTCATGTCAAATTCTTGTATATAGATTATCTAGGTGTTTAGTATAGTTTTTTAAATGGAATATGTTTTTCCTTAAAAAAAAATTAAAAAAATTAAATTAAATATATAAAAAGATTAAAAAAGATTAAAAAAAAGATTAAAAAGTTGGGGCCAATGATCTAAATGTGACTAGCCAAGCCTAGGAGGTCAGATTGGAATTAAAATGGCAAATTGGGGCCAAAATGCAATTTCCAAAAGTTGAGGGACAAATTCGCAAATTTTGCAAAATTTTGCCCGAACCCTTAAATCATCATCTTGGTCACCAATTAAGTTGAAATTGAACTTGGGCCAACTCGAATCAATTAAATCGGGCCAAAAAGACAAAGTTTGTATTGAAATGGGTATTTTGGATAAGAAAATGGCAAACTTTGAGGGACTTTCTTGCAAAATTGAGTGAGTACAATTGTGAAAAATGGCCAAGATCTTAAACTACTATACATGAGCTTGCTAATTGATCAAAAACGCAGCCAAATTGATGGATTAAAGCACTCAAACGAGCTACCAAAACCCAGCCCACGGTTTGGTCTGATTTCAGAGTTGCTGAGTAAGCAACTTGGTGGCCCCACCATATCCTCCTCAGCTGCCCAACCAGCCCGATCTCTGCACGTGATGGAAGGCCATTATTGGTACTACAAGTGGACAAACATTGGTCAGAGATAAGCTTCTGAAGGCACGGGAAAATCGCACCAAACCCGGACACTCAACAACTGCAGAAATTGAAAATCTGGCTAAGTCAGAAAGTTGTTGAAGTAACCCTGTTGACAGGCTTGGTAGGTGAACAAAAGACCGACCAAAACTCCTCTAATTTAGTGGATAAGATCACGGAAGGAAGCTCTTTCAGGACATGAGAGAGAGGAGACGAGAAGGAGAGGAGAGAGCACACGGTCGTCACCCAAAGAGGCCATCAGAAGCAACTCCAGAAAAGAAAACCCAGAAATTCCAGACCAACCTTCGGGGAGAAAAGTGCAATTTTCACAAACTTGCAGCCAAAATTAGCCAAAACCTTCAACTAGAGAGTGAAACTTCACTCAAAGATCTTTCCAAACATAGGTCGCACGTCCCAAATGGAGATCGGGAAGACCTCCTAAAGCCCCCCGAAAAACTACCCTCCTGGCGGGCCAAATAAAGTCTGAATTTTTCTAAGTGTTGAGCCCGGTTGGTCAAGAGTGAGAGAAAGCGAGTGTTTTTAAGAAAACTGAGAGACAAATGAGGAAAAGCTTGACTTTTACCCCAAACTATAATATATATAGTTTGGTTAGGTGTTAAGTTTTCCAACAAAAGAGGTCTTGAAGTCTAATTTTAGAGGTCGACAAAAACCTTCGTTGTCACTTTTCTTCTGCAGATCTCACTTTCAGTTTGAAGGAACCAACTTCCACGTGCTCCCAGAGGACAATTTCTTGGTTTCCTTGGCCAAGAGTCACTTGAAAGGGAAACTAGGAAGCAAGGTAAGCATCCTAGATGTATTTTGGTTTAATTTTGAACATGTTTTGATCACGAAAATCAAGAGGAAAACTAGTCCGGATGACTGATTTTCGAGGTGGAAATTTTTCTGAGTGTTGGAATCTCTTCAAGAGTTTTGCATGTGTGCTTCTTGGAGAGGTCGTTTTTGATGTGTTCGGTGGGTCATTATCTATGATGTTTGCTGAATTTGAAAACTCATGTTACCTACTTTCACTCGGGTAAGTAGTGTTTCCCTTAGATCTCGTATGTGATGGGTGTCGGGGCTTGAATATGAGCATGCAACCTGTTTGCTTGACTTGGGTTCAAACCCAGATTTGTGAAATCAGATCAAACCCGCATATTTGAGGATGATTTTAGCTTAGTTCTTTTGTGTTTTAAGCTATGATTTTTGTCTAATCTTGCTCCTTGCATGTGGTAGTATAATCTTGATACTTTATTTCCGCATGAGATTGCTTGTGGGTTGAGATTGAAGGCCACAAACATGGCCCGACGAAGCTGATTTGGGATGATTTAATGCACGCCAAGTGTTCGACGAAATGCGCAAACCAAGTTTCGATATTCAAACGGTCGATTTGAGCTTGATTATTGTGATATTCATGTGCTGTGTTACTCCATGTTAGCATAGATCGGTTTAAGGAATTATTATTAATATTTTTAAAAATAATAATAATAAAAAAGAAAAAAATATGAAAATTTCAAAAATATCAAAAAATGTTGGAAATTAAGCCAAAAATGACATTTAGGAGATTTTCCTAATTTTATAAAGTCATTTTCCTAATTAAATGATATTTTGGTATTTTAGAACCATTTTTGTAAACAATTTATTTTGCGTAGATTAAAATTAATTAGAGTAATTGCATGCATCTAGAGTAATTCCATGCATATTTAAATTCCCATTTTGCTCACGGGGGTCCTGTCCCGGGGCGTGATAACAAGGCCATGTAATATTATTTGCTCGACTTGTATCGGGTTTTCATTTTCCGCATTTATTTTCAAGTTATTTCAATTTCTTGGATGTTTATTTATGCACCGCTTTTCATTAATTTGAGTGTAAATTTCTTTTCTAGATTATGTTATATTAAAAAAAAACTACAAAAACATTTGCATGGACACTTAGTGGTTTCATAACGATTATAATTGGTAATCAAGATTGTGTGGCCATTTAGATGAACGACCTTTCAAGTTAGTGGCACAAGTAAGGCGCTAATAGAAACATTAGCGTAAACAAGTCCCCGTTCTAGAAATCTCTGGTTGCGTAGGAATCGAGACAACACTCCCGTACCTCGATTGGTTTCTAGCCGACCCCAATAGGCTAGTGGCGACTCCTAGAAATATTTAGGTTGTTAAGAATTGAAATATGAAATCAACATCACGCGAGGTATGGGCTTGGGAGAGCCACGCTAATCTAGGGCCATTGGTCCGCTTCTTTAGGCAAATACCTCGAAACCCTTCTTCCTTTTCCCCCGGACGGAAAAAGAGAGGTCGTGACACTATTATTAAGCTTATTCCTAAGACCCCTCAACCAGAACTGTTGGAACAATACCGCCCAATCAGCCTATGCAATTTTGCCTACAAGGTCATCTCTAAGGTGCGGCAAGCAGGACTCAAACCATGGTTGCACACTCTTATTTCTAAAGAGCAGTCCGCTTTTGTCAACGGCCGACAGATACAGGACAATATCCTCATTGTCCAAGAAGTGATTCATCAGTTAAGATCACGAAAGAAACAATGCAAATTCAGTGCGATCCTCAAAACGGACATGACAAAGGCCTATGACCGTGTAGAATGGGACTTTCTTCAAGACTACTTACTGAAATTGGGTTTCCACCAACGTTGGGTCCGTTGGATTATGCAGTGTGTTACAACGGTTACCTATAGCGTCAGGTTCAATGGGGAGCACTTGCCTTCTTTCTATCCATCTCGGGGTCTTCGCCAGGGTGATCCTCTATCCCCTTATCTTTTTATCCTACTGGCTAATATTTTATCGCACCTCATAACACAAGTAGTCAGTTTCGGACATCTTAAAGGCCTCCGTTTAAATAGATGGTGTCCTACCCTGTCCCATCTCTTTTTTGCTGATGATGCAATATTTTTCCTTCATGGTAGTGTCCAAGAAAGTCAAAACCTTGCCAACATTCTCAACTTATATTGTGTGGCGACAGGACAGCAAATTAATCGGAACAAATCAGGTATCCTCTTTAGCAAACACTGTCCCATTACCCTTTAGGAGAACATGTCTATGGAGTTTCGGGTTCCTATCTTACAAAGTTGTGGAAGATATCTAGGCTTACCCTCAGCATGGGGTCGTTCGAAAAAAGAGATGTTTTCGTGGCTTTTAGCTAGAGTTACTGCAAAACTCGAGGGGTGGAAAGAGAAATTCATTTCAAAGGGGGGCAAAGAAATTCTTATCAAATCGGTTATTCAGGCTATCCCTACCTACGCTATGTCTATCTTTAAGATACCCCTTTCTATCTGTAGAGCTATTGAACAGAGAATCGCTCGCTTCTGGTGGAGAAATGACCAGAACAGAGGTGGTGTCCATTGGCTGAAGTAGGATATTATAAAAACTAGAAAGGCTGCTGGCGGAATGGGATTCCGAGATCTTATTGTTTTTAATAACGCGTTGCTTGGGAAACAGGCTTGGCGATTGTTACAACAGCCTCAATCATTATGGAGTTCCCTCTTTAAAGGCTTATATTTTCATTCAATGGATTTCCTTTCGGCTGTCAAAGTCTCTCGGCCATCCTAGGGCTGGCAGAGCTTACTTATGGGTCGAGCTGCTATTTTAGAGCATACGCGGTGGTAAGTTGGAAACGGCAACAACATCAGAATAAGGGGCAATCGATGGCTACCTATGGGTACTCTGCATGGTCCTAATTCACGAGATGAACCTCTTATGGTGGCCGATCTAATTGATCCGAACCACCATAATTGGAACCATATGCTGCTCCAACGCTTCTATGGCAAACAGATTACGACAGAAGTTCTTACTATTCCGGTAAGACCTCTTCATTCAGTTGACCGTCTGATATGGTTAGTCACAGCAAATGGTCATTATTCTGTTAAAACAGCTATTATACTCTCCTACAGTCTTTCAGCACTTCATCTAATGAGGATGCCTCAACATCTCATCGCAACGGCGACCATTATGGAAACAAATGCGGGCGATGAAAATTGAACCGAAAGCGAAGCTTTTCCTATGGTGCACTTTGTCATAATGCACTAGCGACGAAAGCGAATCTACTCCAGCGTCATATTATAACAGACCCTACATGCTCACTATGTCAACAGAACGTCCCAGAGACAACTAAACATATGTTCTTTAACTGCACATGGACTCAGGCCATCTGGACCGATCCCCAGATCAATCTCAACATCCCATCGACCACAACTGAGCGCTTAGCCTCTTGGATTTCAACAACAGTAACCTTACCTCGTAACTCACCTAGTCTTTCCCTGATTGCTCACACCCTGTGGCAGATATGGAGAATGAGAAACAACTTTACCTTTCAGAATCAGCAGCCCGACGCTTCCTATGCGGTGCTTTTAGCAGTAGCTCAAACTAACGCTTCTCAGCTCCACTCAAGCGTCCCGCGATCGGCCCCTGTATCTCCTACTCTGCGACCTTCGCATCTCTGGCGCCCTCCGGAATCAGGTATCCTTAAATGTAATATTAACGCCAGTTATAAACCTGGGAGCGAAGAAGGGTCCATTGCTTGTATAAGTAGAGATTCGACAGGAAGACTCACGGATCATTTTCTAGTCGCGTCCAGGCGCGATCTACCTTTGAAGCGGAGACGTTGGCACTGACCTATGCTCTTCAGCATATGCTCACACTTCGACTTCACAACGCTCCCTTAGAGGTTGAATCTGATTGTCTTCTTCTTCTCGAATCAGTGCAAGGATTGAGATAGCCGCCATGGATTCTCCGTCCTCTGTTCGACGAAATCTTCAATCTGTTATCTAGGTTTTCCGACCTAACTTTACTTCTTGCAGCCGTGAAGCAAACGGTGTTGCTAACTTGGGCCGCGAAGGCCCGTAACTCCGATTCGGGCCATTTCCTCATGTCGGCCCGTAAGCGCATCCTCTTCCCCCTTTTGTTTTACTAGACCTAGTTTATGCTGATGCACTATCTTCAGGTTGTAAACTTTCCTTATATTAAATACAACAAGTTTGTTTCTGACCAAAAAAAAAAAAAAAGAAGAAGTAATGTATAGGATTAGTATTGCACTTCTATACAAAAGCATGATTTCTAAAAAAAGTTGGGATTAATTTTTTAAATCGTCCAGTGAAGTTTCACAACACGGATTTTTTCACGAGTTTAGTACATTTTATCCAATAGACCATAGCATTTTCAACATGATAGCTCAAAAAAATTATCTATAGAGATAGATTGCTGAATAATATATCTGGCTTCTGATTTTGATTGGAGATATCGTCTTGAATATATCTCAATCTTTTTACAAGTAAAAGGATGATAGTGACAATCATTGCTTAAGACTCATTTGGTTATTTACATGAGAGTTTCACATTCATTTCGAATTATTCAATTTAAGCCATAATTACTTCGCACCACTGATGATTGATTGGCGTATCTGTTACTGCAACCCCACTAAGATGCTAGTAGATAAGAAATCTCTTAAACTAAGATATCTATATACATCACTCAAAAATTTGCTCACGATGTGAAATGGATTCGTGACGGTGTGAAAGAAAAAATGAATCTTTTTACCGTTAGATGGATCGACTTCGTGCCATATCTTGTCATGCATTAATTAAATTGACATGCACATCTCTATCTTGATTAAAAAAATTCTTAGACCAAATCCCACTGTCTTGAAAGTCTCGATGAAAGTGAAGGATAGCCGGTGCATGCATATAATGGGAAACAATTGAAACCTAATCCACGTCATTGTCTCACTGGGTAGGCCCATGAGGGATACATACATACTTATTTTATTTGTCGTATCCAATATAAAATAGTGGAACGAAGAAAAATGGGAGGACGACAGGTGGAACTACACTAACCGGAACATAAAATCACTTCGAGTATAAATATTAAATATAATAGGATTTGTCCACTAAACTTATTAAGAACGACATGCTCCTATTGGCTGCTTGAACGATGATTCTGCTAAAACGAGGCAACGGGTATAAAACAAATGGCTTTTCGCTCTTTTCGTGGGCATATCAAGGTATGATCTTGTCATGAATTTGGCAGCCGGGTGAACCAGGAGGGAATTAGCGAAACTTGGAAAGGATCCCGCAAGAGAAAAATGCTCGGGCTACACGCCATTCAGCCTGGTTATATACATGGTTAAGAGTCTCGGCTGTCGGGTAATAAACTAGACCAAATTTGTGACCTCAGTTCAACTCATCCTGAATTCTTATATAATCGATGTTATAAATATAAGTTATGTCTGTCATGTGATCACATAAATGATTCCCCCTCCCCCTTCTCAAATGATATGATGTTCTATATGTTTCAAACGCATGGCTAATTTTCAAGAGATTTTGGAATAGTTATTGTGGAACATATAAAATGAAGCAAAGGATTTTTATTTTTTTTTCGATTAGGAGGATGGCTATGGGGAGAGTATTGATCTTGAATACCAAAATTAAGCAGGGAAAAAAAGGAGAAATAAGACAGACAGGCCAAGGTTATCATGCGCTTGGAATTACGAACACTCGCGAGCGAGCGAATTATCGTAAGGAATCTGGCCCACTTGGAAGACGCCTTATCTAAGAAGCAATCAATGCCATTGAATATCAAAGAAAATCCCAGTGGAACTTACCCAAAAACTATGCCGAAGAGGGCACGACTACATGAGAGGTGACAATCAATGCCATGATCTACATCTGTGGAAAATATTAGAAAGTGTACCAGAGCACTTTTCCCGAAGCGCCCAATAATTGATGAACAGTTTGATCTACCAATGATTTTCGATGCGACAATTATGATGACTCACTTTTCACTACTTAAAGATTCTCACGAGAATTGTATTTAGGTGCAATAAATAATTAATCAAGTCCACAATAGATGAGATTAGGATCGAGTACAACTTGAGCAGTTATTTTAATTTCAAATTGAACTCTTCTTAGGGTCATTTCGAATTGTACTCTTCGTAGGATTTGTTTGCTTGATGAAAAATTATTTTCAAGAAATTATTTTCAATTTTTTGGTTTGGATAACGAAAAACTAATTGATCTAAGGAGAATATTTTTTTCATGAACCGACAATAACAAGCTTAATATTGGAGGAAAATAACCTTCCTTTTGCGCAAGAAAGAAACCACTTTTCTTAAACCACAAAGCAAAGAAAATTAACCATTTTTTCTGGAAAATGATTTTGGAAAATTGTCTAGAGAATTCTAAACTGATTGAATGGTGACCAATTCAATCCTTAATATTTTAATTGTACCAATTTAATCATAAATCTTCTAACAACTTGATAATTTAGTCCTAAACCTTCGAATAATTTATCAATTTAGTCATTCCACAAATTTTGATGAGAAATTGCTAATGTGATAATCTAGTCAACGCAAAACATCCTACGTGGTATGGCCCATGCTAATGTGGATTTTTTTTTTTCAATTTTAAAATTTTATGATTTTTTTTTGCCTTTCCTTTGTTAGCCATCGCCATGTCTTGTCGATGATCAAGGGAGGTTGTTAGCCTTAGGTGAGGACCACCTCACGGCCTCAAGCGAGGGACGCTTGTGCTTGGGTTGGTGAGGGCCACCCTTGACAGATCGAGCGGGCGAAGGTTGCCTTAGGTGGCCTTCACCTGAGGCAAACGATCATTGTTGAGGCGACAATGGCTAACGAAGGGAAAAAGGGAAAAATGAAAATGAAAATAAAAGAAAAAGAAGGAAAGGAAAAAAATTAAAACGATTACAAAAATTATTCACATTAACGTCAGTTGTGTCACATAAGACTATCAGCATCGATTAGATCATTATAATAGCGATTTCAAGATTGACCGAAATAGTCATTAAAAGGTTTAAGGAGATATTAAAAGGTTTAAAACTGAATTAACACAATTAAAATGTTTTAGGCTTATTTAGTACAACTGAAAGATTTAAAACTGAATTGATCGCTATACAATAGGTTTTGGATTTTTTAGACAAATTTTCTGAAATGATTTCCATTGGAAAATATTATGAAATTTTCAATAAAACAAGAACATCCTTAATTATAATACGATTACTCTGTGTACCCTCTTGTCCAACTGAAGTGTTTAAGCAAACGCGCTTGAAATCACACCGCATGTTAAGCTCTTAAGTTGATTGGGAATCTCGATCGTGCATCTTCTATGGAGGGATCAAATCAAAGCATGTACTAGCTTTTCCATGACCATGTCATTTTGCCAAAACCACAAGTGTCTTATTACAAGCAACTGCACATGTACACAATACACGATTTCTCATATTCCCAAATACCCGGCTAAGCTTCACATCACCTGATCAACCAGCTTGATTTATTGAATCATCACAATACATGAAAGTACTAGGAATCTCAGGCATCATATAGCACAACTTCATATACGATCATAGTCATGCCATGATCTTCTCTTCATGGGCTTGAAACGTAAGCGTCGATGTCTTTGGTCATCTCGATGAACACAGCCATGTACCTGTCGGGGTTAGGGTCGCTCTCCTTGTACTTCTCGTACTCAATGCTCAGCTTAGCCACACTGCCGTGCTCCTTTGCGACGACCTTGCACACCGGCTTGTAGACCTTGTACTTGTCGTAGACATGGCCCTCGATGCCGTGGAGAGTGGCCGACATGTTGTCGTCATCGAACTCCACCTTCTCTTTGAACACCCCAGATTTTCCATCTGTAAAATTGCACCAGTGAAACAAAAAAGGTTTAAGCTAGGCTATAGGTATAGGAACATCAGTTTAATTTCAATGACAACATTGAATAAATTGATAGTTAGGGAGATCAAATTGAATCAATTACCAACGGTGTAGTTCCAAATCTTGATAGCTCCATGCTGATACCAGTCACCTTCTTGAAGATTGAATCCTTGAATGTTTTTGGAGGTGACGGTACGCATTTTGTGGGTTTCGCTCCTCCAAAACTTGAAGAATTTGTCGGCTGGTGACTTCAGTTCGACTTCAGCTTCTAGTTTTCCATGCAAATTCGCCACGATGGTTGTATTGAGACACTAAAGTTATCTAAATTTGTCACAAAACCGACCTGTGATGAGAAAAAAGGGGCATGGCTTGTTTCTTGTATAAGAGTTTGGCGTTCATCTTTTTCTCTACTTTAGGTCCCACATCATGATTCACCTGGTACTTTTGTTAGAAAAAATTTGGGAGAAGTACACTAACAGTACCATAAGTTGTGTACGACGCTCACTTTGGTGCCAAAAGTTTCTGTCGGATCACTTAAGTGCCAAAAATTTTGAAAAATGCTCACTTTGGTGCCAACTCCAATCCGGTTGGCTAGAAATCTGACGTGGCACTTTTTTTATTAATTTTTGAAGCCGATGTGGCTCGCCGAAGAGCATAGTCAACATCCTAACACCAAAACGACGCCATTTGGTGTCTCCCCCAATTCAAAACCCTAAATCTCCAGCGCCATCCTCAATGGCCCCTGCGCTCGGCGGCCGTGGCTTTGACCCTGACCCCAACGATGGCCACTCGACGGCTGCAGCTTCGACCCCGACCTCGACCCTGACCAGCGAGGTCATCCATGTTGGACGGCATCGAGGGTGTCCGAATAGCGCCGAGCAATGGCGGCTGAGCAAGCGACGGCGGAGGCCCAACGACGGCGACCAACCGAGCTAGGTCGAAAAAACCCTAGGACGGCGTCGTTTTTGTGAGGCCATCCATGTAGGATGGCAAAACAACGTCGTTTTCTTAAGGAGGACCGAAAACAACGTCGTTAAAGGCCTTGTCGATTTTTTTTTTTTTTTTTTTTTTTAAAGTCACATCATCATTTTGGCCGGAATCTTTCGCCGGTGGCACCAAAGTAATCGTTTTTCCTTCGATTTGACACTTAAGTGATCCGACGGAAACTTTTGGCATCAAAGTGAGCGCCGTACACAACTTATGACACCGGTAGTGTACTTTTCCCGAAAAAAATTTGTCTCATTGTCAACAATACAGTTTTTTTCTTCCTGAAAAAAATTTGTATTGCCAACACTAAAATGTTTCTTAGATGATTAAAAAGATATGTCTGAACAATTATAGCCTGGTAAGTAATAGAAGCAATATGGGAATTCTACTTTCTCGGCCATCAGCAATAAAATGCCTATTCATACTTTTCTTAAATTCTCATGATAAGCTCTTAAACTCTATCAAAGTTACGAGTGCAAATCATCTTCTACGCTGATTGACCTGCCAACGTCAACTTCAGACCGTACCCAATGCAGAAAATAATGAAATAAATATATTTGCAGGCGTATTGGTGGACTGTGTTATTTAGATATCTTCTAAAATATGTAAGATATTTTCATTTATTTTCTATATTTATTTTGATCATGCATATCCGATTTTCTTTCCTTAAACAGCCATCTATTAAAGTCTACAAGTAGACTTTCCAAGTACCCCGTTATATACATTAAAATATACATAAATTCTTCAAATCCGTCTTTCACATTATTATTCTTAACTTAATAGTAGAGCCTCCTTTCCTAGTGCACCCCGAGCATCCTAGGACACATCCAAATAAATACATTCTCATCACTCAACAAGTTTCACTTTGTGTGCACAAGTCTCTAAGGAAGCACTTAATCAAATCCAATCCACGATGGTCATGTTTCGACGACAATTGTATCAATTGCATTGCCCAGTCTAGCCTTTGTCATGGATGTGATTTTTTTCATTGTCAGCCACATAGGTTGCATTGCTCAGTAACTATTTTTCCAAGGTAGGCCACGCCACTCGGTTAATATATCACAAGCTAGTCGCATCGACCGCTTGTTGTTTCCCTTGATTCTCAACCTTATGCACATTTCTTTGAGAAGTTAATACCATCATCAGCCCCACCATCCTCATCGGCCACTTGCTGTTTCCCCTTGGATTTTTTACCTTTCAAGTGGGGAAAAGTACTAAAAAAGTCCTAAACCTTTTGCATTGGTACCAATTCGGTCTAAACTTTCAATTGGACCAATTTAGTCCTAAACCTTTTGATATTGGTACCAATTCAGTCCTTCCGGCCAATTTTGGCCGGCGGCGCATGATGTGGACGTCGGCCGGTGACCGGACGCCGACGTGGAAATTTTTCTGATTTTTTTATTATTTTTCGATTTTTCGATTTTTTTATTTTTTTATTTTTATTTTTTTATTTGGCCTTTTTCAGTTTCTTTTCGGCGGTGGCCGGCGAGCCTCCGGTGAGGGTCGCCGGCCCCGGGCAGGGCCGCGAAGCCCTCGCCCGCCGCCGGCGAGGGTCGTGCCCTCGCCAGGCCTCTCCAGGGCGCCGGCGGGCCATGGGGCCATCGCCGGGCGGAGCGCGGGCCGCGAAGCCCTCGCCGGCCGCCGGCGAGGGTCGCGGCCCTCGCTCGACCTCACCCGCGGCCACAGGCGAGGCCAAGTGAGCGCCGCGACCCTCGCCGGCGGGGCGGGCTTCGCGGCCCTCGCCTCCGCCTGGCGATGGCCGCCATGGCCTCGCCGGCGCGGGCGAGCCGCCCTCGCCGAGCCTCGCCCGCCGGGGCGAGGCCATGGTGGCCATCGCCGGGCGGAGGCGAGGGCCGCGACCCTCGCCGCCGGCCGGCGAGGGCTTCGCGGCCCTCGCTCGCCGGATGCCCGGGCGAGGCCGGCCTCACCCCGGCCTCGCCCGCCGGCGCGAGGCCATGGCGGCCATCGCCGGGCGGAGGCGAGGGCCGCGACCCTCGCCGCCGGGCGGCGAGGGCTTGCGGCCCTTGCCTCCGCCCCGGCGATGGCCGCCATGGCCTCGCCGGCGGCTGGGAGAGGCGGGCGAGGGGCGCGACCCTCGCCCGCGGCGGGGGCGCGGCCTAGCCCGGTGGCGGCGAGCCTCACCGGAGGCTCGCCGGCCACTGCCGGAAAAGAAAATGAAAAGGCAAATAAAAAATAAAAAAAAAAAAAAAAAAAAAATCGAAAAATAATTTAAAAAATCATAAAAATTTCCACGTCGGCGTCCGCCACCGGCCGACGTCCACGTCGGCCGGCCGCCAAAATTGGCCGGAAGGACTGAATTGGTACCAATATCAAAAGGTTTAGGACTAAATTGGTCCAATTGAAAAGTTTAGGACCGAATGTAATGCAAAGGTTTAGGACTTTTTTTTGGTACTTTTCCCTTTCAAGTGTCGTTTCGAGAAATCAATACCACCATCAATATCACCTTCCTCAAAAAGATAAATTGCTAAATAATTTATTAGACTCCTGATTTTGATGGCCGGGTACATAAAGGTTGGTCCTTAGCTATCACATCTCGTGCATTTTCTTTTATAAGTAAAAAGGATGAAAGTGGCAATCATTGCTTATGAATATTTTGGACGATGACTTAGGAATTTCACTCTCTATTCAAATTGTTTGATTTGAGTCATAACTTTTCTGCATCAGTGATGATCTACGTCCGTCACTTCAGTCTCATTAAGATACTAGCAGCTAAAAATTTCCTGACATAAGGTATGAAGATCTAGGCAGTGCAGCATGGCCTATTTGGAAATTTGCTCGTGACGTAAATTGAATTCGTGATATTGTGAAAAATAAATGAATCTTGTTACTGCTAGATCAATCAACTTTGTAGCATATCTTCTTATGCATTAATTAAATTAACATGCATATCTATATCTTAGTAAAAAAAAAATCAATGAATTAAACGAGTCAACTACGAACCAACAGAGTTATACGTTATTTAGTAAAGTAAATTTAATGGTCGAGGTTTTTTAAATCAGTATCCCTACTTTTTAGCACCACCCGATCACTAAAGAGTTGACAATCTCTTCTCCACGATGATCACATTTGGTTTTGATACTATTCGTTGGTTAACTTTGAGAAAGTCAACATGAATCCCGTTGACTGTTCTGGCTTAAGCCACGTGTATTTCACAAACATGAGGTTATACAGGACGGAATAGAGAGAACTAGGGCGAGAAATATTGTCCCCTCATAGAATTTTTTTAGTAAATGTCTAATAGAAAATGTAGTTAAGAAAACTGATGTTCAGTCTTTTCAATAACTAACATATATCATGGTAGGAAATTTTGTTCTTTATCATTTTTTACATATTATGCATTTCACGAGCTATATAGCAAAGAATATCTTAGCTTTTCCTAATTTATTTTTGGTCGAAACTCACGTTTTTTTTTTAATTTATGTTAGGCAAATGGAGGAAGACCTAATAATAAAGTTCAATCATTCCATCTGTGCCAAAGCATTATTACTCAAGTTTGGAAATAGTGACTCATCCGTCTTCGTTTTTCACAATTAGAAGTATCGTTTTTGTAAAAATATAGCTCTTAGATTTGGAAGGACCTTTTTGGTAAAAGAAATCCTAATAATACTTCCTTATATTTTGTAAATGATTTTGGAAAATTGGAGCCCGAGCACAATTTCAGAAAGTTGGAAGGGCCAGGGCCCATCCAACCCCCCTCCAAATCCGCCCAAGTTCATCGATAGATGGAGTTGGCCTGTCAATCCACAGGCTTAGGATTATAGGAATTGAAATTTAATGATGAAGGATCACCTTCAGAAGATTAAGGCTTATCTAAACATCGATGCAAAATTATTTGGAGCTTCGTTGATCGTATCTTGGTTGGCTAGATTGTCGTGATCACTTTTATCTGATGTTTGAAAGACCTTTTGTACTTCAATGTGATCAAATATTATACGTTTTGGAAAACCTTATATGTCTAGTTTCCAAATAAGTTGAGCTTCAAGTAATTTGGAGTCTTTCGGAGAAATTAATGCTCCGATACTGATTGCTGCTCAGGAAACACAACTGGATGCATTTATACACATAAAGTACTAATTACATTTCATATACTATGGAGTACAATACCATGCATTGAGGAAAGCTCTCAAATCATGACACGCTTGATAAGCAACTGAACATCCTTTCCTTCGATGCTTCTATGGGGTCATTATTTTCACACCACCTAATACTTTAGCACACGCAGCACATCCCCATTCAAATTATATCGAATCGCCATTTTCGGCTCATCTTTCACGCCTTGAGAAGGTAGGCGTCAACACTGATGAGCGGACTGCGCGTGAACTCCAAATACTTACTGGCATCGGGAACGTCGGCGTTTTGCTTCTCGTAAGCCAGAACCGCTTTCGCCGTGCAGTGTTCGCCCTCCGGAGAGAACTGTAAGCTTGACTTCAGGCTCTTGTAAAGATTCATCGCCACTCCGTCTAAACATTTGAATGTGATGGACTTTGTCTCGTCGTCGAAAGCTTCAAAAGTTTCCTTCCCGATTTCGCAATCACCTGTGGATGTACTCCAGTTCAGTTGACGCATGACTTCTTACTTATTCCCGTATGACTCCAGTTCAGTCGGGCGTCACTTTATGCTCGGGTTTGAATAATTTACTACAAGTTTAATACAGGCGTATCCTCTCGCCACCAAGTTAGCCCTTCAGATCGGAAATCAGTAGAGACCATTCATTGAAACAACACATCCAACGTTAGCGAAAATTAATCGAAAGCTTTGTTCAGACGTCGCCAAACCAAAGCTCACGAAACAATAATGAAGTGTTTAGATCTTCCACGAGCTAAAATATTCAAGCTTGACACTGACCTCACATGTTAGCTTCAATTGTTCGACTCACGACAATGAATTAGCGATGAATTTGATGGAAAAGAGAAGAAATTGGAGCAGCGGTGGAACTCTCAATCACAAGACAGAAGAATCGGGAGATAGATAGAATATGGGATATGGGAGTTAAATTGGCATATGTAAGTAACAAAAATTCAGGATCTACCAGCAACATTAAGTCCAGAGCCTTACGGAGCCCACAGAGTCCCAATCACCACTGACCAATTTTACGTCCTTAACCACATGAGGGGCGATTTCTGGGAAGAGGTAGGACTTTCTTCCGAAGATATCGAATACCTTCTCAGCTGGAGATTCCAACTCCACCTGAGCCTCGACCTTCACCAATTGAGCCATGTTCTCTCCTTCTGCTCTTTGAAAAAGAAAGGTTAAGAAACTGTGTCGAGAAGTGTACGTTGTTGCTAGACCGTACGAATGAGCAGCCACCTTTGAAGCCAATATATAGAATGCTTAGGATCTTTTGGAGACTTCAGTCCATTTAAATTTTCGCAGATCTTGACATGTTATTCGAAAAGAAAAGGGGCTCCTCCATGGTCCTCTGGGAGATTGTTTCCCGAGTCTTAATACAAAGTGTTGTGACATGTTAAGCACTCGAAACATAATTCATTTATATAAGTGATGCATTCATTTGGTTTCCCCTATGATCACAAGGAATCCCATCTTAGGATAGGGTACATGAGTGTAAAAAATCGCAAATTACAAAATGCACTGTCGTTCAAACCGAGTTATGGCAATTTGTAGTAGCAACAAAATGTGCATGGTTATCATCCCCATCAATTCATATCCCTTTTTCCGAGCATCATCTTCAGATTATTTTGAGGATATACCCAGGTTCACAAAAAGGAAATTTTTGGTAAGGATAAGAGGAATAATCTATGGAGAAAATTGCCCAATTGCAACTACATGGTCCTCCTCATGAAAAATAGAGACAAGAACTAAGGTGCTTTGGTGATGGATCAATTAACTAGAGTTGTCTATGTCGAGGGAAGCTATAGAATAAGATGATCTCTATTGGTAATTGATAAGCTAGTACGAATACTTAGAGGGAGTGAATAGGTGTTTAAAGGAAATCTTGACAAATAAATGCGAAATAAAATAAGTTGCGGGCAAAGTTTGAATAAGGATCAGAGTTTGATAAATGTGCCACTAGACTTTTGGTAAATATTCAGAATCTGTTATGCGATGGAATAGACTTTTGAAATAATCTGTAGAAATGCAACAGACTTGAATAAAAAGAGTTAAGGGAAGATAAGATTGCACACGATTATATAGTGGTTCGGCTTAGATTAAACTTACGTCCATTTTCCCACGCTGATAGCCTACTAACTGGATTTCACTATAGCATCAACAGAAAATTGCAACTTGTAAGTGCAAACACTTAGTGATATAACCTTCTAACTCACTAAGCCACTCTTTTTGTATTTTTCTCTTTTGAACACAATTTGTAAGGCACACTGAAGAAGACAAGTAGTTGAGAGAAGCTTCTGACTTTGGAATTCTAATTTTCGCGTCCCACACTTCAACTTGATTGAATGACCTTCTTTAAATACTCTTCCATGCCACACTAGCCATTGACATTCTCTAGAGGAATTTCTTCCAATTAATATGTTGGACAAAATCTATTAAAGAGATCTTGTAGTCGTTTGAAGATAGAGATGGAAATTCCGCTAATTCTAACCGCCCATACAATCAGAATCTAAGTTTATATAAGTAGAACTTCCTCATAAGGAACTTATTTTCAAGATTGATCTTGCAAAATTTGCGATTGACTTAATTAATGTGTTTATATAAGGTGAAATCCTTGGCTAGAAGATAGTCGTTGAAAAAATATCTTTTGTCTCCAAATAAAGTTCATTCGTGTCGAACGTCGCTAAGTCTGACTTTGGATTGTTCCTCATTCTGGACATGATCTCAATCTGGCCTTTGTCAGAATGAGAAATGTTTTTGGGATGAAATAGACTTAAGCAAGAGTCTTCGATAGAACCTTGATAAATTCTTAGAAATAACTCACAAGTAATTTAAGAATTTGAAACAGAAAATTTTGTCAACTTCAAAATCTTGCTAGGAGTTTTCTCAACACTAATGAGGTGCTTTGGTCATGGACAAATGTTGAATAAGATTATCTGTTTTGTCTGCCGAACATTGGTGACAGCATCTCTTCGTCTTTTTCCTTAAGTACTCGTTCGATGATTAAGCAAGTCAAGGTATCCCAGTAAGTTTGATCTATGATCATGTCCCAACATAAAAATTTTCCTGAACATTGATTAACTATCAATACCTTATATATTTTTGTCTATACCTATAAAATGCATCCGTGATCACCACATATAAGCCCAAACGAAGATATACAGACCCTAGCTTCATCCTTTTGATTTTCCTTTTCCTTTTCCTTTTCTTTTCATCCTGCAGAATCCATGAGTATCCATGTCTTTGGTGACAGTGGTAAACGCATTCACGTACTTATCAACACCGGAACTCGGGAGTTGGCTCCTCGTACTTGAACATCGTTGTTGCCAAACAGCTGTTCTTTCTTCGGAGTGAGCTTGCAGATCGCCCGACACATTGTACAGTTTGAAGATATCGCCTTCCAGGCCGTGAAGTGTCGCCTTCATGTTGGCATCGTCCAACTCCACCTTCTCCTTCAACACCTCCGACTTCCCTTCTGATAATTTCGCAAAAAGTGATTAGTTCACGCTGCATTTACACTATGATTGGGCAAGCATCGATGAAAGGACAGAATATTATTTAGTTGCAACCGATATATCTTGTCGGCAAAATAATATTTTCGGCTTTGACTCAGACATTAGGAAAAAATGAAAAGGTTGTGCTAGAGCACTTTACACCGAAGCCCACTAAAAAGAATTGATGAACAGTCTGTTCTACCAATAGTTTTCGATGCGACAATTAGGTTAACTAATTGCAATTTCCACTACTTAAAAGTTTCTCATGAGAAATGTGCTTAGGTGCGAAATAAAAAATTAATACAAGACTATAGCCCATGAGATTAGGATCGAGTACAAGTTGAGCAGGTATTGTCATTTCAAAAAAAAAAAATTATTTTCAGTTGAAAACATCTGCCTGATTTTAAGAGTGGTAAATTTTACATAATCAATAAAGACGCATGTACAAAAGTTTTCAAAAGTTTCAATGCTTGAGAACATTTGGAACAACTTTAGCAATCGCTCACAATTACACTCTCATCATCATCGGCGAAATTGCGACACTAGTCAAGACTCTAAGGTTAGGGCAATCGCTCCAATTAATCTTAGACCAATTATTGAAGTAGATTATGATTCATTCTACATAGATTCTTAATTCTTTCTTTTTTGGCTAGTTAGGCTAAAGCTCAACATGTGAAAATTCACAAGAGGGACCATCTACGGTTCCTCGAAAGTCACCTAAAATATGTCTACAATCGCATGCATTGGATCAACCACACTGCAAAAATATAACCTTTACTCCTAGCTTATTCAATTTGTATTTCAAAATCATTATTGCGATTAAATTTCGGTGTTGTTAGGATATGATCACTATGTATACCTTCTTGTCCAATTGAAGTTTTTAAGTAAACAAGCTCAAAGTCACTCCGCGTGTTAAGCCCTTAATTTGATTAGGAATCTTGAACATGTACTAGCTTCCCCATAACCATATAATTTTGCAAAAACCGCAAGAGTCTTATTACAAGCACAATTACACATGGACAAGATACACAATATCTCATATCCCCAAATACCCAGCTCAAGCTTCACATCACCTGATCAACCAGCTTGATTTATTGGATCATCACGGTACGGGAGAGAACTAGAAATCTCAAGCATTATATAGCGTAACTTCATATACGATCATAGTCATGCCATAATCTTTTCCTTCATGCGCTTGAAACGTGAGCATCAATGTCCTTGGTCGTCTCGATGAACACGGCCATGTAGCTGTCGGGGTTAGGGTCGCTCGCCTTGTACTTCTCGTACTCGATGCTCAGCTTAGCCACACTACCTTCCTCCTTCGGGATGACCTTGCACACCGGCTTGTAGACTTTGTACACATCGTAGACGTGGCCCTCGATGCCGTGGAGGGTGACCGACATGTTGTTGTCATCGAACTCGACCTTCTCTTTGAACTGCTCAGATTTTCCATCTATACAATTGCACCAGTGAAACAAAAAAAGGTTTAAGTTAGGCAATATGTATAGGAACATCAGTTTAATTTCAATGACAACATTGAATAAATTGATAGTCAGAGAGACCAAATTGAATCAATTACCAACGGTGTAGTTCCAAATCTTGATAGCTCCATGCTGATCCCAGTCGCCTTCATGAAGATTGAGTCCTTGAACGTTTTTGGAGGTGACGGTAGGCATTTTGTGGGTTTCGCTCCTCCAAAGTTTGAAGAATTTGTCGGCTGGTGATTTCAGTTCGACTTCAGCTTCTAGTTTTCCATGCAAATTTGCCATTCCCCCCCTTTTTTTCTGAGTGATAATTGTGTTGAGACACCAAAATTCTCTAAATTTGTCACAACACTGACCCGTGATGAGAAAAAAGAAAAGGGGCATGGCTTGTTTCTTATAGAAGAGTTTGGCGTTCATTTTCTCTCTAATTTAGGTCCCACATCATGATTCACGTTGCATATTTATTAAATATATCTACCTTTCAACTTGTATTGCCGACAATAAAATGTATTTTAGACGAACAAGAAGATATGACCGAGCAATCATAGCCCATTAAATAATAGAAACAATAGAAGACTTCTACTTTCTTGGCCTTTTGTAATTAAGAGCGTAAATGATAATCATTATGTTTCTGAAAATAATTTCTGATCGGAAATAGATTATTATTTTTATTCCTTGGATGAGTTTCTAAATAGAGATACGCATTTGATAACGACACAAAATTTATATTCTCTAAACATAAATCCATTTGATAGACCTTCTTAAATATCTCTCTTCAACAGTAGCGATCGGCAAGTAGTGGGTGGCAGTTGGTGGGGGCTAGGGGGCGGTGGCGGGCGGAAGGCAATGAGTCATAAGAGTGACTAATGAGAAGAGTTTTTATTTATGTTCTATTCTAGAAAGAGAAAAGCAAAAAATTTCTACTTTGCACTTCTATTCCTAACTTTTTTTTAGGCTAAAAATTTGTTCCGAAAATAAATAAAAAATGAAATTGCGTTACTAAACGGATTTTTGTTCCAAACTTCTTCTAGGGAGCAGGAAAATAGAAAATTAAACAAAGAGAATGGTTACCATGCGTATCCTAAATGCCTATTCCTACATTTCTTACATTCTCATGATAAGCTCTTAAATTCTGTCAGAGTTGCGAGCGGAAATCATCCTCTAAGCTGATTGATCTGCCAAGGTCAACTTAAGATTGTACCCAATGCAGAAAATAATGAAATAAATAGATTAGCTGGCTTATATGTGGACTCAAGGTAATAGATTAGGTGGCTCATCGATTGTCAAGCGAAAAAGATTGCATATCGAAGATGTGATGTAAGATAGAGCAATAAATTTGGTATCATAATTCATTATTTTAAACTTTTAAGTAGAGGTGGTCTAATTATAAGACTTGAGCCCTCTCTTGATAATCTCCATCAATAAAAATATCAGACTTCTGTTACGCATCTTAACAAGTGATATTATCGCCAATGGTTTATGAGATTGATATCCTGTGAATATCTCAAATAGAGACTTTCCCATGCGACTCTTTGATTGAAATGGCAGTCGGTGTCCCCTGCTTCTCACCATGTTTGGTCGGGCAAAGTCAACTGAGTTGGAGTCAAGAGGGCGGATGCTATTCCTGCAAAAATCAGCCAAATTTGGCAAGGACAAGATGAAGATTCAAGCTGAGAATATTAGGGTAGAAGGATACTTGAATTAGCTAACCTAATGCAAGACCTCACGCATGGAAGGGGTTTGCCTAAGCGTGCGAATAAAGGTATATGGCAAAAGAAGTTCTATCTAAAGAATGTAGTGCTAGGTGGAGCAATTAATTTGGCCAATTATCTATTTGTTTGACTTTCCGGAATGGAGGTCGGTCTATGATACGTTGACAGTTGGAAGTAGAAAAAGTAATGTGCAAAAAAAGAAATCATCATGGATATGCTTCACTTGTATAGAAGATGAAGGCCCTTGATTTGTATATATATATATATATATATATTATATTTCTATGGGGTCCCACAACATGTGATTCATGTGATCCTTGGAAATCCTTTTCCTGTTTTTAGTTCCCTCAATCCTCATCTACTAACTGACTGGGGTATTGGATGAGCATGCGCAATGCCATAAAAGAAAAGAAAAGGAACTCCTATTTGAGTAATAGTTCATTATTTTTCACAAATCGTACTAATAAAACGGATCAAACAATATCCATCACACATACGTATATACAGATTATATATACATGTGTACAAAAATTCCCCGGCCAAAAGAAAAAATGGGATGCGGAAGGTGGGAGATCATTGTCCTATCATTTAAAGTAATGTAAATGGATAAACAAGAATCTAGATGGACGTTAAATTTGCAAGTACGAGATCAATCTTGCAATCACATACCATCGTGGAAAAGCATAAGGCACTTGTTTATAATAGAGAAAACTGTAACTTAAAACCAATAAATTATCTGATCTCTAACTTGAAATAGCAACAAATTCAAAATTCCTATCTTTATAAAACCGGTCTCCTAAACTAACTAAACCATACTAATTCTAAATTCCTTTCTAAATCCTCATATCTTCTTAAACACATCCGCGTAAATGTCCATAGGTACTCTTAAACATTTTCGCATCATGTTGCATGAACTCTTATCTCAAGCCCGCCTATCAAATTTCAACTCACCAAACGCGACAGAAATTTCTCAGCAATGGCTTCCGGGTCAATCCCCCTCCCTTGAGAAAAATTCGTGCTGCAGTTGGATTCAACCTCAGGATATAGTGGCTCATCATCTGGGTAGTAAGCATGAATGCTGCATCATTAAAAGCTGCGGTGATACCCATCGAACCTGGGGAATCAGGAACCTAGGCATTGCCATTAATCTTCCGCTTGATTTTTGGACGCCCCATCCTTCTTCGGCTGTAAGTTACAGTACTCCCCTACAGGAAACAGCTCCTTCCGCAAGAAAATCACGACATCATCGCCAACTTCAAATGCTTTTTGCCTCCAGTGTAGGTCCGTGGCTTATTTATATTCAGGGTTTGCATTTGCCTCTCTCTGATTAATTTCCTCTCGTGTGGAATGAAACCGTCTGGTCAAATTCTGCGCAGCAACACTTTTGTCAGTAAACTTAGGAAGCGAAACCAAGTCAAGAACCTGTTGTGGAGCGGTTTTGTAAACACCAGAGAACCCCAGTAGCCAAATGAGTGGCGTTGTTACATGCGAACTCTGCCTAAGCCGAAACAAAGCACCATCGTTTAGGTTTATCCCTACAGATACTTCGAATCAGATTACCCAAAGTGCGGTTCACGACCTCAGTGTGCCCGTCAGTTGGCGGATGCGTTGTGCTACTATAGTGCAATGCAAACCATATAAGTGCCACAAACCTTGCCAAGAATGACTAGGGAACCCAGTGTCACAATCTGAGGTGATCGATTTAGCAACTCAGTACAACCCCAGAATTTGTGAGAAAAAGAGCTTGCCTACATTTGTCGCATCTGATGTCGTCTTGCAAGGGAGGAAATGAGCCATCTAGGAGATCCAGTCAACCGCTACAAGAACTGAGTACAAATCAGTTGTACACGGTTAAAACCCAGAGCACAGTCCGGAGAGAGGTCCTCCCAAATCTTTTCTGGGACAATAAGAGACATCCCTGCACCAATTCACCAACTTCCGGTTTCAGATGTTGCCAGTAGAATCTCTTTAGAACAAGGAATGCAAAAGTGATTTCCCTTCATTAGGAAACCATCATGCACGCAATAATCTCACCAGGTTGCTTTTGTTGTGATCACTTGCAGAACAATTCCCGCCAACATTTGCAACCCCCACAACCTCGCTGATAAAAGGGTGGCCCGTCTACTAGGAGAATTTGCAACTCGGCTCAGTGCCCCAGACTTGAGCATGCACCTATACAGGAATATCTGCAAAACAAAGTATACCGACACGAACGCATGTCACTGCTAGTCCGCTTTTGATTGCTCAGATAACTTAGGGTGCGCATGGTAAAATTTCTTGGCTGGGGGAAGAGTTTTTTTCCAGAAATAGTTCTTTTCTATTTCTATTCCGGGGAACAATTTCTAAGCAAAAGAACCCGTTTGATAACTGCACAAAATTTCTACTCTTGGAATAGAAAAAGAATAGAAATGCGTTTGGTAACGCAACGATTCTTTTTTGTATTTATTTGTTTTTTATTTGTTCCTTTTTATTTGTTTTTTTATTCTTTTTTGTATTTATTTGTTTTTTTTGTTTTTTATTCTTTTTTTTGTATTTTTTGTTTTTTATTTATTTGTATTTTTTTTGTATTTATTTGTTTTTTATTTTCTTGCATTTTTTTATTTGTATTTATTTATTTTTGTATTTATTTGTTTTTTATTTGTTTTTGTATTTATTTATTTTTTGTATTTATTTTTCTTATTTTTGTTTTTTATTTGTTTTTTTTTGTATTTATTTGTTTTTTATTATTTTTTGTTTTTTTATTTTCTTGCGTTTGTTTTTTATTTGTATTTATTTGTTTTTTATTTGTTTTTGTATTTATTTTTTTTTGTATTTATTTGTTTTTTTATTTTTTATTTTTTTTTTTTATTCTTGCTCACGGTCGGCGGCGGCGGGCGGCGGTCGGCGGTGGCTCGGGCGGTTGGAGGTGGCCACGGCAAGAGAGAAATAAAACAAAAATAAAAAAGAAAATTTGCTTATTTCTAGAAATTGTTAAGGAATGACAAGAAGCTAACTTTTTTGTTTTTCGTTTCTATTCCCGGGCTAACTTTTCTATTCCGGGAATAGAAATCAACTGCCGTTATCAAACGGGTTTATTCTTTTTGTTCTCGGAGAACAAAAGAATAAAATTCTTGGCAGGGAAGGTTACCATGCAAAGCACCTTAGCGCCTCTTGACCGAAATACAAAATAAACTCTCTCCCGATCAATAGTAATGCTCCCAATGCTTTGACGCTGGCGAGACAACATCGAACTCCCTGTCATACGTTCCATAAATAATGAAAAGAAAATCATCTACTAAATCATAGATATATTAACTTAAATCTAATTAAAAAATCATTCAGAAAGAAATAGCCTCTTATGTTCTATAGATAGGGAAAATAAGTAAAATTTCAAATTTAGATGATGCTCGTCTTCATCCTTCTCCTCCTCTGCAAAAACTCGACTCCGAAGAGTTGTTTAGACTTGGACCAATCTATACCGGTCAGAGAACACTCGGCCTTGAATCCTCGAGCGTCGGAGAACGATTCTACTTTTCCATGTTAACTCGTCATGATGATCCACAGACTTTCCCCCAAAGAAAGTGTCTAAATTTAACTTTGCAGTTAATTCTTCGGAGTTCTGTGGTAAAAGAAAATCTTCCTGCAAATTAAACTCTAGCAAATTTTCATGTGACCTCGAAACTCTGTCATCAGAATTTGGGTATTTAACGTCAGCTTTATTGTCGCGACCAAATTTTCGGGTGAACCACCTAGGGTTCGACTAATGAATTATTAAGCATAAACTTAGCTCGGGCTCTCCCAAGCCCATACCAATTTGCGACTTAGGTTCAAATTCTTAACATGCAATTGATTTTTCAATTAGGAGTCACCATTAATCTATTTTTGGTGGGTAGATTAGAAACCCAAGTAAAATAACGGGAGATTTACTTTACTCCTACGAACCAGAGATTGTGAGTTCGAGGACTTAATTACGCTAGATTTCTCTAACGCCCTTTCGGTACCTTTCTCTTTTATTTTGAAAAAAAGTTTGGCAAGCAGCATGAATTGATTTTAATTCACTTCCCTAACATGTGAGGTGATCATGCATGCATGCAAACCACCAATTTAACATCCAGATAAATCAGTGAATAAATTACAAGACTTACCTCATAGAAACGAAAGCATCTGCAATGTTAAATCAAAATTCACATCAACAATCATAGATATGATTTCTAATTAATATGCAATTACTCAATTTTTGTTTTCATTTATTTAATGAAAATCATGCTTTATGCATTGCATGCCACTAATTTAACATGAAATGATATGACCTGGTAATATGACCTAAACTATATGACATAAATAAAATATAAATATGCAAGCTATCCTAAAGAATGAAATTGATTTAATCTAAAACAATTTTTTTGGTATTTTCCATAAAATTCGAAATTAGAAAAATGCAAAATTATCTACCTAGATTAAAATACCATCCAATTTGTATTAGGAATTAGGTTAAGTCAAATCCTAATTTAAACTAGAACATTATCTTAACCAAGCAATCCTAAAATGTAACTTATCTAGGAGAAATTATCTAAACTTATAATTAATTAAAAAAAAATGCAATCTTATCCTAACATGCAATGACGTGCAAAGAACACTCTAACTCTATTTTTTCTTTTTCTTTTTATGAAATTCGAAATTAAAATTGACACATAATTAAATGTGCAATTAAAAAACTAATATCCTAAATGAATGCATTTTTTTTTTGGATTTTTATTTTTTCAAAAATTCGAAATAAAAATCATATTCTAAATATGCAAGATAACCATATTCTAAAACGAACATAATCCTAATTCAAATATTTTTTGGATTTTTTCTTTTTACGAAAACAAAATCAATCGAACAACACGACACGACAGCAAATCAGGCAAGATAAGATCAACATTCACAAATTGACGAATCATATCCCGTGCATGGGATCGGATTGGTCAATTTGAAATAAACCATGAATCAAATCTCAAGCGTGAAATTGGATTGGCGATTTTCCGAGCGATTGCGAGTCGGATTTCGGGCGTAAAAATCGGATTGTCAATCCCTAATTTAAAAGGCTACCCAAATTGCGAATATCAATCAGGGATTTCGATCATACATCGATGACTATTTCAAATAAAGAAAACGAAATATTAAAAAAAAAAAAATCTACCTAATTCGAATTTCAGCTTCCTAATCGAGTTTAACCAACAACGACTCGTGAATCACAGCGGGGGGCTCAGCGTGGCTTGAGGATGGGTCGCTGTGGTGGCGGGCTGCTGAGGGTAGTGGGCCACCGTCGGTCGGAGGAGAGCCGGCTTCGGAGCTCCGGCGAGGAGGCGCGGGCGGCAGTAGGCCCCGGAATTGTGGGTGCTGCAATAGAGGCAATGAGCAAGGGCTGTAGGTCGCGGGCTTCGGGGGTGCAGCGACTGGCTCGAGCTGCTGGCATCGGGGCTGGCTGCAGGAGCGGCAGAGACCAGCGGAGGGCGAGGCGGACGCGGCAGAACAGAGTCGAAGGCGGAGCTGAAGCTCAGGCAGAGGACGCGGGAGCAACGACGGCGAGGCGGAGCTTCGGACGGCTGCAGGGCGGCGGTTGCGGGTTGCAGCCGAGGCGGAGGCGCGGTGGCGGAGCGACGCGGTGGCTTCTGGTATAGGGTTGCAGCGGCAACGAGGCGAGCAGAAACAGGGGCTGTCGTCGCAGGGGGACGGTAGGCGGAAGCGCGGCAAAGACTCAGTTAAGAGGACTAGGGACGGCGGTGGCCGGCAGCAGCGACGGCACAGGGGCGCGGTGGTGCGGTGTCGTGGCTGGGTCGCAGGCGGAAGGTGGGGGGAAGCGGCTGCACGAAGAAGACAATGAACAGTCTCCTTCGTTTTCTGCTCTGCTTTTTCCTTTTTCTTTTGTTTTGTTTTCTTTTCCTTCCTGCTGCTCACTCACGTCACTTTCCTCTCTGCTGTTTCACTGTTGCACTTTTCAGCAGAAGGAAAAGCTCCTGCTGACCTTGCACTACAACTCAAGCAATCGCTTGTAAGCTGCACCTCACATTCGACAGCGAAATTGCAACGATAGTCCCGATATTAAGGTGCGGGCGAAAAGTTATTGAAGAAAATTACGATTCATGCAACAAAGATTCTTGATTATAGGATATTTTCTTTTCTGGCCAATTAGGCTAAAGCTCAATATGTGAAAAATCACCCGAGGAACAATCTAAAATTCCCAAAAAGTCTCCTGAAATATGTCTAAAAATCGTGTGCATCAAATCATCTACGCTACAGAAATATAATCTTTATTCAATTTTAATTCATTTGTATTTTGATGTCGTTTATTGCGATTAAATTCAGGTATCAACATGATGCGATTACTCTATGTATTCTCATGCGCAATTGAAATGGTCAAGTAAACACGTCCAAAGTCCATATATTGGACAGTAATCTACGGAGGGATCAGATCAAAGGATGTACCACCTTACCCCAAACAAATCATTTTGCAAAAACCACGAGTGTCTTATTACAAGCACAATTACACATGAAGACAATATACCAAATCTCATATTCCCAAACATAACTAAACTTCACATCACCTGATCGACCAGCTTGATTTATTGGATCATCCCGATACATGGAAGTATCAGAAATCTCAAGCATTATATAGCACAACTTCGTATCCGATAATAGTCATGCCATGATCTTTTCCTTCATGCGCTTGCAATGTGAGCATCGATATCCTTGGTCATATCGATGAGCACAGCCATGTACTTGTCGGGGCTAGGGTCACTCTCCTTGTACTTCTCGTACTCCATGTTCAGCTTGGCCACACTGCCTTGCCCCTTTGGGACGACTTTGCAACCCGCTTTGAAGACCTTCCACGTGTCAAAGATGTGGCCCTCGATGCCATGCAGGGTGAATGACATGTTGTCGTCGTCGAACTCGACCTTCTCTTTGAACACTTCGGATTTTCCTTCTATACAATTACACCGGCAAAAATAGAAGGTTTAAGTTAGAGGCTGTTGTCAATTTAATTTAAGTGACAACATGGAATAAAATTGATAATTAGAGAGATCAGATTGAACCAATTACCAACGGTGTAATTCCAAATCTTGACAGCTCCATGCTGATCCCAGTCACCTTCATGAACTTTGATTCCTTGAATGTTTTTGGAGGTGGCGGTGGGCATTTTGTGGGTTTCGCTCCTCCAAATCTTGTAGAACTTGTCAGCTGGTGCTTTCAGTTCGACTTCTGCCTCCAGTTTTCCCTGCAAATTAGCCATGTTGGCACAAATATTGAGACTCCAAAATTCACCAAATTCGTTAGAAAACTGGCCTGCGTTGAGAAAAAAGAAGTGTGACTCGCTTCTTATATAGACTTTGCGGTTCATCTTCGTCTCTACTTCAGGTCCCACGCATCATGATTCACGTGGTCCTCGATATGTTTACTAATTATATCTACCTGCCAAATCGTTATTGGCAATTACTTTATAAAATGTATTTTGGACAAATAAAAAGATATGGCCGAGCCATTACAGCTGTAGCCTGTTAAATAATTGAAGCAACTCAAGACTTCTATTTATTTCGGTCATTAGCAATTTTATGCCCAATTCATTCATTTCTTATTTTCTCATAATGAGCTCTAATATTCTATGAAAGTTGCGAGTGGAAATCATCTTCTACTCTGATTGATTTGCCAAGGTCAAGTCAAGATTATACTCAATGCATAAATAATGTTATAGATAAATTATCTGGCCTATAGGTGGACTGACGGTATCTTTGATGCATTATAACATGTGCTTATCATTGCTCTATGTATTGTTGTGATGGACATTTTAGAGCGTTAAACAAAAAAGGTTCCATATTTGGCATATAGTTGATTGGTTTAAATTTTAAAGTGGAGCTGAGTCTACCCAGATGATAGACATATTGATGAATGTATATTTGAGGTCTCTCTTGATGATCTCCAAAAGAAAAGATATTAGAGTTTTGTTGCTTATCTCAACAGGTGTTACCTTAGTCAATGGTTGATAGGATCGATTTATAGTGAATATCTAAAAATAAGAATTTACAGTGTGACTCTTCGATCTAGGCAGTAGATGGCGTTCCTTACTTCTTGCCAAGTTTGTCTTGGAAAAGCCGATTGAGGTAGAGTTAAAAGGGCAAATGTTATTCATGCAAACATTAGTCAAACTTGGCATGGCCAAGGAAGAGATTCAAGCTGAGAATGTAGAAGGACACTTGAATTAAACAGGAGCTAGCCTAATGGAATAGGCTCAATTGTTGGGGGCGATCTGTTTAAGTGCATGTGTGAAGGTATTAGGTAAAAAAAAATCCACCTCAATGATGTGGTGGAAGGTGGAGCAATTAATTTGGTCCACCTCAATCATTTATTTAAGCTTTTGGAGTGGAGGTGGGTTTTACTATAGGCTCAGAGTTGGGCTCTTGCAAGACCTAGCCTAAGGTGGAGCAATTAGTTTAGCCAAATAACTCGATGATTCAAGTTTTGAAGCAGAGATGAGTCTAACTAAATATATTGATGGATACAAAGTTAAGCTCCCTCTTCACCATCTCCTCAAGTGATGGTATTGAATTTCTTTTGTGCTCCTTACAATTGTTATACAATAGTCTCAACACTAGATATACTAAGACCGGTCTACAAAGTTTGACAGAGTATAAGTGACCATTTAATCAAGTGGGTCATCATCAAGACCTAATAAAAAGCCTATCATGTCACTTAATATACGATTTTCAATGTGATCTTGATATACTTAGCCTTTTTTATAGATATTGCCATCCCCATATTTGGGTTGATTTCATTGAAATATTCTACATACACTTTGGGTTTGTTTGTTTGAAAGAAAATTGTTTTTGGAAAATGATTTTCTAAAATTCCAGTATTTGAACAACAGAAAAACTAGCTGATTTACGAAAAAAAAAATTCATGAATAGCAAATAACTTCCTTTTCTAATGAAAAAGAAACCACTTTCCGTAAACCATCAAATGAATGAAAAGTAATTATTTTTCTTGAAAAAAAAATTAATGAAATTTTTTTCCTTATAATAAAATTTTCAGTGAAAGAAACTCACTCTTAATATATTTTTTCTACATGGCATATACACTTAAGTTTTTGAAAAATATGAATATTTAATGCGTATGGTTATCTTATTGTCGGGCAGCAGGGTTAACGACATAGGCTATAGCCATGACAGATTGCTTGCATTTTCAACGATTTTATGAAAGAGTCCTAACTCACCCTAATCACATCTGTCTACTCCAAATCCCAACCACCCCCTCTCCCCCCCGCCTTGTTTCTCTCTTCAATCGCCGTCTATCTCGTGACCTTTATCCAGCTAATGATTGAGGCAACAGTATGTACAGAGCCACTTCCTCCAAATCTAGCCTCTTCGTCAAGATCTGGCGATGGTCAGATCTCAACGAGGTCTCGAAGCCAGCTCCTAAAGAGGGAGAGGAAGAGGAGAAGGGTTAATAGCAGCGTTCCGTTGGAGTTTGATTGTGTCCAGAGCCAATTAATACAGTGGACATACCTGATGAATTATAACAATGGGACGAAAGATGTGCATATATTCCTTTAGGCTTTGCCTGGGAATTGAGGGAAAATGGAGATAATGAGAATCAGGGGGTGAAAGATTTAAAAGTTTAAACTTGGTAAAATGAGACATATGGTCATCAGAAATTTGATTCAACATATAATGTCGTTCATAAACTTTTAACTTGTTCAATATGTTCAATGTGGTTTCCAAACTATTAATAAATATTTAATATAATCCTTAAATTATATGAAAAATATTTAATGTCGATTTTGCATTAATTTAATTTAATAGAATATGTTGATACGATTCCAATTTGTTAACTTTGAAAGGTGGACAACAAACAATAATTATATGTGAATTATCCAAATGAGATATCTATTTCAAATAAGGATATAGTAATCCACATCATTAAATAACAATGGACATGTTAAAAAAAAATCATTTTCTAACATAGATGGATAAAAAGCTGGACACATTGACTCATAATTTTTTAAAATCTAATTCAACATGTAATAATCAACGTCATCAAGCAACGTCTAATTTTGGCTTTTGAACAAACGAAAAGACTATGTTAAATATTTGTCAATAGTCCGAGAACCATATTAAACAAATTAAAAGCATATGAATAACATTGCACATTGAATTAAAGTTAATGAACCACTTGTGTCATTTTTCCTTTTAAAAATTCATGATGAGGGAAACAAGGGAAAATTGAAAAAAAAAATATTTAAAGATCGTTACTTTCTTAAAATATTTTCTATTTCAAATTTTAACAATACTTCAATATTGATTGAAAATCTATAAAATTAGGAAGTTCACACTACAGAACAAAAATTAAAAATTAAAAGGCTAATCAATGGCCTCTAAACTTTACCAGCATCGTGATTCCGAATCTTGTAAAATTTCTAAGCTGGCGATTTCACCTCCACATTGCTCTCCAATCTACCCTAGGAGGCCATTTTGGTTTTTTGAAACGATGAGTTAATTAAAATTCGAAACATGAAGACTTATGTGCAAACAAATCAGCATGGATATACTTCATTTGTATAGATGATACAGGCCGCCCTTGATTTTTGTGGAAAAGTTACCAGTTCAGTGCAAACCTATTATACGGATATTAATGTAGGCTTAAACTTTCCAATTTTGTTAATAGTTCAAAATATTTGCACAAAATTTCAATTTAAGCATTCGACGATTGCCACCAAAAATCACTAACTCGGTGATCCACAAAACATCACGTCAGCATGTCATGTGAGATGACTGGCGATGATTGAACACCACATTAGCAATTCCTAGCAAAACTTGGCCAAAAACATTACATGGGAATTTCACATGGAGGTTTAGGATTACATGACAAAAACTGAATTGATATCCGCATAATAGTTTCAAGATTGATTGGGTAATTATTCTGATATATTTTAAAATATATTTATAGAAGGTCTCAAAGGACATGATTCATGTGATCTTTGCTAATTATTTTCTGTACAATAACTTTAAGATTGATTGGGTAATTATCTCGATTTTTTAAAAAATATGTTTCTAGGGGGTCCCCAAGACATGATTCACGTGATCCTTGATAATTATTGTATGCACTTATCTCGGTTTTTTTTAAAAATATGTTTCTGGACGGTCCCGCAAGACATGATTCATTTGATCCTAGGTAATCGTTTTTATGTTTCAGTCAACGAATCTTCACCCACTAACTAATCCTTGCAGCGCGCGCATTGCAAAAATCAAATCTCTATTTAATTAATGATCATTGATTTTGATAAATCGTTCAACTTTAGTCATATAATATTTAGCTATTTATATAGGTTAGCAGATTTTATTGATCTAGCCCATTGTCCAAATCTTTGGCCAACAAAAGACAAGTATTTTTACGTTAATTTCACCTCTAAAAGAGAGAATCCTAGAGCGGTAAGATCATCCCCATCTTATACTCGTGTTCCGTGGCTAAGATGGAAGGATTATTTACATTGCTTTATGTATGTAGGTGAAACTGGGATTGGCCAATTTCGTTGAGGATTCAAAGGCGCAATCAACGATCTAAGTATGTAATCCATCGCCCAATATATGCATGTGTGAAATTGTTGTCGTGGCCAAAATAGAGAAAAAAAAATGTGGAAGCTGTATGATTGTTGTCATATCGACTCAAAAGTATCAATACCACGTGAATGGATAATCAGAAATCTAGAGTGCTAAATTCACAAAATGAGAACAATCTTGCAAACACACATGTTTGTGTGAAAACAAAGGACTTTCTCTCTCTAAATGTATTTTGATTAAGAATGAAGAAGCTTTTTGTTCTCCAATCGAGACACTTATTGGTGATAGAGGAAAGTGTAACCTAAAATGTATAAAACATCTAATCTATATCACAAAATAGCAACAAATTCATAATTTATATCTTCAAATAATAGTTTTGTAAACTAACTTAATCCTTATAATAATTTCTATCTTAATCCTGTAAATCAAATACTCATTTGATAATATTTATTTAAATTAGTGCTATATCCGGAAGTCAACATACATTGGATGAGATATTTAAAATCATATCATATCCTTGTCTTATCTGATATTATTTCATCTAACAAAAATGTCCGAACGGCCAAACGTAGTGAAAATGCAAGACTTTAGTAAACATATATTTGAAAACTTTTTCAGTTTTTTCTTATCCCATTCATTTTCAGTAATGTAAAAGTGTAAATTTATTTAAAAATTATATTAAAATAATTTGATTATAGATTAAGCAAACAATTCACGCTATCATCACACTCATTCTCAGTTGGGCTATTGATTGGATATCCCAACCCCGATAAAATCTCCTAGGATGTCTTTTTGTAGTGTAAGCAACTTTCATACGTATCCCATCCCTAATGTAAGCAACGTTCATGCTATCGTCACACTCACATTGGATATCCCAACCCTAATCTCTTGGGATGTCTTCTGCTCAAGCTATCATATGATTTGACAACACTACTAATCGTCCTTCGGAAAACAGAGGTGCTCCGATTTATAATAAACTTTCGCGCTTTTGTCATGCTCAAATATCATGTCTGAACCCTAACGCAAAGGGGGTGTCATCATCCATTAGAATTGACAACACTTCTGAAAAATCGTGCTTGGGAAAATGGAGGAAGTCCTTGCGATGATTTTAAGGAGAGAGCTAGCTTCGCAACTGAACTCTCTCTAAGTGAAACCAAAAAAGAAAACGACAACAGTGAAAATAATAATAACCATTTATAACCTTCTTTCCTTATACAATTTGTATTCTCGACTTTTGAAATAAACAGTTTGTACCGTGGATTAAGGCATATGCTTCAAACCATGGGGTCTAGAAAAGTTACGTAAAATAGACAACGCCAGGTTTGGTTTTTTCTAAGGAAAAAACAAGGTGCAAAGAATATACAGAGAGCATTAATTTTGATATTATAAAACTATTGGATGGAAAATGTAACTAATGGGAAAACTGAGGATCACTTTTCTGATTCTAAGATACTATATAATACGTATGAATGATAAATTGAATAATGGACGGAAAGAATATTACGCTTGGCGCAAACAACAAGAAAGCTAAGTGCTAGAAAGAGAATGGAACCCCGAAATGGTTGAAAGTAAGCATGACTCAGATATCATACTAAATGATTTAACTTACAAATTCAAAGGCCTGTTTTTTTTTTCCCAAAATTCAAAGACTTGTTCAAGGGATAAGTATTTTCATCCTTTCGTTCAAGACTTGAGTTTGAATCATCATTCTTCTTTTGAGACCACTCCAAAGAATATAAAGATGTGTGTCTCAAACCACTAGAGGCTTACCCCACCGTCACCATTCCCAAATGGGAATGAAGAGGTGGAGAGGTCGAACTCCAAGTGGGTCAATGGACCAACCAAGGAGCTCCAAAGTTTAGGAATACACCTGACAGGAAAAAAAAAATCATATATGTGTTTCTTCATTAATTATTCGGCTGGTATATATGGTCTAGGAGGACTAGCACATACTGTAAGAATTAGTCAGATGTTCAAATTCTAAACAACCTAATGAAAATTTGAGTAATAATCTAACCCTGAAACTTAGATGGTCAAGAAGGCGATGCAAATTTTATCTATCATAAAATGAAGATTAAACAGCTAAATGAATTACCACCCTAAAAAAATAAAATAATGAATGCACACCTTTTTTTTTTGTCCTTCTCAAGCAAGATCATAAATCTTCTCCGTTGGCGATGGATCCAAAAGAATGGGTAGAGTCGATGTGGCCTTCCTGCCGCCGCAAGATTCAGCCTAGTCCTAGAAAATATAAATTCAAGAAACTTTTCTTAGAAAAGAAATCAAATCGACATTAAAATTAATCTTTTACGAGTGGAAATTATGGCATTCATTGCATATTTAAAATAGGATTAGAACAAATATAAACCAATCAACCCACCCATGGACAGCATAGAGTGTGAATCTTATGGCATTCATTGCATACTTTGGGGATTCCATGGTATTATTGGGAGCTCCCCCAAGGTTTTCCTAAATAGTTTTCTTGGGGATGCTAGAACAAATATAAACCAATCAAAGCAAAATTTAAAGGACAGGGACATGTGTACCTCCTATAGTAATAAAATCATGACATTTTTTTATTATAGGATTACGGAAAGCTATCTCTAAAGAGATAGGCACCGCCATTTAATTTAAATTTTGGTCACTTATTGTTATTGATGGGTTTTATGGTTGTGAGGCCACCCATATTAGGCTAACCTAGCCCACAATTAAAATGGACCTACAATTAAAAGAAAAGAAATAACCACCATAAGACAATTATTGTGGGTTACTTCTTAAAGGGAAAAGAACATTTTCTTTTTAAGAGAAGTGCTTATTCTTAAAAAGTGAGAATGAACATAAAATTTGATAACTCTATAATAATAGAATTTTTTTACCTATTTTAGGCAACAAATATGGTATTTCATAATGCAATATTCGTTGAAAAAATTGGATTTCCTTCTATTTAAGCAAATCTTCATTGTTTATGCGGAATAATAAGATATGGATAAAATAAAGAAAAAAAAAAGGCAAAAAGAAGGAAAGGAAAATTCTGTCATTCAGGAATTCAAATAAATAAAAAAATTAGAAGATGGATACCAAATCAAGGATTCTGAGATTTATTCTCTAATTTTACGTGAAAAAAATAAGCAATTGCATTGTGTCAGGATTCTTGAATATATCTTATAAATAGGATAATATAGATAGCTGGTTTTTTTTTTTTTTTGGTTTTTTATATCGTTTTTCATTGTTTTGAGAGTTTTTCAAGTATTTTGAAAAGAAGAAAAAGTGGTATTAGAATTCTTGTTCTTTGACTTAAGATGCTAGGTTTGATTTATATTTTTATTTCTTCTTCTACTATATTCTAATTTTCTTTTGTTAGGGCTACAATGTAGCCTAACCATGATAATATGAATTTCATGATTTTTATGCATGCGAGTAATTTCATTCATGTAAGTTATATATTATTGTGCTTAATATTTTAAGTGACTGTCTCATGTGTATATTTGAGATTGAAAAGTGATAATTTGTAATTGCTCCTTATAATATATAACAGTGAATTAAACGTTGATAAAGATATATCGCATTATTTGTATAACTTTCGGTGATAATGTGATACATAAGACTTATTATAAGCTAGGAATATTCATAGATTTTAATGTACTTATGTTTATTTAAATTTACATAGAGATATGGTAGATTAATAAACTAAGTATGTTTGTTATACCTAGAGATAGGATAGTAAATAGATTAAGAAATTCCATTATCACATATTTGATATCATTATTGTATGCATAATAATCTGAAATTCATATCTAGTGGTTATGCTAAAATAAGATACTCTAACATATTTATATGATTGATTTACTACATTTAGTTTCTAAATTTTGCTTTTAAGATTTTTATTTTTAATTTATTCTCAATTCTATTTTTGATATGTCAAATAAATTTAGAATTAATTTATTTTTAGTATTTAATTAGTTTATTAATCATCAATCTCCATGGGACGATACTCTTTCTCATAATTATATTACTTATTCAATATGGTCACTTGCATTTAGAATTTTACGAACAAAACCTCCCTCTCACTCGTGAAAGAAATCACTCACTCAACAAACAAAAAGGGAGTATTTTCTTTCATGACGCTACAATAAGGGTGTATTTAATTCATGAAAAATAAGGTACGTCCCTTTGGTCATGTGCTTTTCGATCGATGATTCAAGTTTTCTTGGACACGTTTCTTGTATGTGGTTCTTGCATTACTCCAAGATATGTAATTAGAAATTCTTTCCTTCACTTATTTTACTGAGGTAAATAATACCACATGAATATTGATGCATGTACAAAAATTTTCAATTTTCAATGCTTGGGAACATTTTGCACAACTCCAGCGATCGCTTATAAGCTGCACCTCACCATCAATGGTGAAATGGCGACAATAGTCACGATGCTGGAGTGTGGGCAATGGCTCAAATGAATTTAGACCAATTACTGAAGAAAAATATTATTCACACTGCATAGATTCTTAATTCTAGGATACTTTCTTTTCTGGCAAGATAGGCTAAAGCTCAACGTGAAAAATCACACGGGGAACGATCAAAAATTCCGAAAAAGTCACATGAAATATGCCCAGAAATCGCTTGCGTTGGATCCACTAAACTTCCAAACTATAATCTTTGTCCAAGCTCATTTAATTTGTATTTCGATATCGTTATTGTCATTAAATTTCGGCATTGTTACGATGTGATTACTCTTATCCTCGTACACAACTGGAGTGGTTAGGCGAACGCGCTCGAAGTCAAAGCACTTATCGGAAATCTTGGATATTCATCTATGCAGGGATCAAATCAAAGAATGTACTAACTTCCCCATAACCAAATCATTTTGCAAAAACCACGAGGTTTCTTATTGCAAGCACAACTAAACACGAACATGATACACGATTCTGATATTTCCAAAGCCCAATTCAACTTCACATCACCTGGTGAACCGGCTTGACTTATTTAATCAAGATACATTAAAGTACTAGATTTCTCAACCATAATATGGCACAAACTTCACATATGATCAGTCATGCCATGATCTTCACCCTCATGCACTTAAAACGTGAGCATCGATGTCCTTGGTCATGTCGATGAAGAACGCCATGTACTTGTCAGGGTTAGGGTCGCTCTCCTTGTACTTCTCGTACTCGATGCTCAACTTAGCCAAACTGCCTTTCTCCTTCGGGATGAGCTTGCATACAGGCTTGTAGACCTTAAATTCGTCGAAGATGTCGCCCTCAATGCCATGGAGGGTGAATGACATGTTGTCATCGTCGAACTCGACCTTCTCTTTCAACACCCCTGATTTTCCTTCTATATAATTGCACCAGCCAAAAAAAAAATAAAGAAGTTTAGGAGTTAGGCAATATGTATAGGGTCATCAATTGAATTTCAATGACAGCATCACGTAAATTAGTAACTAGAGAGACGAAAATTGAATCAATTACCAACAGTGTAATTCCAAATCTTGATAGCTCCATGCTGATCCCAGTCACCTTCATGAACTTTGACTCCTTGAATGTTTTTGGAGGTGGCGGTGGGCATTTTGTGGGATTCGCTCCTCCAAATCTTGTAGAACTTGTCAGCCGGTGATTGCAGTTCGACTTCAGCTTCTACTTTTCCATGCAATTGAGCCATTTTGTCGCAAAGATTGAGATACCAGAAATTCTACAAGTTTGTCGCCACAATGCCTTTGTCGAGAAAAAAGCGGTATACTTGTTTCTTATATAGACTTTGGCGTTCATTTCGTCTCTACTTTAGGTCCCACAACGTGATTCACGTGGTCCATGGATTTTTATCAATTATATCTTCCTGTCAGAATTGCCGATTGCTTATTAAAATGTATTTTAGACCAATAAAATGATATGCCTGAGCAATTTATAGCTGTGGCCTTACATATCCATCTGTCAACAATTAAATGCCTTATATCCATCTGTCAACAATTAAATGCCTTATCCAAACATTTCTTATTTTCTCATAATATGCTACATGATTCTATTAAAGTTGCGAGTGGAAATCATCTTTTAAGTCGATTGATCTGCCAAGCCCAACTTAAAGATTATAGAAAATGCATAAATAATGAAAATAGCTAAAGCTTGTCCATAGGTGGATTGGAGGCATCCTTGATGCTTTATAAGATGCACTCATCATTGCTCGAAATCGTTGTTGCAGTGCAGATGTGAGAGTGTTGAGCAAAAGAAGTTCCATACTGAAGATGCGATGTAAGAAGTAATAAATTTGGCCCATAATTTATTAATTTAGGCTTTTAAGTGAAAATAGTCTTAGGCACTATTTGGTAACCATTCAAACAGTGTCTAATTCTGATTTTTTGTTCTCAGAATCAGTTTGGGATGAGAATCGCGTTTGGTAAAATTTTTGTTCCCGGGAACAGATTGGGAAGAAAATCAAGAATAAAAAAAAAAAAAGTTGATTCTTGTTCCGGGAACAAAATTGAGAATCAAAACTCTTCTTCTTCTCTTTTCTTCTTCTTTATCGACCGCCATCCCGCGACCGCCGCCCGCCGCCCGCCGCCACCCCCAACCGTCCGCCGCGCCGCCGGAGGCTCACGACGGGCGAGGTCCGACGAGCGAGCTCGCGAAGGCTCGCCGCCTCGGTGGCCGGCGAGGCTCGCCCGGCCCGGCGAGGCTCGCCCGGCCCGCCACCAACGAGGCCTCACCCGGCCCGGCGACGAGGGCCGATGACGCTCCGGTGAGGTCGCCGACGAGGGCCTCGCCGGCCGGTGAGGTGCCAAACGGCGAACCGACCTAAAGAAGAAGAAGAATAGGAGAAAAAAAAAAAAAAAAAAAAAAAAAAAAAAAAAAAAAAAAAAAAAGGAAAAATATATATTATTTAAAAATTAAAAGAAATTGATTTGGAACATAATCAATTAACACGATACCAAACGCAATTCTATTCCGTAATCGAAATTTTGGATAGTTACAAAACACATTCTTTTACTCATAATCAGTTTCCGAAAACAGAATCAAAAATAATCATTTCTTGTCAGAATCTGTTCCCGGGAACAGAATCGTTACCAAACACGTCCTTAGGGGCTGTTTGGTAACGTGCCAAACAGTACCCGATTCTAATTTTTGTTCCCAAGAGTAGTTTTGGAACGTAATCGCATTTGGTAAAATTTTTGTTTCAGGAACAGATTTGGAGGAGAATCAAGAATAAAAAAAAATTGATTTTTGTTTTGGAAACAAAACTAAGAATCAAAACTTTCTTCTTCTCTTTTCTTCTTCTTTATCGACCGACATCCCGCGATCGCCGATCGCCGCCCGCCGGCCGCCAACAACCGGTCCGGCGAGGCTCATTCGGCCCGGCGAGGCCCGCCGGCCACTCGCGGCGAGCCTCGCGAAGCCTCGCCACCCGCTGCCGGTGGCTGGCGGGCCTCGCCCGGCCCGGCGAGGCTCGCCCACCCCGTCGGTGGCCGAGGCCTCGCCACCGGCGAGGTCGGAGGCTCGGCCGGCCTCGCGGATCTAGCGAGGTCGAGCCTCGTCCGAGGCTCGCCAACGAGGGACGCCTCGGTGAGGTCGGCGACACTCGAAGTGAAGAAAAATAGGAAGAAAAAGAAAAAAAAAAAAAAAAAAAAAAAAAGAAAAATTATAAAAATTATTTAAAAATTAAAAGAAATTGATTTGGAACATAATCAATGAGCATGATATTAAATGCAATTTTATTCCAAAATCAGAAATTTTGTACAGTTACCAAACACGTTCTTTTACTCAGAATTAGTTCCCGGGAACAAAATAAAAAATAATCACTTCTAATCAGAATTTGTTCACGATAACAGAATCATTACCAAACGCGCCCTTATTATACTGATGGGTTTTGACATTGGCTCTTTCTAATGATCTTCATAAATGAAGATATTAGCTTTTAACAAGTGGTAATCTAGTCGATGGTTACAAAGAATTGATATCTAATAAATATTTAAAAATAAAAAATAAATTTCTAATGTGACTCATTGATCGGGTGGCAGATGGTGTCCCCCGCTTCTTGCCATTTTGGCTGGGCAAAGGCAATTGAGGTGGAATTAGAAGGGCAGGTTATTCTTGCAAACATTAGGCAAACTTGGCAAGGCCAGGAAGGAGATTCGAGCTGGGGATGTTGGTGAAGAAGGATACTTGAATAAAGAGTGAGCTACCCTAAGGAAAGAGGCTCACATGTGGGGAGAGGGGATTGGTTTAAGTGTTACATGCGGACGTATTAAATGAAGAGGTTCCACATCAAAGATGTAGTGTAAGGTGCAACAACTGATTTGGCCCAATTATTCATTGGTCCAAATTTTTGGAGTGACGATAGGTCTCAATACATATATCGATAATAGATTGAGAGTTGGGGTTTTTTTTTTTTTTTTTTATTCTTTTCACAATCCCTACAAGTGAAGGTGTGGAGTTTCTTCTATGCTCCTAACAATTGTTATGCACTAGTCTCACCTTTAGGTATACTAATATTGGTTTACCAAATTTTGTACTACTTGTCGACATGACATAGTGCAAGTGGACATTTAATCAAGTGGGCCAATATCAAGACCCAATAATAAGCCAACCACGTCACTTAGTATAAAATTTTGTGAATTAATCTCACTACAATAAGCAATCCTCTGTAGATATTACCATTCGCATGCTAGTTAAATTTCATTGGAATATCCTACTTCATATAATATATTGGAGCAAGGCCATCAAAGACCTTACATTATGCCTGCTATGACAAATTTATTCCAAAACATTTTTTTTTTGTGATACTAAAATTCACAAATTTGTACCCAAGTGTTGCATATATCAGTCTTAAGATTATGTGAAACCTGAAAATGGAAAGCCTTCCGCTGCAATGGGGACTAAAGAAGCTCTATTGCGTCAAGAACATGGCATTGTTGATGCTGCTACTTGGACTAGATCTGGGCAAGCCACCCAAGCTTCTAGCTCAACCGGCCATGGAGGCCGCTAACTTTGAAGCCAGATCTGACCTCGAAGCTCACAATCGCTGTGGCCAAATCTGGCTGGTGGTTAAACAAGGGCCGACAAACACCACCGGAGGTCCAAGCGGTGATGGGGCAGCGAGAGACAAGCGCCAAAGGAGCTTGGGCCAAGCAATTGTGAACCGGAAGACGATGAATAGTAACTTTTAATTCGATGAACAGTAACTTTGAAGACGATGACCAATAACTTGTGATAAATAGTACTTTGAATTTTCTTTTTTATCTTTTTAGTTTTTATTTTTCTTTTTAATATTTTTTTCTGATGTGGCACTTACGTGACACTGTGGTGCCACATTTGCAGCACTTTTCCTTAAAAAAAATATTAATAATGCCATGTCGAATCCGCATGTAGTTCTAAACAGAACCCTAACAAAGGGTAAATGTATTACTTAAATATAAGTCTAGAGTTTTTGGTATCACAAAAAAATATTGAAATAAATGTGTTATAATTGGTATAATTTATCATTTTTTATGACTATTTCTTTTTTATATGACATATACACTCGAGTTTTTGAGAAATATGGATATTCAATGCGTATAGTTATCTTATTGGCAGACAGCCCTATTAACATTTGCTGCCATGACGGTGGCCTGAATTTGCATGTTCACAAAAGAAATTGTAAGTGCGCTCAACTTGGGAGAAATTAGATTCTATCAGAAGATTCCAAACGCACCCTAACCATCTCTCTACGCTCCCCTAACACCAAATGCGCATCTCTCCCTCCAATTGTCCCCATCAATGGCGACCTTTGCTGCTTCACCACCTATCACCGGTGTCGATGAGGTGTCCCCTCCGACGTATATAGTGAATTAAGGCATCCGCCGACACCTCTCTCTCTCTCTCTCTCTTTCTGAGTGGAAACTGAGCTACTGTCAAACTTGTCATGAGGCGTCGATCTCTGTCTTGTCACCTGTAACCAGATATTTCGTTATGGCAACATCATCTACAAGAGCCACCTGCTCCGGATTTTCCCTTGCCATCGACAACTAGCCACGATCTTGACGGTGATGGTCAGATCTCGACGAGGCCCCGATGTCAGCTTCTAGAAAGGGAGAGCAAGAGACGGGGGTGGTTGGGATTTGATTGTTTATGTCGAGAATAAAATAATACAGTGGACATATGTCTCGATACTGTGGATAAGATAGCAGATGGAACTATTAGGAAGGGACAAAACATCCTCATTTACTCCTTTAGGTTTTGCTTGGCAATCGAGGGAGAATGGAGGTGATGAAGATTAGGTTGAAAATATTGAAAAGTTTAAAATTCTGATGAGAAGGAAGAGAAGCGAAGGTTTGGTGGGTTTGCTTCCGTCTTTCCTCCCCTTCTTCTCTTCCAAACAGAGCTTTAGGGCGAGTCCACCAAGTTGTCATTGAAGAAAGTCACCCTAGAAATTCAGCTGATCATAGGCTCATCCTTGGTCTCCCTGGATAGAGGGTGACCATTCTCTCCCGGCAACTTCCGACTCATTTCGTATGCTTCCTACGACATACTCTGCCTTTTAAATTTGCCTAAATTTGCAACAAAAGAGATGCTAAAGTGATGCTTTCTTGGAGGTGGAAACTTCATGAAATAGCTCGAATGGAAACATAGCAGGTATTCTTAATAAAATAAAAAAGTGACTAGAATATTACCTCGGGCGATGCGCGAGATGGAGTAGGTTTAAAAAACAGTTCTAATTTGTAAATAAAATGGCAAATCCATCTACTATCTTTTAATTTTTATTTTGATCAAAAGAAAATGTACATAAGTCGATCAACAATTGCTAGTCTAAGTTAATAATGCACTAAACCATCTTTCATTATTTTAAATGCGTTCAAATTATCATATATAAATCGCCCCGTGCTTGGGCGCAAAAAAGCGCGTGATGAATCATGTGATTTCAATTTTTATGCAATATACAAAGGTAAATTATAATTGGCAAAGGAGTCGTATTTAGCATATAATAACCTAGACAATAATCAAAATTAACAAATCTATCGTAAAATTCATTATCAAACATCATGAGTGGTTAAATTAGGTAAGCTATCGAAATATTATAAGATAAATATAGCATGACCATTTCATTGGACGAAACGTGGAGAGAGTAATATTTATAATTAAAAAGTAGGAAAATATAATTACAATAGAAGCTAAAGTTCTCATTAACTATGGATTTTTGTTAGGTCCACTATTAGTGTAAAAAATAAGTCACACTATCACTTAGATTGTTGAGGAGTGAATAAATTTGTTACATTACTATCTTCATGCGGACATGTCATCCATCTAATAGTGTTTGTGTAGAAAGTTCTTTATACTAATAGTGAACTTAATAATAATCTTTTAACTACTAAAAATACTTAAAAACTCAAATGATGAATATATGACATGCTTTCCATTATAGGGAAAATTATTCAAAAAATTCTAAACCTATTACACTTTGATCAATTCAATCATAAACCTTTCAATTGTGCCAATTAAGTCCTAAACTTTTACATGTTTTGCTATTTAAGTTTATTTGGCTAATTTAACTGAAAATCTTTAACATGGATGCCAATAGTGCCACATAAAACAGCCAGTACTAACATGGATAATTTTTTATAATTTTTATTGTTTTCTTTTCTTTTTTTTTCTTTTCTTTCTTTTTTCTTGTTTTCTTTCTTTTCCTTTTTTTTTCTACCAAGCCTGGCAAGGTATTAGCGACCCTCACCAGGCTTGGAAGGAAAAAAAAGAAAGATTTGTTAAAGCATTAAGGGAAGGAGATAGATGAAACAAGAAGTCGAGACCACTAGCTTCAATGCCATATTCAATTTGGGAGGACATCTTCTATAAAAGTGAAAATTATTTAAAAGCGGTGTTAATCACATTATTAAGCATCAACATGATTGTATCTCGAGAAGAAGCGGGAGATCTTATACTTGATTTATATTTGGCACAATCTTTTGAGATCAAATCTTGATTGAAATCTAATCAACAATTGATGTGGATGACATATCTTCGACTGAACTTGAGACGAAGGTTTAGCCTAATGCAAGAAAAACTAGCCGATAAGATCATCCTGCCAGCCTATAAGGAAGCAACTTTCTATGACTCTCCACTTTAAACAAAGGAAAACCCTAATTTTGACTGGATCAGAGAAGTAGACTATGTATCATACAGGCGGCTGCACGCAAACAATTGCCTTTCTTTCGATAATGCTAAAGAAACGCAATAAAGACATCATAACAAGTTTATAAGATTAATCTAGGAAGTATAAGTGGATGTTTAAATAATTATTACGTCCTACTTGAGTGTTCAAATTGAAGATACAGCATCGATTTATGAACCGTGTAATTTTAATTTTTTAATATTATTACACATCAATCTTTGATTTTCAGCTAACATTATTTTAATTTTTTAATACCACCTATATCGATAATTTTTTTTTGACATATCTCATCTCTTTCTGTTTATTTGTTTTTTTTTTTTTTTAAATAAGATGAGGTCCTGAAGAAGCTTTGGCCGAGTGTCGGCCAAAGCTTATGAGGGCATGATAGATGAAGTTACTGTATTGAAAGCTAAAAATAGAATAATCCGTTGAATTTTCCTAACTTATCGCCTCAAATCTGCACACTTGATTGCGAGTTGTGGTTCTATGGGTGTACCATAGAAGGAGGTCCGCCATTGACTGAAAAGAATTGCTAAATACCGTAATATTACATTTTGCACGGCCGTCAAGGCCATATTGAAATTTCACACCAAAGTCTAGGAGTAAATTAATTAAATTAAAAATTTTAAAATTGAATTGACATCTATACAATAGGTTGTAGATTGAATTATACATTATGGATGCATTTGATTACTAATCGGTGGTCGCTTGAAAATGAAGGAGAGAATATCGCACTGGGAATTTGCTAAAGAATGGTGGGTGACTTATCTTATAATCAGTACAAAGTCGTAGGCTTAGTTTTATCAAACAAGTTTATAGATGAATTATAGTTAAGCAAGTCCCTACTTGCTTTGAGCTTTCAACATTCCCAAGGCTAAGCTTTCACTTGAAAGCTCTTTGAAAATGGTTGCCAAACACCCCCAAATTTTCCTCAAGGGGTTTTGGGACCCAAAAGAGCTTTTCAAATGCTTAACCAAATGCACCCTGTATATTTGGCGGCTACTTGTCAATCCCAACCATCGGATTTTTAAAAGTATCGAATTGGAATCGTCGGTTTGCCAAACAAATTTAATTGTCGACTGTGCAATCGCGTGATTCATGGTATTTTCACTATTTTCAATCAAAGAAAATAAGGTATATTTTAAATTAATTTTGTCAAAATCTTCAAACCGACGCTGTAACCATTAGTTGGGAGACAGTGAATGGTGCTCTGAAAGTGAAGGTGTCGATAGATTTTCAAAGTGTTATTGGGGTTAGGTTTGTGATTGAATCCGCACATGTTTGGTAAATAAAGGAGTGGAAGGCTCAAAAAAGTATCTTATGATGTCTAATCCTAGACCAGGAGGGTTTCTTATTAGAAATTATGGTCTTTGAAAAAGTGTTTACCAACTAGAAAAGTGTTGACTATTTAGATTTCGATCCTGTACATTCTCGTTTTCTTAATCAATGTCCAATCAAGTCATTTTACTTTTATAATTTTTTAAACAAATCCATCCGACAACAATCTAGCCAAATCCAACCGACATGGGCTTTGGAATGTGATGAGGATTAATTTTTTTCTACTGATTGTCTATGTGAGCATCTATATTGGTTAAAATTTATAGGCATCATATTCTGACGTTGTTCAGTATTGGTATATTTTCACACAATAGTGCCCATATAGGTGTCCATATTGACTAAATTTCATCCATGTTATGCTGACGAGCAAGAGATTTGGTGGCCGTGGCTGCAACTACTGGGTTAAGCAGCCATGGCACAAGCACAGGAGAGGAGAGAGAGAGCGAGAGAGACGATGGCGACTTGAGCTGGCATGGATGGCGACTTGAGTTGGCATGGCAACTGTTGTGGCCTCAATATACGAGATCAGTGACTACCTCCAAAGGAGTAACGACGGCACGCACGGCGGAGAGGGGGAACTGTGGTGGCAGGTGTGTTAGTTGGAGCAAGCCTATCAGCTGGCGAAAGAGTGGGTGGATTTTAGGTTTTCTGGGAGTAAGAGTAATTTGGGAAATGGATGCATGTGTTGGATGTGTTTTGAGTGATAATGTGATTTATGGCAGATGAAATCTCCATCAAAGCATGAAGAACACGTCATCAGCAAAATATATAGATTGAGATAGATGAAGTTCATCACCAAAGACAAAAGAAATACCACTTGCCAAGGGTAAAGTACATCGAATAGATAAAGTTCACCACCAAGATATTAAGGACAAGCTACCAATCAAGGATAAAAGCCTTCAAGATGGGAGAGATTCACCACCGAAGCCTAAAGGAAACATATCAACTAATGATAAAGAACTTCTTAGTCCACCGTTAAGGAACTTACATTTAAAAAAAAAAAATGGGGTAGAAATTAGTTCATTTGAGGAAATCCCATATACTCACCAAATTCAAGTCTTCTATCTTACAAATAAGATTACACCTCTATTTATGGAGAGATTTTGCTAAACAAATAAAAGACTCTTGGAGTCCTAGAAATTGAAATGACTCTGGGAGTATTTACATAATTAAGACTCTTGAAAGTAATAGCATATTAAAGGCTAGTAAAAACTAGGACTTGAGATCTGTAAACCAAGTATAAAGATGACTAATAATTAGGACTAAATGCATTTAATGCATTTATCTAAGGTTAAATGCATTATAACTTGACTTTATCCTCCAAATTTGTCCATTGATTTAGGCAGTCGCTTCAAAGTTGACCATAAACCTTGCAAATCAATATCTTAGTAGTCGATGGGCAACCATGAAATCAACAACTAGTACATAGAATGCATCTGCAAACTTCAACCCATCAAACCAGATTGTAGCCGAAATTGGCCTTCGCTTGCAAAAGTAAAGATTGGGCTGGTTTAACAATGATAATTGAGTTGAACTTGACATAGAACCATATGCTTCTGCATAAGAAAGAAATGGTAATTTGATAAGTCATGTGTGAGTGAGAAAAAACTTGAAATCAATTATAAATATTGATAATAATTGTAATTTTAAAATGTAAGGAATATATTTGATTTAGGAAGTAAAGTTAGAAGATGATTTTTGTAATTTTCCGAGATTTTAAATGAAACAACAAGCTTTTCCACAACTTAGCCTTTTACATTCTAAAAGAGACATCACAATTTATGCAATACTTGCCGAAGCCCAATCCGTCAGAAAGGCCTGATGGATGCAAGCCTATTTACTCACAACCTTCGATTTTTTGGCCCATTCTGATAAAGACTGCAAAGGGGAAATTCCCTTTTTGGTGTTGAGTTGATTTTGTGGAAAGGGAAACAATATTTGTATTGACATAATATATGCTACGTTTAGCATCCTGTATATAAGTGTTCGGTGTCCTCTTTGACTTGGATATTTCCAAATATATAGATTAAATATCTCCCAAATAAAGTGATCCGACCTAGGAGTTGAGATAAGTCGGGATAGTTTTCATTTATTCGGGAAAAGATGAATTTGTTCTAAAATCGGGTCTTTGGAGAACTGGTAATCAGTTTGAAACCAACAAATGCTATATATCAAGACATTTTAAATCAGGAAATTTATACATTTCTTACCCAATCCTATTTAACTACATATCATGACCAAACATAGTCTCCATGAATAGTGGTCCTTAAATCAAGTCAACCTCACATGTAGACTGGCATGTCTTGTAGTTTTTCCAATCATGGATGCATTTGAATCTCATGGATGCGAGCACAACCTATGAACTCAATGCCAACTTACCTGGAAAACATGCCATGGATCAAATCAGCGCAAGTGGGAACGTTATACAAGCAATCTCTTGACATGGCCTTTTAAAAACTTAAAAACCAACACACCATGAAGTTTTTTTTTTTTTTTTTTTTTTTTTCATTTGAACCTTTTGATGAAGTACACACACTGACTCTATTAAGCATGGTAAAAGGATAAGAACTAGAAACACTTACCCTTCAACTATAGATAATAGATGCTTACAAATTATTTAACAAGGAAAGCGGGCGATCGATATCTACTAATTACTGCAAACTAACCCACTGCATATGCCATAAACATTTCTGTTTTAAGTTTTTAGGGATTCTGGACAAGGTAACTGTCCACCTCTTTGGCCATGGTGATCAAGAAGTCAAGCTGAGGGTGAGGATCAGGAACTTGTTCATTCATCTTCTCATATTCAACGCTCCACTTCACAAAGTTATTCTGCCCCGTCGAGACCAGCTGAATGGTGGCTTTATAGCGAGCAAAGTACTTGGTGACCTCTCCGCCAATGATGTCGAATGTAATCGACTTGTTCCCCTCGTCTATAGCATCTATCTTGTCTTTTGCAACGACAGAATCGCCTGCTTATACGTTCCATGCGAAACATAAGTTCGAAAAATAAATTACTAGCTAGGTCAGCAAATTTCATATAGCACCATATGGCGATCAAGAAGCTATATAATATTTAGCATGATTATCAGTGAATATTTCAGCTTATAACAAGGAGAGAATATACATCATAGTATACAAACTTGAGATGAAAAATTCTAGGTGACCAACATAAATCTCAATGTTGTGGATAGGACGAGACCATGTGATTTAAGATGTGATATCGGGTTTTGCAGATAGTTACTCTTTTTGGATGAGGATTACTCGCTCAATCTAAGGAAAATAATCATCCTAACACTTAAGTGAGAACAACTGGATGCAATTTGGCCTTGTAGAATGATTGATTGCTCAGACATGCTTACCGAGGAAGTAAGTCCAAAGCCTCACAGAGCCAACGCTCTTACCATCACCTTCAATGACTTCGACGCTGCGCAACTTGTCGGGGCTGATTTTGGGCATCAAGTCGGTCTTGTTCTTGTAAACATCGAACAATTTCTCTGGCGAGGACTTGATCTGTGCTTGCTTTTCGAGCTTGCGCATCTGAGCCATGCTCTTGTCACAAACCCTAGAATTATGAGCAACCCACACCAAGAATAGAAACCCAATAAACAAGATCAAGATGTCTTGGGCTAGTGATTGAAATAATTGTCTTGCCTTTAAATAGACATTGTGACATTAAAAGAACGGCTAAATATTTTTTTTAACTAGTTAAAGGAAGAAATGATGGTTAGTTCTGTTGGCATTGGATTCTCTCTCTCTCTCTCTCTCTCTCTCTCTCTCTCAGGTGTCTTCACTATCATAGCGGCCACAATAAATTACCCAAAGAAGGAAAAAAAAAAGATGACGATGATTAAGTGCCTTTCTTAATAGAGAAAAAGAAGAACAAGAACATGATGATGGGGGCGCTTTTCTTAATAAAGGAGAAGAACAAGGAAGAAAGTTGAGGGTCCTGAGGCGAAATTCAGATACAAAACAAAAAGGAAGTGATTCTCCCATGGAGATAACGAGCATCCATACAAGTATTATTCCCTTCCGTGGTAATCTTTTAGGTATTATCTGTGAGCTAGGTGAGGCCGCGCTTGGACAGGTCTAGAACAAGTCTAGAATCTTATATACAAGGATCGCCGTTATAGATTAGCCTAGCTGTTCATGAAGTACTCGAACTTCACTCTTTATCTACTCTATATGAACTCGTGGACTATGGATTTGACTATTAAGATCGATTTGGATATGACATCTTATACTTGATTTTACCGGTGGACACTTGACTATGGTAGTTCAAAATGTAATCTGAGTAGCCAAACCTAGTTTTGCTTTTAATAAACACATCGCTTAACAGGCATAGGCCGTACTATATGACAGGTTATTCGTGGTTTGAGATATTCTAGTTTTGGACTTATGGTCATGCTAGAGAAATCACAGATGGAGCTACACCGGATATAGCATCTTGAGCATTTTTAGTAGGATTGCAATTAGTCTACGACCCCATATAAACTCAAAATGGTATCATAGGCGAAAGGCCGTCTAAAAAGTCTTCTAACTTTGTGGTTTAGTCCATTTAGAAGAACAGTCTGCTAGACGCACGCTTGAGGTTGATGATTTTCCCCGTGTTATTCAATTTTGTATACCCATTAGGCTCTTTAACACGACATACGTAATTCTTCCATGAAATTGCGGCAAGCCTGTTTCTCACATCATCTTTACGGATTTGGAATTAAGCAACCATCGGGGTGATTTGGCGATCCGAAAGATATCTACATGTCAAGTGGCATTTGGTTTTTGCAGCATTATTTTCTTTATGTCTAGATACCTCGCATGGCATTCTTCATCATTAGTTTAGGGGAGTCGCTTCTCCAAAAAAAAAAGGTCTCTTTACATAAATTCGATACAAAATGCAATCATGCACTCATTATTCCACTATTAAAGTCATAAAACTGTTGTTTTGCAGGAAGCTTTTACCTTGTGGAGTTGTGACCCCTCCATCTCTGGCTGAATTATGGCTCTCTTTACTTCCACTAATCAAATCGACAATGCGTGCTTCACCACGCAAGGAGTGACGTTCACCCGAACTGACATCAATGCCCAAATTTTTGAAACGGCACGTACAATAACAGAGAGGAAAGAAATTACATTTCCACTCAGTCGACTTCAGGTCGACATTTTCAACGCAATCACTAAGATTCCAAAGTACTTTCGAGTTAAGTTACTCAATCCATCCTGAATTCGCCGTGCTCGTATTCAGCCTGTGTTTGATACCAAACTTTCCCTGGGAAAGTTGAGAACTATATCAAATCTGTCTGTCAAAATATCTGCATCATGTGGACTTCTAAATGTAATCAAGGCGAGTGGAGGAATATGAGACAAGTCAAAACCAACATCATCCCAAACTTCTCAATTTAATCGTCCTTTTGTTCTCAAATAACCAGGCACGAGTGGGTCTTAACAGAGGTCTCCACTTTAATCGACGAAAAATTTAGCGATAGATGCGAATTCGATTCTACCCGTCACTTCATACCGCTTTTGTTTGCAGCTTCCATATTCTCCATTATCAAAAAGGTTTACATTAGCTCCACTAACATCAAAAGTTATTGATCTTTACCCTAAAAATGTTAATTAATCCGAGTAATTAAAAATACTTGCATTTCTATCAGGTAAGCCAGACAACCAGGAGATTGTTCTACCTGAAGGGAAGGAAGCTCAGTTCCAATGCCTATGCTAGTCATCCCTAATTTCAGAAAATCACTCGGTATAACTTATACACCTTAACAACAGTTCACTTCTGCTCTTGGTCATTAATGAGAGACTAGGCAATTAGATTATGCAGATGAATGTGAATGCACAGACAATGTAATGATGCAACTCACTTAGTACATACAAAGATTAATTTTGTGCATCAAAGATCTTCTGTTAGGTTAGAGCGTGCGTTGAGCAGCACGATGAAGTGAAATAGTAGCTCCTACACGATGGCAGGTCAGCATTCTTTGTTGGACTAGTGCTGGTCAGACCCAAGAAATTCAAGGGGAGGCAACAGTTGGAAGTCCCCCAAGGTTGCAGGACCATATTAAGTAACATAATCGGCTGAAGAGATAAGAAGCCTCACAGAGATGAGTATGGACCGAAATCAAAAGACTAGCTAAGGACAAGCAAATAAAGCATATTTTTTCTATTGGCAATTGCATACACGCATGGGCAGAAATTGTGTTTAAAAAGTACATTTCTCCTTCCGAGGGAGAAGAAATGTAATCAAGAATCTCATCAACCACAAGAAACAAACATCTGATGCAACAGAGGAAATTTGCAAGTGCTGAAGCAATCCTGTTGAACAGGAGATGGTAAGCTCTTTAGTGTGGTCTACACTAAAGGAAGAGACTGAGAGCCAACAATCTAACCAGGCAAAAAATTTATCACATCATTAAAGCATGCCTTGAGTCCATGTTTTATTTCCGAAAGGGGTCAATTTTCTGTGTTTATATTCCACCCTTGTGAAATATGCAATGTCCAGAGCCAAGAGGTAGATCATTCTCTATCCTCTTTATCATGACTATAGATCTTTACTATCCAATATACATTGTTATATGACCATCCTCAGAATAAAATAAAGGGATGGCAGCACCTACACATTTATCTATGTTCTTCTTCCCTAATATCTCCTCATATATACAGATATACACGTACACATAACAACCTATAAATTCATATACAAAGGCAGAACCCAGAAGAACCACCGCCAACCATCCATCAGCAGGACTCGTTAAGATTGATATTCTGCAATAAAAGGATGTCACGAAATTCTTCAACCAAGAAACATCAAGATACCTCTTCTTACTTCTTGAACAAGTCCGGAATATCCTTCTTGGAACTGACAACAACTGGGGAAGAGGATAATCCGCTTTGTTCATGTGAAACCAGCACATTCTTACTCATTTCCTCATCATCATCCAATTCATATGGAGGTGAAGAGCCACATATTTGCACGGTTAGGCTTCCAGCTGCACAAAGCCACCAACGTGGGACCATAAGAAGCACCAGAAGGTTATTAGCTGCTACAGGAACACTACATCGCCATTCGTCATACATGCAATGACAGCCAGCATTTGAAATGCATTGACTTGATAGGATTTTTTATGAAAATGCTATCCATCAAAGGATGTCCGGACCATTCTTCTCCTTCATCTTCCTCACCTTTTTACTCTTTAACAAAATGAAGGAAGAGATACTAACGTGCAATTCTTCACAATGCGAACTTCTAAGAAGAATATAATAGCAGTATCAACACATGATCTTTTGTTGCTAAGAGACAATATGAACGGCTGTTTCAAAAAAGGGGAAGGGGGAGTTTTGGGAGAGTCTACTTCCAACAAAGGGAAGAACCAGACTGACAATTTTCTCTTTACTTGTGAGATAACATGGATTGATTTTGTTGGACATGGGACACATATTTGCCATTATTTCACAAGATTCTCAACAGATTAGGTTATTTTACAAATTTCTGGAACCAATACCTAATATAGTGACTATAGCCTCTTTTTCAAGCCACTGTAGGACATTGTTACTGAATTGTATGATTCATAATTCAAAAACTGAGCCTTCAGATTAACAATTTGGACCTCAGTCCGACCACCTAGCAGTGAGAGATCCCATCCAGCATGAGCACTTGACAAGGAAACAATTAGCCAAACATAGCAGTAATTTAGCATCACTTAACCCTGAGATAGCACATGAGAGACAAAGGGGAAAATCGACCGCATTTTTTTGGTGGTGGTTGTGGGGCTTCAAAGTCTATCTAACATATGCATGATATAGAACTTTTAAACGTCGAGGACCGTTCAATCATGTAGATTCACCAATCAATAACTTTGACGCAGAATAACATCGACTTGGGCATGTAATTCCCACAAGCAAGGAGGGAAAGACAAATGTATGTACAACATTCTTACCCAGTACTAGTGCAGCGCCAATCCAGCCAGTGATGCCCCACCTTTCCCCAAGGAGTAACCATGCAAAACCTGCGCCCCAAACTGGTTCCAACCCATAAATTATAGCAGTTTCAGTGGCAGATACATCACACATAGCAGTCATCTGCAAAGAATAATAAAATGTGATCACGAAAAATGCGCTTCTAATATCTGATGCTTGAGGGGCAAAAAAGATGCCACAATGATTGAAGATGAAAGTGTTCTGGGGATGCAGCATCTGAAAAAGCACTTATTACTTTGAAGAAGTGGGGTGCTTCAGGCCTCAACTGCAAAGAGCCAGCATATAAATCCACTTCTCTAGAGGCAACCAAAGAATAATAGCTAGAAAAATGAAGGCCTAGGGGGAAAACAATGTAAGACAATAGAAGCTTCTCTTTGTAGCAAACTCTTGAAAGCAGAGGCAGCATGACAAACTGGTATAGCAGAATCTAAATCAGATGATAATATGGTTATAAAATCACATACCATGTCAAACTAACTTGAGTTGCAAGGAAGGAAAAAACAGCCAAGCCTAGAGAGAGAGGGGGGCATACCTCTACCCATAAGCACAAATTAGTTGAGAATATGCCTGTGTAAAGTGCTGGTATCCATGGAAACTGAACCACAGACTCCCAAATCGTTGGCCAAGTCCAAGACGATGCATCAAATTCTTGGATGCCACCAACCCAGCCTCCAATCAAGTACCACAATGATGATGAAATAGCAATCACACATACCTGATGAGAGTTCACAAATGTTTGTTCACATAAACAAGAACCAAACAGCAATGCTGTCACTTGTAAATGTTGAACAGAATAAGGTGTAAACAAACCTCATGTCCAAGCAGAGGTAGGAAGTTCCTTTTATCCGTCGCTCTGGAAATGCGCTCGGTTCTTAACATATGGATCCCAAAGAATACAGCACTCAAGAAGTTCAATAGATCTCCGACCTATTATTTTCAAGCAAAACTGCTTAGACAATTCAAACAGAAGTTTATGGAAAATCTTCTTGATGGCCTCTTAGAAATTATGATCCAATGGACTTGCTTGTGCATGTCCTTCATTAATTGCCCTATCAGTCTAGAAATTGTTGCCAATGTTGAAGCACTAAAGATACTTACACATGGAGGCGATCCACTTGATTCCAGCATTGCAACACCAATAACAGACAAAAAAGCTCCAAACCATGTGCGAGTGGGAATTATTGCTCCTAGCATACCATCGAGCAATGGAACCACAATAATCTGAAAATTTTAGCCACAATATGTCGAAATTTGTGCCTTAACACACTATTTTAGAGCCAGCTGCTCTTCAGCAATTACCAGACAATATAAGGCTCTGGCCAAAAAAGAAAAAGAAACACATTATTAAGGTACTCACAGTTAGCATAGACAGAAATGTCGCACGACCAGCATCGGATGTGAGTAGACCAAGTGCTTGCATAAGATATCCTAGACTAACCCAAATCCCCAACTCTATTCCTGCATTGCGTGTCTGTACATCATCCCATGATCTAATCACCATGGGGACAAATGGAATGGCTGAAACAGCAAATCTGACAACATTAAAAACTGCAGGATCCGTGACTGATTCGACCTCCTTCACAACTGGAATGTTACTCGCTACACCGCAAAAGAACCAAAGACATATCAATCAGAGGTGCAAAAGAGACAAACTGGAAGAGTCTAACACGATTCAGAGACATAGAAGCATCAACCAGACAAACTCAAATAAAAAATCAAAACAAAACAAAACAAAAACAAAAGCATCTAGCTAAACATCATAAAGAATAAGGACACTTGCATTTCCCACTTATGCAGATGACTCCATGCCTATTAAATATACATGACTACTGGAAAAAAGCAATATGCTAGCAGTTGAAATTTTCTTCCATTTTTCAGAACTAACAAAAATTGGCGGTTTCCCCCAAGTCATCGTGAATACAAAGAGACAGATATTTCACATAACATATAAGTTTTCTAGTAAACTAGCATCCTACTAAAAGAAACTAATGATTCGATTAGAGAAAGAAACTTTTAAAATTAGCTTGGTAAAGAACTTCTCGTATATGAAGCCCCACAGAATTCCATCCTTCATTCCACCAATCAACATTAGTTGAACCATCAGACCTCATGAGACTTCAGAAAGTAACAGCTCCTAATCTAAAACCACGTGCTCTCACTTCCATATCTCTTGCTCCAGGGTTTGTTGGTTAATGAGAAGCAGCATTATCTGACCAAAATCTCCAAGCATAAAAATTTTACTGATATCAAAGGTTTCATGAAGATAGACACATAAGGTAAGATCCACACATGTAACCATGAGCTTAAGATTTTAAATGGCGTATTGAGCCTCATTAAACTTTTGCATGGCAAGCAAAATCCCATTTTCATCAGATTGGGATATGGAAGAGATGGTCTGTGAAAAGTCGAAATGGACCATTACCAAGCCTAAAGGAGCTAGTGAGAAGAGCTTGTGAGATTATGAAAGTGAAAACGACAAAAACAATCAAACCTTTATCCCATCGAATGGAGGGGTGGGACCTAATCAACTGTCTAGCTTACTCACTATGCTGTATTTTCATCAAAATTTAAGAGTAAGGGCTCAAATCGCTTTCGTTCCAGATCTCTAGAGTCATCATGGTCTACCCTTTTTTAATTTGCGCCCATGTCATAGATTTGCATCTTCACAGTAGACCATCTCAAGACCCCTGTTCCCAACCACCTCAGACAAGCTTCTCTCATTTGACTTCACCATCTTTCTCAATACACTCATATTTAATCGCATCTTTCCTCAAGCACCTACACGAGCGATAAAGAATTCCCATCTCCGCCGTGATATCTTTCTACACACGTTACCGCCTGGCCATTCAGCCTTCCATTCCACCAAACATTGTAGACCTTCTTATAATCTTGTTAAATTCACAGACAAGCTCAGGTGCCAAAATAAAATCGGGCCCCCAACCATTAAATATATTACTCCACACTCCACCCATCCTGAATATCCAAGCGCCGCTTCCGAAAAGATAAGGCGCGAAACGCGGCGCACAAAGCGAATCGATATGCGTCGATGGTTCCCAAAATGTTCCTCCAACTTCAAAGCAGCGGCCAAAATCGAAAAACGACGATAGGTCGAGAGAGCGTGGCTCACCGTAAATGAAGGCCACGACGTTGAGCAGCGCGATGCTCCGGACCTTCTTCGAAGCGAACAGCATCCTCCGCCGCGGAGGCCGCTTCCCCGGCGGCGGCTCGGAGATCAGAGATCGCGGCCCCCGAGACGCGTCCGGACCGGAGGCATGGCGGCGCCGGCTCTTCTCCTCGGGCTGCCTCGGCCTCGAGCGCGACGCGGCTAGTCTCTCGGCCTCGCGCTTTGGAGGACCTGATCGAGCCGCATTTGAAGAGCTGGAAGGAGGAGGACGGGGAGGGTCGCGCAAAGAGCATGCCGCGAGATGCCGCCGGGGCGGCTGGGACGAGTAATGGCACGACGACTTCGTCGGCGACGAGCGGATCGGGCTCCACGGCCACCCGCACGGCAGCGACGCCATTGCCGAGAAAATCTCTCTCTCTCTCTCTCTCTCTCTCTCTCTAGCTCTCTTTGTGTGAGATGGAAAAGGCCTACCTGATTTTCCGTTGTAGTATCTTGGCGACTGGGATGATTGGGATCGCCTGCGGCCCGGCTCCATCGGACCGACCAATGACGCGGCACCACGGTAGGCGTGCGCGCTCGGATACGAGGTCGCGGTCGAGGCGAAGTGACGGAGATGCCCCTGGTCGCACACGTGTCTTTCGTCTGGTATCGATGTGGTGGTCAACCCGGCGGACGGCGTGGGGCCGGGGTTTGAGATCGCCTGCGGCCGGGCTCCATCGCAACGACCAATGACGCAGCACCACGACAGGCGCGCGCCCTCGGAAAACGAGATCGAGGTTGAGGTGAAGTGATGAGATGCCCCCTGGTCGGACACGTGTCCTTCGTATGGTCTCGATATGATAATCAACCCCGGTGGACGGCGTGGGAGCGGATTATTGCCAGGGGGAATTTTGATTTTTCATTTTTGGCGGCGCCTAGATCCAAAAGATCTACGTAAAAAGAAAAAAAGGGCTAACTAAAAAAGGTATGTTATTGGTGAGCTCGTGCTCAGACCATTAAAAAACGATTTTTTGGATAAGTATAGATTTTTTTATTTTTTTTTTTTGGTCTTGTATGGTTTTGCATCTTGGTCCATTTCTAGAGGAGGAAAGTCGAGAAAATTACGTTTGCATACATGAGCAATTTAATAAGAGCCTTTGGGATCTAATTATGTCTAGTGGATTAAATTTGATGGTGTTTCAAAACATGACCGATCTTCTCTACAAGGTGAACATAAAGTTATGCTTTAAAATTATTCAATCATCTCTACTTGCGCATTTCTTGCGAAATCATTAGTCATTTTCTCTATAATCTATATTTCATTAACCGATAGCTATATTTGAAATTTTCCTCAATATACTGTGTACATATGTTATGAGCTGATAGTTGTAAGAATGGTGCATGTCAAAGATTATATGACAACTTTTTTAAGAGTTTCATGATTTTTCTTCTTAATAGTGGGTCAAGTTTATATCTTGGTCTACTTTCATGCACTTTAACTAGTCCTTCTACTCACACAATTTTAAAGTCTTACTTCCCCACACATCCATTTAGAATTTTACTTTTAGAGTACTCTTGATTAGATTTGAACCCAAAACCATAAGAAAATTCGTAAACTCTCTTGCCATCTAAACCTTGCCTATTCGATATGAATGAGATTTTAGATATAATTATAGAATTTTGGTATATCTAAGGAAGACTTATCAATATTTAACACTCATTTGATCACAATTGGTCGTTTAATAAATAGAGGTGGCCTTATCAAAACTCAATAAATAGATGCAAAAATAATAACAAAGCTAAATAAAGTGAAAAACTGACGTCATATGCAGGCAGAATTCTATTATTTCTTGTTCAAAATAAATGGTTTTCCTCGTGTTGGTAAATTCCAATATATTTTGGTAAGTAACAAAAAACTGTTTGTAAAAAAAAATGATGAGTGACCTTTTATCCAAGTAACTTGTTAAATTTTGTGAGAGCTCGAGTCTTTATCTCATGTATGTTTCACTCGCCTTTTAACAAAATATTAATGCCATTGCAACGAGGAAAAAGATAGATATTCTGAAAACACCAAAAGGGATTTACTGTCGCAAAGACGATTTTTATTTTAATGTTAGCTAAAGCCTCGAGCTGTACATAACCAGAGGCATTTTCTAATATTTCTAGTAATGTCTGCCCTTCGCAAAACAACTGTACCTTGCAAGGAGAAGACTATATGTATCCCATACAACTCAATTTTGGTAGGTGAATTCAGGGAAGGATTCGACCCAAAAACAATTCAAGTAAGGCCCAGGTATGGCCCAAAGAAGAGGGAGGCTTAGGATGGCCCAGCTCCCCCAAGGTCCACATGTCTATCCAAATTATTAGAAAGATAGAGATCTTAAATATGCATATAAATCTTATGAGAACTTATTAAATGAATGATATTGCAAGTTTTAGGTTAATGCTAAAACAACCGAGACCCATAAATTGGATGATTCGCCTGTTAAATCGTCTTAAAAGAAAGCGCCACGTGATTTAATCAAAAAATTCTGATCTAAAAGTTTTTAGTAGATGTAGCATTGTGTATTTCGGCAAATTAAAAAGGTCCAATATCTATCTCACATTAATTAATTGTTTCTTTTTCTATACTCTTGAAGTTAAGGTCGGTCGACATAGTTCCTAATTGGTTGTCCCTTGAAATGTAGCCGGGCATTTGAAATCAGTATTTTCATCCTAGTGCTACAAATAGGATGAAGTGATTGCGTGTTTGATATCATCCATGCATGTTCTGGATTCACTAATCATTTGAATATTACCACTACAACAAGAAAATCTAGAAATCAATCATTGATTTGATTTGAGGATCTTTACTAGATAGATTTCAATAGAATACGGAAAATAACAATAACAAGTGATTGAATTCAATAGAAAATTAAGAAAAATGAGAAATAACTCTATGTTTTTCTTGGCATAATAATCTTTTTAATTTTCTATCATTTTGTGTAGGTAGCATTGTTAAATTCCTCATTTGCTTTGGTTTTATTTTTCTCGGCTTTTCTTTTTGGCTAATTTGAGTAGGGCGGGCATGATAACCATTTCTTTTTTTTTTCTATTTTTCTATTTCAAGAATAAGTTTAAAATAGAATTTGTCTGGTAATGCAATTTCATGTTAGTATATCTTAAACAAATTTTTAATATAATAATAGGTTTGAAACATAAGTGATGATAAATTTTCGACTTTTCTATTTTCGAGAAAAAAATAAAAATAAAAAATCTTCTTGTTACTCACCTCATTATTAGCCGGCAGCCCAAAATTGATAAATTTTGTGTTATTATCAAATGAATTTCTATTTTAAGAACAAAAATTTCATGTCATTATAAAATGCGTATTTTTACTCAAAAACTCATTCAGAAAACAAAAATAGTGGCTAGAAATTGATATACGAAACAGAATTATCATCGTTCAAGTACAAAATCTCTAGAAAATTGATAATAATCGAATAAAACCTTGAAAAGGGTCTATGTCAATCTATTAGTTGCAAACATGACATAAAAGGAATATCCTTCCCACAAAGAATGATGCTAACTGGGAAAGAAGTTTCGTGCATCTTTGTAATTCTAAATATTTTGCGACTAAATAATGACATCTACCTAGAAAATATTTTGCTAGGTTGTAATTAGCACTTATTGTATAATTAGTCGCATTCAACTTCCAGTTAAATTCTCCCTATCCTTTTTTAAAAAAAAAAAAATCAACTTGATTTAGCGCACGACATTTACTTATCTGAGTGTGCAATGCCTTTTTAGAAACTCAAAATCAGGCATTAATCCAATAAAGATGGTTAATACATAGAACTTTCGGGTTTTACTAGGGAGAGACCATGCTTTTGCTATAAAAAATAATTAGTATTTCCATGTCGAATGAAAATGCTTCTAATTTTGAAAGGCTTGCTCAATTACAATAGAAATTGAGATCTAATTAGCTTATCCAGATTCAGTTTCTTTCTCGAAAAATAAATATTATTGAAAAATATTTTCCTAAAATTATCATTTTAAATTATTAATTAATAAAAAAATTCGTCATCCACAGCTATTTAGGAACGATCAAAATTATTATAAGCGATTGTCTTTCGAAACATGTGGTCACCCCCATGTGACTATTCCCCCAAGAAAGAAAATTCCGGGTTTCGTCTCCTCGTCGGCCGCTAAAAAACGAGGGAACGTTCCGCGGCGTTTGTTGGGACGCGGGCGCGCACGGTGGGACAGTGCCGACGTGGGAGGCGGCGATTGGGCGAGGGCCCCGCTGACGCCACTCCGACACGGCGCCTTGAGGACGTGACACGCCATTGGAGGGGGGGGCGGGGGAGTTGGAGAATATGCGGAGACTCCAGGGAGGAAGATTCGTCGTCTCCCAGAGAAACATCAAGAAAAGAAACGAAAAGAAAAGGCAAAACGCTGACATAATATTCGCATCTCCGGTTCTCTCTCCGTGCATTGATGATTCGCTCCTCCCCCACAAACTGAAGCTCGGCCAGCGGAGTTCCGGTCCCTCTCTATATATATTAAGCCCGAGCTTTCTCTCCTCCGTTGCCCCCCCAACTGCTTCCGAGCTCCATCTCTCCAGGTTCTCTCTCCCTCTCTCTCTTCTTCTTCTTCTTCTTCTTGTTTTGTGTTTTTTTTCTTTTCTTGATGGAGGGAACAGTGCGCGGTGGAGGACCCATCGTGGGTTTCTGTTGGCGATCGTGATTGTGGCCCAAGTTCTCGTTTTTATCTTTTTTGGTGGCTGTGGGTTCGATTGGGAGTTCCGTGCGTTTGTTTTGGTGGGTGGGTTGAGTAGTTTGCCTGGAAAAAAGAAACGGGAGATTTATGGGTCTGTTTCCATGTGGCGATGAATTCGGGCAATGTTGGTTTACTGGGGCTGGGCAATGCTGGTCTTTTTTTTCCTTCGAAAGGTGTGACCCCTGTTTTGTTGTTGTTTTCTTGCTTATTTATTGGGATCTGAATGTGGTTGGGGTGGAGTCACGAAATCTTGAATGGAATGGAGTCTGATGCAGAGCTCTTTATGCTCAAGATTTGATTTTTAGATTGGCTGTTTGAATTTGGACTTGGTGTGACTGATGCATACAGAGATAAGCTCCATCATAGTTTATTGGGTTTTTAGTATATATGAGGTTGAGGATGGATGGCCTTAATTTGCTGGTTCCGGTGAGTGGAGTTTCCCCTTATTAGAACGAATCGAACCTCGCAGTACTGACAATTTGATTGGAATGGCAACGGAATTGGGGCATCTGGGAGATTAGCTATACATGGTTGTGCTCTTCCTCAGCTCAAAAGTAGTGTGTCTGATCCATGTTGTCGTCGAGATTAACCTCTTCATCTTATGGTCTCGGGTGCACGAGGAAAAGTAACAATCTGCTAGTGGCAAGAGTTGTTTCATTCCTTCTCTCAATTTGGTGATGACTTGGTGTAAATTTGGAATCTCTACCATTAGGTATTGTCTAGGTGTAGGCCTATTTAAGGAAAGGAGCTTGCTTGCTAATGTGAACTGATACAAGGCTTCTCCAATCCAATTGAAAGCTCCCATTAGCATTTCTTTTTCCTCGAGAGGCGAGTTGACGTGAATTGCTCTGTCTTGATTGTGCATTTTGTGCCATTGCAGACATCGAGCGGTTGAAGCACAGCAGCCCATTGATGCCAGCTGGTTGCTGGCAGATAGACTGATTTGAACCATCACTTGACGGCTTATGAGTCTCGAGAGTACATCGAACTCCAGGAAAGCCTTAGAAGGTGTGCATGGGGTACATGTCGTGCCTCATGCCCCATTTGCACTTGAAGAGATTAGCAAGCATGGGGACTATCCTCAATCAAGTTCAAGAATTGGACTAAATCAGCAGCTTTTTGTGCAGTAAGTTTAACAAAAAAGATGACAATCCAAGAAGATTCTTGAGTGATGTTTGTCAGTAGGCTTAGCCGATGTATATGCTTCTATTCTAATTTGTTTTAAATACTATGCAGGCGAGTATGGCAGCAAAGACCATCATGTTTGAGGCCTATCCAGTGTTGCATTAACGGTATGGCAGAAAATATTTCTGTCTCATACTTGAGCTTTCTTTGCCCTTATACTTGTACATGATCGAGAGAATAGGAACCTGGTCTGAGAGTGCTTACATGTATTTGTGTCACCTACCAAATCAATAGCCTATCCATCCCCAAAGTTGAAGTTGTTAGCTGGAGGAGCTGAAAAATGTTTTTGGATTTTCTTTGCTAATACAAAATTCAGCTCGCACTCTAAACTGCCCTTCAAATTTTTCTCTCTTTTGGTAGGCGATCTGCATCTTGCAGAAACAGTTGCAAATGTGCTCACATCCCTTCCTTTCATTGCTCTCGGCATGCAAGCACCAAGGTGATTGGCTTACTAATGTGTTAAATTGATCCATGTTATTACTATTTTTGGATCGTCGTTTCTGATGATTTTGGATTATACAACTAGGAAGAATCTCAATACGAAGCTCTATGCTAATTCGTTAGTTGGAGTTGGAGTTGCATCATCTTTGTATCATTCTTCAAGAGGGAGGTTAAGGAGGTTTCTTAGATGGGTTGACTACACAATGATAGCCACTGCTACCGTGGTGAGTAACTGGTGGCTAAATATGATTCTCCATACTCTGGCTCAACTAATGAACGAAGTCCATATTTATCTGTTGGCCTTCTCACTATTTATTGAGTTAAATGATAAATATTGTCAATTCTTATCATGACTTATGTGTCTTGTGTATGACAAACAAACCTTAGCTTTGGGTAAGATAACTAAATGGGTTTAAGAGACTGTTTATACACCTTCTTGATTTTGGTGTTAAATATATTGTGTGGCTCGTGAATTTCCTGCTCCCTGGTTGTTTCGTACCTACTTCACCTTGATGAACTTTGTGAGGTCGTGGCTAGTTCAATGACTTGGGCTTTGAATGCGGTGGTCATCTTTTTAGTTGGTGCTATAGCTAGTCATGATTTACCTTGATAAACTATTACTCTTTAGGAGAAAAAGGGAAAAAAAACCAGAATGCTTTTTCTGTTGTTTGTTGAACTCTGTCCTTTTATTTAATCACTATCTCCTTCCCAGCCATACATTTTCAATTTTATCCATTTTACTACGCATTCTGACTGGGGGCACGATTGGGAGGGACTGGGGGCATGACCATGGTTTGAACTCTGGCAAGAGCACACAGATGTTTGGTACTTTAAACTGTATTGACCAACAAAAAAAGTAGGACTATAGATGTTCATCCTTGAAAGGCACGAATACAACTAAACTTTAAAGTTATAGAATGCCTCAGTTATTAGAATTACAAAGAAAGGAAAACATGTCAGGAAGCTAGTCAGTTATGTTTATTTTTTCTCTTCTCTATGCATGCACGATGAACAGTTTCTGATTGAAATTGTCAAAACAATCATGTGTGCTTATTAACACTAAATTTACTGGGCCTTACACATAAAAACACAATCTATGAGCATGACTAAATAAAACAGACAACAGATGGAAGCACGAGAACGGGCAAACAGCCAAAAAGAATATTGAGTATCAAGAACATATGTGCTATGCCACCCTGTGAAATGACTGTATCAAGTTGTCCAGAAAGTGGCCTCCAGTATGTGTGTGTGCACGTGCGCCTGAACACATGGTGCAAAGTATTGGTTCCCTCTTACTTTTTATCATTTTCTTTTTACAAAATTGGGGTTTGAATGCACAAAAAGATTGATGGGATAATGTAAACCACCATAATAGTGAAGCGAGAATAATTTATTTTACAGAGGGGCATATGTGTGTATCTGACCACATGGTCGTTCTAGATAAAGGATGTCATGTATGCATATCTTGCTCTGGCATGTTAATTTTGGGAAATTTTAAAATTTTGAAATTTTCTGAGTTTTTTGCACTACAATTGATGAAATCCTTTCTGCAAATACTTCTCCTTTTTTCCTCTTTTGGCTGATTCTGGCCCCCGTTCTTATTTGGCTTCAGTATATATTCAGCTATTAGCTTGCTCACTCATAATATTAATGTCTGTCATTTCTCGTTTTTCCAGTGTCTGTCGAGGGCCCTCAGAAATGAGAATCCAAAATTGTTGATGGCAGCATCTGCTGCCTTTCTTCCTGTCCAACCTCTGATGGTCACAGCAATTCACACTGGAATGATGGAGGTATAAAATTTAAAACCCGGTCAATAACAGTGCCATACAATGTAAAAATACAGTAAATTCTTGCTGGTTTTGTGCATAATTTCTCCAAGTGATGTTGCAGGTAGCATTCGCAAAAAGAGCATTGGAAGATCCAGAATTAAGGATGGCTCACAATATTCATAAAATGTCATCGTTGCTGGGAGGTGCCCTTTTCATTGCTGATGATGTCTTTCCCACGACGCCATATATTCATGCCGGTTGGCATCTTGCTGCAGCTGTCTGCGTCGGCACATGCAACAAGCTTCTGGAGTAATGTGTTCCATTGTCACCTATACATTCAACTGTCTACATTTCAAGGGGAAGCAACGACAACCACAGTACCCCTCCTTTTACAAAATTTATGTAGAAAGAGATGGGAAGCCATGTAAAACTGCTGCTGCTGCAGGTTCCGGTCAAACCCAAATCGGGCTTACCATGTAGAGTATTTTTCATGTCTGAAGTAGGAAGTAAGCCATTCTTCCTGTCCGTCGAGTTAGGCTTGTAACTATAGTGAGTATATTTCTTAAGTTCCAGCTCAACTATCGTTGTTCTGGACTCCAATGGTAAAAAGGACTTTCATTCGTCTAATCAATTGTGCCAAAGTATCAATTGTTGGAGCGTCCACAATCTTAACTCTCTATAGAATGACAAGTATCCAGTGAAAACACGTAAACTCTCAATTTTCAAATTGTCGTGTCTGAAATCACATTGGAGTGTTTTGGAACAAAGAAATGGAATTTTGAGGAGTGTGTCCGATCATGGGCACTCACACGAAAGATAGAAAAACCTTTTAGTACTGAAAGGATCGAAAAGCAAGTGGCAAGTTAGAATTAGCTCATTTTTTTCTGCTTAGGGTTTAAAATCATACATTTTCACTGGACCTTTGGTGCATGGTTCTCGACTTCTTGTCCTACCGCAGTTTTGGCCCAGCCGATGTTAATAGTTTTATGTGGGCTTTCTTTCACCTTCCCTTGGAATGTTCACCCGGCTCCCCATCCGAAAGTTGCTCCTCTACTCGTCCAAGGAATGCCACCATCTTCCTCATTCCATGGTCGCACAGATCAAGTCCTGGATGAGTCAAATCTCCAGAGAAACCATCAAGTGCTGAGCACGGGGATTACTGAACTGAGTATCTCGAACTCATCATCATACCGGTTTCCATAGAAAGGGATAATGTAACAATTCCGAGGGACACTAACCATTATCACGTGAGAGAGAGCTCCCACTGGATCACAAAGTGAGGCCCGAGCTTATACAGAGTCAACGGGAAGCGGCAGGTTAAAACTCAACAAATTTCTGTCTCCATTAGAATGAATTGGAGCATACAGCTCAAGAATGAAATATCTGCCAAATGCAGCTTACAAGACTATCACGAAATGCAGTAATATCTAGACACGAAAAAATCTAAATGAGTTACAGAAATAGAAATTAGGACCCTGATTCCTCACAGAAGCTACAAAACCTCTTCAAGTTTCCCACTCTTGCGAGACTAGCAAACTCCTAACAATGTACAAAATGGCAGAACCAGGGCCTGAACCAATTGATGTGTCAACTTAATTTCAGTGTGTTAGATGAAGCAGCTCCGACAGCAACACTAAAAACACTTGGTGAGTGACCGGAGCAGCGACTCCAGCAACAGATATATGATGTTGTTTGTGGTCACAATTGGCATGATTTGCAGAAAGATCCAACTCCCCCTCAGCCAAACACAGGAAGATAATGGCCGATGTTGCCTCCAATAAGAACTCTTATCCTCCAAATTCAAGTGTAAACTGACCCTCTCGCTGTACAGAGGGAAAGAATGAAAGAATACAACACCCCAAGGGAAATCAGAATAGAGGTAAGCTTGTGAATTGTAGGTACAGGGGAACACCACTAAAACTTTGCCCAAGTAAATCACGTGGCTGATGATGATCTAGAATCCTCTGTTTTGTTTCTGTGACACATACAATCTGGGCACGGGAAACTATATATAGAATCATTAGGCCTTTTGAGCTCAAATCCCTTGGAATCACTGTGAGAACGCATATTCAGCATTTGCCGCTTGAAATTTTTCCATCTGGAGAACACATGAAAAGAGTATTGAGATACATTCCACAATACAACTAGCTTGTTCAGGCCAAATATGGGCCACATCAAAGAAACACACCATTCAAGCTCTTTTACCCAATGGCATTTGTTTATCCAAAGAGTCTTTCTCAGTCTTGCATACTTAATTCTCTCCGGCAAACTATTCAAACAGTCAACAGTGCTGTAAAGCAAGTCAGCACAATGACCTGACCGGTTTTATAGGCATGATTTACAAAAGAATGATGACAGAATTCAGCCAAGCCCTAAGCTGAACTGTGGTTATTCCAGCTCAGTAACAATTAGCTACAGTTCCAGGTCAAAGAAAACGTCAACCTTACATTCTGTCCAGCAGGTTCTAAATGATGTTTGGTTTTGCCAGATCCACATTTAATTTAAGAGATGCACCATCTCAAAGGGGAAAATCATATAAATACAAGTACGGACTACAGAGGCTTTATTTGAATTCATAAACCCAATTTTGATTGTTGTTGCCCCTGTGCCTATCGCACCCTCACAGGAATCCTCCCAGGTGAAGCATTATGGAGGGATTCCCTAGATGCATCTCTTTCTTTTATTTCAGGCCTTCACCGCAAAGATATTGTTTAGAAAGGCTTCCCTAGGGGTGGCATGCATTGTTGTTAAATTTCCTTCATTTTAGATTGAGCAGTCCGTACACATTATGATAGTTCCTGAAGGACACAGGCTTAAGGATCTGTAGCATTGAAGACATACCCGAGATTGGGATTATCGAGGATTAATGCCAACTTCCTTTTATCAGGCCTAATTGTCTTGGAATGTCCACCATACATGAATCGTCTGTGGCCCAACAGAAAGTGAGGAAAATTTCCTCCCTGAGTTGTTACAAAAACTTCACTATGAAGACATACAGTGTAGTCTATTGCAGCCATCCTGGAAGAATAGTTCTAGAAGCAAACTGAAGTCAAAATAGTGATGTCATAAAAGTCATTACCAACAAGACACGTTAAAATAAAATTTCTCTAACCTTGAATGGAGCTAGTTCCTCCTCAGATGCAAGCATCTCTTTAGTCTTCAGCTGGGGAAACATTTCCAACAGGGGTGCCATCGTCTTCTCAGCATTGTATATCTTTCCAGATGCTAAATAAATAGACGTGCTTTTGTCAAAGCCCATTCCCCTAAGCATCAAGCCCACCTAGGAAATGGAAGCAAAGACACAAAATTAGATACATGTATCCTTCAGAAAGTTGCAACTGGTTACAACCTTAAAAGGACAATGGAGAGGATGCAGAGTCCTCATTGCTATACGACAGGAATCATTGTCCTATAAAGGCAAGGAAGACAAACAAGAAAGACTGTTGCCCGAACAAGTTAAATGTCCACAAGTTTGTTAGTCATACTTTTTCCCCGTATCCACACTATTCCCTAAAGCAAAGAACTCAATGGTTCTAACATAGAACAGTCTCAGGCTTAAAATTCCCACAAGCTCCAAAGAAAAAATCAGAGAAGTCCAGTCTCTTATAGTTTTATATGTTCCTTTTTGTCATCTCATGCATAAGTGGCGTGGTGGACAATAAGGAAAAAACTCTGCACAAGTCACATTAAGGATAAAATTAGATTAACCACAGTAATATCATCTTTTCTCAAGTTAAATTGGCACAATAATAGGACCCATGTTACTTGTTAACATAATGAAACATTTTGATGAGATTTACAGTTTCTCACCAAGTAAATGCAACGCCTACAAAGATATCACCGCAAAATGACCCTATAAGTCGATGCATTTGTAGATTTGCTCAAGTAAGGAACTTACTAAGATAAAACTTTAAAAAAATTTCTCCTCTTCAGTAGCTGCTAGATCTTTCTTAGAAACTCTTTGATTTCACTGGCCTAAGGTTTCAGACGATTGCCCCATTTTACCATGATAATTTACTACACAGACACATTTAGGAACATCCAGAACATAGTTGTTTTTAGTGTATTCTATGTTTTGTGTGTAAGCGAACAAATGTGAACAGGGAACACAATATGGCCAACACCAACAAATCAAACCTATTGGAACTTAATTTAAAGCATGAAACTCAAAATTTAGCTTCCCCATAATTTTGCACTGATTCCAGATTGCATAAAGGAAAAATTAAGAATAGATCCAAACCCCACAGTCGTATCAGTAATTCAAAATCTGAACTGGTCCTGACAGATTCACTTAGTTTGGTACTGAATCACTCCAGCCCCTTGTCTAGATCAATGCACAAGAAGGCCAGGAAAGCCAAGACTGGCTTTCGTTAGGCCAAAGGGATTCAAAGAGAATGGAAGGAATTTAAAGGAGTCATTTGCTAATCAACTTGTTTGGTTTGTTTTAGAGGAAGAAAGAGTAATGTCTCGGAGGGATTTCACTCTTCACCAGAATCCCTGCTAATTCCTCCGTAGTCAAGTGATTTTTATATCATCCCTTGTAAGTATAACAAACGCCAATAAACACAGTGAACCACTTAATTCATTGTTTTCTATTCTTTTCTTTTCCCTAATGATTAGCTTGCACCTTCCCCTTCTTTTTAAATCACTCCATCTGAATATACTATGATGATAATCACCCAAAGCATGAGAGTTCCCAATCCAGCCCCAGCTAGTAGCCAACAGGACACAAGCCAGAAAGAAATGGCAAACATGTCTTGCTGACAAACATCTAAGTCTGAGCATATATACTTTACTCAATGACCTCCTGCACCTTCCAATGTGACACCTCTAAACAAACTAGATTTCATCATAGCAACGTATAGAGCCCTTCAACAATCTATAATGTAGCATTCACATATTTACTAAAAGAAACTAGACCTTACCTCTAAAGGAGTGAGGGGACATTTTCCGTTTATCCTGATAGATCCAGGACGTATGACCCGACCGGGTTTTGTGAACTTTCCTCTCCAACCTTTTTCCCGTGCAGCAATCATATCTATTTTTTCTTGCTCCCCACCATCAAAAACACAACAAGAAAAAGCAACCATGTCCTGTACATAGACTGCTGTTAACAATCATACTAAACAAAGAGAAAGAGAAAAAACCACACCAAAGCGCTTTTCATGCAGTGGAGCTGACCTCCTCAAAGCGAAGATGAACCGATATGTATTTTCCACCATTTTTCACACTGTGCTCTTTCATTCTAGCTACCAAGCTTTCGCCCAAACTCAATATAGGAGTTGCAAACCTTAGAGCTTCATAATTTGCCAAGCATCTAAGCCGCTGTACAGCTGGAGGAGCATCAAAGGATAATCGATTTGCAAACGGAGAAATCCGTATAACCCTGTTTTATAAGCATTGCACAATTAACAACTAATTAAAGTCATAACCACAAAGAAATCCATAATACCCTGCTTTATTTAGTCAATATTACATCCTCATGATGAGAAGTTGTTAACATATTAGCAACTAGCAAGTTCCATTAAAATAAATGCATACAGATTTATGCCTTCTTGTTAATACTACATTAACATGTTCTCCATGCATAAAAAGATTGACAAAGCACTGATTGCCAATATATTTACCATATGGATTTCATCCATCATGCAAACCAATGCATAACATTAATAATGCAAAATTTATTTCAAGTATGTTGAGCTAAATCACTGAGATATACTTTATTGACGGTGCACTGCTCTCTGCTGCAGAAAAGGAAAAGAGTATGGATGAACCTTCTCCTCATATAATAGAATGTCGACATCAAAAGAAAATTTATGCAATGGAAAAGACAGAAGCACTCAGCTTCATTCATTTCTAAGCAAATTATGACAGGCAAAAAAAGTGATGCATTGTAACATGCAGGTTAAAGGAAATAGTGTCATAGAAAGAGAGAGGTGAATATTAAAGTCAAAAGCGCAACTAACTTTTCCTCCAGCAACTTTGGGAGAATTGCATCTTTGTAATATCGAATGGGCGACCATGCTTTAACTCTGAAGTTGTAAACATTGGTCATGTTGTTGTCAAACCGATCCATTATATACCCAGGAATCTCATCAACAATGCGCACGTCATTTTCCAAGGTTTTAATGAAGAATTCTTCATCATAAATCTCTTTGAATTTGCTGCATAGATATAATCAACTGTCAGATAATTCTAATGAGTGCAAGAATCCCACTACAAAAGCATACTGTCCACCAAATTTATGATGAAATGAACTGCAAGGTCTAGATAAAAGCAAAATATATAATTAAAGCCAATATGAGCATTTCCTCGAATAGATTCTAGCAATCTGATTTATAGTGGGAGAAGCCCGACTTAACCATAAAGAATTTCATTGGGCAAATTACACAACCTGATTGCAAAAAAGGAAGGAAAAAGTTGAAGCATTGTCGAGTTCACATGCATAAAAGAACCGAAAAATTCCTTAATTTCTCTTTAGGATAAGAGTACAATCAAAATCAGTCTGAACACAATGCAATCTGATAAAGCATAATAGAATTAATGAATAATAAGGATTTATTCTTAGAATAATTCAAATATTCATCAAAAAACCCTCTAAAAATCCATGAATCATTTCTGAAGTTTTGAAACGTACAACCATAGAATCATATGATACGGAGTGCAATTCACACAACCATGGCCATAATTCCTTAAAATGTTTGTCGTTGCCTGAACAGATCATCTATAGGTCATGTCATGGCATTTAACTATATCTCGAGAATTCTTTTTTTCTGATAAACAATGAGACTAAGATCATGGTACATCAATTTTCATGGAAAACAGACACCTAAGGAAAGGTTGTCAACATGTTATCTAAAATAGCTTCAGAAACAGAGATACTACAAAACACATTTCATTACTAGGTAGGGTCATAATCCATCCCTTGTATACCACTGTCATATTGTGTTCCAACCAATCTGAAACAATATTTAGGTGAAGCATCGACTAACAGCTAGGTAACCTAATATGTCTTCAGTAATATACTGAAAATGCAAGAACTAATCTTCTTCAGATGAAAACATAATCAGAAATAATGCATGGATGCAGCATACTTTATTAACAAAAATGGAAGTCAAAGAGGTGTTGTCATACCTTGGATCTCTCCAGATGCTATGAAAATGAAAATTGGGGATAACAAGGGTTGCATTAAGAAAACCAGCAACAGCAACTGCATTGCATATCTATAAACAATAATGACAAATGAGTGCCACATTGAGGTTATTACATTCATAACTTCACAAGGGGGCAGCAATAAAACAAAATTACTCGGTGTATATGGTATATGAGGTTTAAGATGAACCTACCGAAGTCCTCTGCTGATTTAAACCACCATTTGCCTCAACATATATGTAACCGTTCGATTCAGGTAAACCTATAAGAGGTCACAACAATAACAAAGAAAAGATCAATTGTTGAATAACATACCAAGTTGAGACCAAAAAAAAATGTCTGCTGAGGTTCTTCCAGCTTGCTAATTGCAAACATGTGAAAAAAATCAGTAAAATAGATCACAAGAACAAGGAAATTACAATCAAGCAATCACTACAATGACAAGGATTGTGATACATGCTTGGAAGGACGAAAAACATGAGTCCATACACACTGGTAGTGGTAAAGTCAGCTTCAAATTTGATGATATCTCCTAAGATTCGTTTAAACACTAATGGCTACTGACAATAAAGAAAAAATCACAACTGCTTTCTAGTGGTAGGTGAAAGAAATTGTATTGCAAGCATATTCTACCAACTTCTGATATCCATAGTACCTGATAGAAGATCTACTTGAAGGCTCATAATCCTGTTAATATTCAGCAATGGAACTTTATTCCAGCAGCATCTCATCTATGTCATCCCAGAAGGAATCATGATCAAGATTGTATGAAAACCTTATGTCTTTAGAAAGCAGGAGACAATCTTCAATGTATTCAAAGTCTCAAGTGCTCTAGAAGGTTTATTGCCATCCTTTGATAAAAATAATGTATCTTAGCTAAAGAATATTCATAACTTAGGCTCATTATCATCTATTCACATAAATAGATTTAAAATTATATTTTTAGGGCAGAGCTTATTCATTTCCATGGAAAACGTGAAAACAAATGCAAAACCAACATGGACTGGTTCAACCATTAGCTGTGTCCCAGGGCATATGGATATAACTAGGCAGCGAGCAAATACTTAAAGGAGTTATGAAAGATCTGAACAAGTCCACTGACGATGGAAATTCATCAGAAAGTTAACCAGAATAGTCAAGCACGCATGAAGATCATAATACACATGAAAGAAAAGAAAATCATAATGAGAAAATGCAAAGAACATTCCAAGCCAAACTGAAAAGCGATGTGAAAGGAAGAGATGCGAGATGAACATGTTGAACCTTGAAAAATAATGCTCAGCAAAATGTAAAAAAGGTGGAAGAAACAAGAAAGCATGTGAAAAATGGCAACATCAGGGGACAAAAGAAACACAGCATGAATGACCACGAAAGAACTTAGACATAAAGTGATTACCTCCAGCAGACTGGTTGATACACGGTTTCCACTCACCACCTTTATAGGAGTGTTTCCATATAGTTGATATCTGAGTTAAAATGAAAACATCCATCAATATTTAGCAGCTTAAGAACTGGAAATAAAAGAATATACAGCACAAGGCAACACTTCAAACAAGCAGATCCGAGAATTTCCAAAAGCTAGGACAGACCACACAGATACATCGACAACACTATCTGTAATACCAAAAAGAATATGGCTGTAACTCATGCTACAGATGCAGTAAAGTTAACTCAAAAATTAAATTGAATTAACAACAACATAGAGATCAATCATGCACGGGAGGGTGGGTATGGAAAAGAAAGCAATTGCAACACTCAGGACAGAGAAGGATAGGCTAAGAGAAATCTCCTCAAAAACATATTTGGCATTAATACACTAACAAAATAAGACACATCAACCTGTTTTAAGGTGCATTTCCAAAGTGAAAGAAGTCTTTCCAATCTAGACAAATTGTATTTTGATATAGTAAAACTTGCTTGGTGTTTGTGACCAAGCAAAATTTCAGTGGTCCGAGGATCTAGAGAAATTTCATATCCTCCTAAAAACAGCAAAAGGTTGCAACAGAGTGCAATGGACCAGACGAAGCCAGAGATGATTCACAAAGAAGTGGATTTGTCTCATCTGATACATGCTTTCATGACAACAAGAAGTTCAAAGCAACCCATGGACACAATATGCAATACGAAAAAAAATGTCATAACAAGCAACATAGTCCATCAATTTGTCCGCAATTATGTTGCCAACCATCACCGTTGCCATGAATGATGGCTAAAATTGTCCTAACCTTGACAGACACAGATGCAACTAAGTACACACTGTCAACCACTTACGCTGCAAATATTCATTAAAGACCAGAGAACTGTAAGCACAGAAGAGAATCTAGAAAATAGAACAACTGGAGTGAAGCTTACAAATTCCAACTTCAAAAAAGAGTATTCTTTGGAAGTGCGCAAATCTGTACCTACAGCATGCAATGCAATGGCATGTGTAATTCTCTAACTATTCCATCCTCCTCCCACTAACACTTTAGTACACCAAATTCAAATCATTGGCAGACAAAACACAGACTAGATCAAATCTCGAACCTAAAAGCCGAAAGATCCGTTCATTCCTCGCCGTCCACTAACTCGCGGATTCACCGAAATTCACCCGATAATTCGGCTAGAAACGCAACAATCTCACAGGCGTTCTCGAAAGACTGCCTCCAAATCAAATACCACCCCAAATCCAACACCAAACGGATCGATCGCACCAAAAGAGAGAGAGAGAGGAAATCGCCGAGCACTGACCGCATCGGCGGACGAGTTGTCCGCGTCCATGTCGGGGCGGAGCTTGGCGTACAGCTGGGGGCTGCGGTATACGGAGCCCGGGGCGGGGCGGTGCTTGATGACGGGGACGACGTCGAACTTGACGGTGCCCATGTAGAGGAGCATGCCGGAGATGTAGATGAGAGGGGCGAAGAGGAAGACGCCCTGCCTCCGGAGGAGGCACGAGAGGAGGAGCCAGGCGACCCGCTGCGCGAGGGTCCGGCAGGGCTGCTGGGCGGCGGCCGGGGTGAACCGGCCCTTGGACCGGCTATGGCGGTAGCGCGGGGACCGGAGCGGGGAGCCCGGCGGCGACGGCGTCGAGTGTCCGCTGCTCGGGAGCCGATTGTACGCGTGCATAATAGAGGGATCCGACGAGGGCACGGGTGGGGCCCGGCCCGGATCTTCCCGCTCGCTCGCCGGGAATCTTCCTTCACATCGCGCGCGGCGGCGCCGCCATCGATTCCGGTGAGCGGAGTTCCGATTGCTTCGTTGCGGTCTAGAGAGAGAAAGCGACGGAGAGAGAGAGGGAGGGAGGGAAAGCACGTGGTCGGGGAGGAGAAAGGTGGTGCGGCCAGTTAGGATTTTCAGAGGAGGAAGGAAAGTATTTTTATTTTATTTTTATTATTATTTGCTTCAGCTCTCTCTCTCTTTTTTTTAGGAATTTTTTTTTTAATTTGGAGATGCGAAGAGTTTTATATTAGAGAGAAAATAAATAAAAGGAAAAGCAAGAATGTATGAGTGAATTTTTGTACTTTAGAAATCTGATTTAAAAATTGTTCAATGCGTGAGAACAGAGTCAATGCTTATAATCATTTGGGGATTGGCAGGAAAAAAAAATGAAGCCGCCCCTTGAGGTGCCGTCTGGAAGCCTCCATAAGGAGATGTCTGTTTTGTTTTTTTATTCTTAACTAATTTTTTTTATTAGTAAAAACCCCAAATCATTTCACCTACCTTTCGTTAGTTTTTATTAAATTTTACGGTCAAATTATTGAATTAAATGATATATTATAGTTGATGAGTGTATCGATTTGAGGTTTTATCCTCCATTCGCATGGTTTATCAATGTTGTGGTTTTTCATAATATTAATATAATTTAACGGAAACAAGGGAGAGAAATAGGTTTAGCAATATTGTCAAATTCAAGCTAACGGCTTTTAGTTGACTCAGATTCCCTCAACTCGTGTAACATTTAACATTCGATTTGCCAATACCTCCAAACTTATTTTTTTCCTTCCGAGGATAGGTCGCAACAGTTATAATTAATTTTCAATAATTTTATCACATGTGTATCAATTTGAGATTTTCCGTGATATTAACTCCTTTTTTTATATAGAGAGTGAGCGTAGATGAAATCGATTTTTTCCATGGCCAAACCCAATGCATGTCCATCTCTACCAATTTATGCTTATCATTATATGTGCTGCTACTAGAAGATGATGTTTTAATAAGTATTCCTAGATAAGGCAATACTAGAATGAAATTATATATCATGAATCTCACATGCATTTTACACGTGAATTTAAATTGTTTTAACTTTCCACTTAGTTTTGTTTTTGAATTTAATAAATAGTGAGTAGCCTTTTTTTTCCCTGTATAATTATACGACTTTAGCCTTTGGAAATATTATTGATGAGTGTTGACGCCAAAAGTTGGCTTATCAGGCTCAAAACTAAAAAGAAGTCCATTGGACCCATTATGAAATAAGGCCGCCAATTATAAGAAATATTGAAGCTTCGAGATCAGTAACCGCTCAAGAACAAGAAGATAAGAATGGAGATAGTTCCAAAGATCGGTCGCAATGATAAAAATGGAGTGAAATAATTATCGGTGTGGTACCAAAATTTCTAGAAGTAATTTAAATTCAAAATGCTAATGACTGCCAAAGAGCAGTTATTCTTAGATTAGCCTATAAATAACCGAAGGAACATAATTGTAAGGATCTTTTGATAAATCCACAAACACAAGAATAATTGTCTTTTGGCTATTTTATTTTTTTTCATTTATTGCACATTTATCTCCTTTCTATCCTTTAATTTATTACAAGGAGCATAGAACTTTTCACTTCCTTTCCGAAACTAAACAGAACCCTGTTCCAATCATTAAACAAAATCGAAGACTCATTGCTTTGGTGAAAGATATTAGCGAGGGAACACTTTCCCAATGGACATCTTTTTGGCATGTCCAGTGGGGCACTTTGTATTTTGTTTCCAAGAGGTGCCTATAGCAAAAACCAGGAATTAGGAGAAGAGCACTACTGTGGGCAAGGATAATCAACTCCTGCAGCGTGTAGGTGAAAGGCTTTTTCATCCTGAGAGTTCCAGTAAGGAAATAGATTTCGTTGATGATGTCGATGTAGGTAGGAATTTTGGCGATATTCACTGGAATCTTATCGAGGATCAAAGGAGGGATCTAGCCCGAAATTCAACAGTGGTGGCAACCATGAGAAGATTGTATGGAGAGCAACATAATTGATTTAACCAATCACATGGCCAATCATCTATCTAGGATTTACTCCTTTGTTCATAAATTTGGTTACTAAACTGCTTCAAGGTTCAATTCACCAAACTAAATCACTCTGGCACCATAAGGTTAGGTTGATTCAGGATCATTACCAGTCCCTATCATTCCCCAATCTAACATTGGTGGTGGTTTGGGTCAGATGCAGCTGGTTCGAATATTGCAAAGGATTGAGAGTGCAAGTAATTACAATCAAAGTTCACAAGGGGAACAAGCAAGTCCAAGTGGATTGGCAAATTCTCTCGAAGTCACACGGGACAATTCGAATACTAATAATTCAAAGAGGGTACCCTTAGATGTCCCTAATGTAGAAGTTGATGACTGGAGGAGTGTTTTATCACAACCTATTTTGGAGGTGAATCGGTAAGGAGGCAACAACATTTTGCCTAATACAAGTTCAATTAACATTAGATCAATTCCTGTGCCAATCCCAGTTTATCGGCCTTACCGACATCAAGGGGGATTAGAGACTTCGGAGTTTATCCACCTTCAACACCAAGAATGCCATTTAATCAAGGCAATCAGGCACAAGATCCTTTGAGAGACCAGCGAGTTATCAAGCAGACTACATGCTTGGTAATGCAATGGATGGGATTAGACGGAGGCGTGCCGAGGCTGATTTATCGGAAACCATATCCCGATTGTGTAGATAATATTCAATACCCAAGAGGCTATAAAATCCCTGAATTTATTATTTTCACTAGTGAGATGATCAATCGAACAAAGAACTCTGGATTTTCCCATAAAGGATGATGACACTTTTGGTCGAACTCAGAATGGGATTCTGAACAGGATTCCAACAGCCTTTGCATGATTGGATCTAAAAGATTCATTTGAATGGAAAAAAGTCTTTGGATATTAACGAATTCAGAGAATTAGTCTTTATACTTAAGACCTTTTTTCCAGGAATGATGCGAAGCTGAGAAATCTGAATCATGATGTCTCAACCAATGATTAAATCTTTGTTGGGGAGACTAGATCCGAAAATTTTTGTGGTTATAGAACACTAGGGAAAAAACTGAACAGTTATTGGGGAAGTTCTCACATTCGTAGAGAAAATATCTCTTGAGGCAGAGTTGAAATATCGAACACAAGAAATCCAATATTCTTCATGAAGAACTTTAGTATCTAGAATTGAAGAACTTGCTCCAGTGTTTATGATGGCAATGACAGTGATTGGCTTAGCAAACTTTGAAGTGAAGATTTTCATAGGAAAATTGGGACAATGAATTTGGCTTAAAAATATGTCAGCACTTTGTTCTGAAGAATTGCGAGATATATGAAAAATATCTTCAGGATCTGAATCTGAATCAGTTTCACTAGAAGTTTAGAGATGACATAAAGAGTTTGTTCAGATGATAAAGAACAAAGATTCAATATCATCATTCTCAAGAGAAATGCCAATTTCATTCTTTATATGATGTATCAGATGATTCTGACCTTTTCTAGCTTGGAGACAATTTTTGGCAAAATGTCCTTTTTGATTGCAGATAAAGCATCGATTTGATTTCTTGTGGCATGAGTAATGTTTCCTTTTGCGTAGGTATCGCCATTTCTTCTTTCTTCGGAAGTACTTAGAGCCATGCCTGGATTTCTTTATCTAGAGCTTCTTGAAGTGCTTCTTTTTTCTAGAGAATTTTCAACAAAAACCATCGCAATCTCGCTTGGAGCATTTAATCTTTAACTTCTAACGAGAGCAGGCTGTATCAAGTTCTCTGTTATCTTCGATATAAGTCTGGATCATTTGGCGTTTTATATACAATTCTTCAAGGCACAAATGGATCTCTTGTTGGATTTCTCCCAACGAAATATCCCGAATCCTCCTTCGTTTGTTGAGAAAAGTTCTCTCAATCTGTTGAGACAATTCTTTGGGGATGGAAGTCAGGAAAACATGTTTTTGGTTTGGATCAGCTCTAATCTAATAAAAGAGCTTGAGCATTTCTCGATAATGTTTACCAAGCACATCCTAACTTGTCTAGTAAGGCACTGTTTGGTAACTATCCAAACAGTGCCTGATTCTGATTTTTTGTTTCCGAGAGCAGTTTGGGAACAAAATCGCGTTTGGTAAAATTTTTATTCCCGGGAACAAATTTCTATTTTTTTGTTCTCGGAATTAGATTTGGAACAGAATTAAGAATAAAAAAAAAATTGATTATTGTTCCGGGAACAAATCTAAGAATCAAAATCATATTTCTTTTCTTCTACCATTTTATCTTCTTCTTCTTCATCAACCGTCATCCCATAGTTGCCGTCCGCCGTCGGTCGCCGCCGTCCGTCCACCGGTTGCCAGCAACTGATCCGGCGAGCTTGCTGGAGGCTCGCCAGGCCAGGGCGAGGTCCGGCGAGCTTGCTGGAGGCAAGCCCAGCCACCGGCGAGGCCAAGCTTCAGCGAGGCTGGGCGAGCCCCGCCGGTGGCCAGGCGAACCTCGCCCAGCCCCGGCGAGGCTGGCCTAGCCACCGGCGAGGGTCGACGGGGCTAGGTGAGCCCTGCCCAGCTGCCGGCGAGGCTTGGCCGATGAGAGCCGGTGACTAGGGGTGAGCGGTTCCGGGTTCCGGTTCGGTTCCGTCCGGAACCGGAACCTACCTCGGTACGGGTTCCTCAAAATGAGGAACCCTGGAACCTACCCGTTAGAACCAGAACTGGAACCTACCTTGTCACAGGTTCCGTGGTCGGTTCCGTGTTCCGGGTTTTTTTTTTTTTTTTTTTTTGTTATTTTCAGATTTGAACTATAACGTACGCGCACGTTACCAAAAAACTATAACGTACGTGCACGTTACCAAAAAAATATATATATAACGTACACGCATGTTACTAAAAAAACTATAACGTACGCGCACGTTACCAAAAAAACTATAACGTACGCGCACGTCACCAAAAAAAAAAAAAAATATATAATGTACGCGCACGTTACCAAAAAAAACTATAACGTACGCGCACGTTACCAAAAAAAAAAAAAAATATATATATAACGTACACGCACGTTACCAAAAAAAACTATAACGTACGCGCACGTTACCAAAAAAAAAAATATATATATATAACGTACACGCACGTTACCAAAAAAAACTATAACGTACGCGCACGTTACCAAAAAAAACTATAACATACGGGGAGGGCGTCCCGGGTCGGGACTCGGGAATCGGGACTCAAGAGTCAAGAGCAGAGCAATAGATGTGAGGTGAGCAGGGGAGGGGGTTCCTTTTGGAACCCTAACCGGTTCCGCGACTGGCGTCCGGCGGCGGCGGCCTTCAGGGCGAGCGGCGGCGAGCGGCGTCCGGCGAGAGTTTCAGAGGGTCGGGACTCAAGAGTCAAGAGCGAGCAATAGATGTGAGGTGAGCAGGGGAGGGGGTTCCAAAACCGGTTCTGAAACCGGTTCCGCGACCGGTTCGGTTCGGTTCCGCGACCGGTTCCGGAACCGGAACCGGGATCGCCGGTTCCCGGAAAAATGGAACCGGGAACCGGAACCGGTCCTTTAAGAACCGGGAACCGAACCGGAACCTCCGGTTCGGTTCTCCGGTTCCCGATTCTACCTGAGAACCGCGCTCACCCCTACCGGTGACGCTCCGGTGAGGTCGTCGGCCACCGAAGAAGAAGAAGAACATGAGAGAGAAAGGAAAAAAAGAAAAGAAAAAAAAAAAAAAAAAAAATTATTTAAACATTAAAAGAAATTGATTTGGAACATAATCATGAAGACGCGATCTCAAACGTAATTACTATTCCGTAATCGAAATTTTGGAAATTATTCTCAGGAACGAAATAAAAAATAATCATTTTTTATCGGAACTTGTTTCCAGGAATAAAATTGTTACCAAAGGCGCCTAAAATTTCGAGCAATCTCGGAGGACACGATTGAATAAATTAAGAAAAATTCAAGGACCTGTTTAGAAACTCGAAAGGAGCAATAGCATCTTCTCCTCAACTCTCTCTCTCTCTCTCTGTTTCAGATCAGGAAGCAGAGCGACGCGACCGGTCTCCCATGGCGAAGGGCAAGCTCCGCGACACTCAGAAGTACGGCGTGCCTCTCTACGGAGCCGCCTGGGCTCCCCTCGACCGCATCCGGCCCCGCCTCAAGTCGCGCCGGCCGCCGGCGGAGGCGGAGCGCGAGGCGGATGGCGGAGGCGGCGACGCGGCCGATCGCGGCTGCGTCGTCCTCGCGGGCGGCGGCGGCGAGGGCAAGAGCGGCATCCCCAACGCCGTCCTCGTCGCCGAGTACGACTTCGCCTCCGGTTCTCTCTCCGAGCAGCCCGTAAGATCCCGAAATTTCCCTCGATCGGTCCGTGTGATTTGCTGTGTTGGCGTTTCGGTTTGGGTGTTTGGTTGATCGGTTGCGGCGTCTGGTCACTCGCTTTGGTTGATTGAACGCGGTGGAGCTGCGAATCTACGCTGTTTAGGAAACTTGAGTTTAATCGACTGCGTTCGTTTCACGGTTCATTGGAATCTCGCCGTACGTTTCTCTGAATTTTGGAATGGATGGACGTAGCACTTTTCGTTTCGAAGTCTTAGATCACAGGAGGGTGAGGCTTTTTCTGAAAAATTAAAGGTGACTTTTTTTAATCATGTTCGACCAGATATTGAACTGAATCGGAGTTGTTGCGTGTTTTAGCCAGTGATTGGTTCTGAGTCATACATTGTCCTTGATCGTTTATCTTCGCCATTGGCTTTGATGTTGACTTTGTAATGGATGGAGGCAGTGTACTGGTCAAGTTTAATGCTGGGGAATCATCTGCATTTTCATGTCCGTAATTGGATATGGAATATTTATTTTTCAGTGCATCATTCATTTTATGGGCAATTTAATTCCGATTACCATCTGCACTTTCTGGGTTATTAGCCTCATAACTGGAGCCCCTACTCTATCCTGTGTACTTCAGGTCACTAAGGTCGGGACTGGTTCGGAATTGCCTTATAGAATGGCTGTTCACCCACAAGGAGATGGTGTCCTTTGCGCATCGCCAAAAGGTTGTAGGTATGTTTTCTTGCCACCTTTCCATTCTAATGAGCATTGTGGTCACTTGACACTAGCTTAATGTTTGTGGTAACTTTGGCAAACTACTTGAGCTTTTAGTTATACGTTTTGGGAAGTTCTATCTCATGATGCACTTTCAGCAATGTCAGGAAATTTATGTCCTCGTTTTCTCTCCACTTCCCTTTATAATCTCTTCTTTATTGAAAAGAAAAGGGTATATCGTACTATGGTTATTGCTGCTCGATAGTTGGAATTAAACATGTTTATGTGGCTTAAACAGATGGTTTGAATGGGAGGATCCTGAAAATGCCGAAGATCATAAATTGGGCCTTAGGAAGTCTGAGAAAGTGCTCGGGCAGTTAGAGAATGCTATACAACAGTTAGCATTAGTATTTAGCCACGATGGTTCTTTGCTTGCTGCTGGTGATGATGGCGAGGTAGACATTTCTTTTTTCTGTTGTATGCAAAGAGGATATACGGATCTATTGCACAAGTACTTTTAATATGAGGAGAGATGGAAAGATGCTTTTGCATTGGCCTGCTAATGTAGTGTCATGCATTTTGCGCCCTTTAAAATACGGGTTAGTTAGAAAACTTTAAATTATGGACAGTAGTTTAGTCTCTCTCTCTCTCTCTCTCTTTGTGCGTATTTTAGTTACCATGGCTAGCTAGATTAATTTCTAGGATGCTTTCTTGAACCCTTGACCTAGGTTAATTAATTCAAGGTTGGTCATGAAAAAATTAAAGGTTTTTTTTAGTCTGATTCTTGTTTTAATGGTTATATAATGATCAAGTACGGTGGGAAAAAGAAGTACAGTGACTTTTTTGAGATTCTAAACGCTTCCATTTGCATTGAATACCCAAGCTCATGCATACTTCTGTGCTTTTTTTTTTTTTCTAATAATTGTTTGGAACATGCTGCTTAATTTACATCCATTTAGGGAATGATCTGATGAAGCATGATATAAATTTTGCTTTTGGGAAAAAATCATTGGAATAGCATGACTGATGATGTGCACTTCGGTGCAGTACAGGATGGCAAGGTAATGGTCTTTAAGTGGCCCAGCATGGACATTATTCTCAATGAGGCCCAGGGTTCTTCTCTGAGAGACCTTGCTTTCAGGTTTATTTATTGTTGTAGCATCAAATAATTCTTGGTTGGAAAGCTCGATAAAAAGTGGGAATAAGGTTCTTGCCGCCCTTAATTATAGAATCTCAGTACAACACACTCCTCATTGCAGTCTCGATGGAAAGTTCCTTGTCTCCTTGGGGGATTCTGGCCCCTGTCGGGTTTGGGATCTAACTTCCTCAGTTGCCAAAGCTTCTCTGCCAAAAGAGGATGTGAGCTCATGAAACCCTTTTCTTGTTTAAAAGTTTTCATGCGAAGTTCTTGGATTCTCCATATAAGATCTGGTTCGTCGCTGTGCTGTGGTATCTCTAATATATGTACATTGTTCCATTTTTGCCAAGCAATTAAGCGGATTTGAGTTTTTAGAGTACAATTACAACCAAAGCACATATGGGGTTCCTGTCTAATGAGGCAATTCACAGCTTTTTTACAGAGGATCAGAATTTGAACTCATGCACGTGTTCTTCAGTTTATAAGGACAGACCATTGAAGCAGGTTCATATGATTGCTGATAAATTTGTTGCCTTGGTAGTCTGTGAAAACTCTATATATATTTTAGGATTTGGATGGACCTAATTTATGAAGTGAACTGAATGGGTCAAGCTTATACTTTGGATGTAGAAATGAAAGTATGCACATTGAGCAAGTATCCAAAAAAAAATTTGTTTGAATTGGTGAAACATTTCTGGGAAAGGTAACCTAAATGCATGCAGCTACTGAGATCAGTCATTCTTGAACTTAACCATGTTTATGGTGCATAACCAATATAAAGGACAACTTTCTTGGACAGTTACCTAGCTATCGTTGTCGGTAGAGCTGTTTTGCCCTTTCATGGTCTTGGGTCTGATGGGCTTCCTATGCTCTGTTCAGGGTGAGAAATTCAGATTTTGCAGATTTTCTCAAAGTAGTGATGGGACACAGGTTTTGTTTGTCGCTGCAGTCACAGGTGATAACATCGAGGGCCCCATCTATTATTCACTGAAATGTTTCCTTTCGCCAATTTTTTGGTTTGAAATAGTTTCTACAACTCTCAAATAGGTCGAGGGGCAAGCATTTTGACATGGAACACATCCTCGTGGAAGAGAATCGGCTCCAAGCATGTAGCTCGTGTTCCAGTTATCGCATTTAATGTTTCAGCAGACGGAAAACTCCTTGCGGTGTAAGTGATCACGGTCTCACCATGTGACAACTGACTGCGGCCATTATATTTTTCACCCATTTCTTAGCTGAGAAGTTATTTGATTTGATGGGAAGAACTAGGCAGCCTTTGTCATAATACTTCTTCTTGGGAATCTCTTTTTTTGCAGCTTTCATGCATTTGGCTTCATTAAAATTTGGAGATTGATTTTTTTGTGGATTGCCAGTGAGAACCAGCAGCTTTGATTTACTTGATCATATAAGCTGCTGTTCGTCATTGAAATGAGTGAATGCTCCTTGCAACACAGTGATGATTAGGTAACATAAAAATAAAGCCTTGCTGGAACATTGATCAGGTGCCTTAACAGGATAGTGAAACCTGCAATAGTAGGGAATGGGATATCTTGTTTCCATTGTCCAAAGAAACAAAAATGTCATGTATGTAAGGATGGTTTGGTTCTAAGGATAACTAGATGACATCCTTAAAGTAGTCTCAGATAGTGGAACAAAATTGATGTTGCTCTAAGTGAAATGTAAGAAGATTGATAATTTTTTTCAAATTTCAGTATAGAATTTGCTTTTTCTGAATTGCCACTAAGGAGCAGCAAGTTCAGTTTACTAGGTTTGCCTATAATGTTGGTGTCCATTACTGAAATGAGTGACTGCTTCCTGCGACTTGGCGATGATTAAGTTGCATGAGGATGAAGCCCACCTTGAACCTTAATCAGGTGCCTTTAAAGGATAGGGGAACCTGGAATACTATGAAATGGTGTATCTTTTATTAAATATCCAAAGAAGCAAAGGTATCATGTATGTAAGGATAGTCTGCTTTTATACTCCTCCACATCTTTCAAGTAGTCTTGAATAGAGTGGCACACAATCAATGTGGCCATAAAGTTGCGACGAAAATTATGTATCTCATCTGCTTAAGTTGTTTCAGTGTCTGCCATTTGATTTTAGTAATGGGATCAATGAGGGGAAAACTGAGAAAGAACCTGATGGTTGATATTCTGATTGGGTTGTTATATCCATGGAGAAAATAAATTACAATTTAGGTAGGTACAAAAATGAACCGATAGAAATGTGCTTTGCCTTCATATATTATATATTTGAAAAAAAAAAAAAGGAGGGGAACGAAACTGCAACCAACTGAATCTGTGAAGTATGACTTTGTATGGTAAAGGAGAGAAAGGGTGGGGTCTGCAGTCACTAGTGATAGATAGTGGGAGTGGGGCAAAACAAGTGTGGTGTTACTTCTATTTTAGGACCTCTTAAGAAAGGGCCCTAGGTTCTCAAATTCGTGTGCCCCTGGATGAAGCTATCCTCGTTCAGAAGGTTTCAGTATGAAGTGCTCTTGGATCTGGCATCCACAGCCAGCAACAATATGCTGTAGACACTTGGATGCTAATATCTCTACATGATGAATTTGGAGCACTGAAAATTCTAATAATCAATGTGGAGAAGAAAGAAGAGTATATAATCAATGCATGATACTCCTATGCATGATACTCATCTAGTAATTCTTTACTGTTTAGGCACATGTGCAAATCTGTAAGTCTAAGATTCAGTTTTTATACTTGCCATCGGAGCTCAATTGAGTTAAGAAGTGCTCATTGGAAAGATAATGCAGTGCCGCCTTAAAACCATCCTATATCAGCGTTGTGGGCACACGGATGAGACAATATTTGTCAGTTTGGTTGAAATGATTAATTAACATACTCATCTTGATTGAACACTTGCTCATCTCATTGCCCTGGAGGCTAGATCTACATTGAATGATATTGAATGATCCTTTTTGCCTCTTACTCATGCTTTTTAGTTCAATGTTTGCTTTGATTACATCAGTCGATGCATTCTTGTGAACACGTGGGTTCATTCCATCTTTACTTTGAATGGTTGCTACACGTGTTTTGTCACTTCACACTCAAATCAGTTCTGAGTTTAAGAGGCACTCATACGGTCCTTTTCTGATTGGAATGATTGAAATGCAGCGGCACGGAAGGAGGAGACATCGTTATCTTAAATTCATCTAGTATGAAGACTCAGACTGTCGTGAAAAAAGCACATATTGGTTTTGTAACAGCATTAGCATTCTCTCACGATTCAAGGTTTTGATTAAGATACTATCCTCATCTTTGCAGTAAAGGATTTTTGTGCTCCCCAGCCTTAACTCTGATTGATTGCACTGCAGGGCAATTGTTTCAGCATCCATGGACTCAAGTGCTACGGTGACTCAGGTTCAGGGTGGTATGTGACTTCTATGATATCCAAACTTATACAAATATGGCCTTGAAAGCCAAGGCAGCTTTGAATAAAAGATCCTACAAGGTCAAAACTTTTAGTTATTGTCGCAAATGAATGTCGTGTTAGAGGTGCAAATATGGCAAGGCACGGTAATGACAGAATACTTCTTGTGAGTTGAAAGTGAACTTAAAGTTTAAAGTAATATATATTAGGACTCTAGATCTTTATTATAAAGTAAACCATAAAGGGAAGCATAATCTTATGCTAGATGTTATTCTTTCATTTTCTCGTGAAAGTTGATTGAGGTCTACGGTCCCTAATTCAAGTCATGTCAATTGATTGAAGAGAGCCTTATTCTTTCCACAGAATGAATACCATAATTTGGGACTTTTTTTTTTTTTTAATCGATCCATCCACCTTGTTTCCCCGTTAGATGGTGGCATCAGGAGGCTCCACTTCTAATTAATCCATCCTTCAGTGTTGAGTCCTAGTTATTTGAGTCCAGTACCTCCAAGTGGTGTGAAGATCTTTGGGTCTATGGTACTTGAATCTGTATTCTCATTTATAGCATGTTCTGGAAATCGTCCAGGTCCTTGAATTCTAGAGGTTTTGAAATTTTGAAGTTTGATCTTTGATTTAAGAGAGCTTCTTTGGTTATCATCTTTATATATTTTCAATACTTCCAACTAAGAAATTAGTTATGATGTGACCCTAGCTTATTACAGCCGTCTCATTATTTTTTGATCTTTTGTTGATGTAGCGGGAGGATCAAGATTGTGGCTCATTGTATTTATAGTTCTACTTGCGATAGCTGCGGAATTCACGAGGAGATGGGGCCTTTTTCCCCTAAAGGCGATAGACGATGCAGGAAAGTGAGGGAAAGCTAAATTCACAAACGAATTTTACGGACGTGTAATGAAAGTACATCACAGTGATTTCACCAATGTGTGGCCCTTCAAATTGGTCTCCTGTGCAGTGAATGTACTCGACCTCGATTTGGTTATGGACATCTATCGATAGGTACGATATAAGCAGTAGGTGGATTTATTTCGGTGAGTTTGAGTCATGCTACTGTTTATAGTATCAAATTGATCAGTGGAGAACATATTATTTTGATCATCATCGACAGATGGATTATGATTCTTTACAGGCTGTCCATGGCAGATGACCTCAGCTTCTGTTCTTAATACCCTAATCAAGATGAATTATTGACGTATACTGTTTACCATCGCACCATCGTGTCCATGCAACCTGTTGCCCTGCACCTCATTAATTCGTGGTAGATCCACCTTTCCGAAGTCCACTTCGGCCTGCACCTCACTATTTCTCGTATCGCATTTCATTCTACGTGTGTAACCCACATTTAAGGAGATTAACTAAGAAAGGATTTCATAATAACTATGACTCAGCGAGAACATAGTGATTTCTAGTGGATTTCTAGTGTTTTGACAACATAGTGATTTATGGGTAATGACCCAGCAATAAAGGCAGGAGGAAAAATAGGAGGAAGAGATTCCGCTTCGATCTGCAGTATAATTTCAATCGATCCATGGGATCCTGGGGACCCAATAATATTTATTAACATGTGTTCATGTTCTGAATAATTTAACAGAAGAAAAAGAATTAAGCAAATCCTGCACTGCATCTACAACCTGCAGAGTTTGTTTCCTCTTCTAATTCCGGGTTAATTTAATGATCTTCAGCAAGATCCTTGTTGATGGACATTCGAGATAAGCGGGCCTCTGAGAAAGTTGAATCAGCCCTTGTGATGTGCAATTACTATCAGAGAAAAATAGGCTTATGTACATGCGAGGAGTCTGGAAAGTTAAAGGCGCTTTCTTCGATAAAGCGAGTAACCAATGAGGGCGGACATCAGAAAAGTCCACAATACCTGAAAATATCAGACACATCGGAGGAGTATGAATTAGGGCAACAAACAATACTACAGTTTGCTATGCCTATAAGCAGTCGAGCAAGAACTAAGCGCTGCTCAATTTGCCTTACGTATAGATCTCTGGACTCTAAAGTAGATGTAAACTGCTTACTCCACAGAGTGGAAAAGCATATGTCGCACGTTCACAACCGCCCCCCAAATATACACTTCACATAATCCCTCCACGAAAGAAACAAGTGAACATCTAAATAGAGATATCGATAATTACCGAATTAATCGCATGCCATTTCTCCAGCCTTTTAATCCTGGATTGCATGTCTTCGATCACACCTTCTATTGGAACCACTTCTCTACTTGGTGAGGATTCTGAAGCTGAACAGCTTGCCTACATGATGAAATAAAATATGCAGAATAGAAGTTTAGAATTTTATTATCCGTTGGTGCATATGCATAGCATATACCAATGCCCATAATAAGGGAAGGCAAGCTAATCAAATTAGTAAAGACCCAGCCATTACATTCTCTACAAAGACAAATTTCACACTGAGCATCGGACGACAACCTAAACTACATGGCTCAATTGGGTCTGCTTCAATGTCTGTCATAGGAAATACTATATTTTCATGAGGCTGCCACAAAATAAATGGGTTAATTCAGTTCAAATGCTACCCTCAAATGGATTATAGTAGAGAAAAAAATCCATCATGTGGGATTTAAGTCGAGGATAAACTGTCTAGGACAGGTAAATGTTGCCATAGCTTATTTCACACTATTGCAGTCAACTAGCCAACATCAGTGCCGTAAAAGTATTGCACTTGAAAACCAAGACAAAATCCAAGTAAGTTCCATTTTAGACGAACATATAGATCAAAATTCATTCTTTTTGGTTAAAATATGATGACATAGCAATTCAACAAACTCTTTAGGTAAAAAGATGACATGTTATCCACCCCATAGAGAACAATTTTTTTTGTAAGTTGGTAAGAGTTTTAGGCCTCACTCGATAAAGGAAAGGTATATTTCCAAAGAACCAGAAGTACAAGCCTTTATTCTATAGAGGAGCGATTAAGAGATCTAGAATAGCAGACTAATTTAACTTAGCAAGGCATTCATACCACAAGAAACTCTTTGCCTAAATATAACTAGTCAGTCCTTGTCGTGCAAAGTTTCAGCAAATTGAAGTAGGCAGGAGGTAAGCACCTGAGATTGTATAAGCTCCACAAGCTCCTGCAATCTCTCAGATTGTCGAGCATGAATCCCGTTGGAACTTCTTTCTATTGCTGGCAATCTTTCCATAATTATTTGAAGATGGCTCTAATAAAAAGAAAAATTTTAGGTAACATAAAGCATGACAACCATATGTGCCAAGACATCAAAGCTTAAAATGACTAAATAACTTCATGTAAGAAGGGAAGGACCTTGGTTGTATAGGAGCCATCCAACTTTAGAGCTGAACCAGCAGATGTTACAGCCTCCTTATTGACCCCTTTGATTTGCAAATAAGGACTAGGAATATCATCCAGATGGTCAACTTCAATGAGAATCTGACAGATGCATCTAGATACAGTCAAAGTTTTGAAAAGCAAATGTGCCCCATGCTCTGCTACATACTAAGTACAAGAAACTAGACTTGTAAATTTCAACAACTTACAGAAAAAAGAAACTACGTGTACAATAAAGATCAGAATCGAAGGGAGTCAATCATCACTCACCGCATATATACATTACAGATAATATGGAGGATATGCAGACAAGATCTCATGCTAATAATTCATCATGTCAAGTACCAGCAAGATACACTAGATAAAGAGGTCGGCTCAACTCATCAGGAAATAATGAGCTTTTGGCAGAATATATGTATAAATAAGTAGAAATATCAGATGATCAGCCATACGCCCAAAGCTGATGGAGAAGGATGCTAGCAATGTGGACAGAACGTTTAAAATACCGAGTTATAAGAAGTGATCTATTAAGGGGGATGCAATGCAATGGCAACTACCTATGTCATCACATGGCAGTAAGTGTGAAATCAATTGCCTAGTCCAAAAGAAGCACCGTAATGCCACCAAGGAGCATAGGAATTTGGAGCTCTCTTTTTACTGAAATACTTAAGATCCTAAAAATTCCGGAAGGAACTGTAGAGTACTGGTACTCAATGTAATATCCTGTTGCTTTTGGAGTAATGACACTATAAACACTCCGATTCTAATTGACTGATTGGGTTTCTTGAGAGAGAATGCATCACAAACATTACTTGTAAATCGAACATCGCCCAGGATGTAATCTGTGAATGAGGCCTCCCTGAGAGTAATTTTGGAATAGAAATTGGTACCCAAGTCCATCAAAATTCCGGGCAGAGCTTGCTCATCAAGAATGAATTCCTATGGTAGACTTTGAAGGTGATACTATTGAAACCTATGCAAACTATACGAACACTCCTTTCACCTCAGTCAAGTTTATTTCTAGAAGCCTCCCCATGAGTTCTTGAATGTCGCTAATATTGGCCCCCCCCAAAAAAAAAAAGGTCTGCAACTGTTGTCAATAATGAAAACATTTTTCATTGGCTAATTATTTCAAGCCATACAAGCAATCATTTTTGGAAAAAAGTTCTGCAAATTATTCATTTTCTGTGAAACAAATGGAGATTGTTCACAAAATTAACTGCATAGAATTGCACACACACAGAAAACAGGACTAAATAAGCAACCTCCAAAAGTCAGCAAAATGGAAGGACCCCAGTTGCACATAGATAGAATGCCACTTAGTGGACATAGCAAAATGTGCACACATAAAAGATGCAACAAGTTTTGCCTACTAAAAAGCCATCAACTATTGTACCCAACAAGGAAAATAAAATAAAAGGTTGTCGGCTATTATAACCTTCCCATCTTGATATATGAGGGCTTGAGCTTCGATGTACGCCACAGCTTGATACCTGGAGAAGACAAGGAAGAAAGAGAAAAAGTGTTATCAACAGATTGCCAAACCAAAGCCACCAGCTATGAGTGGACCGAACCCAAAGCACAGGCAAGCAGGAATGCATCTGTAACATTTGTACATGTATGTAGAGCTCTTCAAAGTAGCAGATAATGGTAAAAAAAGAGTTAAATGAGGAATGCACACACGTGGGACAAGTAAACGAAAGAATAGTGGTTTAGTAATTCCAAAAAGTTTTGCAGCAACTGCAGCTCCAATTTGTGAGGTTATGGGAGGGAAATCAAATGGGATCAGTCTTCTTCTATCTCTCCAGTGAGACTTTTTCCTCACTCTCACCACAGCCTCAATACCCAAAGATAATAAACAAGGACACAAACAAAAGTTGTTTCCACATAAAGAAGAGGAGAAGGAGAAAAGGGAAAGGCACCACTTAAATTGCTGTGAGAGAAAGATCACAACATCTCTCTTTGTCCAAACACTTTGATGTAAAATTCTTGAAGCAAGTAGTAAGCAGCACAAGAACTATTTTCTCTTGGAACTATGGAAGTTGAGTCTAAATTATTTAAAAAACTGTATCAAGCTACCAGAAGTCTTTTTGTCAGGAAAGAGAACAGCTTTCTCCCCTGATCAAAGATCAATAAACAGGCTTATGTATGCCCCCAGGCCAGTTATGTTCCATCAAGTCGCGGCTTGGCTGGAAGATGCAGGTATCTTCATTTCATCTTTCCATTCCTTGCAGAAGACATGAGCTGTGACACCTATGAATAACTCTGAAATTCTTACGTTGGAGGGTCCGATGCAAGGTTTAAACTGCCTAAGACAACCATCTAACCAGGTGATCTAAGATCGAGAGAAGTTTTCCTGAGACTGCCCTTTAACTATTGGTGATTATAATTCTGTCAAAGCACCGAAAGTCTTATTAGCTAAGGTAATACTAAAGCTTAGAGCTTGTTCATTTCCATTTCAGCATAGGCAAAAACGACCTTTTTCCTTTCCAGCAAAATTTAAATAACATCCAAATTTCAAAAAGTAATGAAAAACTATATGCAGATGTATGTGTCAACATTTTTATATTTATGAAAGTTTTAGCTTTTTGGGTTTAAAGGTCAAATGAGTGCACAGTAAGCTATAAGGTGTAGGGAGACTAGGCCTTAATATACCTTGTAGACATGCCCTTAAGCTATAAGGCCTAGGGCAAATACATATAAGGCCTTAACAAATCTTGTAGACAAGTTATATAGGTCATTAAACATGCCTTTTCAGGTGCAAATTGGGAAGTGGAATGATGAAAGCAGTAAGGCATACAAGAACCACAAGCAAAATAAAATATTTAATATTTTGTTAGGATATCGAACTCAAAAGCTTAAACCGTCAGGTTGAAGGAGATAACATGTACATAAGGCCAAGACAAGACTCAAAGCCAAACGATGTGGGACACTTAACAAATATCTCTAAAATCACCATTGTTTTCTTTCCTCAAAGCTCTTCCTCTTTTAGGCATGCCAAACCATTCCACCCCAATGATAAACAAAACGACAGTTCTTCCTCAAGAATCCAACATCAATATCAGGATACTTCTGTAGACTAGGTTTCTCTAGCATGAGAATATACAGCTGACACCACCCCATTCAGCATTTGGCATATTCTTGCACAAAAACAGGAAACAAGAACCATACAGCAGTTCAATTCTACCGTCACTCTTGCATTTAAGAAAATGCTCCTGAGCAGACGGTTACAGAAATTCAATAAAATCCACAATGGTTAAAAATAAGCATGACTTCTACACACTTATCTAAGGTCAGTATATGGCATCAAAACTTTGAAAGGATCATTCTTTTGTTCAATTATCACTCTAAAGGCATCAATATCCAGTAGAAATTCTAAAAAAGGAAAACCTTCCTATGTACCCAAAACTATTGATACCAAAAGATCCTAAAATTATTATATAAGAAAACTTTTAAGTAAGCATTACTCAGACAGAGTCCCTGCTATCTACTTTGGAAGAACACGACCATGTGAAGCTCACTAGCAATAGATCACAAGAAAAAGCATACATTACAAGATCTCACAAAACTTAAAGTTCAATTGAAATACAATCCTACAGTAAATAAAAGAAATGGTAAATTAGACCAGCTATTCATATAATAACTCACCCAAGGTTCAAGAGACCAGCAACTGTACTGACGCTGATATCAAAATCTACTTTGGGTTGAATAATGAAATTGCCTTCCCTTATAGGCTGACATATATTGTTTAGAAGAGAATGAGAAGCTCGTATTTTTGTTGGCTATAGGAAGTAGAAAGATGGTAATTGCAACTTCATCACAAACCTCCCGTATCAGCACAGCAAATCTGCCCTCACATATCCTGACTCTTATGCAGTCGCTCTCTTGCAAATGTCCATTAGCAGGAATTCCAGGAAGCCGCAAGTATATATCAATGAAATTTTGAGCAGAACTGCAGATCTTTGGATGGTCCAGAATTTTTAGAATATCTGAATAAGCCACCTAGTATAGAAGGGTATTGTATTTCATTAAACCACCAAATAAATATTCAAGATAGGAGCAACAGAGCCATTGTAGTGCTATTACTTGTTTGTTGCTCTTCAAAACAAACAATGAACTCTCAGGAGAAAGTACTGGATCAAAGTCATTCCGAATTTTGAGCTGCAATGCACAACCAAAGTTACCCCTCAAAGAAGACAATTAGAACAAAGTAGCATCTAAAAGTTCATTTTTCTCCAAGGTAAATTATCTAAGTGATAGAGCAAATTAGGAAAAATTCACTTGAAATTAGACATTTCGGCCTTGTAATCCCAGATTCACTTACATGTGCGTGAACAAGATGCGGTTCAATATGCTGTTGGAACATGGGGAAGACAGTCATCATGATCTCATTCTGAGACATGAAACAGCCCACTCTGCTTTTGTCCCTTTGGACTCGAGATATCAAATGCGAATGAACGCCTCCAACCTGTTTGAAAAGTGTTGAGAGGCATTTAGCTATTAATGTTCAAGGTTCAGAAAATTATGAAGACTGAAAGGTTTGCATAAAAAGTATAAACCAGTACATACAACAGCAATCCACAGATCCAGTGCTCTTCGGATATCAGGATGCAGAGCATATACGCCTTCAAAAATTATCTGCTCCAGTGGAAGGAGGAAAAAATAAATTGCCATCAATATACACTATGCCATGAATATAGACAAGAATTCAAACTTAAAGATAATAATTGTCCCCCAGTCACATAGATTCCGAAGGAAGTACAGGTTTTGTTCAGGATCTATAGATCAAGACTGCTTATCCTAAAATTTGAAAACCTACTTCAATGCCATTCCTTTCTTTCTCTTCTTGTTTACCTTTTTATTGCCGGATTATAAGCCAAATCCATTGCATTGTTTTAATATTGCAAACGACTACATGGCATCATTACAACCCATAGTAAAAGCAGCATGGTTAACAACCCATATAACCCACACCACAATGATTACAAAGAAAAGATGTTTCTCATTTACATCAATAATGATCATGCATAATAATCGAGTAATATGACAGTGAGTTGATTTTTAGATTGAAATAGCTTCAATTGACACTATATGAGTGATGGCAAGCTTTTGTCCTGTCCACACTGAAAGACACTCTTAAACCAAGTTATTGCCTTTAGGTTAGCAGCAAAAGCTATTGGATGAAAAATACCTCCAAGTCATGCATTTGTCAGTTGAGAAGAATTCATGATTACACTGATATCAAGATGCAGAATCTTAATCCATAAGTTGGTTTCTACCAAGTTGAGTCCACCCTCAATCTTAAAAGGGTTGTGCAGACTCCAAATGTGGTCCCAACTTCCCCACTAACCACCTTTTGCATCCTACCCTCCACTGAACACTAGCTTTACATCTTTTCCCCTTTGCAAGTTAAGAAGCTTGGATGATCAACTGATCAGTTCAACTCCCTTTAAGCCTATTTCTTTAGATTACCAAATTTTATGACTTCTTCCATGAGGAATCTATTCCTAAGAGAGAGGAATTTAATCATAGAGAACTAAGACTTCTTAAGGAGACTATATTAAGAAAAGACAAGGGAGCAATCAATAAGGATCATCAAGACAGACCACACCGCAATCTTCAGAAACTATGAGCTCCTTCAATCCACTTCGAGCACCAGACTCCAAGTCAAATATTGGTACTTTTGTTTTCCGACCCTTCTTAAGGTCATTGATATTCTGCAAATGGTCATAAAGTCAGATATTAGCTCAAAGATAACTTCCATAGAAATGCTTGACAACTATTTGAAGCTGTCAACGAGAGGACAACCGCATCTTCATTATTCAAGTCAGGAAACCTGAGTGAACAAGATGTATAGGACCCAACACAGAAGGGAATTTGCCTAGCACGTACTCTATAAAATTTCAAGTAATTGAAGATGGACAATCAAGTAAGAGAGAAATAGCCAAAAAAACAAAAAGAAAGTATACATAGGAACATGACATCCTTTCACAATACACATTAAATAAAGTTACAGTCAAGAGATGGTCACTAGGGATGAAGACAGCACAAGATAACAAACGGTATAGTGCCCACCTTCAGTATTGAACCAAAAGAAGCCACAAAAACATTAGGCCTAACTAATCCATTCCTCTCAAACTAATGAGAGAAGCCATGAAATATATATCAAGTTTAAAATGCATTGCAAATATAGTGTCTTTGGAAAAAGAAAGTTGATCGCCTAAATGTTATTTTTACCCCATAAAGCATAAGCCAGCTAATTGACACTTGAAAATTTAGTGATAACAATTCTTCTGTCATAGAACATAAAACGTGTATATAGCCCAAATAGAAGTCACCCTATTCCTTTCTTTACCATTCAACAAAAGACCATTAAACTGTTTTTAGGCATTTAAAGCCAAGGAGAAGGATCCTACGAACAGCAACTTAAGCCATCATTCTTTGCTTGCTCACCTTTAAAAGGAAAGATAGGTCAATAGACCCGAAGTCATCATACTTTAAGTCCCTCATGTGCTCGGTTTTGTAATAGCTTTCAAGAGAAACCACTTCACAGCCTACTATATTTGCCATTTTGTGAGCCAAACTAGTTTTTCCAGAGCCACTTGGACCTCCTGCAACAACAATAAAAGCATACAAGTCATTGACGTACTGAAATACACAAGTTCCAAGAATATGTCAGTTGAGTGGCTACATTAAATCATTTTATGCGACAGTTTTGAACTTTCATCTAACAAGCATGCAAAACAATGACACAAAAAGTAACAACTTTTTTCTGCAACAACTATTTTCTTGGTCTCTTTCACATTAGATGTCTAGATGAACAGCAAGAACCTCCAGAAAGTTGAATTGATATAAATCATTCATATCTATTATATGAACTTGTTGGGAAAACTTAATTGGTTAGGGATTGTGCAATGCTTTAAATCTCGTAATTTTTCTAACACTCCTCCTCACATGTAAGATGGAGACTAGAAAAGGAAAACAGAATGACTGTAAATGGGATCATCAGTCCTGGAGTCGTGACGAGCTATAATCTGATACACATGTTGAAATGTGCAACTGTTTGCTCAAAACCTTAAGCTATTAGAGAAAGGGGAAAAATGTATTCTGTACCTTAGCAATGGCAATCTTATATGAGTATTTGAATGCCCAATTTGTACTTAAAGAGTATCTTGACAAGAAAATTCATATTTTCTAAGCAGAGAAGTTCTTATGACACGTCATTCTCAATTTAGTTGTCTTCTACTCCCTATAAGTTTAGACCCAATATAGTTTCCCTCCTATTGCAAACTATAATCTTCCTAGATATCACCAAGTAAAAAGGCTTAATATATCATATGAAATTATGAATGCACGCTCATCACCAAGCAAACCCATTTAGTTACTTTTTGGGTTTTGACATGTAAAATGTACTTAAAATAAGAATACAGACGGCAGCACTAGAGGATTTGTTCTGTCTCATACAAGTTGCCTCAAGCACTCCAGTCCTGAGAAATTTTCCAATCTAGAAGAGGTTACCAACGGGATGTTAATTCACAATAGTGAAAGTGGCCTCCACAGAACACTGTGTTTGTATAAGTTTCTACTATTACCAGTTTTCATGATATGGTTCTGAATGCTTGAAATTCTTTGAAGGAAAAATATGCATGCAGAAACAACATGAGTAATTGCCAACAGAACCAGGACGCCATATAGAGGGTGGGTGTTCACGAATGATCAAAGTCCCATATTACCAATTCCAACAATAACAGGGAACACCTTGTTCTCCAACAAAGCCTGCATCAGGAAATAGAGAACATAAGGTTGAATATTGTTTGAAAAAAGGAAACTTGCCAAAAAAGAGAAAAAAGCAGAAGACTCAGGTACTCAAATGTCTACCTACGTAAGCCTGTGAGCCTCTGGCTTAATTTGCAGTGCTTACCTGAATTGCCTGAACAGCTAGAAGCAAGCCTCTATCAAGATCATATGAATCGGGCATCGGAGCAAGCTTCATAGTATCCCTGAAAGAAGAAGAATCTGCGGTTGCTTCATGAGAGAAGCCTTAAATATATCTAGAAAAGACCTGTATATTATAATCAACTTAACTACTTATTTAGATGCAAGAACAGCAGCACAGCAGTAGTATGAACATACCTAAGACTGGATCATCAGCATTGGAAGGATCTGATGAAATGAAGTGCCACGTTGCAACGAGGGGTTCCATTTTGGATTTTGTAGGGGATCGAGTCCATGGTTGTGGCAGATCCTCAAGCCGTGTCGCAAGATTTGGAGTAACACGAATCGGCTTTGGGGCAACAACAGTTCTCTCTTGATTTCCAGTCACAGGTACACTTGATGACGGTGGTGGTGTATTAAGGCGCGGGACACCTGTAATCAGATTAACAAAAGTTAGTGAAAAGCATTAGCTGCAATTGTCACTACTAGAAAGTAAATAGATGAACAATTGAAACCCAGGGATATACCCCAACCTTTCCTCTCAAGAATCATTTCCAAATATGACTTGGTGATCCATGGTCTTGTTATACCCAATCGCAATGCTTCTGCACCTACGGCCTAAAGCACAACAAACTGACGAAAATAAACTCCAATACTGCATACAGATTCCTCAACTGAATGGGAAATTCACCAATAATTAAGCATACATAGTTCAAACTAGCAAACTAGAGGCACAGATACTCAAATAGCATATATTTACAGAGACATGACAAAAGAAGCTGCATCTTGAACACAGGATCAGAGCTAAATAAGGCTCCACGGAGAGAGAACATAGAGCCCAATGGCAGCAGGAACTTCAAGCAGGTTGACAAAGGACTGCATGGAAAAGAACTTATTGACTTATTCTATTAACAACAATGTAGGTACCTTCTTATTTCTTTATTCTTGCAAGTCAAAAACAATCTGATTGTATTTAGGCAGTAATTAATGTCATGGGATCCAACATGGGGATTATTAGGGTAAAACTTCTTCAAATAGGTCGCATAAGAGATTACTACTTGACTTTAAAAATAGACTCGTCCCAAAGAGGAAGCACTCCAAAGCCTCGTGGAAATGCTAATTGAAACTCTGAGCGAAAATGTAAACATCTGCCATATTAATAAATAAATATTTAAAAAAATAAAAAATAAAGCTAAACTAATGAGAGAAATTCATACTTTCCTATTTGTACCCCTCAGCACCATAAATGTCTCGCCAAGAGTATCAATGGTTTCAAGAGACATCGAGAGATTGCCCATACTAACAAAAGTAGACGCCCTTTTGTAACTGACCACAACTGTGTAACCCAGAGCCAGCAATCCACCTAGTGTCATCCGTCCAACCTGTTTCAATATAAGATCAATGAGAGACAGACCTGAATAGCCACCCAAGTCATCAGGATTTTAGTAGGAACACAACTTGAGTACAAAAAATCAACCAAAGTCAGTAATTGTATTGAATTGCCAAATTGCAAAAGGCAAGGCTTCTCAGACAAAGTTAGTCAAAGCCATGAAATGAGACTATCAGTTGAGATCAGATAATTATACATGCAACATTGAGTAAACATAATTATTTGTAGCCATACAAATTGATGATTAAAAAAAATCGACTAGTCAGAGTACGACCAAAATTTTCCATCTTCATAATTCCTTGATACAGTTATTTGGAAGTATTCTATGGACACATTACTCTCATGGCTACTACCAAATATATGTGTGTAAGTCGATTCTTACGAATGCCAATTCTAAATTTGAAGAAAAATTGTTTCAAATGCTACATCTAGCTGCATGTCAAGGTTCTTACGAGTGAAATAGAAACCTTATAAAACTGATAACTAGGGGCAGACACCACTAGAGTAAATCATCAAGTCAACTTAGAGGACAATTATTTAGTGTAATGAGATATCAGATGTTTCTTACCTCAAATTCTGCTTTGGGTCGGATGATGAAATGCTTGTCAACAATCCTCTGGTCACCCAGGGCAAGATAGTACCTTATACCAGATTGACGCACCTTAATCCAATCGTTTATTCGTGCTTCTTCACTAGCTGATGGAGGCCTCAGGTACATCTCAATAAAGCTAAAAGCAAAAGAGGATGTCACCCCCACAATTAAGTTCACTCATTACAAAAGAGTAACAGCTCACAGATATACTTACTTATCTGTTTGAGCTTCATTTCCTTGGAGAACCTGAGCAGGAAAGGCTTGTGGAGACTGTAACATTATGTTGATTATCAATTCGAAGTTCCAACCACCAAACACAAAAATAAAAATGAAATTAAACAAGAGATGGTGTTCATAATAGTATGTTTTGTTTATAACTTCTTGAAAAACTGCCACAGAGCATGAATTTCAGTATGGCATACTCTTAACGCAGCATTTTAAGTTTCATGATGTAAAGAGAGTACATATAACAAGTAACAGTGATTGCTTGTGAAGAAGGCACTATTGACAAAAAAGGATGTTGATTATCCACCATGAAACGAGTTTGATAAAAAAATCCTGAGAACAACTTAAGTATTGAACAACACAATATGTCAAGAATGACTGGATGTAGATTACTGCCTCTTTTTCTTAGTTAAATATAAAAAATTACTCACAAGTGCCAACGAGGTTGACATATAAGTATTGGATTATAACTCTGCATCAGTCCCACTAAACTCAAGAAGTCTTTTCAGTGTATAGATATAATATTGCTATTCCCGACTTCCAAAAAATTACTGTCCCACGTAACAGTAATAGGTCCCTTCATATGGTCAGGCATAAAAAGGTTCACCAAAAACAGCGACCATCTCAGAACTTTTGCACCCTCAGATGACTAACATAGGACAGGTTCCATCGTGATTTAAACTATCCTCACTCTTTTTATGCCTGCATATCATGGTTTGCATAGGATAACTTTTCGCTATATGAATTTTACTGTTGCGGTGGGGAGGGGAAGGAGGGACAAAGATAGTGGGGGTACAAAAATTAAAAAATGTACAGGGAGAAGAACGAAGAGAAGAAGTAGCTCTCAATAGAGATCCACTGTAGTAAATAGCACGAGATATATGACCAAAATGCACAAACAAACAAGACAATGTAAGCACATAAACATGAACGAGGTCAAAGTCTTATGCTAGTAAAGGAAATGATTTCTCCAAGATTTAAATTTGAAAATTGGACAATACATACCTCACTTCTGCATTTTAACTTGTAGATTGCTTCCCTGAATGATGAAACAAAGCTATTGTTGATTCTAATCTGCAGAGAAATCCAAAAAATAAGCAAGGACAGCAAGCTTAGAAAGGACAAACATGAAAGACCAACCTGTGCATGGTGTAAATCTGGCTCAATGTGTTTCCTAAACAAAGGAAAGATGCTGTCGATGAGAGAATCTAGTGAACGAGAGTCTCCAATATCATATTGGACCTTTGAAAGGAGGCTAAAATGGACGCCACCAACCTGATCCAGAGAAGAGACAAATCTGATTATATGATCATCATATTAAGAACAAATCGAATGAGTCGTGCAGTTTTTGAACAAGAAATTACCACAGCAACCCGAATATCTAGCAAAGACCGCAACCTTGCATGTAGAGCATAAGTACCATCGACAATTACCTAAAACAATTAATTGAAGAATAAATTACCCCACTGCAACAGTGCCAAGCAACACGTCAACCCCTGAGTTATAGAAGCATACCACACCAGAAGAAGCACTCTTAATTGTCTCTGAACCGGTACGCCTTTTGTGCTGAAAATCAAACACAGGTACCACAGTATCTTTCCCATTTGTCAGATCCTATTAATAAAGTCTAAATCGTTAGATATAATGAGCAGAAATGGTAAATTAATGCATAAGACATTCACACAACTCAGTCAACAACCCATATCCACAGGGAGAATAGAAATATACCGCCACTAGAACAATCAAGGAGATTACAAGAACAGCTCACAATCAAAACCTTGAGCACACCAACACCCGTTTCACATTATGAATTTAACTCTTCACAGTAAAGTCAAAACAACATAAAATGAGAACAAGGGGGAAGCACCTTAAGATTGGCAACCTGGAATTAGAGTCCACATCCCACAGGGGTTTCACTAAGCTCTAGAGGTAGCATGCGAGTATATGAGGGATCAACCATCTCAAAAAATGCAATCAATGAGTTTAGGATAATGACACTTGAATACTGGGAGAAAGATGAGGTAGTATATGAGTTCGCAAAGAAATGGATTCCAGGTGTAAAACAGCTTTCAACATGTGCTTCTAAGATTGGTAATTTACAGGAATCGGAACAAGAGCGGCTCGATTGCTTAATCACACGGAAAGCTAGAAAAGCATATTTACATGTATCAGCCTGGGCAATTTCATGTAAGGAATATAATATATGCTCACAGAAAAAACTTGCTAGATGGGATGAAACATCTCTTGCACAATGGTACATACGCTTTAATGTTCAAAAAGGGTCTAGGCTACTCTAGGAGAGAGAATATGATAGTTTCGTGTACTTTAGCTAATGGTCCAAAGATTCCTATTCATTTGACGCTCTACATTGGCACCCATTTAAATCTACAAAAGAATTCTTCTTCTACACTTATCAACACTATATATATACACTTCTTCTACCTCCAATTCAAAAGCCCTTGTCCATGCATGTCATTGGCAACAATCCCATCCTCGTGACACAACATTCGGTCTCATTGATACTGGGTTTAATATACCATCAGACTATCAAAGAATCACTAAGAAATTACCTAATGCAAATCGAGAAGAAAACTTGTGAAACTATCAATTTTGAGGATTTGGTTGTCAGAATACATATTATGAGTATCCCAGAACAATCATTAACTAAAAAGATGTCACCATAGATCCACTAAATCGTGAGCATCTTATGGCTAAAACAGCTGTGGAATGTATCAACATAAGCAACCATTGTAAAGATAAAGAAGGGTACAGACCTCAAGGTTTTGAACCAATGCATCAAAATCTATAGAGTCCAAATCATTCCCCTCGTCAAATCCAATTCGATAGTTCTCCATTGATATAACAGTACAGCCAATTACAGATGCCACCTTCTCTGCTAAGCTTCATAAACAATTAAACAACCAAGTAATGAGTGTAATTCGGACAAAGGAACTTGCTAAAAAGTTTCAGTTTTTGCTAAATTTGCTGAAACTGTGATAATAAGAGCAAAGTTCGATAGCACGAGTACCTCGATTTACCCGAACCACTTGGTCCTCCAATGCCCACGGTAACAAGACCTTCCTTCTTCTCCCGAAGCTCTTGAATGGATTTTACCAACAAATAATACCCGTGATCGAAAGACTGCAATAAACGGTGCACGATAAGCAAGACACACAAAAGCTTCCGAAGGACATTGCTAGGAATATTGATAAGGAGAATCAAGAGCACAGTAAGAATTAGTGCCAAAAGAAATTGCTTCTCCTTAGCCCGTTGATGATCAATGTCGACTCAGGCAATGGATCAAAGATCACGGGAGAATAATTGAAAGTGCAAACCTCCTCTTCCTCCTCAGTCCAAGCATAGAACACTTTGGGAAAAATTCAATAAATTAACTCCCAAGCACCAACCAAATATCTTCTCACGGAACACAACACGAAAACCCATCATCTCCAAGCTCGTCGATTCTCCTCCGAATTCCGATGCTCAAATCATTTCACACAATTCCCACCAATCCAGCAACTCCAACACCATGTTCAATAAATCAACTCCCGAGCACCAACCGAATATCTTGTCACCGAACACTAACACGAAAACCCATCATCTCCAAGCTCGTCCATTTTCCTTCGAATCCCAATGTCCGAATCATTTCGCAGCAATCCCAACCAATCCAGCAACACTAACGCCAGCTCCACGGAACAAACTAAAAAATCGCCGGCCTCAATGCGCTAATCCGTAGACTAATTCCCTCTCCGTCCATTTCTCCCCCCCACCAAAAAAAATAAAAAACCGCCGAGCACCGAGCTCGACGCGATCGCAGGCGCGCTCGCGCGCGCATCGATTCAAGAAACTAAGCGAAAGAGAGAACGCGCAAAGAAAGAAGAGACGATCGACGCAATACCACGTGGAGAGGGAGGGACTGGAGGATCGAAGAGGAGGAGGAGGAAGAGGTGGACGGCTGCTGGAAGTAGTCCCTCCCTCCTTCTTGGAACACCCGCTGCACCACCTCGTCGTCCATCTCCGAATCGGAACAACCGCCGCAGCCTCCGCCACCAACCTCCGTCTGCAACTTCCCCCTCTCTCTCTCTCTCTCTCTCTCTAACCTTGCTTCTCTGTCTAACCTTCTGCTCCCGATTGCTTGTAGCGGGAGAAGCCTGCCGATGGGGTCAATTAAAGACGCAGAGGGAATCTTTTTATCTTAAAATAACTGACAACAAAAAAAATGGGAAAAGGACAGAAAAAAAATGGGTGCGACAGAATCTCTCCAATGCAAGCAAGAATCTCTCCAATGTAAGCAAGCCCCCCCTGATTCTACTGATTTTCCATTTTATGTTTTCGGATTCCCTTTTTTTTTTTTATTTCTTCTTCTTCTTTTTTGGCCTTTTGGCCACTTTCTGGTTTTTTTCGTAAATTCATTTTTCTTTTTCCTTTCTACTTGTCCTTTTTTCTCAGCCGTGATATTTTTTTTTCCCTTTTCGATTTTCTCTAATCTGCCGTCGTTTATCCCTTATTTTGATCCCTATAATTGATGATTTCCTTTTCTATTATATAGTGTCGCGTGCAATTTGTTCGACGAAAAGAAAAAGGAAGATAGCGCATATTTTGTATCTTAGATACTAATATCCCATACAAGTAGAAAAAATTAAATTGTCACGCATAACGACATTTTAATGACTAATTATTTCTAATAATACAAACGATTGCTTTTAGAAAACTGTTTGTCAAATCATATATTTTTTACGAAATAAAGGGAGTCTAATATGGACGATAAATAGTTACCCAAAAAAAAAATAGGGTGTTACTTAGGGGTTGTTTGGTAACCATCCAAACAAGACACCCGATTCCCGATTTTTGTTTCCTGAAGTAGTTTTGGAATAAAATCGCGTTTGGTAAAATTTTTGTTCCCGAGAATAAATTTGTTCCCGAAACAAGTTTTGAATAAAATCAAAAACCAAAAAAAAGTTGATTCTTTAAGTGTTGTTTTGGCGTCAATCTTGTGTATAGTTTGGTTTAAGCTCTCAATTTATTCTTACCTTTACCAAAAAAAAAAAAAAAAAATTTGATTCTTTGTTTCTTGAACAATTTTAGAATCAATTCTACCTGATTTTCCTTCTCTTTCTTCTTTTATTCTTTTTTCCTCTCTTATTTTTCAAGTGTCGCCACCGCCATTGCCATCCGCCGCCGCCGCCCCCGCCGAACACGCCATTCGCCGCCAGGGCCACCGGCGATCTCACCGGAGACTCGCCCAACCGCTAGCGAGGCCAAGCCTCGCCGATGGCCAGGCGGGCCTCCCCCGGCCACCGACAAGCCGAGCCTAGTCGGGCGAGGCTCGGCCTAGCCATGGTCGGGTGAGCTCGGCCTCGCCCACCGCCGACGAGGCTCGGCGACGAGGCACGGCCTCGCCGAGGGGGCGGCGACGCTCTAGTGAAGTCGCTAACCCTCGTTTGGCCGGTCGCCGTCCCAAGGCCGGCGGACCGGCCACCTTGAAGAAGGAGGAGGAGGAGGAGGAGGAAGAAGATAGGAAGAAAAAAAAAAAAAAAAAAAAAATAATAAAATTATTTAAAAATAAAAAAAATGATTTGAAGTATGAATGGAAATTTTGCTATATATAGAATAATATTTAATTTTGTATTTTAATTTATTATTTAGTATTTATATTTATAGTTTATACTATAGTTTATTATTCACTATTTAACAAAATTTTGATTAGTTAATATTTCTCTAATCTGCCGTCGTTTATCCCTTATTTTGGTCCCTATAATTGATGATTTCCTTTTTTTATTATATAGTGTCCCATGCAATTTGTTCGATGAAAAGAAAAAGGAAGATAGCGCATATTTTGTATCTTAGATACTAATATCCCATACAAGTAGAAAAAATTAAATTGCCACGCATAATGACATTTTAATGACTAATTATTTCTAATAATACAAACGATTACTTTTAGAAAAATGTTTGTCGAATCATATATTTTTTATGAAATAAAGGGAGTCTAATATGGACGATAAATAGTTACCCAAAAAAATAGGGTGTTAGTTAGGGGCTGTTTGGTAATCATCCAAACAGTACCCGATTCTAATTTTTTGTTCCTTAGAGTAGTTTTGGAACAGATTTGCGTTTGGTAAAATTTTTGTTTTCGAAAACAAACTTATTCCCGAAAACAAGTTTGGAATAAAATCAAGAACAAAAAAAAAAGTTGATTATTTGAGTGTTGTTTTGGCGCCGATCTTGTGTACAATTGGTTTAAGCTCTCAATTTATTCTTACCTTTACCAAAAAAAAAGTTGATTCTTTGTTTCTTGAACAATTTTAGAATCAATCCTACCTGATTTTTCCTTCTCTTTCTTCTTTTATTCTTTTGTCCTCTCTTATTTTTAAGTGTCGCCGCCGCCATTGCCATTTGCCACCGCCGCTGCCCCCCGCCGAACACTGAAGAAGAAGAAGGAGGAGGAGGAAGAAGAAGAGAGGAAGAAAGGAAAAAAAAAAAAATTATTTAAAAAATAAAAAAAAATTGATTTGAAGTATGAATGGAAATTTTGCTATATATAGAATATATATTTAATTTTGTATTTTAATTTATTATTTAGTATTTATATTTATAGTTTATACTATAGTTTATTATTCACTATTTAATAAAAATTTGATTAGTTAATATGTTTATTACTTAGTATAAATATAATTAATTAATAGAATTTCTATGATTTGATAAAATTTTAGAATTGGAATAGAAATTTTATGTAGTTACCAAACGCATTTCTATTCTTTTTTTATTTCAGAATCAGAAATTTTGTACAGTTATCAAACACGTTCTTTTACTCATAAATTGTTTTTGGAAACAAAATAAAAAAGAATCATTTTTTATCATAATATGTTCTCGGGAACATAATCGTTACCAAACATATTAGAATAATGAAAGATAATATAAAGTCAAATTATATTTGTTGGAGGTAATTATGGAAATCCCGAGAAGTGAGGCCAAAAAAAGTTATTTAGTTATATGTAGGTAGATTTACGAATTTAGTTAGAAGTAGAAAGTCGTCTCTAATGGGAAATTATCGAATATATTAAAAATATGAGCCTTGGAGATGGACCGGAGGAGGGTAAAGCCGGTGGAGATAAATGGATAACTCCGCCGAGAAAGCGGGAGGGGATCAGGGCCCCCCGTATGTATTTTAGTCATAAAAAAAAATATATGATACCATAATTGAAAGAAGTGTACTTATTTCAATGTCAACATTTTATACCAACAAAAAAAGTCAACATTTTAATATCTATATAATTTTTTTTTATCTATTAGTCTATTCTACACAAAAGCACACGCACGCGCGCATGCGCATATGTGTATATATAATATATATAAAAATCAAAATACCATTTTGTGTCACTTTCTATTCCTTCGCATAATAATGACCACCCAAGAATATCCATTTAGGCCTAAACCTAGTATTAAAATGTTAACTCTATTCTAAACTTTCTAATTTTGTCAATGCAGTTCTAAATATTTACGCAAAATTTCAATACAATCTTTCTGATTATTAATGTTGGAAAACGTTGACGTGATCTGCGTATTATGTCAGTTTGAGTATTGTTTTCTATGTCAGCATGCCATGTAACGCGATTACCGATAATTAGGTTTCGCATTAGCAATCTTAGCAATAGCTAGCCACAAAAAGGATTGTATTTGATTTTCGTGTAAAATTATAGAATTGGATTGACAAAATTGAGAAGTTTATAACTAAATTGAAATTTATATAATATGTTAAGAATTGATTTTGTAGAGAGGCGTAAGAGCAACACGCATGGCCATGGAGTGTGCTCGGCCTCGCCTAATTTTCTACTCAATAAATTATTAAGGGGATGCATGACACCTGCCTATTTCTGTTCTAGAAACAAATTTTCTATTCCAGACCTGTTTCTGGAATAGAAATTCGTTTGATAAACTTATTCCGCTTTTCTATTTCTGGAATAGATTTCTATTCAAAAAATAGGTTTGGAATATAAATCAGAAATATAAATTTTCTACTTCTCTATTTCTGGAACATAAATGAAAAATAAAATTTTTTCTCATCGTTCGTCAACCAGGTCCTTCATCCGTTGCCGCCAACCACCGTTTGTCGATCGCTAGCCGCCCACCGACCCTCGTCGCCGATCGCCGCCGCCGGTTGCCGGCCGTCGATCGCCGGCCATCGCCGCCGCCGCCGCCGTCGGTCGCTGGCTGCTGGCTGCCGGTCGCCACCGCCGCCACCGTTCGTCATCGCTATTTGCCGGTCCGTCGCTGCTGTCGCCGTCCGTCACCGCTATCTCGCGACCCGCGCCGTCCGTCCCCACTATCCGCCGATCCGCCGCCATCCGTCCTCGCTATCCGCCGATCCACCGCCGTCCGAAATGAAGAAATTTTGTGTCGTTATCAAACAAATTTCTATTTTTAGAGTAGAAATTTTGTGTCGTTATCAAACGGTTTTTTTTTTCTTAGAAACTCTTATAGAAATAGAAATAGAAAAATCTATTTCTATTCCATAAATTATTTCTGAAACAGAATAGTTGTCATGCGCGCCTTAAGCTTTTCCTTTTATTGAGAGAGCTCTCGATGTATTATTTTTATTTTGTCATATGTATCCAACTTTATGCTCGCACAACGCGCGTTCATCATTAGTTTCCTTATAGTTAGAATATACAAAAGTTTAAAGCTACCGACCCCATTCATTTCATCAAAGCAACCATCCACTTAATTATCTAATATATAATATTTAATCATCAAATTTACCCATAGAAAATGTTAAAATAGTGTCCACGAGGCAGTTATTAGGCTCATTAAATCGCTTTAGAAATTCAAAATTTATTGTGTGAAGTAAGTGGCTTTGTAAAAATGTGCACATTTTCAAGAAGTTTCGAAAATTGTCATTTCCACTCTTATAGTTTAATTTGTCTAGTGACCAAAAAGCACGCATCAACAAAATCAGTTACACATCTAATATGCCTATTGTCTTCACTCAATTAGATGAATACGTAATCAATTTCATCATATATCGAGATCCACTTCAACTCTTCGCGAGAGATATTTTCGTATGTATAACGGCAAGCATACATGTAAATAGTGCCTCAAGAGGCGAAGATTTTAGAATATTTATGCTCACTACAAATATTAAGCTTTGAAAATATTAATTGTAACAGCAAAGAGGGTTTTCAACGTTTCATCGGTGTCGAGTGAGGGGGTGACAATGATTGATAGTCTCCAGGGGGCGATGGCTCTATTGCCCAATCACTTCCTTAGTCTCTCAAATTTTATTTTTTTCTGGGGTTAATTTTGGCGCAACAAATCGAGATTAAAAGAATCAATTAGAGGCGATCAGTAGCTGCCAAGCTCGCTCTTGTATCGGAGGTAAATGGATGGATTGGAACAATACTCTCACATGCGTGAAAAAGCCCGACCCACCATCTTTAGCCCAAGCCCAATCCGGTTTGAAAATTACTGAATAAATTTTAAAAAATAGACATGTTTTTTTTTTTTTTGGTCTGTGAAAAAAAATTAAAAATAAAAAAAAAATAAAAAAAAAATAAACATGTTCGAAGCAACACATAGGTCTAATGTGTTGGGAAAATATTGGGCATGTCTTGTGTGCCATCGTGGCAAACAAGAAGTCCCTTCCTTGTTGGGAGAAAATATTGGGTGCGTCTGGTGCTCCAGCGTGGCAAACAAGAACGCGGTAGGAAGGCGACACGTGTCCTGATGGGGCCCACAATCCGGACTGACATAGCAGGACGTTCGTGAGGGGAGAAAATGGCGCCATTTTGAAATTTTTCGCTCCTGTAGCTGCAGCAAAAGGACGATAGACCCTCTACTTTCTTCACGCCTCTCCTCTCCCTTCAAAATTTCAGGTTTCCTCTCTCTCCGGCGCTCGCTCGCTCTCTCCGGCGCTCGTGCTCGTGCTATATTTGAGCGGACGTCGCTGGCAAGGCTCCTGCTCCCGTCGACGTCCGCCGCAAGCTCGCTCGACCTCACCTCCATCTTCACCGTCACTCTCGGCCTCTCCCTCACTCCCGCTCTCCCTCCTTCGATCTTCCCCCGCCTAGCGCTGCCCCTCCGTGGATCACGCTCACAGCCGTGCCGTTCAAGAATTCGAACCCCCCGAAGTTGGTGTTCCGGAGGACGGCCTCCCCAACCGGCGACGCGGTCGAGGGAGCTGAGAAGGAGGCCGCGGTGGAGTAGTCGAGGGACTTGACGTCGACGCGGCGAAGCCTGAGCTCGGGGCTCTTGACGCGGACGGTGAGGGCGAACCCGAGGAAGGCGGCGCGGAGGATGACAATTGGGGCGAGGGCGTAGACGAAGCACTTGCTGCTGCTGCGCCTCTGGTTGCAGCGAGGCGGCGGCTTGGCGAAGTGGGCGAGCTCCACGTCGTCGCTCCGGAGGCGGGTCCGAAGGGCACGATTGGGCTGGTCGGATCTTCTTTAGGCATCGCGAAAGTCGGGGTTCAAGCGAATGCGAGAGAGCACGGGTCACTGTTCTTGATGGTGGTGCTTTCGCTTTTCTTTTTGGGTTTGCGGGATGATTGCTATCGTGTTCATACGATTCAAGAAATCATGGAAAGAGAGCTTTTAAAGGCATATAATACTATATCTGGTCTATCTTCCTCTCCAAATCTTTTTCTTGCTGCTTCTCGTTCTTTTTCAATCTATATCTGGGATAGCAAATTGGATCATGTCTCCGGAGATCATTTCCGATCAATTTCGCTCGAGGCTCAATCTTTATCACCGGAGGAGGTGTCCAGATTGATGCAGATAAATGGGCAATGATCTGAGTCTTTGAGTTCTGCAGCATTTTGCGACTGCATGTGTGGCTTGATCTCTTTTACTTTGCGCCTTATGTGGGTTGTTCCATGGATTACTTAACCCACAGGGCCAAAAACATGGATGTATCATCCTAGAACGCCCCTGGAGAAAATGACATAAAACACCTACTAGTCCATCCTTCTGTTGACTTAAAAGAATATGCCATGGTCCTTAAAACAAGTAACCATGCTTTCGGAAACATATAATTAGCAATCCAGAGTTGTTTTGCTTTCCCATGGTTTAGTTCATTTAGATTGGAACATAAAAATTTAGTAGGGGTGACTTGATTAGGCCAATCTCAAACTTTACCTATCCGAGATAGAAAATGTTAATCAAGCACCCACATGTTTTTCCTCGCTTTCACCACCAGAATGTATTGTATTGGCTCCAAACCATTTCAATCTGGTCGGCATCTTCTAAGAGAGAATGCAGAAATTTCTGGAAGCCCAAATCCAGCTTGATGCACAACAGGGACGCTAAACATCATTGTTTATGTAGGGACATGCCTCCACAAACAGAGAATGCCAGTCTAAAAAATTGTGGGCGATCTTCTCTGTTGCTTTTCCCATTTTGTGGGGAATGATGTTTTTCAAAGACAGTGGGCTGCAATTCAAGGGCTTGCTAAGCAGAACAAAGGTCAACTTGAAGAAGTTGGTTGTGGAAATTGGGACTAGAAATGTCAGCCACGTAATTGGCCATTATGAATATCTCAGCCATATGCGTTAAACCTGTAATTTTATGGGTAGTTCTCAACTAAACTGACGTATATCACATATATCTAATATCTGGTTTTAAACCAGATTACTATTCAGATTCCCCCATATGTGCACGTTATGTTGGTATTCATAAACACTGTAATTTTCTAGAGACAAATCCTTCAAGAGGTGAAGTTGAACAAGGGGGCGGTGGCAAAGGAGGAAACTCCCGACAAAGGAAAAACTGTTCCTATGGTTGAGGGAAGAGGCGCAAGGCCGCTCGATGTGCTTTGGTTTTGAAGCCCTGCACTCTGTCAAGCTGACACTTGAAATTTCGAGTGAGTGACTACCCATCTGCTCTTCTTCCTCCACCCTCTGCTGCCGTCGATCTTGCCTCGGGCTTTAGCACCTTCCTACGCCGCCTCGAACGCCCTGCGCGGGTCATCACCGGCGGAGGCAAAGAGCGACAGCGACAGAGCAGCACAGCACAGACCCACTCAGACCCAGCTTTCACACGGTCTCGCACGTCCGACCGGCAAAAACCTCGGACGACACACAGGAACACATCAATTCCCTCAGTGAGTGACCTGTGCTCTCTCGCATTCGCTTGAACTCCGACTTTCGCGATGCCTAAAGAAGATCCGACCAGCCCAATCGTGCCCTCCGGACCCCGCCTCCGGAGCGACGACGTGGAGCTCGCCCACTTCACCAAGCCGCCGCCTCGCCGCAACCAGAGGCGCAGCAGCAGCAAGTGCTTCGTCTACGCCCTCGCCCCGATCGTCATCCTCCGCGCCGCCTTCCTTGGGTTCGCCCTCACCGTCCGCGTCAAGAGCCCCGAGCTCAGGCTTCGCCGCGTCGACGTCAAGTCCCTCGACTACTCCACCGCGGCCTCCTTCTCAGGCCGTCCTCCGGAACACCAACTTCGGGGGGTTCGAATTCTCGAACGGCACGACTGTGAGCGTGATCCACGGAGGGGCAGCGCTGGGCGGGGGAAGATTGAAGGAGGGAGAGCGGGAGTGAGGGAGAGGCCGAGAGTGACGGTGAAGATGGAGGTGAGGTCGAGCGAGTTTGCGGCGGACGTCGACGGGAGCAGGAGCCTTGCCAGCGACGTCGGCTCAAATATAGCACGAGCACGAGCGCCGGAGAGAGCGAGCGAGCGCCGGAGAGAGAGGAAACCTGAAATTTTGAAGGGAGAGGAGAAGCGTGAAGAAAGTAGAGGGTCTATCGTCCTTTTGCTGTAGCTACAGGAGCGAAAAATTTCAAAATGGCGCCATTTTCTCCCCTCACGAACGTCCTGCTCAGTCAGTCCGGATTGTGGGCCCCATCAGGACACATGTCGCCTTCCTACCGCGTTCTTATTTGCCACGCTGGAGCACCAGACGCACCCAATATTTTCTCCCTTGTTGGAACGCGACTCCTGTCGCATGGGGACCCACGTTGTCGAGCCATTGAAAGCTCCTTTCCTTTTTCTCTCTCTCTCTCTTGCCTTCCCCTTCAAGTTCACGCTCTATCTTCTCTCCTCTCTCCCCTCTTCCCTACACGCTCTTTGTCTCACTCGACTCTCTCTCTCTCTTCGCCGCCCCCTCTCAACTGAGCCCTCGCTTGACCAACGAACCACCACGGCCGACCGACGAACTTCGCAACAGCGGAGGTTGAGGCCGCGCGGTGGTTCGTCAGATGAGGATTCAGTCATGACTCCGAGGGAGGCGGGAGGGAGGGAGAGCAGTCAGAAGGGGGCGGCGATTCAGTGACGGCAGCGCCGGAGGGGCGGCACGTGGCTCGTCTCACGAACCACCGCGCGGCTCTGCCTCGAGGTTGCCTCCGCCGTCGCGAAGTTCGTCGGTCAGGCACCGTGGCTCCTCAAAAAACCATTGTGCGGCCTCCACCTCCGCTTCAAAAGGCCGCCTCCACCGTCACGAAGTTCGTCGGTCGGCCGCGGTGGTTCGTCGGTCGAACGAGGGGGCAGCGAAGACGGAGCGTGCACTGCAGAGGAGAGAGAGAAAAAGAGGAAAGAAGAGAGAGGAGCTTTCAATGAGACAATGACGTGACAATTTGGGTCCCACACGTGTCGTGTTCTTCAGGGCTTTCTTGTTTGCCATATTTTCTCAATGAAAACCTGCTCTTCAAGCTAGGAAATTTTCAAACTTCACCAACTTACTTCACCCATTTTCCTTAGTATCCAGTCCGCTAGCTCAATCAAAGGCAACCAAAATTCTATCATTTCATTCAAAAAAATCTAATGACCAAAGTAGACGAAAACATCTTAAAATCGTTTTATATTCGACTTATTAAACTCGGGCTCGAATAGCTAGATTTCGTACCAGGTACGAGCTTCTATAAGAAAATTAATACTCTTTCGTGCTCGAATTGAGTTTAGAGTACCGTGCTTCGAAGTCTAGTCAAATTCGACCTGATTGCACCCCTATCTCGAGCAAAGCCGCATGGGATCCACGCCAATGGACATCGGCTCGGCATCCGGATGGAGCGGACGTGCACCGGATCGTCGTCCCGATTATATTCCCGAAGCCAAGGAATCGAATCAAAGCGAGGACGAGGAAGAAAAAGAGAATCGAGGTTCTAAATTTTTCCGGCGCCCGCCAGTAAACGCCAGCCACAAAAAAGAATCCGCACATGAACCCAGACAAGTACCCCCCACTGAAAAGGACAACTTTGCCGTCAGACACCACCAGCAAATCGCTTGTTCTCTTCTCCTCTGTCGGTTCTCAATAATGTCCTTGACTCCTTGTTCTTGAGCCGACCGACGACGCTCGCTGCGACCGGGGAATCTCGATGGCGTCGTCAGCAGCAGCTCCTCCTCCGCTCAAGCAGCTCTTCCTCCTCCTCTTGCTCTCCTTCGTCGCTGGCATTCCCGTTTCGAGTCCCGCCGCCGCCGCCGAGCCCGTCCTCCCGGAAGAGTCGCTGCCCGCGAGATCCGGCTACCTCCCGGTGAGCCCCACCTCCGGTTCGGCCATCTTCTACGCTTTCTACGAAGCCCAGCGACCCACCACGCCGCTCTCGCAGACCCCGCTCCTGATCTGGCTCCAGGGCGGCCCCGGCTGCTCCTCCATGATCGGGAACTTCTACGAGCTCGGACCCTGGCGCGTCAGCTCGGTCGCGCATAACGCCGAGCGCCTGGTGGTCGAGCCCAACCCTGGCTCCTGGAACCGCTTGTTCGGCCTCCTCTTCCTCGACAACCCCATCGGCGTCGGGTTCAGCGTCGCCGCCTCCCCTGAGGAGATCCCGCGGGACCAGTTCACCGTCGCGAAGCACCTCTTCGCGGCGATAACCGCGTTCGTCGAGCTCGACGGCGCTTTCAAATCCCGCCCCATTTACGTCACCGGCGAGAGCTACGCGGGGAAGTACGTCCCCGCGATCGGGTACTACACGCTGAAGTGGAATGCGGAGCTGCCGCCGTCGCAGCGCCTGAATCTAGCGGGGGTCGCCATAGGCAACGGCCTGACGGACCCGGCGACCCAGGTGGCGACGCACGCCGTGAACGCCTACTTCTCCGGCCTGATCAACGAGGGCAAAAATCCGAGCTCGAGAAAGCCCAGTGGGAAGCCGTCAAGCTCACCGAGACGGGGAATTGGAGCCAAGCGACGGCCGCCCGAACCGGGGTGCTGAGGCTCCTGCAGAACATGACGGGACTGGCCACGCTGTACGACTTCACTCGGAAAGTTCCGTACAACACCGAGTGGGTGACCCGGCTCCTGCAGCAGCCGGAGGCGAAGCGGGCGCTGAAGGCCAACGAGTCGATCGTCTTCGACGAGTGCAGCGACGCGGTCGGGGCGGCGCTGCACGACGACGTGATGAAGAGCGTGAAGTACATGGTGGAGCATCTGGTGGAGAACAGCCGGGTGCTGCTGTACCAGGGCCACTTCGACCTGAGGGACGGCGTGGTCTCGGTCGAGGCCTGGGTGAAGACGATGCGGTGGGGAGGGATCGAACAGTTCCTGTCCGCGGAGCGGAAGGTGTGGCGGGTGAACGGGGCGCTGGCCGGGTACGTGCAGAGGTCGGGGAGCCTGAGCCAGGCCGTGGTCCTCGGGGCCGGCCACCTCGTGCCCACCGACCAGCCGCTGAGCGCGCAGGTCATGATCGAGGACTGGGTTCTGGAGAAGGGGTTGTTCGCCGGTTCGGAGGAGGATGAGCGTCCGGCGAGAAGGCATCGACTGGCAATTTGATTCGGTTGGTCGTCATCCTTGTTGTTGTCGTTGCTGTTGTGCCCCTTGTATGAATCGTTTTATTTTCTCGGAAAAGGCCTGAATGATGATGGGCAGGATGTTGGAGTCCACGAAGATGGGATTGCTCATATTAGAATAAATTCCACTGGTTTACCTATGCTGAATTGGTGTACATAAAATTGAATTTTGGCGAACTTTTTTCCCCACTTTTTTGGGTTAAGAGTTTGTTTAGTAAGAGCACGTGTTGATATGATTTGAAATTTGAAATCGGATGCATTCTCAAAAAGTTGCTTCCCTCAAAATCAGAATATATTTATCATATCCAAAGTACGATTAATGACACTTGGCATATTGTCGTCATATATTTTTCAATAACTTTATCATAAAATTCTGTCACAGAAACAAAGCATTGTAGTTTCCGTTGTAACTCGCCTGGAAGGAACAACCGAAACAAGAGGATGTGACTCTTGATTAGTCTTTACTCTTTAGCTCCATATAATCCAGCATTGCATAATTGTTTTTTGGGACTTGACTTGATTTCTTTCAGTCAAGAATTGTCTAGAGCGCGATTATAAACAAATTACATGATTTCAAATTCCAATTCAAATATGTAGTCATTTGTAACTTCAACCCTCTTAGAATTGAAACATGTTTCTTCAAATAATGAGCTTTACCCTCGATTCCATCTCCAAACTTCATAAATTCTCACGAAATCAAAATAAATACAATTATAAACAATTAGATGTGAGCAATTTTAAGTGATTGGATTAATTCGATCCGATTACATGTTCACATTTACATAATAACGGATTTCAACAACCCAAGGGATGCACATTGCTTGAGCCTGAGGGGGAGTGGGATCTTCTGCTACTGTAAAGTCGGATGGAAACCCCCACAAAGTTCTGAGAAAAGTAATCAAATGCTTAATCTTCTTCCAATAGAATGTGCTTTTCTCTTTACACTGCGCAAAATTCAAGAAAAGACAAGTGTCCAGAGTAAAAAGTGAGATCAATTTTCTCGAATACACGGGTGCCATAATTATAACAAAATGTGGACGTACTTAAAATTACAAATATTCTCTTATACTTTCCCAAAAGACATTTCCAGGTAAAAATGATATCATTTCTCAAAACACGGACAGTTTAATTATAACAAAATTTGGACGTGCTTAAAATTACAAATATCAGACACATTTTAGGGGAGGGGGGAAATATCAAAAGCTCACGATAATTTCGAGCACTTTCGAGCTCCCACTCCACTACCGCGATTCATCTCTTTCTCCCTCCTCTGCAACGGACCGGGGGGAACTCGCGAACGAAACGCTCGTAAGCCATCACTTCCCTTCTTCTTCTTCTTCTTCGTTCCCTGCAACTTCCGTTCGCATTGCTCTGCTCTTCCGCCGGTTTCCGATGAGACGAGCTGTCGTTTCCATTCGATTCGCTCCGGTTGAGCTCGGGGAACTCGAGGGAAGGAACGTCGCGTGGCTGTTCGACTGAAAAAGTTCGCGTTTTTCCTTCTTTCGGTTCCCCCCCGGCGTTCCCTGTCATTTTGATGCCGTTTTGCTTTTCCAACCGGGGCTGGCCGTGGACGTCGGTGACGGAGCTGATATCTGTTTTTGAATTGCCTCAGTTGGGTTGATTTCTAGTGCAGCGATTGTTTTGTCGTCAATCGTCATCGCGTCGTGTGCTTTTTTGGCTTCTCTTGATTGATTGGAACCTCTGCAACTGTGTGTCTGCGCCAGATGTGTCGCGTCGACCGAGATTATTCTGCCGGAAGGTCTTACGGGGGCGCGTAGGATTCGATTGTTATGCGGCGACCTGCGTTTCTCTTAGATGAGAATCCAGCGGCTGCTCGTGAACTTGCGCGGCAGCCTTCCCGGACAGCTTGTCATGGATCATCTCACTCTGCGGCCGCCACATGCCGGGATTGTGTCCCACTACTTGCGCCGGCTGCATTCGTGCCGCCGTAGCTGCATCTATGTTCCGGGCCGCCGTTTGAGTTCTCGGGTCGTCGTAGCTTGCGGCGACGGTGGAATTCACGATCTCATTGAGGATGATTGGGATGGGAAGGATTCCGGCGCGAAACTTGAGGATGAATTCGATCCCTTCTCAGTGTGCAAGAAATACCCATCCATCATCATTGGCAGTTCGCCGACGATAGAGCTGTATGACGGGACGGCATCTTTCTCTTCTGCAGCAACCCAAAGTTGCTGGGGATTTCCCCCCGCTGCTGTCGATGCGGATTGGGGTGTTCCTAATAGACTCTGCAATGCATGGTCCTCCTTGTCTGTCTCTCTCGAAGAGGAAAAGTCTTTGTCACAATTGCCAATGGAAGAAAGCGTTGCAAGTTTGCTACCTGATGAGCCCATGCCTGTGGAAATTGGAAGTTTGGATAGCTCAGTAGTTGAGGAGGAATCTTTGGACAAAGTGGATGCTGAATCAGATTCAGTTGCTGCATCGGTTGAGATGATTCTCGACAGACCGATCAGTTCCTTACCTGGATTGACTAAGAGGCAGTGCCATCTACTAGAAAAGAATGACTTTCACACGGTGTGCCCCTCAAGATCATGTAAAATTTGATTTTCTTCTAGCTTTTATTCATGAAATGAAGCATGCATTTTCACTGCTCTTTTTGTTTCCTTGTAGATACGAAAACTGCTAAACCATTTTCCAAGGACTTATGCTGATCTTCAGAATGCACATATTGGAATTCAGGATGGACAATACTTGATCTCGGTTGGCAGGATTTTGTCCTCCAGGTAATTCCAGTTTTTCATCGTTTTGTGGCCTATTGACATAGGCGTTCTAGGCGCTAGTCCAGTTTCTCTGATGAGGGAAGTGATGATGCGCATTTTGCCATCTGGCTGAGTAAATTTTCACTTTTAAGTGTTGTGCATCAACACATTTGATGAAAATGATCATATCATTTGCAATCAGTCTAGCCATGAAATGTGGATAGCTGCATATAATTGTTTCGTTTAACCCTTAAGGGGGAAAAATGGAAGATGGGGAACTTAATTAGAAATTTTTGTGATTAATGGGACAGAAGATACTGACTTCAGTCCGATTTCTGTTGGCAATTCTTGCAAATAGTGCAAGCATGTTGGCCTTTTATGTACTAATGAAATCAGTTTATCAGGTGACAAAATCTGTTGTTGATTTGTGATCATCCACTTTGTATTTTCTTCACTACTAGTTTTTGTAGTTTTCTGGAGTTTCCTAACTAAAGTTTTGGCTACTGCAACCGCTCTATTATTATTTTTTTCCTGGAGCAAGGATATAAATATGTCTGACGATATTCTACACATTTTTCTTGCTGTTCTTATTAACATTATCATTCTGTAAAACTTGAATGCATGTGGCTCCAGCAGTTAAATATGTTGAAACCCCCTTTCTACTAATTTGTACTTGCTCCTCTCCTTTTTTCCGGATCTATAGCAGCCTCGGCTGTTGGTATTTTTCTTTTGAAAGATTGCATTGGCTATTTAATTTTTGAAATAGGATAAGGACGTTTTTATATGACTAAGCCTTACCCATTCTCCACAGAGGAATCAGAGCAGGCTCTTCATTTTCGTTTCTAGAGGTGGTTGTAAGTTGTCAGATCGCTGATGATAAATCAACTTGGGAGCATATGAATGGTGATCTAGATGAGAAGGAGAAAAAGACAATCTATCTGCATCTGAAGAAATTCTTTCGTGGTACTCGTTTTACTAGTCAATCTTTTCTAAGAATCCTTCAGGAGAAGCACAGAGTTGGGGACATTGTGTGTGTTAGTGGCAAGGTTAGTATACGCATAAATGTTTTGATTTTGCAATCTGAGAATCTAAAAATTCATTTTGGAAAACGTTGGTTCTTCATTTTTCCAATTAGTTTGGCCGTTTTCTCAAATTGTGCAGTACACTTCATATTTGTTTACCAATAGATATGGTGAATTTCATGAATTTGCATTGCTGAAGCTATATGTTGTCAATGTTTTAAATCTTTGAAAGACAGTCATGCATCCTAGTTTTGGTCAATTTGCCTTGTGATAAATTGCATACACTCTTCAGCCTCTTCTTTTCTAGCTTTTATTTGATAGATAGGTGGATGGAATAATAATCTGCATTTTCCGACAAATGTGTTGCCAGTTAAAATAATCTGCATATTCTTGCAACTGTAATGCCAAATCCATTATGCTTGTCTTGAACTTCTGTTTTTCCTCCCTCATTTGTTCTCAAACAAAAACTTCTATTTGAATTCGTGCGTGAAGATATTTTTAGATGGTAACATATTTCGAGAACTGAATAATAAGCTGTTTCTTGTCTAGAAATTTTGAGCAGCACTTTTCTCCGTTTAGGTAAAATCTATGAGTTCTGAAGATCATTATGAAATTAGAGAATATCATATTGACGTGCTTGAAGATGAAGAGGACTCCTCTCTCTGCACTGCCGGGAGGCCATACCCTATATACCCTTCAAAAGGTGGCTTAAACCCTACCTTTATTAGGGATGTTATTCAAAGGTGAGTTCTTCCTAAAATGTCATTGCTCAATACTGGATTTCATCACGCACTTCTACTTGCATAGAACCATCTTGTTTTCTTCCCTATATATTACTTTGTCTGCATTGCTATTTAGACAAAACCAGTCTCTGTAAATGGACATATCCCCTGTATTATCACAGTAATATACAATTTTGCTCTATCTGTGTGCATAATCTTATATGCATCTTGTGTATGCAACTTTTATTGTGCCAGAGCTTTGCAAACCTTGTCTTTTGGCGTGGATCCTATTCCAAAAGATGTCACTCAGGAACTTGGAATTTTAGGTCTTCGTGATGTAAGTGGTCTGTCCTTTTCGTTTGCTTCATTTCCAGAGATTTTTTCTTACCTCAAACATACGTTTTCTAACTTTTGAGTGTGCAGCTAATCTACTAATAAGAATCTTCTTAACTCCATCCCTTGCCATTAGTAAATAATAAAATAAATAAAGGATCTGGCACAAAAAGATTAAGCGACAGCTAGGTTATTTATGCTACATGTTAGTGGATAGCTGATATGTTGCCACATAGGCCTTGACCTGTATGCCATCTACATCCTTGCCATTTAGTTGCTGGAACTCCCTCTTCTAAGAACTGGCTTGTCTTCTCTTGGATTGATTTGGGAAAAGTTGAGTCTCTGTAGGTAGATAGGCTTCTTTTCAATCACTAACTAATGTGAGACCATCTCAGGAAAGGGAAAGCCTCTAAATAATGTGGTCTTGTTCCTGCTTTTTTCTTATTCTCTGTTTTACAATTATTTGTGCGTTTGAGGTTCACCTTAGTGCACCCTGAACAATTTATCTTCCCAATAAGTGAATTGGTCTATCATGCATTGGAAATTTCAACCTTATTGAAGAGTTCTTTTGATGTTATGTCTGAATTTATGTTAGATTAAAAAGAGTGCCTATAAGATGGATTTCTGTTTGATCTTGTATGTCAGAATTAATGCTGGGCCAAAATTAACCTGACAACAATATCTGATCTGATGTACTTAAAAAAGGGGCGGATAAACTCAAGAGGAAGTGCTTATAAAAGATGCTACTAAGAAAATGGGTCTAATTGTAAAAAAGGGGAAAAAGGGAAGTGACTTGCTTGAAGTCTTGGAGGTTGACTTTATATTACTCTTTTTATATGGAGATGGACATCCAAACTCTCCACAAACAGTTAGTTTTGTCATTTTTATTGAGAAAGTTGAGGTAAGGGAATGGGACTTAAGACAAGAAAAGATGACCTTAATACTGTAGTCTGTCATCTGGTAATATGATGGCATTGCCAGAAATTTAAGTCTTGCAATGCTTCCATGAAGGTGTTCATCTGAAGCATTTTATCTACTATCATTTATTGGTTTTCTTGTAATACACAGGCATACATGGGAATTCACCAGCCAAAGAATATATTTGAGGCTGATTCAGCTCGCAAAAGGCTGATATTTGATGAGTTTTTTTACCTGCAGGTAAAAGAGCTCTTTTGCATATGCTTTTATGAACAAAAGATGACTATTCCTGTTCTTGCTTAGTTTTAAAATCTCAAGATCTTCTCTGAAAGAACTGATATGAGAATATTGTCAGGACTCTATGTACTTAGGCTGATTTGTCATATGAGGAGATTAAAGTGGGCATTGGCTTTTCTTGAGAGCACTCATTAAACTCCAATTTCGTTTCCATTTCATCCATAATTTACTGGAGAACATCTAGAAAAAGTAATTTCGTGATGCTAGTGGGAGGGGAGAGGAGGCAAATATAGAGTTTGTGGGATATCAATTTGTATGGCTAGTGCTATAATAATCAGCAGAGCTGTAAGTTTGCATTTTCTATGATCTAAGTCACTCTGGATGTGGGACCAGACAAAAGTTATGGTTAAACTGAAATGCTATATTGGCCTCCTTCAATGCAAAGGATCAGGTGCCCTGAATGATTTCTCAGTCAGAGAGCTTTCTAAATATGGTGTAAGAGGTTATACTGATACAGTTATATGGTGTAATAAGAGCAGGCATCTTTTTAGCATGATCCTCTGCTAATTTGTCTGACAGTTTCAGTGGATTTTTACTTTGGCTCCATTCCTTGCTAAAGATCCTTCTTTTATATTCTGACCACAAGTTATTTATCCATGCACAAATCATGTCCAAACTTAATTTCTTAATCATTAACTGAATCTTCTGACAGTTGGGACGCTTATTCCAAATGCTTGAAGGTCTTGGTACAGAAATAGAGAAAGTTGGGTTGCTGGACAAGTACAGAAAACCTGAAATGAGCTCCACATATGTTAAGGAATGGTCCAGTCTTGCCCAAAAGTTTTTGAAGACTCTTCCATATGACCTTACAACTAGTCAGCTAAGTGCTGTTTCCGAGATCATATCAGATCTAAGGAGACCTGTTCCCATGAATAGGCTCTTGCAGGTTAGGGTTTGTTTAAACAAACATCATTATGATCTTCACCTTTTCTAATTGTCAATTGGTAATTTTTGTGACCTGTGATTCATCTGAATGATTGTGCACACTCAGATTTCTTGGCTTAGCTAACCATTTTCTGCAATTTAAAGTTTTTTCTGCATTAAAGTTGGAGGCCCTGTGTTGGTATGCAAGGCCGTTGTATATATTTGCCATCTGCTGAAGGTCGTTCAAAGTAAAACCAGTAATTGGCATACAGCCTCTACAATTTAGCTTGCTCATGCTCAATTAAAATGTTCCTTTTCAGGGTGACGTGGGATGTGGCAAAACTGTTGTAGCTTTTTTGGCTTGCATGGAAGTAATTGGCTCGGGATATCAGGTTGGTTCTCCACCATATCTTTTCATGTCAAGATTTTGCTTATCTTTGAATGTGAAACTTTCCTTTTGTAGCCCACCTAAGATGGATTTAGTTTTTAATATAGTTTATGTTCATAGTGTCACAAAGCTGATTAGAGAACCCGTAGCAAGTAGAAAGAGAGAAGAAAGAGAGAAGGAATAGAGAGAAAGAGGAGGGGGAGAACGTAAAAGAAACAAAGAGAGGGCTGTAGTTTTCTGCGTAATAGAAACCTTACACCCATTGTGTTTATATTAAATATAAATTGTATATGACCATAATACCCTTATGTAAGTAAAAGAGAAATAAAACTCTAAAAAATAAAAATAACTCAATTAAAGTAACTTAACACTCCCCCTCAAGCTGGAGCATATAGGTCACCCATGCCCAGCTTGGAACAACCAGCAACAAAAGCAGGACGAAATAATGTTTTGGTGAACATATCAAGAAGCTAATCTCTAGAGGCAACACAAGGAGTAGCGACCAACTTCTTCACAGCATTACAAACAAAGTGACAGTCAACTTCTATATGCTTAGTTTGCTCTTGAAAAACAGGATTCCAAGCAATATAAATAGCTGCTTGATTATCACACATCATATCAATTGGTTGATTAATAGAAAATCCAAGCTCTTGGAGAAGAGATTTCAACCACAACAATTCGGCCACAGTATGTGCCATAGCATGATATTCAGCCTCCGCACTAGACCTCACAATAGTAGTTTGTTTCTTGCTTCTCCAAGTAACCAAATTACCACCAATAAAGGTGCAATACCTAGTTGTAGACCGTTGATCATACGTTGACCTAGCCCAATCAGTATCGAAATAGCCAACAAGAGTGGAAGAACCGTTAGGTTTATAAATTAGTCCCTTACCAGGAGAGCTTTTAAGATATCGAAGAATGCGACAGACAGCATCCCAATGAGCCTTCTTAGGTGACTCCATAAACTGACTCACCACACGAATAGCAAAAAAAATATCAAGACGTGTAACAGTAAAATAAATTAGTTTCCCAACTAGACGTCGATATTTTTGCTTGTCTTCAATTTCATTTCCATCATCAACTCCAAACTTTTGATTTGGATCCATAGGAGTATCGATTGGCTTGGAAGCTAGTGTACCAGTCTCAGACAAAAGATCAAGAACATACTTTCGTTGAGACAAATTAATACTTTTTTTACTTCGTAAAACTTCAATACCCAGAAAATATCTAAGGGTTTCCTAGTCTTTAATTTGAAATTGCTGCTAAAGAAAGGACTTAACCTCAGAAATGCTGGTCACATCACTACCAGAGACAATTATATCATCCACATATACCACAAGAATGACCACCCCCGATTCCTTCTTGCGAACAAAAACAAAATGATCTGAATAACATTGGTGGAAACCACATCTAGAAATTACCGAACTGAATTTTTCAAACCATGCTCTTTTAGACTGTTTCAACCCATAAATGGCCTTATGTAGCCGACATACTTTACTACGATTCTCCCCCTCGAGCAACATACCCAGGAGGTTGCTCCATATATACTTCTTAAGACAAATTGCCATAAAGAAAAGCATTCTTGACATCCAATTGATATAATGGCCAATTGAAATTCACAGCAAGAGAAATAATAACACGAACAGAATTGAGATGTGCCACAGGGGAAAAAGTCTCAAAATAATCCACTCCATAAGTTTGAGTAAAACTTTTAGCAACGAGCCGAGCTTTAAGATGCTCAATTGAGCTATCTGGATTGTACTTGATAGTGTACACCCAACGACACTTTACCACATCTTTCCCAAGAGGAAGATCAACTAATGACCACATTTGGCGAGACGACAGAGCTTCCATTTCCACATCCATAGCTTTCTTCCACTCAAGGCAAGACAAAGCCTTAGTGGTAGAAGTAGGAATTGTGTGAGTTTGTAATGATAGAGCAAAGTCAAGTAATGGAGAAGGAAGATGTGAAAGAGACATAATGCTCAATAGGGTAAGCCAAAGAGGATTTTTGTGTGCACAATTGAGTACCTTTGCGAAGAGCAATTAGAAGATCATCTGGACCAGGAGACAAGGAGGAAGATTGAACGGAGGCCATGGAAGAGCTGGAAATTGGTGGTGGTCGTAGATTGCTTTCGCCGTTGATACACCTGCAAGGGAGGAGGTAGTGGAGAAGAACTAACAGAATCTAAGGGGATAAGATGTGGGACAGGAGGATCAGCTACAATGTCAGTTGAAAACTCTTTACCCTCAGTAGAATAGTATGGTGTGCCCTCGAAAAAAATAATATAAGCACTAACATATTGGGTACAAGTTATTGGATCATAACACCGATATCCCTTTTGTGTACGTGAATACTCAAGAAAAATACATTTAGTGGCACGAGGAGATAGTTTATCAGAACCGGAACGTAGGTTATGAACAAAACAAACACACCCAAAGACGCGCGGGGTAAGAGGAAATAACGGCTTATCAGGAAATATAACACTAATTGGTGACTAATGATTGAGGACAATGGAAGGCATAACATGCGGTAAGGACAGCATCACCCCAAAATGATTTTGGCACACGAATATGAAATAAGAGTGAATGAGAAACTTCTAGAAGATGACGGTACTTTCTCTCGGCCACACCATTCTGCTGAGGGGTATAAATACAACTTGTTTGATGTATAATGCCAAGATTAGAACAAAACAAAGAAATTGATTTCTATGTATATTCTAGAGCATTATCTGTTCGCAAAATTTTAAGGGATGTATTAAACTGATTTGTAACTTCACAATGAAATAATTGGAAAACATGTAAAAATTCAAAACGGTCATGAAGCATATAGAGTCATGTTAAACGAGAATAATCATCCACAAAAGTAACAAAGTACTTAAAACCATTTCTATTAACAATACGAGAAGGTCCCTAGATGTCCGAATGAACAAGTTCAAGTAAAGTAGATGCACGAGAATCATTATGACTAGGAAAAGAACTACGATGATGTTTCCCAAGTTCACAAGCTTCACACTCGAGTAGAAATTGATTTACACTTGGGAATTATTTGTTGCAACTTAAATAAAGATAAATGCCCTAAACGAGAATGCCATAATAGGGGGTTAATAGAACTAGTAGCTAGACCATTGGCGTCAGCAATAGAGACACCATTTAGACAGTAGAGTCCATCACATTCATGCCCTTCACCAATCATCTTATTTGTTTGAAGGTCCTGAAAAACACAATAAGATGGGTAAAATGTAACTGGACAACTAAGAGTTTTAGTTAACTGACTAATAGATAACAAATTTAAAGGAAGTTGGGGAACATGTAAAACAGAGGACGGATAAGGAAGGTGTAAGTGAAACAGTCCTTGATCCAACCACTTGAGTCGAGGAACCATTAGCTAAAATAACTTCTGATGAAGGACTGGAGTTATGTGGGAAGAAAATAGTTCTTGCTTACTCGTCATATGACTAGAAGCTCCCGAGTCAATGACCTAGGGGGTGCTAGGAGACAAAGTAGAGAAATAGGCCATGTTACCTGTACGTGCAAGAGTGGTAGTGGATGAGAAATTGGAAGCCTATAGTTGTTGGACAAGCTTGATGAGTTGTGCAACCATATCATCTCGAGTTGAAGATTCAGAAGAACTACCCCCGGGTGGGATAGATGGGTTCATGTTGCTGTAAGACACATTTCCAGCGCTCCCTTCAGACACAAAAGCATTTGCAGTAATTAATTGTTGAGCCCACTCAGGCTTGCCATGCTTGGCCCAACAAGTGTCAACAATATGACTAGATTTGCCGTAGTATATACACTAACGACTATCTTGATAAGAATTTTGTCCACTATGTCCACCATCACGACTACGACCTCCTCCAAAACCACGACCTCTATTGGAAAAACCACCACGACCACCACTACTAGCCATAAATGCTGAATTGTCTTTAGATGACATAGAAGACGGAGGGACAATGCGCTGAATTCGACAAAATGCTTCATTTATAGAAGGGACTCTCTCTCCAGCAAGAAGCTGACTCTTCACAGGCTATAAGTTGGCATTCGGGCCAAATAAAAACTTGGCCACTTGAAATTCAGCTCGCTGTGTCTTAAGTCCCTTAAGATCAATAGTGATGGGCTGATAAAGATTAAGTTCTTCCCACATACCTTTCAAAGCACTATAATACTCTCCTAGAGACTTGTCTCCTTGTTTAAAATTAAAGATCTTTTCATATAGTTCATAAATTCTAGACATATTTTTGTCTTGTGAGTAACTCTCCATAAGATCATCCCACACTCCCTTAGCAGTTGTGTGGAACATGACATTAGCAGCGATGGATGGTTCCATGCTATTCCATAACCACACCAAAATTGTATCATTCTCTCTCATCCAATAACTATAGTCTTTAGAATTTTCAGCAGGAGGATTTATAGTAAGATAATGGAGTTTCCCTTTGACATTAATATAGACCTTCGCAGCTTGGGCCCATAACAAGTAATTGGAAGATCCATTTAATTTAATAGTGGTAATTTGAACATTGACACTATCTGTAGAAGCCCTAGTATCACTCATGATGATAATCTCAATATAAATATATATCTACCACTTAATCAAGAAGGTTGAAACTTTAGTGCAAGAAACAAAATAGCAACACTAATGTATAATCAGATGTAATTGGCTCCATCAGTTAACCAAAGGGAACCAGCAAGATCAGTCAACCATAATCAATGAAGTACTTTGATTCTTGAATCCGTTGATCAGTAAGTGTTGTAATCCATGTTACAAATCGAACCTAATGAATCTGATATCTTTTGATCTCATACATATCGAGACTCAAAGAGAAAACCAATAAAAATTGCAACTTTAGGTAGTTGCGCACCAGAGAAGAAGTAGGGTTACTAGGGGACTCTCAAACCAGCAATAAGATCAAGTAATCGAGTAGTTAGATCTGCTTTGATACCATGTCACAAAGCTGATTAGAGAACCCGTAGCAAGTAGAAAGAGAGAAGAAAGAGAGAAGGAATAGAGAGATGGAGGAGAAGGAGAACGTAAAAGAAACAAAGAGAAGGCTGTAGTTTTTGTGTAACAGAAACCCTACACCCATTGCGTTTATATTAAATATAAATTGTATATGACCATAATACCCTTATGTAAGTAAAAGAGAAATAAAACTCTAAAAAATAAAAATAACTCAATTAAAGTAACTTAACATATAGTTTCTCTATCTCATGTCTAGGCAGCTTTCATGGTTCCAACTGAGTTGCTTGCGATCCAGCATCACGAGCACTTGCTTAATTTGCTTGAGAAATTGGACATCGAATCCAGACCTTCTGTTGCTTTGCTTACTGGTGCAACACCTTCAAAACAATCTCGGGTCATTCGTGAGGTATGTATCTGTATGCATTCTCTTCTTTTGTCATTGTTTCCAGTCATGCATTGCTTCTGTTATTGGATTTGCGATTGTTTAACAGGGGCTCCAAACTGGAGAAATATCGATCGTTATTGGAACTCACAGTTTAATAGCCGAGAAGATTGAGTTTTCTGCCTTACGTATTGCTGTGGTGGATGAACAACATCGGTTTGGTGTGGTTCAAAGGGGGAGGTTTAATAGTAAGGTAAATACATATGTTTACATTGTGAATTAGCTATGCAGAAGCTGTGGCTAGATAGGCAGTTAATTCTCTTTGCCTTGTGTACTGGCCACCCCATGTGTCATTCCCTTCCCTTGACTTGGATAAATTTTTTGCGATAGAACATATTGACTAAAAGTTGATTTTCCTTTTCATAGCAGTGATGGGATGTGAAGCTGTACATTTCTTCAGCATCTGATTTTTAGCCTTAGTTATGTTTTATCCTTTGGTTTTTTTTTTCTCTGCTTTTTCTTGGAAGGGGATAATTTTTGCCTTTGGAGGATGACCTCTTAGATTCTCCTTTGAAGAATATGCTCTCTTTTGCTTTGAGTGACTGACTGTCGATTCTTCAGCATGGGATTTCTCAGCATAATCGTAGATATTCTTTTGCACCAAGCAACATGCCAATAACATCTTCCAACAGAAAAAAAATGTGTCAGTTTGGATATGACCAGAGAGTTTATATGTGTGGGCAATCATCCAAAATGCGGAAGCTAGAACACCAAGGGAAAAAGGTGTTATTATTAGGTGAAAGGTAGCATATTTGAGTTTTGGTGGGAACAGGACTCATTGTATACTCAGTTGTCTGTGAGAATTTTAGTTGTTGCATATGTAATATTGGCATTAAATTCTGCCCTTTTAATTCTCTCTGGTTTGGTTCCTTTCTTCTTTAATGACCTTTTACTGGATACTATAACAAGGCTTTGTTGAGGTCTTCTTTGCATGATTGATATTGCTTATGTGCCAAATCAGTGTAATTTATTGAGGGAATGACTCATTTCTCAGTTTTCATCCATCTAAGATCTCTAATGATCTATCTCACAAAATTTGGACCATCAATGGTTTGAACAGTATGATAAATCACGTTATAGAAAATGAAACTATCACCTTTGGACTTTCTCTGAACCAATCATTCTCAGGAATAGGGGCTCCAAATCAGTCAGGATGCTAAACAAATTTGAATCAAAGGTCCATTTCATTTTGATCAGTTGATCGGCCTACAAAAGCATCAGAGCTGTGTAAGAAGTACCAGTATTGGGACTCAGCACTCTGAATTGACAATTTCAACCAGTCCAAAAGATCAGTTCTAAGCCATCGAGTAAGGGAAAAAAGCTTCTTCCTCTCACATTGGACTTAGTGCCAAACCGCTTTGGCCAATAGTGAATAATTATCATGACAGGATATTAAATCTCATTTGAAGTTCAATATTTACATTCTGGGATGTGTTTTACCCTGGTCATTGTTTTAAACCAAGAATGTAAGACGTCCATCCTGGCTTCAGACTGATAATTTAAACCCTGAACACTCTGAATTATCTGATGAATCATATCTTAAGGTTCTGGTTGAAGCTAGAATAGATGGTCAAAGTTTTGGGGAAGATGGAAATTTAATCTTTTTCTTCATCTATTGCTTGTATAGGAGGAAGTTTTGTACTCAATATCACTCTTCAGTAGGAGACCATTGCCTTTTCTTTCCTTATATCCTTTTCAGTCCTTTTTGAAAAAGAGAGGTTGATCAGATTGCATTTCTGCAGTTGTATTATAACTCTGTAAGTTCAAGAACTGCTGCAGCTCATCTTGATGATCCTTCCAAAGGTGATGCTAATATGGCCCCTCATGTCCTTGCCATGTCAGCCACTCCAATCCCCAGGACACTTGCTTTAGCATTGTATGGAGATATGTCCATGACACAGGTGGGTCAATATTTGCTTTGTTAAACAAAAGTATCTGCATGTAATACATGGTTCTGTATCATAATCTAACAAATTGATATACAAGCCAATTGATGGTTTTTCTGGCGTGTACCCTGTAATGATATTTTCCTGTATATAGGTAATTAGCAACTGAATGTTCGGTGGCATCTCATAGTTGGTATTTGGGCATTTCCAGTAGTAAAAATGACAGATACCGCAAATTCTTGATCAAGGAAGAGCAGCAGTGCTGTCAAAAACACTTGAGGCTCTCAACTGATTGTGGTCATTCAGTGGGAAGGGGAGTTCCTGGTGACCTGAGCTTAGGCATTGGGTGCAGAGAGGTGTATGGGGGTGGTGGAGCTTTATTTAGCTGGATGGAAATATGTATTCTATTGGGCTTTTGTTTCCTTGTAGATGCCTTGCTAGAAAAACAAAATTCTTAACATTCAAAATTAGGAAAAAAGAAGCTTGGTGAAGTTTCCTTATATTTTGGTCTGTGTTACCTTAAATGGCAGGCTAGTGAGGAAAAAAACCTAGGTTAACTCTATTTTTCATCCTTGAACTTGCACTTTTTCCACTTAAAGCCTTTAATATTAAATTGTCTTCATCAAGTTATTGAACTAACATAAATTCTGTAATTAAGTCCTTGTATTTGCATAAATTTTCTAAGCAAGTTCCTCAGGCACCAATCCTGGGCAATTCGAGCTGATGTGGTTGTCAGATCATGTTGGAGTATGAGGGGTATTAGAGTTTTTTTCGATTGTGGCTTATTCATGAAGGTAAAGTTTTCCACAGGAACAAATTCAGGTCATTTTCCCTGGTGGGTTTTTTTTTTAAACGTCATTCTCCAATATTTTCCAAGGGCCACATCTTGTTCAAATTGATAGAGGAACTTGATTAGAAATTTTTATGCAAGTTCAAGGACTTGATTAGATAAATCAAAAGTTTAGGGACTAGATTGGAAATAGTTGTAATGTTAGAAAGTTCAACCCAAAATGTACATTCATGTGGAATTTGGACCACATACATTCGTGAAAGGGATAGCATTGGCACTAATACAACATTAGAAATTCCAACACAAAAGCTTAAGCTGATAGGTGCTGAGAAACCACATGAATATAAAGAGTATTTAGGACCCATTGTCAAGCAATGTGGGACAGTACTTCTAATTGTAAGCTCATGGACAAAAATTATAATTTTTTTGAAAAAACTACTCCGCCCAAGTGAAGGAGAGAAAAGCCAAGGCAGGAAGCTTTTTCTAGCCATATTTAATTGTGTATATGGACAAAAGGGGTTGTAATTCTTGGCAATACAGAGTATACGTTTGGGCGCTTAATTAAGCTTCAGGTGTTAATTTTTGTCTGTGAGGGTTCTTAAATATAATGCTTGCCCTTTTTGGGCATGGCAGGTGAGTTTCAGTCTACCTTCTGCTTTTGACAGAGATGTTAGGTGTTGCTAGGATTAAATGCTTGTTTAGGTTGTTCTTATGAGATGCGGTAGGCTGGACATTACAATGTTTATTGTTGCTTATATAACATGTTCGTGATCCCATATTAGGGAAGATGACTGCTTTATTTTTCTTGACGAGGGCCTGAGTGAGAAACTCTCCTTGCTGCTCATTTCGCTGCACACTGTTGCTCCAAGAATTTCTCTTTCTTGTCGCACTGGTGCTCTTTTTGTCTTGACAACAATTGTTTGATATTCTACACTTGATTTTCCAGTGCATCTGTCAATGTATGCTTTCTGGCCTAACTGCCATCTTTTGTTTGCTCAAACAGATCACTGACTTGCCTCCTGGAAGAATTCCCGTTGAAACACATGTAATTGAAGGAAATGAACAAGGCTTTCAAGAAATGTATAAGGTGAACATGTTCCCTTGTTTAAGAATCCCGTTGCTGGTAATTTCAGGCAATCATAAAATTACACTTGTTGAGATTACCTTTTTCATGTTCAATTGATTGACTTGAAGTCTCTGGTTGTTAGATCACTGTTCTTATGCTTCATATTTATCGTATCATATTCTATTTCATCAAATGTCATGCTGTATATCCCAGTTTTGGTTTCAGGACTTCCACTAGGTTGTTCTATCATTTTCTTGTTTCTTTTTCCTTTTTTTTTTTCCTGAGAAGTTGCGGGGAAAGCAAGCTCGTCTTGTCAGTTTAACACATCTTTCACATTGCAAGAGGGAAATGGGAGATCTATGGACTGTCATTATGGGCTCTTGTCGTGAAACTGTTTCAACCTTTGAATTACAGTGTGACCTTCTCTTAGAAGAGCAAACATCACCTCTCAGAAGCCAGGCCAGGGTTATTCTTGCAAAAAAAATGGTTCAAATGTGCTCATTAGTTCATGATCCTTTCTTTCTGTTTCTGACACTGAATTGATGTTTGTATGAGTTTTTGTTCATTATTTATCGATTTATTTTCATCTCATTTCAATCAAAGTTAGGTCATTCTTATCCAGGAAGAGATCTATGTCTAACTATAGAAGAACAGACATCTTCTGAGGGTAGGTTCGACTATCAAGATCGTAAAAATACATGCCAGTTTTGATCCTATTGGCTAGGAAGGAAGAAGCCTAATGTTCGGTTAGCCATTTACTGGGTTGAGAAGGCCATGCCTGCAATAAATAGTTGTCATTTCCTTTTTATGACACATCTAGTTACCAAGGTGAAATTGTGAAGACGTTGGCCTCCCCTTTCATGTCGGACTCTGCATCTGTCAAAGGACAAATTGAATCCAGTGGATTGATTACCTAAGAGACAGCATTATCTTTTTGACTATTTGAATGTTCTTCATATCTTTCACACTGCCCTTATTCCTCCATGACATTATCTTTCCTGGTGCCTTGCCTTTTCATTGGTAGAATGGATTGCGGCCTCCTATATATTTGAAGTAATTGATGCTACTTTGCCCACCAGAAGAGGAAGTAATTGGTATGGCTTGTCTAGTGAAATTAGGAGTCATAGTAATGAGGGCATCCAGACTGACTGAATTGATCACTTTTTAGATTTTATAATAATTGAGTAGGTCGAAGCAGGAATTCTTGTGAAGTTTACTAAATCTTTTGCTGGAAGTTTTTTTCTGAAATAAATGGACCAGTTCCTCAACCATAGGGCAAATTGGCTACTTATTTAAATTTGTCAGAAGATGAGAAATGATATTAGGAGGCCGTCCTCGTAAAGAAAACACAATGACTTGTGATGAATAACTTACGATGTTATACTGTGCTTCAATTGATGCAGATGATGTTGGATGAGTTAGAAACTGGAGGGAAGATTTACCTTGTTTATCCAGTAATTGAGCAATCCGAGCAACTGCCTCAGCTTCGTGCAGCTTCTGCTGATCTAGAAGACATTTCTCAACGATTCAAGGATTACAACTGTGGTTTGTTACATGGGAAAATGAAAAGTGACGAGAAAGATGAAGCTTTGCGGCGATTCAGATCAGGTGATACGAATATACTGCTTTCCACACAGGTGATTGAGATTGGTGTGGATGTCCCAGATGCGTCAATGATGGTTGTGATGAATGCTGAGCGATTTGGGATGGCTCAGTTACACCAACTTAGAGGACGAGTTGGACGTGGAGTGAGAAAGTCCAGATGTATCCTTTTAGCATCTACTGCTGGTAGCTTGACCCGTTTGAAGGTGCTGGAGAATTCAACTGATGGCTTTCACTTGGCAAATATGGACCTTCTCTTGCGTGGACCTGGTGATTTGCTTGGTAAGAGACAGTCAGGACACCTTCCAGAATTTCCCATTGCCAGACTTGAAGTAGATGGGAATATTTTGCAAGATGCACATCATGCTGTATTGGTAAGTATCTGCTCAAAAATATCTAGTGGAAATTTTTATATCTACTTTATCAGATATGATGTCAAGTTACCATGGCGAGGTTGGTTGGTGCATGAAATTTGATTTCGTTTGCATCAAGCCAGAGATGCATCTCTTCCTGGTCACATGGAATATTTGGTTGAAATATGGCTTTGTTGGTGTCTTTAACCCTTTCAACCTTGTTATTGTCCTTAGTTTGTTGGAAGACAGCAGAGGCTATTAGGTTCCTTTCACTTTGTGAAGGCCTGTCTTATATCCATTCTCTTGGGCAAATGTCTGAGATGTAGCTTGCTTAAGTATCTGTCAGAGTTCTTTTCAACACTCAATTGAGAAAGTTTCTCATAAGCCCTGGTTTTTCTTGATGTGCAGAAAGTTTTGGGTTCTTCACATGACCTGGAGTGTTACCCAGGGCTAAAGGCAGAGCTTAGCATGCGTCAACCACTATGCCCTCTTGGAGATTGAGCTTTGAACCCGAAGATGCCTAAGGCACAAAACGATCAAATTCATTTGCAAGATGGAGCTCCAGAGATCTGGCAGGACTTATTTTTCAACAAATTCTCAAACTGGGTTTTGTAGAGCGCGCACTCAGTGTACATAACCTTCTTTTATGGCTGTCATGGTATGCATGTGGCAGTTAATGCCAGAAGTTGAAAGGTTCATGCTTTCTGGGTGAGTGGTTCACCCTTTTCCCTTTTAACCTTTTAAGAATAGGAGCTTATTTTAAGTTACTGAATATTTGTACAGTCTCCGTGATGTAAGCTGAAACAATAGGTGCATGGGCCTCACGTCACTTCTTTTAGTGCATAGCTACTCTGATCCATCTCATGGTTGTTGACTATACTGTTTTGCTTGATTGTTGTCATTGTTCTAGAATGACAGGCATGATCATTGGAGCGATCATCTCACTTGACTCTTGTACATACTGGAAGGATTTGATGTCATTTATAACCAAAGATTTTGTCATGGAAGAAGCATTCTCATGAGACTCACAGACAAATACTACAGGAAAGCCTCGAATGCAGAAAACGATCTTTTCATCAATCAATCAAGCTACAAGTAAGGAAGGAAGTGCTACTGTAAAGTAATTGAGGTCGGATGCGCCGCTGGAGATCTAATGGCTCGTAATGTCTTCAAGCTCCAACATGTTTGTTTTTTTTATAAATTTTGTCCTGACTGAAAGTGTAACGCAGCTGATTATGCCTTTTTTGGGTTACCGTATCTGTGGAAGTTCTCACCTTCTCATATTCTTAATGTTCATGAGATTGATTCTGGAAGGGTTCGATTCCTACTGCATAACAACCAATAACTGATGAAATCTGGAGGTTGGAAAGGGTGAAAAAGGAACTGATGAAATCTGAGGACTGAATTGGGTAGGGGATAAACATGTCACATGAATTTTTGCTTTTTGGTTGCACAAGTGGATGTCATGGTGACGTGTAAGAAGGAACTAGCAAGAATATCATGTGCAGCAGCTACCTAAGTTTATGCGACGCGGATAATATAATCTCCTCTTACCAAATTAAATACGTGTAATATGAAGAAATACAAACTGAAGTACTACCGTCTCTGAAGGTGGTAAGGCAATTTTCTATGGGGGGTGGTTGTGAAGACCACTGCCCAGAAAACACCACCTTTCAGGCCCAATCTTAGGCCATGTTTTAAGGAGGAAAAAGGGAGAAATCCTATTCAATGAAGTGAGCACATGCAGGTCGAGGAAACTATGGGAGACATGAGAGGAGAGTCGGTGCCAGATGAGGAAGGGAATTGCTTGTACAAAAGAGGGGGTTGTCCAACAACAGGATCGTGACTGATGGATATGCACCTCCCAGAACGGTTTACTTGGGGACTTCAAAGAGGGAAGGGAAAAACAAAGGACCAAGACACTGTGCAGTTTTCAAAAAAGATATAAAGAGGGGGGATGAAATTAGAGCCTAAGAAAAGAAAAGATGGGTAAGCTAAACTTGACTCAATAATACACTGTGCACCGACCTTACATCCCCTTTCCAGCATCTCAGACGGTCTGTTAATGGAACCTAGCGTGGCTCGATTCTAGTAGATTTGAGTTGGCTTGCCCCTCTTTTGTTGCTACTTAACTTAATTGGCTAAGATAAAATAGCTAAAGTCTAGCAAGCAACTATACATTTTGAGCATCACGACGCGTGAGCAGATCATTGACAAGATATAGATTCTTTTCTCTTTTTGGCCAAGAAATGGGTAATAAGCAAGTGGGTTATAGAGAGAGAGAGAGAGAGAGAGAGAGAGAGAGAGGGCCATAGAGCTCACTCTTGACAGTAAATTAGAGATTTCAAACTATATTAAAGCCATAATGCTGCTTTTTGTGCTTTTCCCCCAAATTGCAAGACACCTTGCCCTTGGATGCATGTTTGGCAGCCTCATTAGAAAGTTGCACCCGTCAAGATACTACGGCGCGACCACAAAACATCGATGAAAAGTTTTGTTTCAGATCCAAATGAATTGAGTCGCCTCAAAAAATAATATATTACATCAAACCGATACCTTCAAGGGTACATGCGACTCCATGCGTGATGTCATCCGACAGGGGCGAGTAGGGACAATTTACGAGACTCAGCTATCCAAAACTATAGGCAGAAAGTCGGGGCGAGTAGGGACAATTTACGAGACTCAGCTATCCAAAACTATAGGCAGAAAGTCCGGCGACCTTGGTAGTTTATCCAACTTGTGAAAAATGAAAATGGAATATCTTAATTCGAGAACACCAATAAGGTCAGAATGACCAGCTTCCACCGCATCCCTTGGGCTTGTCTTGGACCACACAATTAAAGTAATCGAATCGAACAAATAAGCTTAATGTTTCCATCATGGTTCACATGCAATGCCACTTAAATAACATATGATAGATGGGGGGAATTTACACAGACTAGACTGATCATCATGCTTGTAGGAAAGAAGAAAAAAAAACAGGAGAGTTCTTCCATGATTGAGTTGTCAAAGAAGAAAGAAACCAAAAGCGTGCCTCCCATCTCTTTGCCTTGTCCGTGAGTGGAGACAAAGGTGCAATTATAATAGTCACCCTACTTTCCTCGATGAACGATGCGTAATTATGCTTGAGCCTTACAAAGGGAGACAGAAAATTTGGCAATCTATGGAATGCTGATTGTCTTCCTCACTTTCCCATAATCTTCACCACTTTTTTTCTAACTGCGCCTTCGCGCTCACGTTTAGACCACGTATAACACGACATGTCGGTTTGCGAACGATTGATCATGAGAGTTTTTTTTCCGTACTTTTGAGTAATGGATGCAAACTTGTGATCGGCATAGATCGACGGACTGGTTTAAAAAATCTCGAGGCGGATGGATTGTCTAGTCATTGCACAAAACGGGGCGAGAGAATGAGATCTAGGAGGAAATAACATATGCGCCGGGTAAAGTATTAATATAAGTGAAAAATATATTGTAATTATATCAATTGAGTCCTAAATATTTTTACATTTTGCCAATTGAGTCATTCTGGCCAATTTTGCTTGAAAATCACTATGTGGACACCAGTTATCTTATGTGATATGGCTAGCGTTGATGTAAACAATTTTTGAATGATTTTTAAATAATTTTTATTTTTGATTTTTCTTTGTTTTTTGCTTTTATTTTCTTTACTTTTTAAAATTATTTTTTTTTTTTTTTTTTTTTCCATTCATTTTGACCGGTCACTGGTTGCTCTTGCTAGCCTCGCCCAAATCCTCCACGGCCAAAAGGAAAGGGGAAAAAGGCAATAAAACATAGTTAAAAATTTGTAAAAATTATTTACATTAGCGTTGGTCATGCCACGTAAAATGACCGACATCCATGTGATTTTCGAATTACTCGAGAAAACTTAATTGACAAATTATGAAAATATTTATGATTAAATTCACATAATTGTAATTAACATAAGAATAACGATTGCCAGTTGCTCGATCACTAGGCCACCCCTACCTAATAAGAAAGATGGTCATCGATGCCCCAGACGGGAGGGACAGCCCAAGATCCTGGCGCGACCCCTTGACCGGTTTCGGTCGCCTCAAACTTCGATCCGACCAAGTACCATTTCAAGAACGCATCTCAAACTTTTCAAAGACGTAATCACCGGACATGGAATGATGGTGATCTCGCATTGTATGCGCACACGATTTGATTTGAGCCCCCCCCTCTCGTTTTTATTAGATCCGTAAAAATGCGATCCGAGCGTGTTCGGGAATTAACCCTCCCCCACTCTTTTCAAAAGCAGGCTGTCTCGTCGTTGAAAAGCACCCCTTAATGATATCGAAATAGTAATCCATAGAAAAAAGAGACGTCGATTTCTTTATTTTTATATATATTTTTTGGGTCAGAAAAAAAAAAAAAAAAAAAAAAAAAGAGAAGTTGATTTCGCAAAAGCGAATGTTGTTGTCGTGCGAAGAGAGGAGTTGGGGCCGACATGTTTATCCGGTGGGAAGAGAGACGGGGGGGAGGGGCAAGTATCAGGAATTCACGGGAAGACAAGCGGACAGGGGGGGCCCACCTCGGTTCCCTACCCAATCATCAACTGCGGTCCCCACACCTCCACCCCACTCTCCTGGCCCCTTTGTTCCTTCCCTTTTGTCCGCTAACCTCATCATCTCCCCCTGGGCCCCACGCCCTCCCTCCCCCGCCCCGCACGCTTCTCCCATTTTTATTAAGACAATTGGGGGGAAATATATATATATACACAAAGAAACATGTTCGAGTATCTCGAGGAATTTCCTCTCCCGAAAGAAAGGGATAATAGCACAGATAATTCTCAAATTTCAGTCTAATGTATAATATTGTTCCTAAACTATCAAACATTTGGTAGTAATTCCGTTTTTGAGAACAATTTATGTTCCTTAAACGAGTTTATGAATAGAAGAACGTGTTCGGTAACGGTAAAATATTTTTATTCTTGGAATAGAAGAAGAACATAAATGTCTTTGAGATCCTAAAAATTTATATTCATGATTTTTAATGTTAGTGGAGACTTAAAATTTCATGTTTGGATAAAACTGGATTTTTGTAGTAATTTCATTGATCAATATTGATGGCTTAAGAAAATCCAACCTAATAATTAGTCAAGATGGATGGTTGGAAATTGCAGTAACACTCCTATTGGTTTATAATTCACAATAAGAGGAGATTGATGGGAAATTTATAAGCATTACAATAAATAAGTGCATAGACCTTTTTAGCTACAAGAAGACGAGCAAACGTTACTTGGAGTCGCAAAGCTTTCGTGACTTAGCATTGTCTCTAGAAAAAACAACATTAAAAAATCCATATAATAAAGCCCCAAAAACTTATTTAATTTTGAATCCAATTTTCATCAAAAGATTTTCACATTTTTTATGTTAAACTAATTCTATATTAGAATTAATACTAAAATCTAGTAAAACTACTCAAAGTCTAATTTGTAAATTGTTTCCTAAATTTCTGATTTTTTTTTTATTTTTCGTTTTTTTATTCCGAAAAATAGGGACTCGAATTGGATTAGGAAATTGGACTTTGTGTTGATTGTGTAAAGGCGAGTATTAGGTTACATTAAACTTTTTTTTCCTTCCTAAAATGAACTTATTTATGTTTTTGTTCCTGAAAAGAAGTAAGTTCTTTCTACTTCTTCTTTTTGTTTCAAATCTCTTTCCGGGCTATTGATCTATTCTGGATAATAGAAAAATGTGGTTCTAAAAGTTACCAAACATGGCCTTAATTTTTACGATGGGTTCTAAAAGTTTGATCCAACGTGCAATGTTATACTTGAATTTTTTTATTTGTGCAATGTGGCCTATGAATTATTGACAAACGTTCAATGTGGTCTCTAAACTATATGAAAATATTTAAAAATTCAGTGACAACAATACACATTAGCCCAAAATTCAGGAACAATATTGTACAAATTAATAATATAGGAACGATATTATACATCGATTAAAGTTCATGGACTATTCGTGCTATTTTCCCTATAGGAACAACTGTGCTTGTTGCTCTTTCCCACTGTTTTGGTACCGAACGAATAGATCTCATGAATTTGACTCGTAATGCCTTAATGGGACACGCCTCCCCCATTTTATTAAGAAAAATGGAGAAAAGAAAGAAGATGAATTGGCTTTCTCTTTCTTTTCCTTTTTTTTTTTTTCATTTGTAAATAGCCTTCGAGTATCTCGAGGAATCCTCTCTCCTAAAAAAACAAGGGATAATAGCTTAAACAATCTCCAAATTTTGGTCCAATGAATAATGCCGTCCCTAAACTTTTAATTTGTGTAATGTGGCCTCTATATTTTGATTTAACGTGCAATGTCGTTTATGAGCTTTTGATTTGTGCAATGTCGTCCATAAACTATATGAAAATATTTGAAAGTTCGGGATAGCGTTGTACATTAGACCAAAGTTTAGGGATAGTATTATACAAATTAATAGTTTGGGAACGATATACCAAAGTCCATGGACTGTTCATGTTATGTTCCCCTTGTCCGTTCCCATTGTTTCGATACTGAATGAATAGATCTCATGAATCTGACTCATAACGCCTTAACGGGACATGCTCAGGGTTCGCATTGCGGGTCTCCATTCCGAAACGCACGATCTGAAATCACCCGAGAAAAAGAAAGATCGGTCGGTCGAGATGATCGACATGTCACGGGGGGCCACAAATTGTCGTGCGTGGTGTGACAAAGTACTTTGTATGGCGTTACCGTCGTGTATGGATGCCAATATTTGACCATTGAAAACGAAGCGAATTGCTTTGCGACAATGCCGTGTAGGAGGAGGACTCGTGCGGTGCCTCGTGTGGGGGCTTGACGAAACGGGGAAATGACCTTCCCCTTTTGCTGAGCTTGACCTCTCCTTGTTGCGAACCTAATTTCTCCATTATCTTTTTCCCTCTGGGGCAGACCCGGAAGGTGAAAATCGTGCACCTTCCGTCTGGAACTCTCTCTCCCTCTCGGGAAGTACGATGAGATGTCCCAATGGTCCAACCAAGTACCCGCCAATTTTTCCAGAGAAAAATCGTACACCTGATCCATGTGAAATCCCGCTCAGCGTCATCTTACTCTCTCGAAAACGAAACGAAAAGAACAAGAAAAGACAGCCTCCGTCGAGTGTCCAAAAGGTACAAGACAAGCGCAAAGCAGGAGAAAGCAGGAGAAAGCAGCGAAGCTATCTAGTGCGGCCTCAAGAACAGTGCCCCCCCACACAATCTCTTTTCTATTTTTGACCCTTCATGATATGTTCCACCGCAGTAGATTTTCAAAGTCTACCGCATGTTATTCTCCACTGAAACATATGTGGCGAAACCAGAAGCGACAGACAGTGCGGAACGGGACAGAGAGGAAGAGAGACATCACAGGCGACACGAGTCCATGTTCACTAGTGATTGGATTCATTGACTTCGCGAGGGGGTGGAGGGGAAGGGGGGCAAAGACGCACACAGCACGATTCGGCTGCTCGCAAAAGTCTCGGCACTCGGACATTAGTGTCCTGCCCTGTGCATGAACTCCAAAAAGGCTTTCCGCATTCGAGATTCAACAGCACCGTGTTTGGCCGTAAGCCTAGCGAACCCTCGAAGCTGCCCACCCCCCACCTCTCTCGCGAGGGGGAAAGTTAGTGGCGGTAGGGTTTTGCGAAAAGTCAGTGTGTGTTTCGAATGACGACATCTTCCGTCACGATGACGCGCCCCGGCGGTGGAAAACAACTCCGCCGGGGGCTTCGTTCTCTCTTTTCTTCCCTGCAATGGGTTCTTTTCGTCCGACGAGATTCATATAAGTAAACACACGATGCAATGAGATGCAATGAAACTGACGTTCGGAGTTGGTGTTGTCTACCGTGTCATTTTGTAAATCGGTTTTAGTAAGCCTAACACGCTCATCGACTTAAAACCGGTCGCACTTCAGTTTAGGTTAACAATGAACTTAGGCATTAGGTAACATCTGGACTGCAGTTATGGTACGAGGACAAGTCGGGAGTTAATAATGGACTGTAAATGTCTTCCGTTGAAGAGTCAACTCTATGTTTCTTGTACTAATTGCGAATCGCATCAAATCTTTTGATTTGTTGAGCAATAATTTGCCCTGCTGCTCTTTATGGTGCGATTGCAGAATCGGTTTCTTTCCAGATTTGTAATTTAATCGCCTCTCATTTAGTTCCTTCTGTCTCGCGGTTTTGAGTGACGTGTAACCGTAGAAAGAGCGATGTTAGATGTTGCTTGCTTCCCAATAATTTTGATAGAGCTTTGAATTATTAGGTCATGAATTTTTAGTTACGTTCACCAATCTTTTACTAAGATTATATATGTTTTGCTCCCCTAAGATTTCTCAAAACGTATGGAAGTGTGTCATTACTACTGAGTATCTTCATCGAATTCCCCGGCCGCCTCCCCCTCCCCCTCCCCCAAAACATATTGATAAATCTTAATAAATAATTTTGGACTCGGGAAAAACTATATACTATAGTCAAACAAAACCTACAGAACGTCAGCTTTTGAAATTGTAAAAGTACTATTCCAATTATTAAGTAATTGGTCAAATTTTTCCCCATTAAGAATCGCTAGATCCTTCCTTGGCACCATGAGTGCGTGGTATATGCCGTAATCTTAATCTATAATTACATCAGACCGGATTGAAGACCTATCATAAACTGATTCATGTGGACCGACTTCATTACATTTTCCGATCATGTGAATCTCATGTCGATCTCATCACATAATTAACTATCGATATAAATCTTATTGGCCGTTGTTTTTCTTTCTTTTTTACTGCTTTTGTTATCAGCACTTTAACTTTCTTGATTTCTTTGTCCCCTTTCCCATTTCTTGTCTTCAATACTCCACGACAGCAATCACATGTAATCAACTCAGTCTCAAGTTCAACTTAGCATAATAGCAAAGGAAACGAAAAAAAAAAGAACAAAGAAATCCAAGGAAAACAGTGCAAAGATAATGAAGAATCCTCAGGGCATATAAATGACGTTCGTCCAAAACGCATGAAACCCTAGAAATCTCATGTCTTCTTCTCCTTGTTCTTTCAGCATCCACGTTAAAAGAGACGCGTTGCAGCTCCCTCTTCGTACGCGTGAGCAGGTAAATTGCATTTATTGCCTCATTATCTTCGCACGCCAAAGACCCTTCGCTCCCGTCGATCACCCTTTAGCCCTACCTTTTTCCCCTCTCTTTTTTCCTCCCCTCCTCCACATTTCCATCTCCTTTCCTTGGTCAAAAGCGAATGAATTCAGGGGATCAAAGTTTGAATGAGAACCGAAAGACGCACCGGCGTATCCGATCTTGGCATCAGCTCCATCCCCCGTGTAAAGGAAACGTTGAACGAAATCCACCCTTTTCGTTAATAATGAGAAAAGCGATCTTAGATAGGTAAATCTCAAAGTAACTGGATATTTCATTGCCTCGAGCGAAGCCCGAGTTAAAATCTTGATAGGATAGGGTGGTCCAAACGTGGAATCCCTTCATTTAATGACTCGACGACGTCGTTTATTTCTGTATACATAAGCTAAGTCCGTTTCTTAATCACTAAGCTAATCTCATGGCGATATGAGAGCCATCTTTTTCGGCACATGTTACACAAAAGCTCTTTCAAGTGGGCAATATATGTCGAGATTTAGTTGTACAATTATTGAGAAAAATGAAGAGAGGCCAGCATGCATTACTCTAAACTTTGCTTTTACTCAAACGGTGGATCTAATGAAATTGTCTACTCACATGACCCTGTCACAAACATTATTGTCCATGGACTTTCAGTGATTGTAATTATTACATCATCAATAGCCAATTTGCATATCGGTTATTTTTAATGATAAAGTAACCATCTTGTTTTCAATCTTTAGACAATATTGATACGCTAAGATAGATGCATGATTTCAAATTGAACTCTGTCGGTTTTACTTTAGTACGTTTTACATGATTTCTCTATACCGTGATAAAATCTATCCAAGACATCAGTCTCAAAATAATTTTATGGAACTACAGCTCAAAGACTGTCACGCTAATTAAGATGATAAACATTATGAGTTCAAATTCAGGCAATCTTTTATTTGGAGGGACCGCTGTGATCAGTGAAAATTAATTCGGTATTATATATAATTAGAGATCCAAACACTAAACAATGCAAATAAAATACTTATAAGTAATTTTTTTTCCTAAAGTCCTTGGGGTTACACTTCCGCATAAAAAAAAAAAAACCATGGACATCTTAAGATCGATTTACAAAATCAACATCAGTGATGTAGCAGACTTCCATTGAATATTACATATGACCCACTTGAAATATATCATGTCATTTAATAAGATAATTTCATTGATTATGATATATGACCCACTTATAATATGTTAGGTCATTTAATTCGATAATTCCACGGATCAATTTAATTTAGCCGGTAACCATCGCTACCCAAAAATCCTAATTTTTTGGGAGGTTCAAAAAACCGAAAATGGGGGCGGGGGAAATTATTGAACGTGGGAAAAAAAAAAGGGCGGGATTCCTTTTCAATGGACCTTAGTGACGCGTGCTAAACAACCAAATAAGGGAATATCATAATCTTTAAATTCGTTGATCATGCTCGAGATACGCATAATTAATAATCTGAAAAATAAGTATTATCTCGTTAAGTATGTTTAATAAGTATGTCGAGATAATCGGGACGGGTCATAGTGGGGACAGTTTAGAGAACGAGATATCTTAGACTCTTGCGACAAGCAATAAAATCAAAACAGGACAAAATGCAAACATATTTTCTTGGGGTCTTACAGTTAGTCCGTGTTCCCAATCATTTCCCAAGCTGACCTTTGAACCGACAACCCCCACAGACTTCATCAACACCCTTCTCCCTCCCACCCTATCTCTCTATTTCCCTCCTTTGTTTTTTCCCTTTTCTTTTTTGCACTTTCTTTTTCGACTTCTTTAATGATAAAACCCGGAAACAGAAAAACCTGCTGGTCATTCTCATTCTCTGCGATTTCTTTTCCCACCCATCGGTCGGACACGTGGCGCCCATCGGACGGGTCGGACGCCCTTTGACCTCGCGACCGCCCGGGGTCAATGTTCGCGCAAAACCCCTGCCCCCTGCCCTTACTCCCAAGCCCACCACGGCGACGAAAAAAGAAAGGAAAGAGAGAAAAAAAAAGAAACGAAAAGAAAGAAAAAGAAGAAACCCTTTTTCCTTCTTCTTCGCCCTCCGCTTTTCTCATCGAGAAAAATATATATTTATTTCCTTTTCACTCTATTTATTTGACCTTTTGACCCCCTACTTTTCTTCCATTTCCATCTCTCCCTCTCTCTCTTTCTCTGAGAGGACTTCACTTTACCTTTTGGCTTCGAAAGATCAACCCTTTTATCATCATCCTCTCCTCCCTCTCTCTCTCTCTCTCTCTCTCGTCCGCCTCCTCCTTCTGCTCCTGCTCCTCCTTCTGCTTCTGCTTCTGCTTCTGCTTCGTCCGTCTTCCCTCCGAAACGTCCGCCATCCATGGGAGATTTGGGAGATTTCCCCGGGAGCTCCTCGAGCCTGGAGTTGACTATTTCCGTCCCGGGCTTCTCTTCCTCCCCTCCCCTCCCCTCGTCCGGTACGCGTCTCTCGATTCCAGGGATTACCTTATCAGCTCCTCTTCGTTTTTCTCTTTTTTTCATCTGAAAAGTAAACGAAAGAGCAAGCAAAGCAGCAGCGGCAACGCTGTCCCTTATTCTTCTTCTTCTTCTTCGTCTTTTCTGACTTCTTCTTGTTTTTGTTCGAGTTTAGTCTCGATTTGATCATAGATTTCATTGCTTTTTTGGGCTCTAAGGGCGCGATATATTCACCGAAAAGTAGTTTCCACGCAAATAAAGCATGATCCCGGAATTTCCATGCGAAATAAAGAGGAAATTCCTTTATGGGTCCTTATTCACTTCCTTGAAATATTTTTCCTTATTTAGGCTTTGATACATATCAGGCTCTTATTTTGATGACCACCTTAGCCCTAAGTTTCTTTTTCTCCTTCTCTTTTTTTTTCGCGTTTTCATCGCTATAAACATGTCGAGATTGGCCGGATTACGATCGATTCGGTGCACTTTGTGCGTGCTCTATCAGTATCGCTATAGTTTCATTTTCGTTACAGTATTTAGATATTGAACCGCAGAGATCGTCGGTCTGCAACTGTCGGACAACATCAATTCAACAACAACGACGAAAAATTCACCAACTGATATTGACAAATGTTGGGTGATGATGCAGTGAGGGACCTGGACATAAACCAAGTGCCGTCGGGGGCGAGGAGGAGTGGATGACGATGAGCGGAGGGATGGAGGACGAGGAAGAGAGCAGCCACGGCGGCCCTCCTCGCAAGAAGCTCCGCCTCACCAAGGAGCAGTCCCGCCTCCTCGAAGAGAGCTTCCGACAAAACCACACCCTCAACCCGGTTAGAAACCTCATCAACTTTCTTTTAATCATAAGCATCGTCCGTCGTCGTCGTTACCTCTACGATCAAGAACGTCATGGGCGCACGCGTGATTTTATGTGGCGGCGTTGTGGTTTCGCAGAAGCAAAAGGAGGCACTGGCGGCGCAACTGAAGCTCCGCCCGCGCCAGGTCGAAGTGTGGTTCCAAAACCGTAGGGCCAGGTTCGTATCTCTCCCACTACTTCGATCTCCTCTACATGTCATGTACGTATTCCGTGAGCGAAACAATTATAAGCAAACAAAACCCTTCACAACGATCTAGCCACTGATAAGTACACACGGAAGCGAAAGGCGATCAAAGACAAAATTTTAGAATCTGGTAACTGATTTTCAACAAATGGGTGTTGGCGAAACGCTTTGCTTTCTTTAAATTTTTCTCCTTTTTCCAATTTTTTTTTGGGGGGTTTGGGGGGCTTCGAGAATTGGTGGTGCTGGTGGTTGGGACTAAAAAGTGGTCAGGATATTAAGAGCGTTGACAGAATATTATCGTCACAAAGTGGCGCTTCTCTCTGTGTAATCTGAATCAGATTCTACCCGTGGAGAAAAAAACGTATGCCTTTAATGACACGAAGCGATCCCCTCCAAACGAAATCGCAGGAAAGAGAAAAAAGGGTTTTGTCTTTCTGAGGACGACACGGTTGTAGACACGTACAGAAACCCTGGAACTGTGATTTGACGATGGCGAAGTGGGGAGGGGGAGGGGCTGTTTCGGTCAATGTCGAGAGTTAATAGGGGAAAGGGAGGGGAAGGGACCATTGGATCGATCAATGAGCAAAGCGCCTATGTATGTGCCTACGTAAACAGCAGCCTTCGCGCTCGGTCAACACTCATTAATAATTGTCCTCGTTTTTTTTCCACCCCCATTTCTGCTTTCCAAGATCTGCGTGCACTGCAGCCTCTTTTAACCTGCTTCTGCATTTACTCGCCCTTTCCTTTTCTCTGGAAAAATATAATCCTTAAGAATTGCAGCAGGGACGTCTAGCCGTATGTAACACCACCCTCTCTCTCTCTGTCTCTCTCTCTCTCTCTCTCTGTTCGAGTAGGAAGATAGGAACGTGAAACTGATGATTCGCTGACTGAGTTCGTGTGTTCTGTTCACATAAGTTTTTACCAATTCGAGCGGTGAAGTCACGAGATTGAGGGAAAAAAAGTCGTGCCTGCAGGTGTGCTTTCGATTTCTTGGGTGGCATTTCTCTCTGGGTTTTTTTTAATCGATGGAAATTATCAGTAGGTTTCAGAAAAATAGAGCTCCGAATTTTTTAAAATTTTTATATTGGATATGTAGATATTTTAATAGTAAGTGATGTGGCGAATTGTTTTAAAAAGAAAGATTGCTATGTTTGGCACCCTATAAGATTCTATTTGTCTTAATGTTACCTTAGTATATCGATTTTTTAAACAGGTATTGTATGGTATATCTTCTCGTATTTTTTTTTGTAAGATAGCTTTCCTTTTTGGAATAATCGATTACCTTTTTTGGCTAATTATTTTTCAGTTTTCTTCAAGATTTGCCTGATATTCTCATCTCTTTTATATGGAAAACTATAGATCCCAAACTTGGCTATAAAATCCTTTCTTCTTTTATTATTATTATAATTAGGGTCTTGTAACTCGTGCGATTGAGATATCAGTAAAGTTCTACCAATATATTCAAAGTTTCTATTTTACGCAATTGAAAATCAAGAGAGCGATAATTCGCGTGGTTTCATTTTCGGTAACAATTGAATTTTGTGCTTTGGAATATCCATTTGGTATACAACTTTTAGAAGACAGATTCTACAAGCACGGTTTAAACAATGGTAGATACACAGTTTTTCTAAGGGAATAAATTTCTTCCATAATCAGATTTATATTTTCATTTTAAGACTGCATAAGTGATCTTTTTCTTTTTCACATGTGGGCTTTAACCTAAAAAATTATTCTGTCTATCAAGCGCCAAAACTCAATCTTTCATGAACATAGTTTACAAAACAGCTTAAAATATATATATATATTCCGCTCGATTAAGGCGTGGGTTTCATCTTGATTAGCTTATCATTCTTACTCTCGTCTTTGTTCTAGAAGCCCTCAGGCCTCCTTACAACCTATGAAAAACTTCGATTTGCTCGGTTCTTCTGAGTTCTGGGCAAGAAAACAAAAGGAAAAGGTTGTTCAACATCCATCGATACGAAGAGAGAAAAATAGACAAAAGAAACACACAAGAAACATAATAATATTACGTAAAACGTAGTTATGCACATTAGCTTTCCATGCATTTTTTTTTTTTAAATCGGGGAGTGTCGGGTCAACAAAAGCGACGGTTGCATGGTCCTCTCGAAAGACGACACGGCCCCCGCCAAAAAAGATAGGAGGAAGAACGGGGAAATATAAGTAGGTGAGGTATATTTATGAACAGTCAATGATGTGATCATCTCGTGAGACAGAGATCGGCTTTTTGCGAGACATCGGCTATGATGGTTGTCTGCACATTGCAGTGCAACGCCAATTTGTTTATAGACAGAAGAGAGAAAGAGGAGAGAGAGAAGAGAGAGAGAGAGAGGGAGGGAGGGCGACATTAATAATGGCGGGGGATGTCTTTTTTGCAGATATCCATGTGTTGTCGTCGTCCTCGTGTGCTCTTCCTCTCATCATCGAATGCCAGTTTGACTGGCCATGCACGCACTCCCTTCTTCTTTCTCCTTCTCTCTCCTCCCCCCCTCCTTTGTCTTTCTGTAAACCCTAGTATGCTGCAATAATTAGGTCATCTTTCTTGGGAAAAGCGTCATTATTGTTGCGCATACAGACGCACGCAAACTGGGCATACGCATACATGTTTTCTGGGGTCGTCTTACCTATCGGTCCGCCTCGTTTGGAAGTTCTCATTATTGCGCGTTCAGGTTCTGGACAGGGCAATAGGACCTGCTTACAATGAAATGTGTATGTATGCTTGGAGTTTGACATTTCAAGTAAGTAGGTCTGGGGAAAATAATGATGGTACGTGTCCAAGTCCAGATATCATGCGGATCCTCCATGATTCTTCGCGTTTATGACAGATAATGTATGGATGTATGTATGTAGGTTTGTATGTATTGCTTGAAAGATACAAAGCGGGGGTGATGACTGAAATCATTGGTTCTGCTTATACATTGAAACTATGTATGGATTTGCTATGGAGCAAAAGACGAACTCAACAAAGTATGGACTAGTAGTGTCTTTCGTAAACATAGGAGTTTCCCTACCTAGTATGCACATTACGGGATACGGTGTGTATATACTTGAAGTCTATTTGCGTATACATCATGATATCTTTTATTATTCTTTCATATATTCACATTTGCCTGCATCCCTGTACTGGTTTTTACTTATGGAAGTTCAAGTATCGAGTTGTAGTTCATAGTGCACACTCACGCGGCTATCGTGTGATTTATGAAAAATTTCTGCTATAACAATAAGAACAAAAAATCATTTTTTCCTTGTTGTCAAATTGCCGTTCCAGCTTTACTCGTCTTTATTTTTTAGCATGTTTAATTTCCTTTCTATATATGCATACATATGTATATTTCGTTTGATAATGGGCAAGGTCTTGCCTAGGCTTGAGTCTGCAATGATCAGATTCATCATGGTCGTTTAAGCCCCACATAAATGTTTGTTCATGGATTGTTTGTTTGGTCAAATGTATATGTCAATCGATTCGGTTCTTGATAACCTATACTTTCTTTTATAAGAACGGTTATAGTTTAGTGTAATTGATAGTGATCTTATGAAATTTTTATATAACGATGGAAGGAAAAACTACTTGCGACCGTGTGCAGGAGCAAGTTGAAGCAAACGGAGATGGAGTGCGAGTACCTGAAGAGGTGGTTCGGATCGCTGACGGAGCAGAACCGGCGGCTCCAGAGGGAGGTGGAGGAGCTTCGTGCCCTCAAGGTTGGCCCGCCCACCGTCATCTCCCCCCACACGTGCCAGCCCCTCCCCGCCTCTACCCTCAGCATGTGCCCTCGCTGCGAGCGCGTCACCACCACCGCCCCTCCCCCCACCAGCACCTCCGCCCCTTCCGCCGCGACCAGGGCGCCGTCTAAAGCATCACAACCGTCGCCCCCTTCGGTTCATTCGAGGCGGCCATCAGCGGCTTCCTAGCACAGAGGGTGGAAAGAGACATATACAGCGATTTTCACATTGTTGCATAGAGTTTTGTGGATAGTTAGGATTTGGGGGACATAATTTAACCGATTCGCTCTCACTTGGGTTGGGGATGGGATTAACAAATGTTTTTGAGACATCGTTGATTAAGTTTGGTGAGGGAGAGGGAGAGGGATGCTGATGATGGAAGATGGAAGTTGGAACTCATCAAATCATATATGATAATCATTAAGCTTGGGATTAACAAATGTTTAGCGAAATTTTGGAGGAGGAACATGATGAATTCTTGTCAACGTTGAGGTTATATGATAATCTTCTTACTTTTGACTCTGAATATTTTACATTCGATTTGCAACCTGATCCAATAAATTTTTGAAATGACCCTATTGAGTTTATTGTGAGGTTGTTTGGTACTTTTCTTATTCGTTATACACTATCTTTGGAAAGCAGGAGAGATGTTTTTTTTTTTTTTTTTGAGGCTAGGGTTTTGAGAGTTCTTCCTTTTTTATTGTAATCCGAATACTCGCGAAAGAATTTCTCCTCCTCCTCGGCCCGGGCAGCTGGCGTTTGCCGGAACCATGTGGATCTTTTTGTGCCATTTTTCTCCTCTCAATTCTGTATTTAGTAGAGATGGAAGTATGGAAAATTAGAATGTGACGCCAAACCAATGAAGTTCATCATTTCACTCCATCACTTGAGGTCATGTTTATGGTATTTTTGTCTTGTGGAATATACATCGAATTAAACCCAGTTCATTTTACATTTAGTCAATGAGTAACGGTAGAGATAGCAACAGTTAATATAGCAAATTGTTTAATTAGTGACGGTGGGCAAAAAAAATAAAATAAAAAATAATGTGGTTACTTGTAGTCAATTGGGATTTTAAGAATCATTAACATAGAAGGTTCTTAGGGGACATCCCCCATAATTTACCAACTACATGACAGCCTCTCGTTTACCAACCCGGTCCATGTAAATCTCTCTCTTTTGATAAGGTAGAAAGAGGAGAATAATATATTCCTTGTCCAAAAAATCCTGAATCTATTGTACAATGGTTAATTCGGTCATAAACGTTTCAATCATGCCAATTTAAAATTAAAATTTTTGACGATTTTCCAATTTAGTCCTAATCACATTATTTGGATAATTGGTCGGAAGAATTATATTAGCAAATCGTTAAAAGGTTTAATATTAAATTGGCAAATTGTCGAAAGATTTATGATTGAATTGACACAATTGAAAAGTTTATAACTAAATTGACTATTATGCAATAGGTTTAGAATTGAATTGGCCATCATACAATAGGTTTGGGATCTTTCATATAATCTTCTCATAGCTTCCTTGTTCTGGAGATGCGCAATTACATTAAGGTTGTACTTGGTGGTTGGGATGGTGATTGGGATAAAATTTATCATATCCTGCGTTTGATATATACGCTCAAAATAGAATAAAATCATATATAAGGAAGATATGGGCTGTATAAAATTATCCATCGGAGAGGTGGAATAAAGGTGAATAGGATTTTTAATATTCAAAATAAGAAAATTATTTTGCTAAAATAAAAACTTCTTAAATTAACAAATTTAAAATTATACTTTAATATAAATAATATTTGAATTATAATATAAGAAATTCAAAATAACAAATTGCTTTTATTTATATATTTGAATTTAATTTTATCTTATAAAATATATTCAATATATAAATGCATATTTATTACATATTTAAGGCGTTTTAGTTTTTTTAGGTGTATTAGTACAATTTTCTATTTAAAAAAATTATTAGAGAATGATGGACGGGAAAGAAAGAAATAAAAAAAAAAAACTTTAAAAAAAAGAAAAATAAAATAAAATTACAAGAAGATTTAAAAAGAAAGGAAAATAAAATAAAATAGGCAAGATAAAGTAGAAAAAAGTGTTACGATTTTTAATCGTAATAGAATTAGATAGGATGAGATATGAAAAAGATTTTTTTACTATCTCGTGATTATTATAAAAAATTTATGGTTCATTTATATTAATATGTCATTTATACCAAATAATCTATATGATATTATGTGAATACATTTGACTTTATTACTGTTATCACTAAACGGTTAATAGAATATAATAAAATCTTTTAAATTTCATATCATATCCTATCCAATTTTATCACGATTAAAAATCGAGATGACTAAACGTAACCTAATGGTTTTGGCTAATCACGGATTGGACAATACATAGAATATCCTGCCTAGATTACGCCGGAACAGTCCCATCATTCATCAAGCACATGTAATTTGCATTGAATAACTGCAGAAAACGACACGGTTAAAACGATTTTTTAAAAAGTTCTTTTGGCACTTAATCTTCCTGTCCAAGGCACGATTAGTTTAGTCAACTCCGTGATCACACGCGACACTCTTTTGACGGGCCTGGCGGTTGGACAGTCTTATATATATTAGTCTTTGATTACATGCGAACTCAATCAACTAATTTGATCAGGATTGACTAATGTCTGGATTATCGGGGAGATATTTAAAAAATAATTGGTCACTTCAAATCAAATTATTTGTTGGCCGAATCACCGGCCATGATTGTAGCAATTGGCGATTTAATCGTACTAAACTTTGGATGACGCATGTTTGACTAATGCTAATATTTTTTTTTTTGGCATCATGGACCGAGAAAGTGGAATTTTTCTTTGGATTTTGGCAAACGTGACCCCTGATTTTGGCTTGGTCAGCACATAACTACCACAACAACGACCCGCTAACAAGGAGCGTCATGAACCCCCCCGGCCCTTCACATGTCGCGCTATTTTTCATGTGACCCATTTCGATATTGACACCCAAGCGGGATATAGATGATCGGGATTTTTTCAAGCGGCCCATAATCGTCTTCTGACCGTGAAATTTATTATTATTTTTATTATTTCAGTTATTACCCATTAATCTATTTTCAAATATAATTGTTTATCCTAAGTAGGCGTGAGAAATCGGGGATGCTAATTCTGGGATTAGGGGGCTTAGTGAAATGGGCTTGTGGTCGTGAGGCCATGCCCCAATGGGCCGACACATTTCACCTCCATTTTATGTCCCCATACGCACTCCTCCTATCTTTTCTTGCATTGTGCAAGGATGGAAATTCAAAAAAGAGAAAGATTATTGCTATAATTACTTTAAAATGCATATTAACTTTCTCCATTGCATAATATACATCGTATAGTTCGCTTTGCCATTATAGATATTCTTTCTATACGGGTTTATTATTTTTCATAGTGTCCGTCAATTCTACTACACATTGTATTGTCAGGGACAAAATCAAATTTTAAAAATCTTGCTTAAATTTCAAAAAACTATGGAAGGATTTATTTGCAAATCTAAGCGTCAACATTTGTGCAATGCAAAGACTTCAAGTAATTTGAATGTAAAAAAAAAAAGAAAAAAGAAAAAAGAGAAGCATAAGTATGCGTGCTGAGATCTAGATTAAACGAAAAAACAAAATAAAAGAGAAAAAGTCGATCCCAGAGAATAATTAATTTGTCATTGCCATAGAGTTAATTTAGCTACTTCTCACTTGAGATGTTACTGGGCAGAACTAATATTCATAACCATGTTTTATACTTTGAAATATATATTCTTTTTACAGTCTATTTTGGAATTTTAACATTCACATCAAATGCAATTGTCTTGTGAAAGTGAGCTTTACTATGGACATATAGATGAGAAATGATATCAGGCATGGTGTGAAATCCTTAATTCTGCCTACAAAGTCGAAGATGTTGTTCTTAACTTCTTATGAACATAAGAGACTATGTCACATTTCATTTCTTTGGGTGTTATTTAATAAGGCAATGGTTACTTGTAGCGCATCTTGCATCTTTTGCTTAATATAGAAAATTTTATAAATCAATCATAAAGGAAACTTATGAAAACTTTACAAACTGATTAAATGACTCATGGGTTGCGAAACTCATCTTATGCTGAGACTTATATCGTGTTTAGTTGCAATAATGGTTATTATTACGATTACCATATAGGCCGACTACTTTGTTTGATAATAACTATTGCAACGCAATCCCTATTATAACCAAAATTGTAATAGCCATTACTTGATCTCTTGTGTAATAACTATTACAATGAGGCTATAATTGTTATTCCCAGGATACCTCTCTCTTTTCTCCCACTTGCTCTTCCAATTTAGATTATTAGCTATAGTGTAAATTTATTTTAATTATAACTAAAATAACTTAAATTATTTATATAAATGATAACACCAATTACGATTATTTTGTGATGATTCACGATGTAATATTTTGATAATAATATACTGTTCATTATTTTAGAAATTGTTCATAATTCAATAATTAGCATGGTATTAGCTTCTTACCATTAGAAATGATTATTTAAATTTTCAAAGAATTTTGATGTCATTCCCCCCTTCTAACGTATATCATTCATGAAACCAAACAGTGTAATAAATATGACATTACTTAAACCAAACAATGTGTAACAGCTATTGCGTCTCCATCATGTAATACTATATTATATCCTAACATCTATTACGTTATGGTCTTTGTGCGACAAACAAATATTAGAAATTTCTCGTTTAACATCGTGGATCTAATCCTAGCCCAGGTAAATCCACAGGGCTATTGTCACTATCAAAGAGGGAAAATCGTTCTACTTGGTCACGTTGAATAATGAGGTATGGTCCTACCAAAAAAATAATAATATCGGGGCATGGCGGGTCAAGGTTTTGGCAGAAACGGGTAGGTGTCTGCTCTTTTGCTTTTGCTTGTGTGTGCGTGGGATGTGCCATACGTGTTCGATTGGAGACAAGGTGATGTGAAGAGAGAGGGAGGGAGATTTTTTGGTATGTGAAAAGGACTTGTGCACCATCGTGTTTTCATAAAAGTAACACCTTTCGTTAACCTTAGGGCATTATATTATCATAATTGTCCCCCGAATCTTTGATAAATTCAAGAGAACTATTAGGTGAAGAGCGGAAGCGACTTCTCTGCATGGGACCCACTAATAATGTCAATCGTCTTTGAATGAACTTAACATGTAGGGAATCATTATAAACCATACTTAATTTGGAGAAACACAATTCTCGAATCAACGATCGCATATGGTATGATGAACAGTTAGTATATTAGTACGACTTCCTCCGTTGATTACTGAACTCTTAAGTCACTTATCGACAAAATCCTTTTCATTTCGTTATAGCAGTCCCAAATGGTGTATCGCATCCGAAAATGACCCGATTGTGTCGGATGTAGAGGGTGCAAGCGGGTCGAGCGACCCTCGCCCGCCTGCTCAAGATGGGCTCGATTTTTTTCGAGCTCGAACCAAGTTCGAACCTAAGGCTAAGGGTACTTCATAATAATTCACTACTTTCCCCACGTAGGATGGAGTCACATATAGTCAAATGAGGCCATGAAACATTGACCGTGACGCAAGAGCAAGCGAAACCAAACCAAACCGGGTCGGGTTCGCTCCACGAGCCCAAGATCCAGACCCGCTTCACCCCCTATAATACATGCCCAAAGGCTTATGACATCGCATCATTCTATCTCTCTTTCTCTCTCGTGGTTCTCTCTCCTTGCTTCGTCTTCTTCACCAAAATCCAAACTTTCCCCACAGAAACTCCACTTCGCAGCAAGCGAAAACTCTGCACCGCACATAGTACGCAGTACAGTTCGATCCCTCGTTGCTTAACGGTCTCCCTCCATTTCCTGCTTGACCGCCGCCGCCGCCATGATCACGTGGCACGATCTCTACGCGGTGCTGGTCGCGGTGGTGCCGCTCTACGTGGCGATGATCCTGGCCTACGGCTCCGTGCGGTGGTGGAGGATCTTCTCCCCCGACCAGTGCTCCGGCATCAACCGCTTCGTCGCCATCTTCGCCGTCCCGCTCCTCTCCTTCCACTTCATCTCCACCAACGACCCCTACACCATGAACTTCCGCTTCATCGCCGCCGACACCCTCCAGAAGCTCCTCCTCCTCCTCCTCCTCGCCCTCTGGGCCAACCTCCACCGCCGCGGCTCCCTGGACTGGTCCATCACCGTCTTCTCCCTCTCCACCCTCCCCAACACCCTCGTCATGGGCATCCCCCTCCTCGGCGCCATGTACGGCCCCAACGCTAGCAGCCTCATGGTCCAGGTCAGAGCGCCGCCGCACCGGCCGCCGCTCGGTGCTCGGCGGTTTTAAATTACTTCTTTTCGAAAAACTTCGTGTGGAAATGGTAATCTAAGCTTCTGCGTCCGCTGCTGGCTTCAGGTGGTCGTGCTGCAGTGCATCATCTGGTACACCCTCCTCCTCTTCCTCTTCGAGTACCGGGGCGCGAAGATCCTCATCATGGAGCAGTTCCCCGAGACCGCCGCGTCCATCGTGTCCTTCAATGTCGACCCGGAGGTCGTCTCCCTCGACGGCCGGGACTTCCTCGAGACCGACGCGGAGGTCGGCCACGACGGGAAGCTGCACGTCACCGTGAGGAAGTCGAACGCGTCACGGCGGTCCTTCGGCCTGGGCCCTGGCGGCGGCTCGTTCTCCGGGATGACGCCGAGGCCTTCGAACCTCAGCGGCGTGGAGATCTACAGCCTGAGCTCGTCGAGGAACCTGACTCCGAGGGGTTCCAACTCGGACTTCTACTCCATCATGGGCGTGCCTCGGCTCTCCAACTTCGGACCCTCCGACGTGTACTCCGTCCAGTCCTCCCGCGGCCCGACCCCGAGGCCATCGAACTTCGAGGAGAACCTGCAGCCGTCCCCGAAGTTCGGGTTCTACCCGGCCCATGTCGCGTCCGCCCCGTACCCGCCTCCGAACCCCGATTTCGCATCAGCATTCGCGAAGAGCGGCAAACCCAACCTGCAACAGCAGCAGCTGCCGCCGCCGCCGCCGCCGCAGGCGCACCAATCTAACGGCGCGGCGAAGGCAAACAGTTACGACGCCAAGGAGCTCCACATGTTCGTGTGGAGCTCCAGCGCCTCGCCGGTTTCCGAAGTGGGCGGGCTCCACGTTTTCGGCAGCGGGGATTTCGGGGCTCCGGACAATCAATCCGGGCGGGCCGATCACAGCGTCAAGGAGATCCGGATGATGGTTGCCGATAATCACCAGCCCAACGGCGAGACCAAAAGTATAGACATTAATCTAACAACGTTGTCCCTTTTCCATCATTATAGTAATCAGCGACTTAATTATTAGATTCTTCGTTAGACAATCTGAAGTCTTTCTTAATTTGACATCTCTATCTTATCCAAATTTCTGAGCTTTGTTTTTTTTCGCGTGGAAGCTGCCCCGGAAGCGGCGGGATTTACCGGGCAAGATCAGTTCAACTTCGTGGCCAAAGCAGACGAGAGGGACGAGGGGACCGGAGGAGAGAAGGAGGCGGCCGGGCCCGACCGGCCCAACAAGCTCTGCCCGAGCTCCGCCGCCGGAGAGCCGGGGGGTACGGCGGCGACGACGCCGGGAACGACAAGCAGATGCCGCCGGCGAGCGTGATGACCCGCCTCATCTTGATCATGGTGTGGAGGAAGCTGATCCGGAACCCCAACACCTACTCGAGCCTCATCGGCATCATCTGGTCCTTGATCGCCTTCCGGTTAGCGCATACCGAATCATCCAATAACTAGTCTCGTCTTTAGATAGTGGTGTTTTCAGTAGTAGTTAGCGCCGGAGGTAACGATAATCGGGGTGGTGGCTTCTTTTCTGGACGTGGTGGTGCAGGTGGGATGTGGGAATGCCCAAGATCGTCGGCCAGTCCATCTCCATACTGTCCGACGCCGGGCTGGGAATGGCCATGTTCAGCTTGGGTGAGTCGTCTTTCTGGCCTTTCTTCTGTCCTTTCTCTTTGCTTGGTTACATCATCTCTCTCCCTATCATCCATCCGTGTCGTTCTCTCTCGGTTATCTTCGTCAACATTTACTGTCGAGTTCGCTGTCTTGTTCATACTGTCAGTCGTACTCATGTAGATAACTTCGGCAAATTGAATAATGTCTTGGCCAATCCTCCACCGGACGTTGACTGTACCAAACCCTTCTCCAATCCGATTAAAACCCACATAAAAAAATGTACTCGGAATCAAGAATCAATCATTGTTCCTCCCATACATTGTATCAGGTGTGAATAGTGCTGCAAACTTGCGGCTCACAGTTCACAGCCATTATAGTCTGTGACCACTGACCACCACCCAAACCAAACCAATCCCTGTGGACCCATGAGTGGCTCGGCCGACCCGACACGTGGGTCCGACCGCCCCCGGTGGCCTTGCGGTCGTAGGGCTGGCGGGCATCGGTTGATTTCGGATGCCATTTTGGTCCATTCATTACTTTTGAATTAGTTGCAAGGAAAAAGGAAAAAAAAAATGGGATTCATTGAGAGTTTTCATGTAGATTCGATGCATCTTTATGAGATGGTCCCCCGGTCGGGCTCTTTTATCCCGATTTGGTTTTGATATCGATATGGTAAGGTGGGTTTTGTGGTTTTGCAGGTCTGTTCATGGCTCTTCAGCCTAAGCTAATTGCGTGCGGGAACTCCGTCGCCACGTTCGCCATGGCCGTGAGGTTCCTCGTCGGCCCAGCCGTGATGGCCATCGCCTCCGCCGCTATCGGATTGCGCGGGCCCCTACTCCATATAGCCATCGTCCAGGTAGGCATCCATTCCTCCTAAGGGTCTTGATGTTCCGGCTCTGTCATTTCGATCGATCGCTAGAAACGTTTCGAGGAAAACGAGCGTGCCCTAATCTCACATTCGATTCCTCACGATCGTCGAACGATGATGGCAGGCGGCGCTTCCCCAGGGAATCGTCCCGTTCGTGTTTGCCAAGGAGTACAACGTCCATCCGGCCGTTCTCAGCACCATGTAAGTCCTGAACCATCCTACTTTCTCGAAGATATCGAGCAGCATCAGATCTTTCGAACTTCTTTTCTTGTCTCCATATTGCGGCCATGGAAGCAACTGATTATTCTCTGGAAAACGCGCAAAACTCCCTTTTTTCGCAGGGTCATATTCGGGATGCTGATAGCCCTGCCAATCACGCTTGTCTATTACATTCTTCTAGGACTATAAAAAGGATTCCTCCTAAATATATTCCCACCCCGCAAAGCACGAGTCGCCAAGGAAGTCAATCCGCAGCATAATTTTATCCGACAATGGCGAAATTGACGACAAATTGGGGAGGCGATTCGGGGAAGCACTCGTGAGGATTTCGTGGGATTCTTACACGGGGAAGAACGAGGCGACAAGGGGTGTAAAACGTTAGGCGAATCCCCCCCCGGAAAATAGGGTTCATGTCTCCATAAGAGGCCAATTAGAGCTGGTCTGAATTGGTTTTTTATTATTTTTCTTTTTGCAAGTGTTGATTATTGAGTAAGAAAGAATATATATATATATATAGAAAGAGAGAGAACACCTGGCTATGTAGCTTAGTCTAATGTTTTCAATGGGGGACATGAGGGGGTGGGAAGGAGGTTCTAGATGAGATATACCCTTCATTATATTATTCCTAGATTCCTAAAGTTTCACTCCATTGAATGAATGAAGAAGATGGAGGAGGGAATTTGGCTCCACTCCTCTCTTTTTTCTTTTTCCTTTTTATTGCTCCGTCCATATATTCGATCTTGATTGTCGCAATTATTGCCTGATTCTATGTATGTGATTGTCGCCTATTTAAGGTTCTCTAGTTGTCAAAAATGCTTATTGGCTTGTCTTGTGAGATAGCCAAGCGGCGTAGGCCAATTGGAAGATTAATAACTATCTCGGCATGGTTTTTAGGTTTGGAATCTCGAGGTTAAGTTTTGTTTGCCTATGTTCAAACTCATTATACTAAATTTAATGACATTTCAACAAAATGGAGTCAAGTTATATAGTCTTGATGAAAAATTAGATATATAAAAAGGATGGTTGTGGAGAAAAAAAGAAGAAGAAATAGAACAAAGTTTCCACATATTTCCTATGCTATTTTGAATGGATCCTTAAAAGTGTTAATATAATGGATTAATACCGAAAAACCTAAAACTGGTACACTTTTGACAAATTTATCTCAAACTATTTTTTTGACAACAAAAAACTCCAAACTGGTACACTTTTGATAAATTTATCACAAAATGATATAGTCGTGATAAATTTATCCTATGTTAGTTTCCATTAAATTTTATTGTCAAATTAGGTTGAATAACACGTGATAGTTTACCGGTATACCAATTTGCAATTTTACTCTCCGTTTGTCATAATTATACAATTTTTGTGGTTTTTTGTGGTATTGATACAATTTAATGGAACCACCGCCCTTAGCGACGCAGCTGGCTCGGGCTCTCTCCCCCTCACGAAGGGAAGAAGTTCGAATCTCAAATGCTGCATTAGGGATTCTTACTTGGAGTATTGTGATGGTGAGTCCGACAATCGCTCCCCTAGGGTTTGCTCGCCGGCTGTCGGCTTACGGGGTTCCCTAGGTTATCAAAAAAAAATATACAATTTAATGGAAGGTAAATTTGTTATTTAGAGTTTTGGCGGTTGAATAAATTGGTTTATGGTAAATTTGTCACAAGTATACCGATTTAGGGTTTTTTATGGTCAATTGAGATAAATTTGTCACAAGTATACCAGTTTGGAGTTTTTCAATGTATTAACCATAATATAAACTTTGTGAATACTTTCATTATAATCTGGCGCGAGACATGAGAACTTTGAAAAGCTAACCGCCTTTTATTTTATTTTTATTTTCCCCCCTTTTCTGAAGCGCATAATTACGTTTGTCGCAACGTTGGCTCGCAAAGGCCCCTAAGTCAAAGTTTCAAAATTTGGCAGCGCAATTTCAAGGACTTTTGGTATAGAGTTGAGTTTTGAAAATACTCAAAGCTCGGAGTTCAAGGCAACATAGGACCAATTTTGGTTTGGACTTGTAACATTTCAAAAATATGCTTTCTTTCAATTTTGCACTCTTTAAGCTATCTAAATGACAAAATAGATCTGACCGATAGACAAAAGCATTACCTAAATTATCGCATGTCGCCTGGGGTCTCACGACTCGTGTGTTGCCTTAACTCACCTCTAGTCATCACCACTCCTCAAGTCATCCCTCTACTCCCGAGGTCCCAAAATTTCAGAGGTCCGTGCGACTCTATCACCTGCTATCGCCTTGTCTTTGGTCAACGTGGGTCGGATCCTGCAATGCTTGGCCTCTCCCTTTTTGTATTTTTTAGCTTTTACCTTATTTTTGAAACCGCTTTACAAAAATGTACCAAAAGTCAATAATCCAAATCCTCTTTCATTTTTTTTTGTTGAAAACACCCTCGAGTCAAAAAAAAAAAGTTTTGTCTAAATGTGAAGTCATTTTTCTAAGGCTCTCCCGAAACATGGCGTAGTCTTGGAAAGGCTTTTATGAGAAGCTAATGATGGGAAAATATGATGAGAGCTTTTTTAGAAAGCTCTTGTAGGAGTCAAAAGAAAGGAACAGAGGAGTGCGCTTTTCTTTTTGCTCTTTCGCTTTTAGATTCGCCAGCTATCCTACCCCACCACCCTCTTGCAGAAAAAAAGTGTTGTAGGGCGGTGAATTTCGTGCAAGATGGACCAGCCTTACGTTGAAAAAGAAAAAGGTCCTATTTTTCGTTATATTCCTAAAAAGATTTTCTTTCTTCGAAGAAAAAGTAAGAGATGACCATTTTCGAGGTAACAATTTGTGCATCGTCATTAAAAAAAAAGAATTACGTATGATACGTAATTAGGCCTAATCACAATAATTTGAAACGTCGCTATCACAAGTCCCCTCGCTCTATGCGAAACTTGTGCATGATGGAGAAGCAATGATCAGCAACGGATGCACAAGCAATTAACTCTTTTTCTAAGATAATAGACAGGTGATGCTTTCCAGCTTCCTCCGAAGATCTATGATACGTAATTAGGCCTAATCACTGTTTTCTATATGCATGCTAGATAGAAATTTCCATCTATAGGACATCTACAATCATGATTGATTGGAAGAAAAATGCGGAATTGTCCAATCAATCATAAACTTAGATGCTAATTAAGTCAAAAATCTGTACACGGAATTTTTTTTTTTTTTTTTGGTAATCCAAGGAACCCCGTAAGTTCGGCCGCCGAGGTAAAACCTTGGAGAGCGGGAGAGTCACTCACCACCACCCTTTTCGCCCCGGGCAAGTCGTGTGGGTTCATCATAAACTTAGATGCTAATTAAGTCAAAAATTTGTACGCGAAATTTTTTTTTTTTGGTAACCCAGGGAACCCCCATAAGGGGGCAGCCCAGGGAGGTAAACCCTAGAGAGCGGGAGAGTCACCACCACCCTTTCCGCCCCGGGCAAGTCGTGGGTTCCTTTCCAACAAGGCAGACGACGCAGGGATTCGAACTCAAGACCTCTCGTGAAAGGAACCTGCGCTCAAACCACTACGCCGCCACCACGGGTGGTAAAATCTGTACGCGAAATTTGATGTAGTCTTTTCAAATAATTTTCGCAGGAAATTACTAACGTCACGGTGTGTCACGTAAGACAGTCAACGATGATCGATCTCCGTATAAACAATTTATAATGAAAATTGACTTGAATGATTATATTGGAATTTCTCGAGAAGATTTAGAGCTAAATTAACAAAATCAAAAACATGCAATAAATTCATAATGCTAATTCTATTGAGGAAAAAGAGAGGTGTCCACACGATAGACTGACTATCTTTGACTGGCGATGAGATAAGCGGGTCGAACCATAGGCCAAACCAAATCATTCTATCCAGGTCAAGGTCGGGCAAATCTCGTAATTTTGACCGTGTCGTGTAGGAGTGACAACTTCCTTTGACACACAAGCTAGAAACCAAATTGGGATTTCCTTATCGCTCGTGATGCCATCCTCTCAAGTGATCTCTAAGTTGGGCATGTATCTAGTCAATTTTGACATCCCCCGTTATTTTTTTCCCCTTTTTTGTCTCGTACAATTGATCAAATCACACGGCAGTGTCGGTCCTTTTACGTTTGAATAATCCGACCCGATTCCTCTCATATGATGGCCAAAAAATTCTCATCCGATCACTGTTTCGTCGCGTGATGTCAATTCATTAGAAAACTTTCAAATTTCGAATTTTGGACCGACGCACTTTTGCTTTGACAAAAGCATCGTCGATGGGTCCACGGATGCATGTCCCTCGTCTATAGGCTCACGTGATATGGAAATTTGCGTTTCGACATCGAAGCAGTGATTGAAACCACACGTTACATGTGCATGGATTTTTATTCGATCGATCGATTTCTTTTGTTTGCTTTCCTTACTGGTACAAACGGATGGACACGATATTTTGTTTTTCTTTTGACATAACCTTTATTTTGACTCTTTCGTTTGACTTTCTCGACCCAAGCTCCGGGCCGGGCCTATGGTTGGCCGACGTCTTTTCATCTCTCGGGAATCGGTCCGGGTCGTGCTCATGAAGAGTTGCTCGGCACGAATACGCCACATACCTTTTTTTCCTACTAAATATATTTCGGAATTGAATTTATGATGACTTTCTCGTCACGCATGTTTTCTCTTTATGCGATAAATCAACCCGTCTTAGTCTCATATTTATGACTTTCATGACACTGATTTTTCTCACCACTGAGGAATTTATGCCCTAGTGATATGATCCATGTTAACTTGGGCCCCTAGAGCGCTCTTATCAAACAGTTATTGCACTTCCGTTGTCTAAAATTATATCAACAATCATAAATAATTTCTGAATTTTGGTTGAATATATAATATGATTTCTGAGTTTTTTTTAATTTGTTCATTATAGTTCATAAACTTTAGCTCGATATATAATGTTGTTCCTAAATTTTTAATTTATTCAATGTGATCTCTGGACTTTTTGTATATATTTAATATTAGTCCATAAACTATATGAAAATATGCAATGTTATCTTTGAACTTAAATTAATGGAATGATAATATTGAAAATTTTCATATAATTTAGGGACTATATTAAATATGTACCAAAAGTTTAGGTACCACATTGAATTAATTAAAATTGAAAGACTATGTTACACATTAAACTGAAATTTAGGGACTAGTTGAATAAATTAAAAGTTTTGACATCATATTATATATTGAACTAACGTTAATGGATCATTTATATTATTTTTCCTTTCATTTGATTCTTCATTATCTTAAAAAGTATTAAAAACATCCATCCCCAAATTATTAGGTTGATCGAATAAAACTAAGGTTTGAGTATAAAAAAAAAAAAATGATGTGCTGGCAGTGGTGGTTCCGCACCACGTGGCGATGATCCTGGCCGACGGCTCTGGGTGGTGGCCGAGGATCTTCTCCCATACCAGTGCTCCGGCAGCAACCGCTTCGTCGCCACCTTCCCCGTCCCGCTCCTCTCCTTCCACTTCATCTCCGCCAACAGTGTGCCGTGAGCCTCCGCTTCATCGCAACTGACACCCTCCAGAAGCTGCTCACCACGTAAATTGACTCCGAGGGAGTCCAACCTCTTTTTTTTTTTTTTGGAGACAAAGGAGGGGTCCAACTTCACACCTCGGACTTCTGCACCATGATGGGTGTGCCCTGACTCTCCAGAAAAACTCTGTTTTTTTTTTCTTTGTGGGTTTGGATTGCTTAAAAAGAATAATGGATGGAACATCAATGCCTCAATTCAAAAAAATAATTTCTTTAAAAAAATCGAAAATAATTTTTCCCAAAATACGATTTGATATTTGACGTTTGATCCAAAAACTCTGTGCTTGATCATTCTAAAGGCTGGGGCCGAGTTTACTAGAGACCACTGAGGGCAAGCCTAGGTCCATCAAGGATGAGCCTGAGATCCTGATGCTTGGGACTTGGTCCTCAACTCCCAGGATCCCAACACTTGTGTTCAGTCCTTGACGTTGGGGCCCAAGGCCATCTAAACATAACTTGGATGCCCGGCACCCAAGCCTACGTCCATCCACTCTCCAACGCTTGTGTTCGGGTCCATCGAGGCTAGGCTCGAGACCTCAATGACTAGGTTTGGGCATAGGCACTTCTTGAGCCCACCCTCCAAGGACCTAGGCGTTAGGGTCTTAGGGCCAGCCTTGATGTACCTAGCCATGAGTGTCGAGAATACAATTATGAGCATGAGCACTTGAGACTCAGGCCCAACCTTTGTGGAGTTGGTCGAGTGTGCTAGGGAGCTAGACATGGACACCGGGTTCTTGGGCTAACTTTTATGGATCTAGGATTGGCGCTTGTGCTCATGCTCGAGAGTTGGGGACTCAAGCCTTGATCCTAGCCCATGCTTGGTTCCCCGGTTGCCCATGCGCAAATCATTGACACCCGATTACTATATGTCCATTTTAATAAATCAAAAAAGACAAAATATAATTTTTAATTCATTTTCATATATCAGCCAAATATATATATTAATAACAATTGTCACTTTTCCGAAACTATTTAAAAGAATTTTTGAGAAATGTCAATTTTTTTTGTGAAACAAGAGGAACTATAATTATTAAATTATTAGTTAGACAACTGTCTTTTATAGTTTTCCTTCCAAGACTTCTTAATGAGTTATCTCAATCTTATCCAAGCTGTGCCCGGGCTCCGCAACTGGAGAGTCGGGGCACAGCATTGGGGGTAACAACAAGTACATGTCGCCGGCAAGCATGGGATGACCCACCCGATCTTGATCATGGTGTGGAGGAAGTTGATTAGGAACCCTAACAGCTACTCAAGCCTCGTTGGCCTCACATGGTCCTTGATTGCCTTCCGGCTAGTACATACCGAATTATCCAACGATTGCTCTTGGACTATATTGTCGCAACAAATTTTCCTATCATCCCATGACGATTAACCAATCCATATGGAGAATTGCTAATTCATCATCATGCTAATCGGTACTAAATTTCGACAAAAATAGAATCAGTAGTACATCGCTATACCTATATAGAAATTCATTATACGAATTGATCTAGTCATCATATGGAAGCTCTATGGGATAATATTTAGTATGTTGGTGCTAGTGACGAATGCTCTTGCATGATTGAAGAGAGATGGGACCTTCGAGTGTGAAACGTGATAATGATTGGGGGGGTCGTGTTCGTCTGGACGTGGTGGTGCAGGTGGGATGTGGGAGTGGCCATGTTCAGGACTTCATCTCTCTCCTTTCTTTCATTTATCTTCATATAACTTCATCAACAATTCTTGTTTGGTTCCTTTTCTTGGTCATATTCATGGATAACTTCAGCAAAATCAATAAAATAATGTCTCGGCCGATCCTCAAACCAGATATTCACTGAACCAAGCTCGTCTCCGCTAGATTAACCACGATTAGAAAGAATACTGACGATCAAGGAGCAATGATTGTCCCTCCTCTGCTGTGTCGGCCCATGTCTAGGTTGTGTGAACGCAGGTGCGAGGGACATCGACCTGTAATGAAACCAAACCCCTTGGACCATAAAGCTCGAGGATTCCTGCGAACTTGAAACTACAACTCCCAGTTCACAGCCATGTGTCTTCTGTGACCACCACCCAAACCAAACCCCGTGGAAACCACAAGCAGCTCAGCCCGACCCGACATGTGGGTCCGACGCCCCCATCGCCAAGCGGTCATAGGGCTGGTGGGCTACGGTTGAGTTTTCAAATGCCATTTCGGTCCATGTAAGTACTTGCAGAAAATGAAAAAACACTATGACGACAATGACGAGAGAGAGAGAGACTTTTTAAGTTTGAATTTGATACGTCTTTAAGAGATGGTCCCTCACTAGACCTGTTTCGTGGTGGTTTTGATTTGACTTCGATACTGTGGTGTGCGTTTATTGCCTGTTGGTGTGCTCATGGCTCTTCAGCCTAAGACAATGGCTTGTCGGAACACGGTTCTCACGTTTGCCATGGCCGTGAGGTTCCTCTCCAACCGAGCCTTGATAGTCAAGTTGGAGTAGTCCATACTCTCCGTCAACGAGAAAGACATGGGTTCGCGGCTGCAGTGCACGGAATTGCCAAATGGCTTTTATAGTTTGAACATATATGACAGAAACAGATTTCTAAAAACGAACCGATACTCAAATGATCGAATACAAAAAGAAACGCGAAAACGAGCTCAAGGATATATGTAACACCAAGCGAAAGAGACATTACGAAGATGAACATATCTTATTTGTCATAGATTAAGTACTTGTTGCAATTTTAGAGAGATTTATTGAAACCTTTGGAGTTCCGTTCTTCAAAAAAGTTTACTGTTGTTAAAAGGAGAAAACGTACGTTCCGTCTGTGTTCAATTAAAATTCCCATTTTATTTTTATTTTTATATATAGCAATTATTTTACTTAAAAAATAATTGTCAACTGCTCTCTCTCTTATGGCCCTTCCCTTATGAGCTAAGTTTGCAGACGAGCTTGGCTTGGCCCAACAAATAAAAAAACTATCATCTTCCACTTGTACATGATTGGTCAAACATAACTTTTTTTTTCTCATCTTTGCAACGTTCATACCAATAAATAATTTGCGCGACCATCATACTTTGAAAGCTCGTTGCCATATATCTATTAGGAATATATAACAACTCAAAATGGATATTATGTTTTCGAGTAGATATAGTATGCAGTACACTAAATCGATTTATCGATCATATTCATATCTCTCTCGATCTCTTTTTATTTTGATATATTGTATTTACAATTATGATAATTTCAAAACAATCATAATTGGTCGACCGGTGACTACAAGACTAGAATGTGATTTTCCAAACTCGAATAATGAGGTTGCAACATTCTTAATAACATCTAAATGATCCAAGAATTTCTTAAATCAAACACTCTTTTGTATAGATAACGCCACGAACTTGGCTTCCCTTATGGGCGGACGGGCTTGGTAGGGCCCAACAAATAAAAGACCATCAATATATTTTATTAGTAATTGAGGTTGAGCTCATGAATAGCTATTAGATATATATAATCTATTTCTCCTATAATGGAAGATTGTAATAAAGAGATGCGATGTGCTAATTATAGTGTAATGCTATATAAGATGTAGCCCTAGTTAAGTTAACAGCAATGATAAATTTTGTGTCTCAATTTCTCTTTTTTACTTTCACTCTATTTCGTTGTTTGAACATTTAATCCTCACATGCCATCGCCTTCATCGCTATCAAATTGTGCGGCACCTACTTCATATAGCCATCATCTAGGTAGGCATCCATTCCTCTAAGGGTTTTGATGTTCCGGGATTTGTCGTTTCGATCTATTACTAGAAACGTTTCGAGGAAAAGAAGTATACCATAACACGTGCATCAAGACTTGTTAAATTAGTTCGATTTATTGAGGAATATGGTTTCACGCGTCTAGAGCATGACATCTCACATTCGATTCCCACGCTTCGTCGCGGGATCAATTGACGCGAGAACGATTTCTCACAGTCCCGTCGACAATGACACGCACCGCTTCAACAAGGAATAGTCAGCCATTCTTCACCGCGTAGTAGTCCTAAAACCATTGAACTTTCAAAGACGCCGAACGCATCGAATATTCTTTTCTTCTCATTGCGGCCGAGCACCTGATGTTCTTTTCAAATCACGCAAAAACCCATTTTTGCATGGTCATATTCGAAATGCTGATAGCCCTGCCGACCCTGCCGACCCTGCCGATCACGCTTCTCCATCACATTTCTTCTCCCATTATAAAGCATCCTCCCAAGTTATTCCCTCCCGACGCAAGTCGCAAAGGAAGTCAATCGAAGCATATTGAACGGGCCGATTCGGGGAGCACTCGTGAGGATTTTCATGGGATACATGGAGAAGAATCGAGCGACAAAGAGAAGTCTTGTTCCTCGATAATCCAAAGTGTTCATGACATGTATATTGCAATCTAAAACCTAGGCGAATCCCTGTAAAATAAGGATTGCTGTCTCCATTAAATTAAAAACAAAGAGACGTAGCTACATAGCTTAGTCATTGTTTAAGGGGGACATGAGAGAGTGGAAGGAGGTTCTAGATGAAATATACTTTCGTTATATTATTCAGAGATTCCTAAAGTTCCTCCATCGAATTAATGAAGAAGATGGACGAGGAAATTTGGCTTGCTCCTCTCCTTTTTCTTTTTGTTCTTTATTGTTGTATCGGTGTATTTGATTTGATTGTCATGGTTATCGATGGTCGCCAGTCTTTCTAATCAATGATTCTGTATACGTCGCTCACTATTTAAGGTTCCCTAGTCTTCAAAGAGGTTTATCGATTTGTCATGTAAGATTGCCTCCTAAAATAATGTGGTAGAAAATTTATAACAATTTTAGCACGGTCATCGTCTACCTGGTTATACAAAACTAAGTTAGTGGGATTTTAGAAAATGATGGAATGGCGTTATATAGTCTAGTAGAAAAATTAGAAATATAACTGAAGAATGATTATGGAAAAGAAAAAGAAAAAAGCTTCCACATATCTCCTATGGTACAGATCCTTAGAAGTGATAATATTAAATTCGTGAATATTTTCTTTATAAAAGTTCTTTTTTCTCACTTTAATGCAAGCAAGCTAGAATGGGAAAAGAGAATGCCACGAGATACAGGAACTTTGAAAAGCTCGTGGACTTTTTGTGCTTTTTTCCTTATTTTTCTCCATTTTTCAAAGCATGTGATTCTGTTTGTCGCAACATTTTCATAAAGTTTCGGAGCCTCTAAAGGCTCTTGAGTTAAAGTTTCAGTATTTGATAACATAATTTCAAGGACTTTTGATGAAAAGTAGAGCTTTGAAAGTGCTCAAAATTCAAAGTTCAAAGTAGTTTAGGATGAGCTTTGGACTTATAGCCATTTGAAAATGCTTCTTCATGGATTCGATAAACTTGCTTTCTTTCAATTTTGCCCTCATTAAGCCATTTAAATTTCAATTTTACCCTTACTGGCAAAATAGATTAGACCATCGAATAAAAGCATCGACGCAAGGGCTCAAATGAGCTCAAATCTCTCTAGTGCTTGTTGCCTGGGGTCTCTCGACCTCAGGATCACCTTGCCTTTTTGTTCGTCTCACCATTCCTAGGGTTGCAAGATTTCAGAGGCTCGTGCAACTCATTGCCTCACCTTTTGTTGATGCTCGTTGGATCCTACAACCCTTGCCCTCTCGTTTTTACTTTTTCTTAATTTCACCTTACTTCAAAGTTGCTTTATGAGTATAGATCGAAAGTCAATTGTCAAATCTCTACTCAGTTTTTGTTAAAACACCTTAAGTCAAAAAAGAGTTTGTCCACATGTAAGGTTATTCTCCTAAATCTCTCCCAAGCGCATCCTAGTGGGCTTGGGATCGCTGTCCCGGCAGAAATTATTCGATGACTTCGGGTAGAGTTTTGGAAAGACTTTCATGAGAAGCTAACGAGAGGAAAATATGGTGAAAGCTCTTTAGGATTGCTCTAGGAGTCAAAAAAAAAAAAAAGGGCAAAAGGGTAGTGTGTTTTTCCTCTGCTTTTTCCGCTTTTGATTCGCCCACGATCCTGTCCCACCGCTTACAAAAAAGTGTTGTACGGGGTGTTGAATTTCGTGCCGAAAAACCTTCTTTATGTTGGAAAAACAGGACCTATTTTTCGTTATATTAATAAAAAGATATGCTTTCGATTTCCTCCAAGGAAAAGTAGGGGAAGATAGTTCTCAAAATACTAGGTTTCAGTTAATCGTATTATTATGACATATCTTCATTTATCTTTTGGTGAATTTTCCCTAGTCTTATATCATGTTTGAGTCAGATTTATCTGGTGGCCTTCTTATTCTTTCCTTTCAATTTCTCTAAAGAGTGATTAATCTTACTAAAGTTAGTGACTTTGGGGTATATCTAGAATCACTTTTTCCCATTTAAATTTCCTTTTATAAAAATTTTATGGTTCACATATTTTAATTTTCGTACTCCAATAGTCCCTAAATTTGAATTTCTTCACGTAAATTGGGATTTCTTTTTTTTTTTCGTAATTTTTTGGAATATTTTTCAATGAAAATTATTTATTATGGCCATATTGCAAAAGGGGTACATTTTACATTAAAAAAAATGAACATATCACCAAAGGCAAGGTCCCCAACCTCCATCGAATCCCAAACCATGTAGAAAAGGCCTTTTCCATGTTTTTTCTTTTACACCACCCAATGTCGCAATTCGAGTTCAATTAGTCTTTATAGTACACAATTCCTTCACATGCAATTCAACAAGGCAATATTACTTGCAAATCTAAAATATTTAGATATTATCATATAATTTCTTCAAGTGACGATGAAAATATCGCGCAACCTAAAAGCAAACTAGCATGTGATCCTTTCCTGCTTTGTTTGATAAATAATGCAGTCACGGAATCGAACGCCATATTCTCCGCACGATCTCTTTACGCCTGTACGGGACATCTCCCGTCGCGACTGATAGCGGAATATAAAAAAAGAGATTTGACCGGGAATTGCCACCCAACCACTCCGAAGCGGACACGTGGCGGTATCCATCGTGGAAACCCAGAGCAAAGACCGGGCTCGTCAGAGGCCCTGTCGTCCCCGCAATCATTCGAGCGTTGTCTTCGGACAGAACGACGTAAATTCGACGGTGTCGTGCGGGAGTGAGCAACAACGACCGACGACTCTTTTCTTCCTTCTCCCTTTGACGCGAAAGCGTGAAACCAAACCGGGATTTCCTTGTCATGACGCGTCCTCCGACGAGTGAATCTCTCCGGGCCCGGCGTGCCCGGCTTTTCCCGGTTTGACCCGGAATCCGTCTGACCATCGATTTTTCAGGTCGTTTGTCTACTATCTTAGAAATAATTAGAAAGTCCGACTGTGCACACAAGTGGCTAAATCACGTCAAGATGCTAGTCCCGTACATTTAAAGTAAGAGTGAACATGTGTCCCGAGAACTTGAAAAGTCAAACTAGTGGGAACCGATCAAATTTCGAGTCCTAAAGTATACATAATAGATATTAAATCTCAAAAATTGGAGAATGGTTTCCAACAGATGAGTTTCGGGCTAGAACAACCCGTGTGAAGACACACGATTCTACGGTATTCTACGACGTCCTATAGTAAGTGTGTAATTTGAAACCATTAGTATGAATTTCCATTTCCAGTGATATTCATGAATGTGATTTTTATGTTGTTAAAGTTCTAAATTCTTTGTCGATTTAATTATGAGTTGTAATCAGTAAATTATAGATAAATGATACTCATTAAAGATAATGATTTATAAAGAATCGATTAATTAAATGTATTTTAAGCCTGGATAGATCCTGAAACCTACAATATGTTAGGTTCTAGATTCTTGAGTATTTGAAACCCAAACGAAATCTAAAATTGCTCACTCCTATTTAAACGGCCTGACTAGATTCCTCCTATTCGATGGGCGAAACATTCTCGCCTAATTTTCGTTTTTTCATATGATATTCATGGGTCACGAAAATTTCGGATTTCAGATTTTTCAGGCGATAGTGTTGTCACTTTGAAAAAAGCACCAATGGGGTCCGCGGTCCCTTGGTGGACTCATGTGATGTGGGGATTTCTTTCCTTCCAATTTGTCAAAAGCAGTGATTGGAACCAAACGTTGCATGTGCACGGGGGGAGTTAAAAGGATGGGGGTGCTTTCTTTGCAGTGACTTCTCCGTTCGATCGATTCCTTCAGGCTTTTTTTCCTCTTTAAGTACAGACGGATGGACCCCGGGGCTTTTGACATCGGCTCTATCGTTTCGCCTTTTTTGTCCCCGAACTCGGAGGTCGGCCCACGGTCGGCAAACGTCTTATCGTCTCTTGGGAATCGATCCCGGGTCGCGCTCACCAAGAGTCGTCCGGCATCATCACGTCATGCACCACTTTTTTCTACACTCTAAATGCCTCCCAACCTTAATGTATTTCGGTTTTGTAATTCGACGACTTCTCCGTCGTTGAGGTTTCTCCGTGAGCAGATCTCGTAAGAGTTCTAGCGATATACCGAGTTCTGTATTTGTGCAACGAATTCACCCTCCTTGTCAAAGCATGTACTCCTTAGTCTCGGTGGTAATTTCCTCTAAGTTTTCGCAATCTTAAATACCATTCAAAGCATTGCCGACGAGATCCCACATCATAAGGGGCGATCGCGTGATGCCGTGACCTGAATACAAGGAAAAATGACATCTTTCACGTCCATGGTCTGCGGGATAAAATGGGACGATGGATGATGTCTCTCTTATGTGTGTGGCTTCATTCTCTAGCATGGGGACTCACATTCTGCAATTTGCCAAATGCCTTTGAGAGAGAGAGATGTACGGTCAACCACCGGTACAAGCAGATAGCGGTAGGAGGTTGGAGGTGAGGAGAATTCTAGGCCATTTGTTTCACCGGCTAAAAATTAGCTGGACCCAAATTTGGGCTAAGCTGACAGGCCTGAGAAGGCTGTAGTGGATCAGGCGGAGCCCATGCTAAATGGACTTTTCTCGGTCCAACCAACCCATCTGCTTAGATCCAAATAAAGATGGGTTTTTTTCTAAAGATGAGAAAGGGAAATGGAGACGAGTCCTCTATTCAAATCTGCTCATTGATCATATCAAGTAATCAGGACCAATATCTAAAAAGTCCCGAACTTATTGTACATCGATCAATTCATTCATAAACTTTTTAATATTGTCAATTCAATCTTAAACTTTTCAATAATCTATCAAACTAGTTTTTACATTTTTAACAAATTGTAAAATTAGTCTTTTAAAATTTGGCTGGGCATCGCTAACATGGCGGCCCAATCAAAAATTGGTTATCATACATGATATACTGGTATCAACGTGGATAATTTTTAATTTTTGATTTTTAAGAATTTTTATATAAATTTTCTTTTCTTTTTCCCCCCTTTTACATCTAACCACTGGTGGCCAATGGGCAAGGGTTGCAAAGCCCTCAGCTGGGCACGAGCAAGGGTCGTGGCCCTTGTTGGATCTAGCAAGGGTATTGTCCTTGCCTAGGATGTTGCGATCCACAATGAGGATGTAGTGGCCCTTGCATCCTCTCATTGTGGCTTGCAAGGGTCTAGGCAATGGCTAGCAATGCCCTTGCCTCAACAAATCTGACAAGGGCTAGAAGAGAAAAAATAAATAAATCAATTTAAAAAAAATCATCCACATTAGCGCTAATTGCGCTATGTAGGATAGTTGGTGTTGAATGGGCTAGCACATTTGCGATATCCAACCAAAATTAGCTAAAATGACTAAATTGGCAATTCATTAAAAAGTTTATGACTAGTTTGGCAAACAATTTAAAGGTTTAGAATTAAATTGGCACAATTAAAAGATTTATAACCAAAATTGGCAAGTTGTCTTAGAACTAAATTAGCAAAATTAAAATGTGTATTGTTAAATTAGTTATCACACAATAAGTTTATAATTTTTGAACAATTTTTTCCTAAATAATCACTAGACCTAAAAAGCGTGCCTCGTTGTCTTTTACAATACTTAGAGTCCATTTGTTTCGCGGAAAATAATTTATAGGAAAACGTTTTCCGGATTTTCCGGCGTTTGTTTCACGGAAAATGAATTCATTGAGGAAAATGTTTTCCATTAAAGGAAAAAAGTCTTCTAAAGTAGCGGAAAATGTTTTCCACTTTTGAAAAGTGGAAAATATTTTTCTCACTTGATCTCTCTTATCTCACACCTCTACAAATCGACTTCCTCCCTCCCCCTTTATTTTTCTCCTTTTCTTTTTCATTTGAATTATTTTTTTCTTTTTTTCTTTTTTTAATTCAAATTATTTTTAATTTCCTTTTTCTTTTTTTCTTTTTCTTCTTTTTTTTTTTTTTTGTTTTTTTGTTTCCCATCTTCTTCTTCTCTTGGCTAGTTGTTAGGCCAAGTGAACCTCGAGCCCATCGATCTCAAACTTGCACTCGTTAATCTGGTGAGCCTCGAGCTTGACGCTCGCGCTCACCAATCTGGTGAGCGGAAAATATTTTCCTTACCGAACAACCGAAAATATTTCCTGAAACATTTTCAGATTTTAGCCGAACACTAGAAAATATTGTCATTTTCCTGGAAAATGACTTCTGGGAAAATATTTTTCGGAAATGGCTTATTTTCCGCGAAACGAACGGACCCTTAGACTACTTTGAGAGAGAGATACAGGTCGATTACTAATTGATGTTCAAACTCTTTATACATATGAGATTGACTTATTGATTGAGAAATAGACGCTAGTTGGTGAATTTGGCATCTAACTAGTACGGATCATCTTTGCTCCCTACTCATCGACCCAATTAGCGAGGTAATTCACGGTCTGATATCAACCAATCTAAGAACAGTTTCTTCATCCCCCAAAGGAAAGGGCTGCGGTCCGGGCCTTCTCCTAAAAAAGAAAAAAGAAAAATAACAGACAAATGTCCCGAATTTGGGTTGGGCTGAAAATGCTTTCCAAAAGACAAGATCTGCTTAGTCCAACTAATCCTTTGCTTAGATCCAAATATGGGTTTTATCTAAAACTTTTAGGCTATGTTTGGTAGTCGAGATAAAATTCAGGATAGGATATGATTTATCCTATCCTACGTTTGGTACTCGCTCAGGATAGGATAAAGTCGGATATAAGGGGAATATAAACATAATAAAATTATCTCATGGGGGAGGTGGGATAAAGGTTGATAGAATTTATGTTATTTTTCTCGTATAACAAATTTATTAAATTAACAAAATTGAAATTATATTTCAATATAAATAATATTTGAATTCTAATTAAGAAATTAAAATTAAAATAAAAAATAAAAATTATTTTTAATTAATCTTATTTTAATTTATATATTCAACTTTAATTATATCTTAAAATAAACATTGAATCTATATATTAAATATTTAATAAATATAAATATTTTATATATTTTATATTTTTGTATTTTAGGTATGTTAGTACAATTTACTATTTAATAAAATTTTATTAAAGAATGATGAAAGGGGAAAAAAAGAAATAATAATGAAAATAATATAAAAAAGAGGAAAATAATATAAAATAAAAATAAAAATAAATTAATGAATAGTGTTATGAGAGATTTTTACCATCTCGTTTATGAATATTTAGGTTCATTTATAATGATATACCGGTTATATAAAAAAAAAATGTGTATGATATGATATGAATATATCCGACTTTAATACTGCGATTCACCAAACAATGGATATGATATAAGAAAATCTCAGGATTTCATAGCATATCCTATACAGTCCAAACAATGGACCTATTTTTCGTTATATTAATAAAAAGATATGCCTTCGGTTTCCTCCAAGGAAAAGTAGGAGAAGATAGTTCTCGAGATAACAATTTGTGTATTGTGGTATAAAAAATATCTATTTACTAGGTTTCAGTTAATCGTATTAGACATATCTTCATTTTTCCTAGTCTTATATCATGTTTGAGTCAGATTTATCTGGTGGCCTTCTTATTCTTTCCTTTCAGTTTCTCTAAAGAGTGATTAATCTTACCAAAGTTAGTGACTTTGGGGTATATCTAGAATTACTTTTTCCCATTTAACTTTCCTTTTATAGAAATTTCACGGTTCGCATATTTTAATTTTTCGTAATCCAATAGTCCCTAAATTTGTATTTCATCACATAAAATGGGATTTCTTTTTCTTTCTTTTTTTTGTAATTTTTTGGAATTTTTCAATGAAAATTATTTATTATGGCCATAATGCAAAAGGGGTACATTTTACATTAAAAAAAATGAACATTCCACCATGTCAGGTCTTGAAACAAAAGGCAAGGTCTCCGACCTCCATTAAATCCCAAACCATGTAGAAAAGGCCCTTTCCATGTTTTTTCTTTTACACCGCCCAATGTCGAAATTCCAGTGCAATTATTTTTTCTAGTACACAATTTCTTGCCATGCAATTCAACAAAGCAATATTACTTGCAAATCTAAAATGTTTAGACATAAATTATTATCGATAATCAAAATATTTTTATCATGTAATTTCTCCAAGCGACATAAATAATTATTTTCAGAGAAAATATATTGCGCAACCTAAAAGCAAACTAGCATCCCGTCGCGACTGATTGCGGGATATAAAAAAAGAGATTTGACCGAGAATTGCCACCCAACCACTCCGAAGCGGACACGTGGCGGTATCCATCGTGGAAACCCAGAGACCGGGTTCGTCAGAGGGCCTGTCGTCCCGGCAATCATTCGAGCGTTGTCTTCGGACAGAACGACGTAAATTCGACGGTGTCGTGCGGGAGTGAGCAACAACGACCGACGACTCTTTTCTTCCTTCTCCCTTTGACGCGAAAGCGTGAAACCAAACCGGGATTTCCTTGTCATGACGCGTCCTCCGACGAGTGAATCTCTCCGGGCCCGGCGTGCCCGGCTTTTCCCGGTTTGACCCGGAATCCGTCTGACCAATTGATTTTCCAGGTCGTTTGTCTACTTTCTTAGAAATAATATGGAAAGTCCGACTGTGGATACAAGTGGCTAAATCACGTCAAGATGCTGGTCCCGTACATTTAAAGTAGGAGTGAACATGCGTCCCGAGAACTTGAAAAGTCAAACTAGTGGGAACCGATCAAATTTCAAGTCCTAAAGTATACATAATAGATGCTAAATCTCAAAAATCGGAGAACGGTTTCTGACAGACGAGTTTCGGGCTGGAACAACCCGTGCGAAGACACATGATTCTACGGTATTCTACGACGTCCTATGGTAAGTGTGTAATTTGAAACCACTAGTATGAATTTCCATTTCCAGTGATATTCATGAATGAGATTTTTATGTTGTTAATGTTTTACATTCTTTGTCGGTCTAATTATGAGTTGTAATCAATAAATTATAGAAAAATGTTACTCATTAAAGATAATGATTTATAGCAATCGATTAATTAAATGTACAGGCGGAACCTGGATAGATCCTGAAACCTACGATATGTTAGGTTCTAGATTCTCTAGTATTTGAAACCCGAACGAAATCCGGAATTGCTCACTCCTATTCAAACGGCCCGACTAGATTCCTCCTATTCGACGGGCGAAACATTGTCGCCTAATTTTCGTTTTTTCATGCGACATTCATGGGTGGCGAAAATTTCGGATTTCAGATTTTTCAGGCGATAGTGTTGTCACTTCGAACAAAGCACCAGTGGGGTCCGCGGTCCCTTGGTGGACTCATGTGATGTGGGGATTTCTTTCCTTCCAATTTGTCAAAAGCAGCGATTGGAACCAAACGTTGCATGTGCACGGGGGGAGTTAAAAGGATGCGGGTGCTTTCTTTGCAGTGACTTCTCCGTTCGATCGATTCCTTCAGGCTTTTTTCCTCTTTAAGTACAGACGGGTGGACCCCGGGGCTTTTGACATCGGCTCTCTCGTTTCGCCTTTTTTGTCCCCGAACTCGGAGGTCGGCCCACGGTCGGCAAACGTCTTATCGTCTCTTGGGAATCGATCCCGGGTCGTGCTCACCAAGAGTCGTCCGGCATCATCACGTCATGCACCCCTTTTTTCTACACTCTGAATGCCTCCCGACCTTAATGTATTTCGGTTTTGTAATTCGACGACTTCTCCGTCGCGAGGTTTCTCCGTGAGCAGATCTCAGAGTTCTATACTTACCGAGTTCTCTATCTGTGCAACGAATTCACCCTCCTTGTCGAGCATGTACTCTTTAGTCTCGGTGGTAATTTCCTCTAAGTTTTCGCAACCTTAAATACCATTCAAAGCATTGCTGACGAGATCCCAAATCATAAGGGGCGATCGCGTGAACCCGCGATTTGAATACTAGGAAAAATGACATCTTTTGTGTCGGTGGTCTACGGGATAAAATGGGACGATGGCTGATGTCTCTCTTGTGTGTGTGGCTTCATTCTCATGCATGGGGACTCACGTTCTGCAATTTGCCAAATGCCTTTGAGAGAGAGAGAGAGGGAGAGATGTACGGTGGACCACCGGTACAAGCAGATAGCGGTAGGAGGTTGGAGGTGAGGAGAACTCTAGGCCATATGTTTCACCGGCTAAAAATCAGCTGGACCCGAATTTGGGCTGAGCTCACAGGCCTGAGAAGACTGTAGTGGATCAGGCCGAGCCCATGCTAAATGGACTTTTCTCGGTCCAACCAACCCATCTGCTTAGATCCAAATAGAGATGGGTTTTTTCTAAAGATGAGAAAGGGAAATGAAGACGAGTCCTCTATTCAAATCTGCTCACATTTTCCGTTCAAAAAAAAAAAAAAAAAAATCTGCTCATTGATCATATCAAATAATCAGGAAAAATGTCTAAAAAATCCCAAACTTATTACAATTATCAATTCATTCATAAACTTTTCAACAATCTATCAAACTAGTTTTATACCTTTTAACAAATTGCAAAATTAGTCTTTCCGGCTAATTTGGTTGGGCATCGCTGACATGGCAGCCCAATCAAAATTGGTTGTCATATATGGTGTAGCCAATGTCAATGTGAATAATTTTTAATTTTTAAGAATTTTATATTAATTTTCTTTTCTTATTTTTTTCCCTTTTTACATTGGGCCATCGGTGGCCAATGGGTAGGCTGCAAAGCCCTCACTGGGCACGAGCAAGGGTCAAGGCCCTCATTGGATCTAGCAAGGGTATCGTCTTTGCCTAGTATGTTGCAAGCCACAATGAGGATGTAGTAGCCCTTGCATCCCCTCGTTGTGGCTCACAAGGGTCTAGGCAATGGCTAGCAATGCCCTTGCCTCACCAAATTTGACAAGGGCCAAAAAAGAAAAAATAAATAAATTGATTTAAAAAAAAAATCATCCACATTTAGTGCTATGTTGGATAGTTGGCGTTGAATGGGCTGGCGCATTAATGATATCCGACCAAAATTAGCTGAAATGACTAAATTGGCAATTCATTAAAAAGTTTAGGACTAGTTTGGCAAACAATTTAAAGATTAAGAATTTAATTAGCACAATCGAAATATTTATAACTGAAATTGGCAAGTTGTCTTAGAATTAAATTGACAAAATTAAAATGTGTATGGTTGAATTTGTTATCGTATAATAGATTTATGATTTTTTGAACAATTTTTCCTAAATAATCACTAGAGTTAAAAAGCGTGCCTCGTTGTCTTTTACAATATTTAGACTACTTTGAGAGAGAGATACAGGTCGATTAGTAATCGATGTTCAAGCTCTTTATACATATGAGATTGACTTATTGATTGATACATGTGAGATTGACTCATTGATTGAGAAATCGACGCTAGTAGTTGAATTAGGCATCTGACTAGTACGGATCATCTTTGCTCCCTACTCATCGACACAATTAGTGAGGTAATTCACGGTCTGATATCAACCAATCTAAGAAAGGTTTCTTCATCCCCAAAAGGGTAGTGCTGCGGTCCGGGCCTTCTCCTAAAAAAGAAAAAAGAAAAAGAACAGATAAATGTCCCAATTTGGGTTGGGCTGAAAATGCTTTCCAAAAGACTGGAGTGGATCGGGCGAGCCCATGCTAAATGGGCTTGTGCTCGGTCCAACCAACCCTTTGCTTAGATCCAAATAAAGATGGGTTTTATCTAAAATTGAATAGGGGAAATGAAGATGGGTAATCTATTCAAATCTGCCATTCCATCAGGTCAAATCATCACTAGAGTTGAAAAGCGCGGCCTTTTAACAATAGGAAAAAAATCATCATGAATCTCAAATTTTGTCTAGAGTAATAAATTTATCTCAAATTTTTTGTGATACAAAAAATTCTAAACTTTTACCAACCGTAACACATTTATTCCAAACTCTATGACCAATTATATTTTTGTCTTATTTTTTGATTTTTCTGTTTTTCCTTTTTCTTTTTCTTTTCTTTTTTTCTTCTTCTCTCTTCCTTCCACCGGCCAAGATGGAGGAAGCCGAACTCAAGCAAGGGCTGCCCTTGCGACGTTGGGTAGGGCGGGGGCAGCCCTCCCCCTGAGTTTGACTTCCCTCCACCAACCATGGTGAAAGGAAGAGAGAAGAAGGGAAAAAAAAAAAGAAGACAAAAATGCCATATAGTATGAGATAAATATGTCGCGCGGATACAAGTTTAAGGTTTTTGTGTCGCGAAAAAGTTTGAGGTAAATGTATCATAGTTGACAAAATTTATAATTCTTTGTGTTACAAAAAAGTTCGGGATAAATTTGTCATTTTGGGTAAAATTTGAAATTTTTGGTGATTTTTTTCTCTTGACAATACTCATTCTACTTCGAGAGAAAGAGACACACGCTCTGGTCGATTGGCAATTGATGTTCAAGGATGTTACACATGCGAGATTGACTTATTGGCTAAGAAAATTGATGTGGGTAAGTAAATTAGGCACCTCATCGACTCAATTAGTAAGATAATTCACGTTTCGATGCCAATCAATCTAAATGTGTAGTTGTTTTGGGAAAAGTGTTTTTCAAAAATTGATTTTCCCAACTTTCACCCCTTTAGTTCAAGGAAAATGATTAATTAATCGAAAACACTTTTTAGTCAACCAAAATATTGGTGCATAAATTTAAGAAAGTAAGTTCCCTAAATCTAAAGAAATGCAAACATTTTCCATAAATTACTCATCTTGAATATTTTAACATTTTATGATTTTAATTTTCTTTTCTTTTCTTTTCTTTTCTTTTTTTCATTTTCCTTCTTCTTTGACTAACACTAGCCATGGCGAAGGCCAATGATTGGCCATAGTCGAACTCAAGTCTTGCCGATCTAGCGAGACTTGAGCTCTCATCGATTTGCATCTATGGCCAGTATTCAACAGTCGCTAAGGCCTAGCGACCAATGGAGGGAAAGGAAAAAGAAAAAGAAAATATCAAATCAAATCAAATAATATTTAAAAACTCGATTTTATTTTTTGTCATGAAATTGAAATCACATTCTAAATAAAATCCAAATATAAAAAAAAAAACATTTTGATCACATATTACCACTTACCAAACAATGAAAAAATATCCGTTTCCCAAAGAAAATAATTTTTCTAAAAAATGTATTCCTTTATCAGGAAGTTTTCCTCGAAATAAAATCACTTTCTTTGTCCCTCGTTGGAAAGTGCTGGGGTCCGTACATTCTCCTTTAACAAAAAGAAGAAGATTATCTCCCTGTGGAAAGAGGTGCCGTCAACATAAATAGAAACCTAATCCATTTTCTCCCTCCATTTTTAGACTAAGGAAAAGGCCTCAAAATAGTCAAACATCCGCACCGCCGTTGCTTTGACCTCCATCCATTTACTCCCACATAAAGAAAGAACAAGAAAGAGTCTTCAAAAACTCATCCCCGCTCGTTCCCTCCCTCTCACTCTTCCTCTCTCGCTCCTCCTCTTCCCCCCGAGCATCGGACCGTCGAAAAGCACCTGATCCGTAAGGAAAACCAATCCCGGCGATACGCGATGGGCAAAGAGGCCGGCGATTCCAGCAAGGTTACGACCGACGTCCGCATCAGCGACTGCTGCACCTCCCTGAGGTCGTCTCCCTCACCCAGAAGGTGACGAAGTCTCTCCTCGCCGGCGTGCGTTCCTTTCTGTTCCCGTTCGGTTCTCATGCTTCTTCTTCTTCTTCTTTCTTTCGCCACAGGTGCTCGCCGAGGTGATCGGGACGTACTTCGTCATCTTCGCCGGGTGCGGGTCGGTGGCGGTGAACAAGATATACGGGTCGGTCTCGTTCCCGGGCATCTGCGTCGTCTGGGGGCTGATCGTTATGGTCATGATATATTCGGTGGGTCACATCTCCGGCGCCCATTTCAACCCGGCCGTCACCGTCACCTTCGCCATCTTCCGGCATTTCCCTTATACTCAGGCGAGTCCTTGCCCATTTCTCTCTCAGGAGTCAGGACCAGGCCGGGCTCTCGAGCCGACCCAAACGCGTTGCACGTTCGCGCCATCTCTGCTCACGAAGATTAGCCGTGCAGGTACCTATCTACGTCGTAGCGCAGCTGCTGGGATCGATCCTCGCCAGCGGCACGCTCTACCTGCTCTTCGACGTGGACTCCAAGTCGTTCTTCGGGACCGTGCCGACGGGCTCCCACGTCCGGTCGCTCGTGGTCGAGATCATCATATCCTTCCTCCTGATGTTCGTCGTGTCCGGAGTCGCGACCGATAACCGAGCGGTGCGACCTCGAGAGAATTCTTTCCCGTGGGACACGATGAATCGAGTACAGAGTTTCGGTAACGTTTCGATCGTTTTCTCGTGCAGACCGGCGAACTAGCAGGAATCGCGATCGGGATGACGATCTTGCTGAACGTGTTCGTCGGCGGGTTAGTCCGTACTCGAAATAAATCGGAAAAAAAAATATTACGAATTATACTATACCAAACATACGTTTCTAAGATCGAATTTAAATAAAAACAAGTAGAATTTTAATTCAATATTCTAATGTATTGAAAAATTGCAGGCCGGTTTCCGGGGCATCCATGAACCCGGCGAGGACCCTTGGGCCGGCCATCACGATGCACATCTACGATGGGCTTTGGGTCTACATTGTTGGGCCGTTCGTCGGCACCATCTTGGGCGGTTTCGCCTATAATCTGATCAGGCAAACGGATAAGTCCCTCGGCGAGTTGACCAAGAGCGCGTCTTTCCTCAGGAGCAAAGCCGAAGTGTGAAGTTTTTTTTTTTCTTTTTTTCTTTTCTTTTTTAATGTTGAATCCCATAAGGATAACATCGAGTAATTGTTTATTTATTTATTTTTTTTTTGTGGGGGAATTTTCTTGGCTCCTTTTTAGGGCGGACATATTCGATGTTGTCTAGGCAACTTTATCTTGTTGGCATCTTGTGTTTAGGATGTGTTTATTTAAGTGAAAGTAAAAATTTCGCGTGTTGGCTTTCGGAGCTTTTCATGTGTTTAGCTCGTCAAATATGGGGAAAATCATTTACGGTCAAAAATATATTTGTGCTTAAAATAGGAAAAATCAATTCTTTAATCCGAAAAGGGGGACCACATTTTCATGAAAAAGGTATTCCCTTTTTGTTATGAAGTTTTCCTTCGAAATAAAAGCACCCATAATCTAATCGTGAAAGCAAAATAGGTCCTGGCCCCAGCTCCTTTGCATGTGGGGCTATATAGGACGAATCAATCCGGTCCGAATTCGGAACACATTAGCCTAAAACTTTCGTTCCTAACAAAATGTCTGTCTCGTTACATTCTATGATTGTGATAAATGAGTTTGAAACTAGCTTAACATCTTCAAGCATGTGACTTTTGTTCGCTTCGATTCTAACTTATTAGAAATAAATGAGTTCCGTGCAATCCGATTTTCACGGGAAATAATTTCTACTCTTGACGAGGTCATGACATTGTAAATACGATCTAGAAAATTCGTTTATCTTTACTCAATTATTCAATACACAACTCGAGAATTTATCGCATTAAGACAAGTGTTAGGATTTCGATTGCATCTAACATACTATTAGAAATGAGTAGTTTTGGGATCGATCTAGGTTCCACCTAAAACTTACCACGTCAAGATCAGTTCCCTAATTTTCAAAACCGGAAACCTACGTGTTAATCGGTTCTAGAGTCTACTGGAGAATTGGCCAATTTCTTCTTCTTCTTCTTTTTTCATTACATTTTTTCCTTTTTAATTAAGCAAAAATGAAAGTGAACGTAACTACAAAAATTTCACTTGTGAATACTCGACAATCTTTAAAATATGAATAAATAAAATAAAATAAACACGTGCTTAAAAAAATTATCCGGTAACTAATTCTTGAAAATCAAATCAGACAATACAGGTAGCTCTTTTATTGAAATCGAGAACTGGACCAGTAAGAGAACTTAAAATTGGATCAGTTTTTATGGCCCGTTTGATCTGATTCCCGATTCTATCTAGAACCTACGTTGCTCACCCCCTACGTACCGTGTAATTCTAGTTTCCCAACTCCCGTGATTGTAATCCGACGGATCGGATCTACACCGAAGGAAGGCACGTTAGGAATCCACGTGACGGGGAGCGGTGGTCGTCGAGATCGGACGATGACAGAAAGGACAAAAGTGCACATGATTCAGATTGAACCCCCAGGATTCCCCCAAAAATAAAATTAAAAATAAATAATTAAAATATTAAAATATTAAATTAAAGAAAGAGCTCCCGCGGTGCGCTGAATCGAGCGAGCAACAGTCCCATAATTCGCAACTGACATTGAAAGCTCTCCTCCCCCTCGTCTTCTTCCTCGTCTTCTTCTTCTTCTTCTCGCTCGCTCTGCAGGTGGATTTGCCGTCGCCTTCGCGTTCTCCGGAGCTTCCTCGCTTCGTTCTTTGGACGGAGACGCGCCGCCCGGCGGGCGGGCGGGGCGGGGGTTTCGCTGAAGCAATCTTCGTTCCGTTTGCTTCGCCCGTGATCCTTCGGCCTCGTTGCGTGATCGAGGTATCATTCGTTCCTTCCGCTCGACTCCGCTTCCGCTCCACACCTCCGTCCATCCCTCCACCTACATAACGCTCCCTCCCTCTCTCCTCTTTCTTTCTTTCTTTCCTTTTGCTGCTAGTCGCCGCCGCCGCCGCCGCCGTCGCAAGTGGCCGTCGGCGGTGAATCTGCTCCCGTCGGGCTTTTTTTGTTTTTTTTTGGCTTATTGTGATGCCTGCGGATCGGTTTGTTAGGGAGTGATGCGGCGGAAATGCTGATCGGATTGTGATGCCTGGTTAGCGCAGGCGGCTGCTAGCTCCGGGGACTCTCTCTCTCTCTCTCTGGTCGGAATCGGCGGGGGGAATTATTTCCCATGGCTGGAGGAATCGAAGAGACGTTCGGCGTCGGTTTTCAGGTTAGCATCGCGGCTGTCTCCGTGTGTGTGTGGAGATTCTGGAGGATCCCGCTTACTCGCACGTACTCTAGTCGTTCTTACTCTGCTCTGTGTATCTCGTGTATGTGTGTGAGAGGATCGCAGCAAGAGGAAGGTGCAGTTTTTATCGCTAGTCCGCTATGGTTTCTAGATGATATTGTTTGAGGATCACTTCTTATTTGGGTAGGATCACGGGATCAAAGCATTATGTAGATCGATGGTTGCCCGTTTAGTCTGTGCTATCTGCCCGAATTATCGGATTCAGGGACTGAGTCAAAATGCGATTTTGCGAGGGTAGAGAGAGCAATGTGAACATATAGCTCGGAATTCTTCTATGGTTGTTTCCGCTGTTGACGTGGAGATGGCCCGTTTAGTCTGTGCTATCTCCCTGATATTGTCGGCATTTCGTTCTTGAACCTGGAAGCTGAGTATGAACGGAGAGCTATCTGTTTAAAAATTCGAGCTTTTATGATCTCCAATAAGTTATCTGGAAGATTGTGAACGCAGAAAGTGACCTGGACGATTTCTGGTTAAGATGTGATGAACTAGCTTTGACTTTTTTTCCCATCGCTGCAGATAATTGATCCTCCTTTCTTTCCTTTCTAACGTGCTTTCAATCCAATTGGCAGGCTGATTCAGTTCACTCCGGCTCTATTTCATTTGGGAGGTTTGAAAAAGAACCTTTGGCATGGGAAAGGAGGTCTTCTTTCTCGCACAATAGGTATCTAGAAGAGGTTGAGAAATTCTCCAAACCTGGTTCAGTGAACGAGAAAAAAGCTCTACTCGAAGCTCATTTTAAGAAGAAACCGCTTCTGCATCAAAGTTCATCTGAGTGGCAGACTGGAAGGGACTATCGCCACGATGAATATGACACATCAGATAATACGAGCAGGGAAGGATTTGAGCTTTCAATTGAGGATAATTATTTTGGTCACTTTGACGAGAGTCCAGCAAGATCAGGATGTAGTGGAGAGTACGGAGTAAGAGTTGGTGAAAGGAAGATCCAGGTGTTTTGTCATTCCGATCCCATGAGAAGGAGGGGTTAAATGATCTTTCCATGGATTTTATTCCTTTAGAGCATAATGCAGGGATGCCAGTTTATATAGAGGATGGGCATAATGACTTGCCAATAGGTTTTGCTGAGACACCTATAGTCGCAAAAACGAGTTCTGACTATGATGAGACAGAAGCAGAGAATTGTTCTGAGGCCAGCTATTCATTTATAAAGTGCAAGACTGATAAAAGGGTTGAAAAGACCTGTTCAGAAACATCTCATTCTTCTCCAAAGGTATGGGATACTTTCATGTAATTGACTTCTTGCATCATGTTTAATGGGTTAAAAGTACTGGTTCCTTTTCATGTTGCTTATTCGTCCATATATCGTCATCTCAGTTGGCATCAGCATCGGAAACTAAGCTCACTGAGGCCACAGCTACATCTCAGTTCTCAGTGGCTGATGACAAGAGAAAAATTTCTGCCGAATCATCCAAAGATTTGAACAAAACTCTGGGTGGAAGGATAAGAGGATCTCCATTGAGAACAAATAGACAGAAAGATTCGACCATGTCTGCAGTTCAAACTCCCCGTTTAGTATACAAAACTTTGAACTCAGAGGTAACGGTTGATTTATGATGAGTGACAATGCCAAACTTGACGTTTTGAATTGAGAAGTACAACTTGCATGATTACATCAATAATCATGTCAAAGTCCAATCCTTTGACTTTCTTATTTGCTCAATACTTTCTTCTAACTGTTAATGCATGATGGTCATCTATGCTCAGCAAAGGGAAAAGCTGGTGGCGAAACCAGTGCGTGAAGACAATAGGTACTTCTTGCCTCTTTTACATGAAACGTGATATATTATTTCCATTCTACAGAGGTCTTATACTGTCATTTCTAACAGCAAAGGAGAAGGAGGAAAGAAAATTTCTGAACCTCAATCTGTGTCGATGACGAAGCTCGAATCAAGAGGAGATTCTACTAGAAGCAGGTCTGAAAAGCAAATTCAGAACTCCTTGAGGAGACCAGTCTTCGAATCTTCTGACTTAATTCCTTGACCTGAAATACAGGCTAAAGCACATCGCTCAGTCACAGAAGCCAGAAACAAAGCCCAACTCTAAAGGTTTTAATTTTCTGAGTGACCAGCGAGCAGAAAGGAGAAAAGAGGTAAGTGTTAGAAATGAGAACAGGATATGATGGTAATATTCATGGTCGGTATATCTGCCTGATAACTTGGTTTTGCAATTTGCTTGATTTAGTATTATATGAGGCTGGAGGAAAAGATGCATGCTAAGGAGGCTGAGATTAATGAGATTCAAGCAAAAGCACAGGTATGCTGAATTATTCTTCTTCTTTTTCGCTAGTAGGTATACTGATTTGTCCAAAGAACAATAGTAGGTACATCAAGGATGGTTTACAAAACTTTTATTTAAAGTGATGTGGCAGACTCTTATTTGATGTTGAATATGGTCCACCTGTGTAAATTACAAACAGTTTATCAGATCACTTACCATATCAGTTTGGGAGACTAGTCTTATTCGAATATGTATCATTATTTATCTTCATTGAGAATACCACATTCACGCAAGGCAAGGTGGATACCAAATGATCGATGCATACAGAAGAGAAATAATCTTTGCACCTTTATTTCGTAAATAACCATTTCTTTACCTGATAAGCAATTCTTGTATTGTTCTTTTCAATTAATGATGCTTTATCTTATTGACCTTCCCCATCCCCCTTTCCATTCTTCCTTGACTATTATATGATCTCTCTTTGCTCAAAGAGCCTGGAAACCCCATTGATGTCATTAAAAAGGTAGCATGATTTATTGCACTATAGTTTTGCCTTTGTGGTTGTAGATCTAGATAATGTCATTCTTATTATTGCAGGAAGAGACAGAAGCTAAATTCAAGCAATTCCGGAAAAGCCTTAATTTCAAAGCAACGCCTATGCCTTCTTTCTATCGCGCAACAATGCCATCTGGGTCAGATGGCGACAAGGTACATTAACACAAAATCTTTTCCATGTTTTCCTGTTTTTATGAGGGTCGATAAGAGTTAGTTCCACTTGGGGAAATAAGTTAGTCATTGTGAAATGTGTTTCCCACTGAATTTTAGTGGCTTTCTATATTCTGAAGCCTTTACCTGCACTAATCGTGGTGCTCTGCAACCTGGACCAGGGGAAAGGTTTTTCGTGTCTGCTTCTTCTTATGATGGTTGATAAAAGCCAGTTCCACTTAAGTGAAATTATTAATGCGTCTTCTTGTGAATCTTAGTCGCTTTCAAATCTCCAAACCGTAATCAATCTGATTTAATTTTCTTCCCAATATGCTCCACTTCAGCATGTGTGACTTTATGTCCGACATTTCCTACTTCAAACTTGAAGCTGAGCGAACAGCGAAGAATGATTCTGTTTGGCATCGTAACATGAAGGTCATAGGAGAATTTGTGCTCCTATATCAGACAAGCCAGTTGATTATGAAGCATTTTATAACATAAGAATTTTGAAGAACAGAGTATAAAGTCACATGTGCTCCTCTTCATGAATCTCGCAATTTCATCTTTTCCTTTTTTGAGTGGATTTCCTATGCACTTTCACTATACTTCTGTTGTTATTTACTTGGTTCATAAACCAGCCATCCTAATTCAAGGCAGCTTTTTGATGTCTTAGGCTTCATCTACCAGGGTCAGGTCAAGCATTTCATCTATTAGATGTCCCAGTCCTCAAAAGCAAGCTTCTTCACGATCCAGAATTCATTCCAAGGCTGGAAATTGCCAAGTTGTTGCTGCGAATGCATCTCTAAACACAACCAATCCACCTGAAGCCTCTCTGGATCACCAATTGATCAGCAAGACCCGGGGCTCGAATGCAGTCTCTCCGATGCCATCATCAAACGAAGCTGAATCCACAGGAGATGCAACTGCATATGAAACCGTTTCAAGAAAGGGCAGAGACGATGACGCTGGTATTGATGGGAATACCAGCAAGCAGAAATCAAAAGCATCGGCAACTGCTAAGACAGCAAAAGGCCAGAGAGTTGAGGGGAAGCAGAAAGCAGGAGTCAAAAGAGACACCCATCAGATGATGAGAAAGGATACTAGAACTGTTGGCACGAGCAGGACAGGCCGTGTCGCTCTAAGTGTTACTTCCTGACAGCATTTCTTCCGTGATATCCTCCCTAAATTAGTCATTGTTTCATTGTTACTCATTTGCCTCCACATCACTTGAATAGAAGATGCCCGAGGAAGTTCACAAAAATAAGGTAAAGTCGGCTTTCGTAGATTCTTACATGGCCAAAAAAGAAAGCCTGCTCATGTATCAGAGTACGTTCATTCTCTATCAAAGCCAGAGAATGTCATTTTATGCATGTTCATGTACCATAAGTTCGACCCGAAGGTGGCGAAATTCGTCACTTCCGACACAGATTATCGGATGGATACCTGTATATCGAAGGACAACTGTAATTTATCATGAATAACCCAAGGATCTCGATCCTCTTGAGAACAATGAATGATTTCATTCTGTCGTTGATATTCAACATCCTGCTCGTCCTCGACTTGCTGCATTTCTTGCTTGTCGCTCTGGAGTAAAATTCCCTCCTTGCATACGAGATGGATGCACAACATGTCGATCCACGATGATCCTCTTTAATTGGTTCGTGGTTTATTATGTTTAATTGTCAATATAAGCTCTATTTACTAAGCCAAAATAAAACAAGCACGAAATTGGAAGGTGGTCAAAACGAAAGCTCATTGACATTCCTTCCTCCAGACATCAAAGTACACTATAAGCATCTGTTGTACATCTATCAAATTGTCTATTTGTCCAGCTAGCTCTTTCAACACTAAATTACAAACCTGAAGAAGTGCTCTCCACATAAGCTTCATACTAAGCAAATGAAAACAGCTCCACGTTTTTTACATCGTCATTTTCACCGCCTTACATTAAATAATATACCACAAGTGACCCAAACTAGCAACCGCCCCTATAATCACGACCGTCGATATCCGGAGACCTGCGGCCGATGACTCCGCTGTCTTCATCCGGGGAGGCTTCCGGTAGTAGTATGGAAAATAGGGCAAGATCGGATCAGGCGGTGGGGGAGCGCCATAAAAGCCGCCGCTTGCCTGAGGCGGACTGTAAGGGAAGTAACCCGCCGGCGGAGGATAGATAGCGCCGGGCGGTGCCGGGTAGGATCCCGCTTGAGTCGGAGTGGTCGTCACCGCCGAGGCCGATGCCAGATTACCGGCGGACGCGGGCGGTGGATCACCAGTGCATGACGGGTACGGGCAAGACCCTTGGGAACTGGTGGTCTCGATGACGTTCAGGATCACGAAAGCCAAGACGAGGGTGGAAATAGCTCGTCCCGGTTTGGCCATGTGAATAGAGCATGCGAAGGGGATGATCGAGAGAATCAGCTCGAGGAAGACGCAGAGGCCGGAAGAAGATCGGACAAAGATCACGTGACGGCGAGCGATTGCGTAAAGATCTAATCTTTTAAGTTCAGATCAACGTGTTGATCAACGAGTGCCACGCATGTCCCTTCAAGCGGTGCAAAACATAGGCACCGCATGCAGCTGGACAGCTGAGGATTTGCGAAGTCACGCGGCAAGATAACGACTGATAACCGAACGTACGAGGTTGTCCAGACACACGCAGTCCACTTGTCGTATGATGTAGAGTGTATTATTATGTTTTTATATATAATTACCTAATTCAAGAAATAGAAAGTCGAATGATGAATTTCCCAAATCACGCGGTCACTTCAATCATCCTTGAAAAAGCTAAACCCACGGGGAGATTACTAATTAGCTAGCTACAACTGTCCTAATCCATTTTTCCACTCTTTAGACAGCGACTTCTGGTGGATGTCTAGCGACCAAATAAGAGAGATTTGGTTTATCCAAGATTTCAACCCTGCCGTTTTTGTTGTGATTCCCCTGATATGTGACATGTGTTTTACAATCAATAGCAGCTGGATTTGCAGTCCCGTACAAGGTCATATATATGATAAATTATCCAATAAGTGGCATCTAATTCAATCATAAACTTTTTAATCTGGCTAATTAGTATTAAATCTTCAATAGTTTTTCAATGCAGTCATTTTGATCAATTTTGATCCACTTAGTATCAGTTGTCTAAGCTGCACGGCTAGTGCAATTTTTTTATGATGTTTGTGAATATGTGGATGAATAGGGAAAATCGTCCAAAAAGTTTTAACTTATTGTATAGCTGTCCGGTTATGTCGATCCTAAACTTTTTATTTTGGTTAATATAGTCCTAAATAATTTGACGATTTTTCAATGGGCCGTACTTTTTTGACTCCATCTTTCACTAATACACTCACTTTCATAATGTTTTGACTATCTTATCCTTCGTGGGTCCTGCATTTTGGCATCCGAAGGTTCAAACGGTGGCCCTCCTTTTATTTGGTCTCTTTCCTCACGAGTCCCACTCCTTCTTACTTATTACTCTTCTATTTGCATGCATCTGCGGTCCTTTTCCTCATTAGCTAGCAACAATGAAAAACAAACCGAATTGACGCACCAAGATCAATACATGAGACGGTGAGATTTTGTGAGATCACTGCCAACTGTTTTATAATTTTAAACTGTTAAATAAAAGTGTGATTTATCATTTAAATATTTTAACCCCCTCATGCTTATTTTGGTCTTATGCCTAATACCAAGTGTGGAAATTTAATTGGGGTGGCAAATGGAGCTCGAAAAGATTTGAATTTAGAATTTCCAGCTTTGATACCATGTGAGATTTTATGAGATCACAGCCGACTAGTCTAAAATCTTAACTAATAGATAAAAGCGTGGTTTAATATTTAATTACGCCAATACCTCCTCATGCTTAGTCCAGTTTTTTGCCTAGTATTAAGCGTTGATATATTTAATTGAAGAGACAAATATAGCATAAAAATATTTGAAATCAGGATCTCCAACTCTGATATTATGTGATATTTTGTAGAATCACAATCGACCATTCTAAAATGTTTAAACTGATAGATGAATGCGTGATTTAATATTTAATTACGCTAATAGAGACTTTATATATCCCATCATCCATTGCACCGGTTTTTGTTTTAGGTACAACCAAAGAGACGATTGGCAAGGTGGCTTGGATGTCCGAGGCGGAAGCAGAACACCCCCACGACAAAAGAAATAGTCCAAGTCTGAATTGGATTAGTCTACTATAATTGCTTCGTAGGTAATGGTAAGGATTGTTGTGGCACGTGAGGCATTAGGCTCTCCCCATCCCATCGAGGCAGCCCTCGATGCCGCCCCCAATGGGCGAAAGCCTCTCCATGCCTAGGGTTGGAGTCCACCTTCATCTCCAGCACGGCGAGCTGACTATTCACGGTGGTCGGCGATGTTCGGGAGAGGGGGCTCGCTATGGGGTCGGAAAGGTGGGAGTCGAGGGAGGCGGAGGAGAGTGATAGCAGTGAGCCGGAGTTTGGAAGGAGAGTTTCTAGGAAGGAATCCGGCGGATGGCGATGGCGGCGTTGATTGATCGGAGGTGGCGATACTCTCCTTGGTTCGATGTGGCGGGATTGTCTTCTTTTTCTTGGTCATCATTGTTTATCATTGCCATTACTGTTTCCTTGAGAATAGCACTAGGCACGGAGAAGAAGAAGAAGAGTGGTGGGATCCGCAAGGAAAGAAAAGAAACCAAATGAAAGGAGGGGCACGGATTTTGAACCTTCGTATGCCAAAAACATGGGACTCACAAAGGATCAAATAATCAAGATATTGTGAAAGGGATAAGTGTAAGAGGGAGTGGAAAAAGCACGACCCTTTTCTAATATAGTCATTTCGATTAATTTTAATCGAAAATCTCTTACGTAATGGTTCAATTAGTGTCACACATCTAAATGGCACGGTCGGCACTAATGTGAACGACTTTTACAATTTCTTTTGAATTTTTTAAGTTTCTTTTTCATTTTTTCCCTCTTTTCTTTTTTATTATTTTTCATAAATAAAAAATGAGGGGATATGCACGGCCAGTGGCTAACTAGTCATTGGCCAGAGGCGAGGGCCGTGACCGCCCTTGCAAAATCTAGTGAGATGAGGGGAGGGCGTTGTGGTCCTCACATAGATATCACTTGTGGCTAGCGACCTTGGTTGGTTATTGCTAAGTCCCCTATGATCCTCATCGACCATTTCGAGAAGATGAGTAGTGGAAAATGAAAAGCAAAGAATAAAACAATTTAGAAATTTCTTTAAAAATGCAAAAATTGTCCACATTAGTGGTTGTGATATCATGTAAGACAATCAACGTCCACCTAATGATTTTTTCAGCCAATATTGGTTGAAAAATTATCAAAAGATTTAAGACTATATTATTTAAATTGAAAAGTTTAAGATTAAATTGGCTATCATGCAATATAGATTTAGGACTTTTTGACAATAATCTTTAGAGGGAAAATTACCATAAAAAAAATTTAAATCTTTTACACTTGTGCCGATTTAATCTTAAAATTTTTTAATATGGTTAATTTAGTCATAAACCCTTTAACAATTTTTCAATTTGTGCCAATCACTAATATGAGGGTCTAGTTAGCGATTGCCATCCTACATGGCACGACCAAGCCATGAAGTAGAGAGTTTTTTTAATTTTTCCTTTTTTCCTTTTTGCCTTTCCTTTCCTTTCCTTTTTCTTTTTTCTCTTTTTCCCCTTTCCCCTACACCGGACCTCTTCAAATTACCTATTTTCAAACAAAACTTATCATGTTTATTACAACAAAATAAATGATTGGGCAATAGATCAACGAATTTCTTAGAGAACTTCTGCACAAATTTGCCAGCAACACGCTTGACCTTTGCTAAACTTTCTCAGACACGTTGCCTCAGTGTCCTTGAGCTGAAGCCTCGCGTCGCCCTAAAAACTCGACTCTCGCGTCATCTCGGTCAATACAAAGACCGACACGGTCGGTCGCTACTGCACATCACCAGTTGTCGCCTCGAGGCGAGTTGATGCTAAGTTGGGTGTCGCTCGAGGTTTAGCATTTAAGTAAGGATGCACGAACGGGGGGATATTCTAAGGTTGAAAGACGTTGCCTAGATACCCTTATCACCAAATCGAATTGAAATCTAGGAAATTGATTTCTTTTGTACCCTCGTTGAAAGGTAGGACGCGTGGAGCTATCCAAAACGTTCCGTCGGACAAGTCGGGGTGCCAACGGTGTCGATTTCCAAGATGTGAATGTCTTGGTTTTGTTTACTTTCTGTTGATTGTAAATTTTGGCAACCCGTTTGGTCGGTTGGAGTAATGTTCTAGCAGTGATTAGGTCATTGAAGGTTCCTCTAGTGACCATAATTTGGATCGCTAGAAGCGACGTAGAGCAAGGTCCTTTTTGCAACCGAAATTGGCACTTGGAACTTCTATAGCCCAAATCTAGACTTTTCACGACCATCTTTTCGTTGCTAGGCAATGATTTCTTTGCATTTTTTCATATTTAACGTAACAGAGCGATGCACACAACTTGGCCTTCAATATAAATTGCAGCTGTGCTTTTGACAAATAACGCGACAAATGGTATATGTAAATGCTGGTCACATATACACCGCACCAACACATGATGTTGAAGAGGACACAATTATGCATTTTGGAAGGAGACAACGACAATGTACTTATGGGCTCTCCCATGCTTAGAAAACATTAAGGGAAGGTTGTCTTTGATCATAGCGAAAATAAAATATTTCTCCTCAATTCTCATTTCTCCAAATTGAAGAAGAAAACACGAATGTAGGCCGTGTTCCGGTGACTTTATCAATATGTGCCATCTAAACAAGTACTAAATGTATTCGTTGAGAATGACAAATTTCAAATTCAAAGTAGTTTTCTCTGAGAGAGAGAGATCCCTTTTAGTGTGCTTATTACCTCATTCACCGCGGACTCCGTGAAGACTCTCTCCTGCGTCTTTCCACTGGTCTTGAAACGAGCGAACTGTGCGTTGATCATGCAGCTGACGACGACGACGGAAAGGTCAAAAGAGAGAGAGAGGGAGGGGGGGGTGTCGACTTCCATGCGAAGGCATGCCAAATGACCGGTCCTTCCGTTCATAACCTCACATTCGTTGACTGTTCGACCTTCAAACTCTCCATTCGAGAAACCCTAACCTAAGAGGCCCCAGCCTAGCCCTAACAAGCAGAGTCTAACCATGTAAAGCTACCCTTCAAGCGCATGGGAAGTTGTTACCTCTTTGCAAACGGTCACACAGACACGTTGCATAGGAGTATTATCCCAAGAATAATTGAGCAAAAGTCTCCTCAGACTTTCATGGAAACAGACAGGCAAATTTCCTTTTCTAAGGCAGTACGAGGTTTGGTAATACTTTTTTAGGTGCACCGGCTCCTAGTAAGTCAAGTGGTCCATCGCCCCTTAAACTTGCCGACTCTACATGCAATCTACGTACAACCTAACAGTCACGCTGTACTGCAATACTCAAACCCTATTCGCTTAGCTTTGAAATTCGGACCTACGAGAAACAACTAGGGAAGTGCCTCGTCTTTTCTCTACCTTTTAGCATTCGGTACTATGAAATGGAAGTCTTATCCATGGTAAATTAGGTATCGGCCGCCCCGAACTATGTCTCTGAACTCTGTGGATTTACCAAAGCACCAACATGCAGTTAAACTGGTAAATGCTTCTTCTTGTTCAGTGCTGACTTTGCCAATAGAATTGAAGATGAGTGTTTTCTTTTTTCTAACCAAACCGCAAACTTATATAGAATATAGATACTCAACCTTTAATACGTATAGGCTGTTCACCTAACACACAGTCTATCTAATTAATATATGTGCGGATTTCCTATACATTGACTTGTGTGCACAGTGTTAGATTACAACGGCATTCAGCCTATGTACAACTATCAGCCATATCATATTGGTAAATAGAAGTTTCATTCATGTGAAAAAAATCGAGTTATCTTTAGTTGAGAAATTATCTAGGAACTTAGTACATTGTGTTAAATAAAATCTGGACCATCATATCTAACAGAATTAATGCGGAATCAACAAGAGACCTGTCATTTTTATAACCCACATTCATTTTAGTACATATACCGCATTCATGTAAGAATTTCTCATCTCTTAATCTTATTATCTTGATAAAAACCCCAATAGATAAAAAATCCAAAATCAGAAAAAATGGGCACAGTGGGTTCTCGCGCCAGCTCCACCTACCTTTCTGTTCTAACTTTAATTGGCTAGTCTGTCCCAAGGAAGAATTCTTTTCGGTTTGTACTGTACTTACTCACCCACCGCCGCACGCATGTGGCACCTAAGTTTACCTTCTGGTCATGGTCACACTTTGTCCTACTTAGTCAAATCTCCAAGTCCCTAGGACATAGATTGTCTTGAAGCCCCAGCTTATTTTATAGAGTTCAGTGGTGCAGATTCATTAGGTTCCTAAAATTTAAGGTTCTGATAATGATGTCTAGTACAAACCTAGCCTGGATTTTGTCCTGATCTCCACACAAACTGCAGAACAGTTGCATGGGCAGGATATGGGGACGAAGTAATCTAACAGCCATTAGATTTTTGTAGGTGACGGTAGATCACATGAAATCCAACACTATCTACGGTTGCGATTTATTCGCTCTGTTCACTTTACATTCCGAGTCTAGACAAATGTTTCATCCTATATAAATTGAAAGAATCAAATTCGAAAGAAAAGCCTTCCAATAAGATTCCCTTGACTCTTTTAAGTTAATCAAAAAAAGTGTTCAACCGCAGTGCAGATTAGTCAAGAATTGTCACTCAAGTTGAACAATCTCATTCAGTTCATCACGACATGAGCCATCTGGTCAAGAATTCTCACTTGGTGTCATACTTTGACACGAAGCATCAAGTAGAAAGTTCCTAGAAACTGCCGTGGATGCTACCGTAATAATGAGACAATCCTACTGATGTATCACTTATACGCATGCAAACCAGAGAGAGAATCATCACTAACCAGCTTTTCTAATTTTCTATCAAATGAGCAAATTCCAAAAAACCCCAAAGCATTTCGTGCTTTGTTAAAGCGAAGATGATCGGGGTATGTACAGAACTCGAGGCTTAATTGGGTTGAGATAAAATGGTATACCTATGTACTCGTTCACAAAAATCACACCCTAAAATTTTTCCTAGCACAAGCAAACAAAGTAAAAGGACTCTTGAGACATGTATATAATTGTTTTGGTTCTTTAGAATTTAATAATTTTCTCGATTTGCTTTCTTTTCTAAGTCGAGCATATTGCATCCACATGTCATCTGTGTTTCATATGTTAAATATAGGAAGTATCAGGGTGGTATACGTCAACGTAACATATGTGCTTTCTATTTGTGTGTTAGGTATAAGTTTAGTTTGGTAGCGGAACAACTTCTGATTGCAGCATTGCATGACTCTTTCAAGACAAACCAAAATGACCCAGTAAGTGATTTCGTTTGTAGAGCTCACTCTTGCTCCAACAGATGTTTGTTATCGTGATGCTTTCACGATCTCTCTACTCTCCTAGAGACGGGGAGAGAGGGAGAGAGGGAGAGTCGACTATCTAGGGTTTCATGAAGCCCTAACAACAGTTTCAAGGTCGAACAGACAACGAAGCAAAGGTTAGAAAACAAAAGACTGCTCACTTGGCATGAATAGCATGGAAATACACTCACCCGTGTGTGCATGTCCATGAATTCACCTCCTCTTCCACCTTGAAACCTGTAAAATTCCAAAATATGGTGAATACTTTTGAATCCATACACCAGCAAACCAGAGAAACAGCAGAAGAAAAAAGAAAGCATGTGCATGTGTAATTAAGGTCTAAACCAAAGAAATCTATGCATGAAGAGAAAATAAAGAAACAAAGTACCCGGGTCTCTCCTTGGTGGAAGGAAGGAGTGCTCGGTTTGATGAATTTGAAGGGCCAGCCTGATTTTTATAGAGAGAGCAAAGGGGAGAGAGAGAGAGAGAGAGAGAGAGATTTTCTAAGGGGCCAAAGAAAGGTAGTCTGTAAAATAATTTGTCAGACTCCATTCACTTGGCAAGCGGAGAGTAAGCTTTGACTCACGGGTGGTAGATATGTGAACGACAAAGCAGCATGTGCAGATGCACCTTAACAACCTTTACTAAGCCCTCTAGATATCTATTGCCCAGATGAAACTAGATAAGAGTATTTAATAACTGAGCAACTGTTTCTGGATTGGAATCCGCACAATCTAAGGGGGCAAAAATTATCTTCTTCTGTTTACTTTTCTTCTTTCCCCATTCAACCTCTCTTTTCACTTTTCTTCTTTCCGCCCATCATCAACCCGTTGTCCCCAATCCCCATTGCCTCCTCACACCGCTACCTACGCCATCCACCTCTCCCCCCTCCGTCATCGCCTCTCTCACTTCTCTCTCTCGCGCGCGCAAGCGCACGCTTGAGGTCGTGACCTCATATCCTAAGCCACTAACCTCGAGCGCCTTCCTACTTGGAATCGCCTGAGGTTGCGCACGATTAGCAGTGCAGTGTTCGCAACCTTTCTGCATAATGGGTATAGAATTCCAGACAATAATAAGTTGTTTCAGATATGAATGAATAATTGTAATATAAATTGTTGGTGTGCAATTTTTTTTTACACAGACGGTTGTATCCGTTCTTTGTTTGATAGTTGGTGAGAGAGTAAGTACTTAAAACCTAAAAATCAACGGTGAATAAGGCTATTCGGGTAAAGTTTTCTTTACACCGGCGGTGCAAGATCTAATTTTCCACGTCCGTTGTTTTTTGTGATGAGCATCTTGTCTAACCATCGGCAGGGCATTTTATATATCTAGCTATACGCTTCTAATTTTTATTTTATTTTTGTCAAGTACATAGATAGTAATTTTATGAACTCATATGGAGAGAATTTGTGCATGTACGAATTACTCGCACATGAGGGTGCGATAATCTTCGAAAGCACGCCATGAATCAAATTATTTTATCATGAAAATGCCTACGTACCGGAAGTTCCTTCGTCGTCCCTATGAAGAAGATACTCAAGAGATTAATTTACTAGTAATCTAGATTATTTTGATCAGATCAGGTCATGATACATCCAAAAAAGTAATGAGATTCATATCAGGGCACCTCCTCGATAACACAAACAGACACTGGTTCCAGCGCATACTTTCCGTATTCGTAAAGCTCTTATGACGTGCATGAGAGGAGAGAGAGAGAGAGAGAGAGAGAGAGACTTGAAGAGTAGGGTTTGAAAAGCAGTAGAGAGAAGGAGCCAGCTGATGGTGAAGTTTAGCTGGTGTGATTCTTGAAATGCTGAAAGAAATTAATCGCGGAAAACGAACGGATCCTATGCATCCAACCGCGCATGATCCCACTCCCATCTACCATTATTCTTTGTAAGCACATAACTCTCTCTCTCTCTCTGTGTTTCCTTTGGTCATCTCTCTTGAAAAGGAAATGAAATTCTTATTGTATCAAACAGTCCTTCTCACCCGCACAACATGGAAGAAATATCTTATAGCTACCGTGACCAGCAGATGACAACATATTGGACATGACCAAGACTCATTGGTTGCCCAGATTTGGGAGCCTCTCTCTCTCTCTCTCTCTTCTCGGATTCCACAAATTTTAGAAATTTTGTGTAAATTTCGAAGGTCATATCATAATACAATCTACAGATGATGACTTCCAACGGACGTATATCTGTTTGATTCAACCCGCTCAAGTTTTAATATGCCCACACGTTGCATGACTTCGAGACTACGTTTGCTATATCATTTTCAACGTTATGTTTGCAGTGGATTGGATTCATCCGCAATTTCATTTGCTTTGAATGCAGTACATATTTGAAACGAACACGAAGCACACCCCACACCACACAATGTAGTTGTGTTGTTATTCATCTCGTGTTACACAATTGTGTTGTTATTCATCTCGTGACGTAACAGTCTCACTTGGAGTCGATAATGATATTTCAATTTTCAAAACACTTTCTACACTTATGTCAAATCAGCTAAAAATATTTTAATTCTATAAGTTTTGACAAATTGCCAATTGAGTCCTTAAATTGCCAACTTAAACACCGATCGTCCTCCATGATATGAGTTGAGCCAATGTTGATGTGAACAATTTATCCAATTTAAAAAAATGGATTTTTTTCTATTCTTTTCTTTTTCTTTGTGGCCAAGAGGGTCATTGGTGACCCTTGTTGACCATAGAGACTTACCCTAGACTAGGTGAGGCTACCTCACCCGCAACCGTGAGGACCATGAAGGTCTTGGGTGAGGCCACCACGACCCTCACCTACATCTTGCGTGGGCCTTCGTGCCCTCCCCCACGACCACAAAGGCCCTAGGCAAGACCATCGTGGCCTTGCAACTACAAGCAAGGCCTTTGGGGTTGGCAAGCGTCCGTGATGACCCTTGTCGGCATAATTTAAAAAATAAAAAAAAGCAAAGAGAGAAAGGGAAATTAATAATTATAAATAAAAATAAAAATTCAATTTTTAAAAAATACAAAAACTATCTACGTTGGCACTACTAGTCATTGCCGGCCATGCCACGTACGACAATCGGTGTATCACATCAATTATTTCCTATCAAAATTTGTTGAAATGACTTATTTGGCAAATTGCCAAAAGGTTTCAAACTAAATTAGCTAAATAAAAGGTTTACGATGAAATTGGTATAAATACAATAGGCTTAGGATTTTTATTTTATTTTTTTTGACAATTTTGTCTAAGGAAATCTGATAACACTGCATTTAATACACCAAAAGGGCAACGTGGGTGTAATAACCCTTTTCCACATATAACCGAACCTTCGGATCTATTTTATTTTTATAGACTAGTTAACCTCTAGGTGATTTAACTTCCCCCTAACCCTCAATTTTACATTTCCAATCGACCTAAGAAATGATTGGTGGGGACTCATAAAACGATTTAGGTATTTAAATCACAATAGCTTTTCCCCGACCTATGTGGGATGGAAAACTGTAGACCATCGACCATGGGACAATTTTTTCAAAATTCCACTTTCGTTATCCATTTCGATTTTCGCATTTGTACGTTAAATGAAAACATAAATCCGGATCGCGGGGTCGAAAGGCGCGGCGCAATGGCCATGATCACTATCCACTTGATTCTCCCTCTTTTTTTTCTTTTTTGGTCAAGCTATTCGCTCGATTCCAAAAGGTTATTTTCTTCGATTAACCATAAAAAGTTACTTTCAAGTGTGCAACGAGTTGATCATTAAGAACCAAACCACCCATTAGTGTGGTAAAATGTGTACTTTCGTGCAAAAGAAGAAAGAAAAAGAATCACCCCATTGATACGGTGAAGTTACTTTTATCTTTTTGAAATCGAAAGTGTAAAAAGCAAACATCATACATCATGGAGAGTACATCATTTTCTTAGTAATTCTCATAAAAAAATATGTTAGTTGGCAAGAAGAAGGACATGCGAACTCATTACTCATGAGTGAAAATTTTATACAAGTTCCGGACTGTGTTAGGTGAGACAAATTCATCAAGAGGAGTGAAAGCACGAAAATGACAAGTGAGCAATCAAAAACGGAACGAACTTTTTCATTTTTTTTTTTTTGTATAATTATTATACCTGCAGGAACTCCATATATTTTGGTAGTTGGCGAGTAAACTAGAAAGTGACGCAATGAAGGGACCCATCACCCCGGCGCCACACTTAAGACACCAAATGCCTTCACTGGGTTTCGAATCCCTCACCTTTGGGGAAGGATCAACAGAGCTCTTATTCAGCGGAGCCACCACGACCGATGGTAAAGACGGGAACGAACTTAGTATAAGTTAAAAACATAATTCGACATTTCAAGGACAGTCTTTCCGTAATGCACGGTCAAAGTTTGAGGCGGGGAAAGGTCTATATTATCCTTCAAGCACGCCTTAAGGAGCATGCCCAATTCGTTTGATTTTCAAATCGGACCATGTGTAATCCATTAAAATATTGAATATTGCACTAGTCCATATTAAATTGCTTGGAAATACTCGAGACAATCTTTGATATAACTCAAGTGGCATGACCACTAAGGTGATTGATCAAGTTGTTTAAGACTATCTTCCAATCGGGTAGGCAGCCCCCATTGGCTATAGGTTTGAATCCCCCAAGTTGCTTCTCAATCTCAGGAAATCCTTTTGTTTATAGCATAGGTTTGGCTTGCGTGCCCAAAGCATCGATCACAGTTATATTCCAATTCGTGGCACATGATGCAGCAATAACAGCGCCGCTTAAAATGAATAGTACTTAAGACTCAAACCAAATATTTCGACTTGTCATTGAATGGGGGGACCAAAAGAAACCATTTGAAGTCGGACGGCACGAAACCAGGCTTTGTTTTTTCTTTTTCACACTACATTCCATCCAAGAGGGGGCTCAATTTCCTTATCATTTGGCGTCTATCTTTCTTTTTTTTTTAATCGTCGTTTTCGATATATAGATACATCTCTCTAAGAGGTAACCGCGCTTTCGTTTTGTTGTGTGTTTAGGTAATTACGTATACACGGAGTCTATAAGTGCCGGCCCTCCTTAGCAAGGGATGACCATCAATCATTCCGGGACTGAATTGAACATGCACAAACATCCAAAGCTATACGATGGGCAAAAGTTACGGGACACCCAAAAGGATGAATGCAAGGTAACTCTTTCATTGGTGTACCGGGACCTTGGTGGCCTTTTTCGGGTTGACAGGACGATCGATGGCGGTTGACTTTCGTACGAATTCGCCATTTTCTTGACCGGCGAGAGCGATTGGCCACCGTCCAAAAAGCAAAGCGGAGCGGAGAAAATCCCAACCGTCGCGAGCTCCCCTCCCCACCCGTCGGTTTCCATCCGAAAAAGAAAGCGCAGGAACAATCTGGGCCGTCCGATGTGCCCGGAATCTTCGCGGGCCGTCCGACCATCTTCACTTGTCCGGTTGTTGCGGGGTGGGGGGGAGGGGGAGGGACCAACGACGAGGATTGGCGGGATCGGTCTTGTCGTTTCCCGTCGTTTTCATTTGATTAGGGCGGGATGAATCGAACCGATCTGTTTTTGAGTCAAAGGATGCGTACACGCACAGGCCCAATCGATATATCGACCGTTGAATTAGATGGATTCTATGTGAGATTGACGGGCTAGATTCGTTGGATTAGCAAACACTCCAGAGGGTGTTCATGGATTTTTTCATGAATCGAAAATCGCGAGTTTTGTAATGACCTTTGAATTGCCAATGAAGAAAGCCTCATGGGGCCTAATGCCAATTATGGTCCAAGTATTCGTCACGTTGGACCAACAGATAGATGCCACGTTATCGCCTGGCGTGAATTTTTGGTCAAAGTCGACTTTTGTCATCGTCGCGACATGCTAGTCTAGAATGGTCCTCCGGTCTCAAACTTCTATTTAAGACGTAACATTAAATAGCGACTTTGATTTGATGATGTACTACCAATATCTTTGGATTTCTGGAGAGCTACGCGTAATGCTTATTTGAGTGATCATCATGTCGAATCGTTCGGTAGTGTTTGAACAACTAGTCTCTTTGGATTTATTTGATGATCATTCCATTTTTCTTTTTTTTATAATAAAAAAGAGCAAAAATCTATTTGATAAAGTTAACTAAACTTTCTCTTCTTTGGAGTAGAAAAGTGATTAGAGAATAGATTATTGGGAACATAAATGTAAAAAAAAACTAATTCTCAACATAAATTGTTCTCGAGAAATAAAAAGGTTATCAAACGCATCAGTATTTAGGAAGTTATCTCATCTGTTATCGAGAAAAAAAGAAAAACCGGACCGAAACGGGCCGAACATCGATCCCCGTGCCTTTTTCATCCCTAACACTTCTCGTCATTGATAAAAAATACCATGCCCAAGAAGGTGAAGCCGCAGAGCCAAACGGGCCGGCCCGAATGTCGGAAGATGGATCGTCACGAGGCCCAGATATAGGCCCAATGGGCCTCAGTTAGGGAGGCCCGATTCTCTCTTCCGACACGAGAAACGGCACCCGCCGCTCTGCCACTTCGCCACTCTCTCTCTCTCTCTTTCTGTGCAAATTCTTATCTGACTTCTCTTCCTGAACGAGGAAGGAGTCAGTCGGCCGGCCGTTCGATGTCGGGGATCGCTTCGCTATCGTCTTCCCCGATTTCCCTTCGCTTCCGCGCGGCTCCGGCTCCAAGGTTTGATTTTTCCGCTTCTCCATTATTCTGTTCGTGCGCGCCGGCCGCGATCGCGCTCCGAAAGTGACGCCGTCGCCGTTCGTTCCACAGGCTTCGCTGCTTCGTCATCTCTTGCCGGCGGACCGTGAGGATGTCCGCGGCCGCGACGACGGGGAGCCCCGCGCTGTCGTTCGAGGGGATGGCCGTGAAGCCGCCCTCGCACCCGACGTATGATCTCGAGGGCGTGATCAAGCTCGCCCTGGCCGAGGACGCCGGGGATCGAGGTTCGGCACGAGCCTTCCCTAGTTCTCCTGCGATTTTTTACTGTGCTGCTGTGATTGCTGTTCCTCGGTTGTCGAGTATGAGATAGTGGATGGGCTGACGCCCAGTGAGGAATGGGCGTACATGTGATCGTTGGTGAATTTATGCGTCCGTGGCGACACGGATGCTGCTCTGGAGGTAGTTAAGAACTCGCGAGTGTGTGAATGTAGCTGGGCGTGATTAAACGGCTCGTTGTTATGACATGTGATAATGTCGTTGCAATGCTTTCTTCCTGTGCGTGTGACTGTGCTGATCGTTAGTTGCCTAATAAAGCCTGGGGCTTTAGTGATCCATTCACTCTGTTTTCGCCTTGGGCGTCTCATGGGTTGCATGATTCATGGAATTTTAGGAGATGTGACTTGTATGGCCACTATCCCTGCGGATATGGAAGTGGAGGCCCATTTCTTGGCGAAAGAGGATGGCATTGTAGCAGGAATTGGTCTCGCGGAGATGGTATTCCATGAGGTTGATCCTTCTCTCAAGGTATATCGTCTCTCTCTCTCTCTCTCTCTCTCACGTCATGGATTTTCTTAATTCTCAATGTTTGACGTATTCTTTGTGTGGAATGGATTGTTCGTGTACAATATGATGCAGGTAGACTGGACTAAGAAGGATGGAGATTATATACATAAGGGTCTTCAGTTTGGAAGAGTTTCTGGTATATACATGATATTGATATAAGCAATATATAAGTATACAGACTTTTAGTTTGCACTTCAATTTTTGTTCTTCCTATTAAGAACAGTGGATATGCAGGACGAGCATACAGTGTCGTCGTAGCTGAAAGGGTAGTGCTAAATTTTATGCAAAGAATGAGTGGCATTGCAACTCTGACTAAGGTACTTTCATCCTCATGAAGAAGGTAGAACTGAGTGGAATAATGCTTTAATGTTGCAACCAGAACTTGTTACTGTCCTTGCAAAAGATTCTGGAAGGGTAATTTAGGATGTGCTCCATTACAGAGCTAGAACTTGCCTGTAAACTGAATTTCTTAGTTGCCACTCTGGTTCAATGTGGGATGAGGCGTGGTTTATTAATTCTGCAGGCAATGGCAGATGCCGCACACCCAGCACGCATTCTAGAGACAAGAAAAACTGCTCCAGTTCTGCGCTTGGTGGATAAGTGGGCGGTCTATACTACTTCCTGGACTTTCAACTCCTTCTTCCTTTGTCTCGTGTTCATGTTTATCAGTTGACCTTGTAATGTATCTTCCTATAGGTTCTCATTGGTGGAGGGAAAAATCACAGGATGGGTTTATTTGATATGGTTATGATAAAGGACAATCATATATCTATAGCTGGGGGTGTCACAAATGCCATTAGATCTGTTGATACATATTTGAAACAAAATAACCTTCAAATGGAGGTCGAGGTACTTGAACTTGTTGTTTTACTTTTTCTCCTTAAAAATGTTGATTACAGCATGAATTTGAATGTTCACCAACCTCTTTGCCTCACCACCAGTAGAATAAGCTCTCTTTGGCCTTGATCTTTTCAATTTGTTAATGAGGATGTTTACAATATCATTGTCATCATCCCTCTCTCTCTCTCTCTCAGGTTGAGACAAGGACACTTGAGGAAGTTAAGGAAGTATTGAACTATGCATCTGAGACCAATACCTTGTTGACTCGGATAATGCTAGATAATATGGTCATACCCTTATCAAATGGTGATGTTGATGTTTCCATGCTTCAAGAGGCTGTGGCATTGATCAATGGGAAGTTTGACACAGAAGTACGTTTTAGAAATTCTGTGATGCTATAATTATCTGTTGTATTTATCTCACTCAATAGTTGGCTTATGCACTGAGTTCTTTAGCTGGGTACTGCAGTTACAGGGTTGTTGTCTCTGCTTTCCCTCTTTATTCTGCATCTGTTAGAAAGACGAATTGAAAAAAATTAAGGTACCGGGTATTCAATGTGATGGAAATTCATTGTGTTTGTACATGTGAGATCATTTTAATGACATAGTCTTCTTAGGTAGTATTCCCAGCTTCTTCTTCTTAACAAAACCAGGCATTACTGCCTTCTAATGCCCATCAAGTCTCAACCTGCAACTTTGCATTGGGCTTGTGTAGATTTCAATGCAGCAATGTTGCATCTTTAAGTCGGCTCATGGAGTCAGGTGAACACAGCTGAAATTGCTTCTATTTCAAATCAATATGTTTCTTTGCAAAGTTCAGGTGCTCATTTTCTACAGTTGCCATGATAACATGTCTTGTTATAATGTCGTATTAATGATTAATATGAGCTTTGCAGATGATTCTGACGTAGTGTAGTATTCCGAATGATCTGGTTTAAACCTGACAGTAGTACTTTGCTATGGCAGGCATCTGGAAATGTTACTCTTGAAACAGTACATAGAATTGGACAAACTGGTGTGACATATATCTCAAGGTAATTTATTTTTTACTCTATTCATGGTCCTCAGCAATTTTTATTTGACTTGTTTTGATGGATGTTGAATTCTGGCAACGAATCTCCATGAATTTGTAGCCTGTAGAACTCAAGTGTGTTTGTTTCAAATAAGCAACTTTTCATCCAGAAAAGAAGTTTGCAGTGATAAGCATTTTCAGAACAACAACTTGGATAATGACATTTCATGTTTGATGCTCACTATGAAGGATTTTATTACTAAATTGTCAGTCGCAGTTTATGAACAAGCAAATAACTATAGTGGCAGTGACAATAAGCAACCGGTGGAGGTGCTTCTGTTGGCCATAGTAGGCTGGCCAAATAGTGGCAGCTGCTGGTCAGTGGCAACAGTAAAACCCTTGGTAGTTACAGGAACCTCCTTGGTGATAGGTGACAATTGACGGGATTTGATTTTAAGAATTCAAATATGCACTTTTCATTGACTAGGAGAAGACTTTGCATTGATCAATTTGTCTCAACTGTGTTTAAGGATAAAACGTGATTTTCTTTTTTCCTACTTTGGCCAGGAGTAATCATCATGTTCTTTTGATTAGTGAAAATTTATAAAATTCCTATAGTTGCTTTTCTTTGTGAAAAAGCCTAAACAGTTGATGTCTTTGTCCATGTTCCTTCTTTATTCTAAAGTCGGAAAAGAATAGCTCTTATCATGTCGGAATCTCGTTCCCTTAATTCTAATGTAGTGTCGATACTTCGTCAAACGATAATCAATCCCCAAAACAGAAGAGGTTCTATCCAATTCGAAATAAACATTCACATGTTCCAAACATGGCAGGTTTTAATCAAAATCAAGCGAGTGTGAGGAGTTCTACCAGTTGCATTAAGTGGATTGCTGTTCCCATTTTTTCTTAGTGGTGAAGCAGACGATAGAGAGGAGTCTGAGAGTTTTAGTTACGCGGAATCTATTTGCTCTGTTAGGGGGATATTTTGTTCCCTTGTCAGCAGTTACGGTGTTCTCCTTTGTTTGTCAAGTAATTGAGGAGCCTGATTTGATCCTCTTCATTCATTGGTAACCATTTGGCCATTTTCATGTCTTCCAAATTTCGAAGTGGATGAGATAGAACCATACTGACTTTGTACCGTGTCCAGGGTTTGATGGCAGTCACTGGTTTTGGTGACTCGTAAGATCTGTGCAGTTCACCATTCTGGTAATGCTAGTTGTATTGGTTAGAGAGGGCTTATTCTTCTCACAAAGTTAAATCCTGCTATTTGAACCGGCAGTCTTTAGATTCACGAACTCTAACTTGCGTTCTAAGGAAGAATTGCACCGAGAAACAATTAGCTTTTATATCCCATCTGGCAGCCAGCTATATACGGTTTGCTTTTCGCTGAGTTTTATGGCCAGATGATGTCTTTCTTCATGGGGAAGAAAGCTGTACAACCATGCTGGCATGTGGGATGACTCACGGGCACTAACTTTTCCTCCGGATGGCTTTTGTTATTTTTTGCAGTGGTGCCCTCACGCATTCTGTCAAAGCGCTCGACATCTCCCTGAAGATCGATACGGACTTGGCTCTCGAGGTCGGAAGGCGTACAAAGAGAGCGTGATTCGTCACCTTATTTCTCAATTCCTATAAGGAATCTGCCCAGAAATAGATGATCTTTCTTTTCCACGAGATGTGATGTGTTCCTAATTCCTGCTAGACCTTTTTTCTTTCGGCGTGTTTCCTTTAGCGACTGCCGACAAAATTGCTTGGGGCAGAAATCGGAAGGTAGAACGTTCAATTGACGAGTAGGGGATAAAATATAAGTTCATCAATTTATCCCGGAAAAAATTACATTAATAATCGTTAAACTTTGGCTCATTATATAATGTCATCTTTAAATTTTTAATTTGTTTGGATATTGTTCTCTGGACAATTCACAATATTCAATCTTAGTTCCTAAATTTTCAATTTCTTTGATTTAGTCCGTCAACTTTTGATCTCAAAGTCAAATAAGTCCTTTTCATGGTCACACTATTTGTCAGATTTTAAGATGCTTTTTCATTTTAATCTATTTCATAAATTAACAAAAAGATATGCTATCTTTTATTACCTTTTTACCTCTTTGGTCTTCAAAATTATTGAGATAATTTTATTCAAGTATTTTTTTAGCTTATTATAAAAGTGGAATCTCTTTTAAAGTTATATTGCCTTGATATTCATACTACTTTTAACTTCTAAATTTAAAACTTTTAAAGTTTATTTATCTAATAGATCAAGAACAAGATTTAGATTAATAGAAATACAATTATTTATTGATTAATAAATATCATTTTTGGATATCTTATGAAAACATTTATTCTTAAAATAACGGGAATATTAATTTGATATAACTCTAAATGAGGTTTCACTGTTATTATTATAGAAATCTTAAGATAAAATATACTTAAATTGGACTGTCGAAATGTTTACAAAGACTAAAGAGATAAGAAGGTGTTGATTTAGGAAATAAATTTAAATGTAAAGATATTCTAAAATCTAGGTAATAGTGTAATATGAAAGCTTATGAATAGTAAGGAATGACTAATCCGACTTCATGAGGAATCAAAATGAACAAATTGAAAGTTTAGAAATTAGACCACACATTTAGAAATGGATCAGGGATTACATTGTAAAAAGTAAAGTGTCCAAAAATGACGTTGCACGTTGGACCAAATTTAAAAAACGGATGGCTTCATCTTTTACGGTGTCTCAGGTTTGACTATGGTGAACTATGCATGAATTGAAAATTGTGGTGAGCTTGGGCGGTGCGGAGAGTTGTTTCAAAATTGACATTATGTATTTTTTTTTTTTGTTTTACACGAGAGGTCACTTTTAGTCTTCATTTTTTATTCTCTTGGTCATTACCAAAAGGAGTCGTATCGAACCAATTGTTTATTCCAAAATTCTGCGAGTCATCCACCGTGACTTTGCATTTAGAACGGTGGGAATTTCTTTTTATCCAGACAACTCTGCTAGACAAATCATTCAATCACCTAAATTCACCGTGTTTTGTCAATTTAATTTTAAAATTTTTGATTGTGTCAATTCAATCCTAAATTTTTGCACGAAATTCCTATATAGTTATTTCGACTAATTTTTGACACACTGCTAAATTATCGATTTATGATGAAGATTAGCCAGAAAGACTATATTGAAATTTCAAGCAAATGTATCGAACTGACAAAATGGAAAGTTTATTATTGAATTGGCACTTGTATAATAAGTTTAAGACGGATTGGACAATTTCTCCCAATTCCGTCGCTTTGGATTTCGTCATGCAAGGTCATGTGATCACTATTCCTTGGTCATGTATGTGTTGGGTCGAACGTAACGTTCAAATATATACCTTGAGCTCTAGGTCGAGGTAGAAGAAAAGAGGAGTGAAAGTAAATGGTTTCCTCTTCGCAGGTTTCCCGAAATCAATTCAATTCAAAGGGTTCACCCATCTTTGCTTCGAGAACATGTGTTGCTGGTCAAACAAGAAACTCAAGCTCCCTTTGTTCAAGATTCAATCGGTCCTGTCTAATCTATGTGTATAGTAACGTTTCACCTTTTACATTCTTGGAAATTGGATTCGTCTCTTTCTCTTCTTCTCTTTCGATTCCAAAAGTTCCCTTGAAATTTCAGCCATTGACATCTAATTTCTGGAGCTTGCGTTGCGGCCAAGATTTCCATCCGTGGAAAGAGAGGTCTCGTTTTGCAGCATTAGTATTTAGTACATGGACAGAGTTTTATTTCAACTCGATTTTAGATTTTGTTAGCAAAGTACATTTTTTTTTTTTTTTTTGGGTCACCGATTGTAGAAAAACGGGTTTCACAAAAAAAAAAGAAAAAAAGCAAAGTTAAATAAAAGGTCCCTGCACTATAGATTATAAATCATAATTTCCACAACTTAAAAGTACATATTGATCATTAACATGTACGAATGCCATCCCTTGTCCTACACACTTGTAATATATAATCTCAAAGTTTTCTATAGAATGATTAGCTGTGCTATGGAAGCATTTGAATACTGATTCTTTATGATTTCACCATAAATCTCTAAATGAAAAGGACCAATACCACAAAAGATCTCAAACAAAGAACACTTATATCACATTTACCTCAAATTCATTTTTGTATCGTAAAAAATCTCACAAAGGTACATCCGTGACATATCTATAAGAATCTCAAGGCAACATTGGAGCAAAATTTTGGAATTTCGGCATATTTTTGCAACATGTGGGAACTCTATGGCAAAAATTAGCAGATTTTTCAGTCTCGGTTTGCTTTCTGTAGATCTAGCTTACCTAAATCGACGTTGTTTAGGAGACCCATGTATGTTGAATTTCCACATTGAATCCATGTCATACCAATCATTTGAATTGTTTGTCACATGTGTTTCCAAGTAAGCAAATTTAACAAGGATATTGAATGGAGGATAACGGAGGATAAACTTGTCGCGGATGTGTACTAGTTGGGATTATTTTTTTAATCAATTTAACATAAATGTGACATGAGTATACCATGTTGGTATTTCAAATGATATTAACCCAAATAAAAAATGAAACCCGGATCTACCAAAAGAAAAGTGTCATTTGCTAATTGAACCAACTTACAAACAAAACGTACACTTACATTCAACCAACCGCAAAGTTAGTGCTTCACCTCCCAATCTAATGTCACAATGTCATCACTATCTCTCGTTGGAGATAAGGGCTTTTCCCTTTGTGGAACACCAGAGACTCTCGGAAAGGGGGTACAAAGACAAACACATCATCGTAGGAAGAGTTGCGCACGAGACGCAACCTCGCATTTCAGTCTAACTTTAGTTAAAATGCCTAAAAGGGTTCCTTAAGGTGAGAAAGTTGGAACGAAAGCAAAAGCTGACTGGCGTTGCCTTTTGTTGAATTGGAAGGGCTTTTAATAATATTTTAATATTTTTTTTTTTTTTTTTTATTTTTATTTTTTATTGCCTCGGTCTTACATAAGTTAAAATCCCCCAAATCCTAAAAGGGTTCACGAGTCGATAAGGTGATCGCCTCGCACATGCCGGCGAGGCTCGAATTTAAGTCTGACCTAATTTTTGTTTTGCGGACAAAAAAAAAAAAAAAAAAATATATTAAAATATATTAAAATATTATTAAATCACAAAAGGGTTTTCACTCTTTGAAGTCGAACCAATTTCAGTGCAGATAGCCTGGTTTTTTACTTGGAGCGCGACAATACGATTAATTTACAAGTTGGTTCGCAACAGCCCTATTGCAACTAAATGAAGTCCGATAGATTAGTCATATGTATCCAGCAAAATAAAAATAAAAATGTGAGATTGAATATCCAATCACATAAAAGGTGCACATGCATGGTGATTTCCTTTGGAGTTGCATCGATTGTGATTATATCAACTTCTCTTTCAAAGGGCAAAGACACTTTTTTAGGTGTTTTTACTCAATACGAAACGAGATTGTCTAGATAAATTTGGGACAACGGCAACAAATGTCTCTCTCTTCAACATTCTCTACACCCCATCTTGCCGTGTAACCAAAATAGAATTGATGAATTTTGTGGCTTACTAATCGAGTCACCTTTCAATGGAATATAGATGGCGAACTCATGGAGAGGACATTATAATGATGATGTGAAGTCTTAACCTCTAGAAAAATTAGGGCTAGAATTGAACCCCCCTTGACTTTCCTCTCCAATCGATTGAAAGGTCAGCTTGGCTTGAATTGCATAGCAGTCGATCCAGAGGAAGAAAACGAGGGGAGGAAGAGAAGGGCAACTGGAATTGAACCTAAGTCATAGTTGGGCCATCCTAAATCGACAGTGCAGGGAATAATGGACCATATAAAAGCCTATATATAGGAATTAGGAGGAAGTAATGTTTACTATTTGTATATTACATAAAATTTTGTATGACTGTCTATATTTTATATTTAATTTCAGAGCACAGATCAAGAGTTCAAATCCCAGAGCTTCATATTAGACTCATTGATTGTGGTGGGTTCTCGACTTACTTGCACAAAATAGGAGCCACTCCCGTCCCCGCACACGGTTGATTATTGTACGTTATGGGAATTGGCTCACATGCTAGAAGGATCATTAAGTAATGACCATACGTACATTGTCAACTTGATTTCTATTCGATAAAACTCTTAAAAAATACAGTCATTCGTGGTAGTTGAAAATGGAGGAAAAAGTGGACGACCGGTAGTTAAAAGGAGGTGGTGGGAGCCTTTTCCGAAAGGCAAACCCTAGCATTCACCTTTTTATCTCATCTCATGTCAAATAGTCAACATTTTTCCCCTAACTCCTCCATCCCGTGTGATCTTACGCATTGGTTTTGTCATTAACTAGGCAAAAATCCACGAAGAATAGAAAAAGGAAGGCTTATCGGAATTGAATTGGGGCATTCCGCATTTTCATCCCGGCATATGATGGAGATGTTCACCAACTGATCATGGACGAAAACAAAAGGGTGAAAATGAAGAACACTTCGACAGGACAAACGCCTACGTCCTAGTGGCGACTGTCACGTCGCAGGTCCAAAATCGTAGCCGACCACACTACGCGCGAAGCGAATTTATATGCCTCTCTCTGTTGTATTTTCATTCTCCTTCTCGGTCCAGAATCATTGTTTTTGAGAAGGCTTTTCTGGCCATCTCTTTTTTGCCTTCTCTCGTTCTAGGGTTTGTCTTTGCTTTCTTGCGTGGGGATGACTCCATGACAACATCACAACGTGGGTTCTTCCTCTTATCCATTGACGCCCTAAAAGACTGGGAAAACGGGCATCGAGTACCCACTCACGGATAAGAATATGTAAGGATAATTATGTTGTGCGTATATCGACAACGTTTAGAATGTGCATATATACAATATGTAAATTCAAAAAAGATCCCATAGTGTCTAATGCTTTGTCCATTGCATAATGTCAAGCGTTAGCCACATTTTCATGCATATATTTCTCCGTTTTATTAGCATGGAATTTTGGGCGTCTCTCTCTCTCTCTCTCACACCCAACAAAGTCAAGCGACGCCCCCATTCATGTCCTTTGTTATTTGCTTGTCATTGAAGACTATATTGGCAAACCTCTTTTGATTATCGTACTGCAAAATAACCCTTTTGTTTTCTTCGACGCATTGCACGCGATTTGCATCTTAAAATAAGTTATCGATTTGAATGATTCAGATGCATACTTCGTCCTTTTCCCACTAATTATAGCACTTATATATGGACCTTCTTATCCAACTCCAATCCAAAAGTTTATCTAGATTACATTGACGAGGGTACAGTGCACTTAGTTTTGGAATATGCCATGAGAGGGCAGACAAAGCTTGCACGTTTTCCACTACCGCCCATCGCCCTTACAATAATGCAGACTCCGTTTCACCTTTGTCAAGGTTCCATTCCTGCAGTTTTTACAGAGATGAATGACGATGAATCGACCAGCGAATTATCAGACACGACAGCTTGTTCTTTTGTGGAGGTCTAGGAACTATACTGTCCACGAAATTACAGGGTTATAAAGGGGAATCGAAATAGAGAGCTCGACCGACCTTAACCTGTGTCGAGAGACGAGGCACTCGGGAGGAGGGCTGTCGACTTAATTATGTTTCATAAAGCAGTAAGGGATGCGTTATTGGAATCTCCCGAGTACGACCCCCAGAGCAACTGAACAAAGAAAATAAATAAAAGAATGATGTACTGAGATGGAACACATGGGATATGAGTCACCACTGATGATGCTGATGACAATTTGTCTAAGTTGGACGGCTCTCTCTCTCTACCACGCTATTATCTCTTTTGCTACTGTATATGTTGAGGCCATGATGCAACTCTGTTCATGGTAATGGCCAAAGCAGAATTATTGAAGTCTTATGTTCATACGCCAGTTTTTTCCCAAATAAGATGCGGAATCTTGAAGAATTATTATCTTCGGCAGAAGAAGACGCCAACAGAGAGGAAAGCATGTGGATTAGGGTTTATTTATCTTATGAGAAAAATGGACAGAAAGGACCCATCATCTTTCGGCAAGGAAAAAAGAAAAGAAAGAAAGAAAAACCAGAGAAGCAGCCACTCGCACAAACACAAAAAGTTGCAGACGTTGTCTTCTCACCAAACCAATTTGGCAAAGGTGATGCTACCAAACACAGCCTTGCCCATCAGGTTAGCATTGGGGACATGCCACCTTACTTTCAATTACTCTATTCACTTGCCCTTATATTAAATGGAGGGGCCACCCCACATGTTAGGGATGCCGAAATTTGGGCGAACTATTTTGGAAAGCCCGACTTAAATTCTCAAACTCATAGATGGAGAGAAATTATGTGTGTGTATATATATATCCTGTAAACAAGTAATGCGGTATACTTTAATAACTCATTTCATGCGCCAACCGGATTATAAATGACATGTGAAATTTGACGAATGAGAGGTCGCATGTGCGAAATGAATCAAAATAGAACCCAACTATTCCTATGATCCGCGAACTTGAGCTACGGTTTTGTTTACAATCTTAAATTAGAGTCACTATTCAGGATATCACAATGACATACAGATCTATACTCGGATCCAAGCTATTGCTCCAGCAATTTGAGGACGTTCTGTTCATTGGTGGGGGCACTTGAAGCGTGTGGCGGGTAGTCGCTTGGCATTAGCATCTCAAAGAATAGAGCCTCCAAATGGTCACGATCTAGCAAGAAGATCGGTTGGTTTCTGTGCTTTTCCTTTTCATTTTTCCTTCTTTTCTTGGGATCATAAGCTACCCCATCTTCAACGGGATCCGAGGCTATTAGGATCCATTTGCGCTCATTGATTAGACAGCAACTTACTTATCAATTTGATTTTCGCGTTCGGGGAATCGAGGGTTTCCAGGGGGAAATGGAGTTTCCCAAGATGACAGCCATCCCTCTACTTTGTAGTATGAGCTTGTGTATGGAGTTGGGAATTTGCCACGTTCTTTCGGAGGAGCAAATTTCTGACGTTGGTATTGTTGTGTTCATCGTCGAGCCAGATATAAATTAAAGATCTGTGTTTTGCTAATTATATAGTCTTGAGTTTGCGTTAAATTTAAATGACCTCGATGAGTATTTATGACTCATGCGCACATGCATGTACCTAAGTATCTTAATACTCGTACGGCATATTTATTTTATGGGTGGTTCATATGGTTATCGTATCTTACTATGTAAGAAAAGAAGTCCTAGTGCCATGATGTGCCGACACTTGTCCCGCTTTAATTGGGTTTGGGTAGGCATAGTTTGTAGAGAAAGTTATCCATGGCTTCTTTTTTTCCCAAGTTATCTTACTAGGAAGAATTGCATTTTGCATCTACATATATTTAGCTGCTTATACTATATTGAGTGCGTATAATTTATTGAATGTTTATTTATAGAAATAATGATTTGCATCTTCATCTCATATTAGATGGTTGTTTTATGTGACAATATTGATGAGATTGTTAAGTATAGTTTTATCCACATCTTACATGCCGAGTCAATAATAATGCAAAATCTTTTCACATCTCATTCATTTAGGATCTTATATAAATAATAAGGCCGATGAAGCATAGTTTTAGTCCTCTCATTCTATTGTTTAAGACATTTGGTCCTTTGGCTTTTTTTTTATGCAATTAAGTCCTTTTTTTTGCTTTGTTCAATCAAGTCTTCCCATTAATCTTATTACTGATATGATAATTTGACATCACTAATATAAGGGCATGTAGTGCCAAATTCAAACAAGGTGGACGACAACTTGACAGAGGGCGCAAAGCCATATTCAATGAAAGTCGTATGTATGGCTTGGAAGGAGATCTTTCTTTCATATCTTTCGACCCTCACTAGAGATAATTATACAACCATTGTTGCCAACACCTTGGTACTGGTCTCTCATCGATGACAACAAAGGTATTCGAGAGGGAGAAGAACATATAATATGATGCACTCCACTTCAACGGTTCAAAGCCAGCTTCATTACCGTTTAGGTTTTTTCACTCTCTCATATATTGGAAGAAGATCATAGCTATATATAGAAATAAGAAAAAATGTCATCGATCAAAACATTGCGATCTTCTATTTATCCCTTCTATGCTATTGTCCTTGTATATCTACAAACTAAGCCAATCACTTGATATTAGGAAAAAAACAAGATTTTTGCTTATAATTACAGTTGGAATGCCCCTTGATTTCAGTTACCCATGCAATTTGGTCATTTAATTTATCTTCGCATGACTGAATCTGTATTTTATTTGATTTATGAAGTCAAGTCCTTCTATCAATCGCTACTATTGACATTGTCAAATTGGCGACAAAATATTTAGATACACAAACTTCTTATTAAAAAAACCAAAATGAAAGATAGCGTATCTAAAAATTTACCAAGAGAACCATCATGCGCACATCCAAAATTTGCATTGACTTAACAATGGGAAGATGCACTATTCATAAGTGCAATTTGCCCATTTAGTTACCCGTGTGATCTGGTCATTTAATTTATATTTGCACGACTGAATTTATATTCCATTTGATTTACATAGTCAAGTCCTTCATCAATCAAATTGGCGACGTGATATTTAGGTACATGAACATCTTAATTTAAAAACCAAAATGAAAGATATCATATCTATAAATTTACCAAGAGAACCATCATGCGCGCATCCAAAATTTGCATTGACTTAACAATGGGAAGATGCACTATTCATAAGCGCAATTTGCATGATTTCAATTACCCGTGCGATCTGGCCGTTCAATTCATATTTGCACGATTGAATCTATATTCTATTCGATTTTACACAGTCAAGTCCCTCCATCAATCAAATTGGGGATGTGATATCCAGGTACATGAACATCTTAATTAAAAAAAACCAAAACGAAAGATATCATATCTAAAAATTTACCAAGAGAAGCATCACGCGCACGTCCAAAATTGGCATTGACCAAATGACGGGAAGATATGCTTTTCATGAGTACCAATGGGAGACCCAAACTCGGGTTTAAATAAGGGCTTCTTTTAATCAGATCTCACGCGTCTTATCTATTTCTTAATGAGAGGAGAGGCTCATGCAATGAAATAGGCCATCAGACACGTTGTTGCGGCTTCGAAAAACCATCACATGGGATGTAATTAAAGCTCTCTAAAATTGGGTCTCGACCCCGACACACCAAAAGTCAACGCAATTAAACCCTCGGTTTCCTCGAAACTTCCCACGCCTACCCCTCCACTCGGTTGAATTTCAATTTGGACCCGTTTCTATTTGATCCTTGGGTAGCTATGACGTAATCAAAGCAATTCTGATTACAAACAAGCTTAAGTTGTAAAGGAGAATTGTATGCAGTGAAATTTCTGTTGAGTCTATTTAGTTTTGCGACATGACTTGTCAATCGTGCGAACTCACTGAAGATCTTTAAATTTAAGTCTAACCTTGATTTGCTTCGAACTTTTTTTTTTTTTGTCTTATAAAAAACCCCAAACTTTCTATTGTTATCAATATTAAATGGTTGCTAGTGTTAATTACAATCGGGTTTCGATAATAGGCTTCTGATTGATTCCAATGTCGATAATTTTGAGTAAACTAAATGCGATTTTTTGATGTGTGAGCATATTTGAAATTGAAGTAAAAATTGAAGAAAAGTTCAGAGTTTTTTTAATAGAATTAGGCGCTTATGAATTACAACATAAAATTCATACATTTTTCGATTAACTTTACGTGTTCTAATGCCCCGATAGTTATATTTTCAAAATAAATTTACATTAAATCTCAGAAAACACTTTTATTTTTCGCGTTACCGTGTCGCATAAAATTAGACAACCCTCCAAGAAGGGTCCAAGTATTTTTTTTCCCTTTCTTAAAGGCGGGCCGTGGATCGCACGCTGGTCAAGAAAAGCGTGTCAATGCGTGGAACGATGGAGGCGAGACGCCATAAAAAAAATAAAATAATAATAAATAATAATTAGCGTAAACAATAAAAAATAATTAAATAAACTAATCCCGCTGCTATATCCACATACGGATGCTGACCCATCTTTCCAATATTCTTTTTACCCACTGAAATGTGATGCTGACCAATGAATTGCTTGATCGCGACCTCCAGCGAATCAAATTCCGATTTCATGAGTAAAATTCCCAATTATAAAACAACAATTTTTAATCAAAGATTGCAGGAAAAATCATTTAATTTTTTTTTAATTTCCAGAAGGGCCAAAAGTCCCCTTATTTGTTTTTTAATATCTTTTGAGGCCCGTGGGTGGGAAAAGAACAGGAATCAACCCACCAATTCCCATCCGAACTTCATCAAAATCTAATTTTTCTAAAAATTTGTCATTTAGGACCATGTCACCTCCTTGGCACGGGGTCAAGCGAGTTGAAATTTATAGAAACTTTTTAGCAGTGCAAGCCTAAATTTTTCCCCCAACATTGCTATCGGGCCATTGAATTGTCGTAAGGTCGAGATCGATATTGGTTTCCATCAATCAAGTTATTAATCTCGTGCCAATTGTTGTCCAGCGAAGGTCGTTCATCCGCATCTTTACGAATACGAACCCCCTTTTCTTTTTCAAGTTTCGTTAGGTAAATCGATGAAATCGATGAACATTCTTGGCTACGGTCTCTTTCGGGATTTGATCAAATGGGCGAGTTCAATTTTTCTTCCAACTCGAAAGATCTCGAAATGATTATACCACCGCACTCAATTTTCGTGCTCTTTACACTTTAAAGGTCGATGTTAACGCACTTTTGGATATGGCGAACTACCACGAAAAAAATCATGGATGACGGATTGGGCATTGGAGATTCCTAAAATTTTCCTTTCTTACATAATTATGGTTTGACTTGGACAACCTTGGAGGGACTAAATCTCCCAGAAAGACTAAAATGGGCAGAAAAATCTCAGCACCAAATACAGAATGGGACTCTATAAGAGGGTAAAGCAAATTCCTTTGACAAGAGCGACTTGAGTAAACCGAACGTAATTGACCAACGTGGTGCAAATCCCCTCCTCAGGAGAAAAAGGAGAAACTTGAAGGAAACAGTGGGATGAGAGGCCAAGAGAAAGCTAGAGAGAGAAAGCTAGAGAGAGAAGATAAAGGGAGGGGGAGGGGGATGATGATGATGACGACCCAATAAAGTAAGCCCGTAGAGAGGGAAGAGGAGGGGGAGTGTGGATGTTGGGTTTCTTTTTGGAAAACAATATTTTAAAAATTCAGCAGAGAGAGAGAGAGAGAGAGAGAGAGAGGGAGGCTAGAGAGAGAAGTGAAAAAGCAGAAAAAGAGAGAGAGAGAGAAGGGGGGGAAATGAAAGCAGGTGAAGCAAGAGCAAGGAAGGGAAAGACGATGGTGCTGCCGATGCTGGTTCGTTCCCGGTTGCCTCTCTCCCTCTCCTTCTCCGAGATGCGAGCCGACTCCCATCGCAAGGCCAACGACTCCTCCTCCTCCTTCCTCCTCCTCTTCCTCCTCCTCCTCATCCTTCTCGTCTTCCTCCCTCGCATCTAAGAGCATTCATTCTCCCCGCAAGCGGAAAACCCACAAAGAAAAAACCCCGTTTTCCGCAGCGTCGTTCGTGGTCCGGCGATCCTAGAGGTGGGAAGACGGTTTCTTGGGTCAAAAAGGGCGTCTTCTTTCTTGGGTCGGTGCTCCTTCCGCAGGTCTCTGTGGATTCGAGCTCGGTCGATCCTGGGATCGGTTGGGATTTTCAGGGGGTTCTGTCATGCTGCTCTGGTGGGTTGTGGAGACTGAGATTCTGGAGCTGTACATAATAACTTTGTGTTGATTCATTGGTGAGCAGGGGGAAGTCCTCCATTAGAAGTATTTTGTCTGTCTCTTGGAGGATTCCTTCTGGTTGTTATCCTTTTTTCCTCTTTTGGGTCTATAAAAAACCGCTCCTTTAAGAACAAAAAAGAGAAAAAAAGATTCAATACCCGAACAAAGCCCGCATTTTTACAGTGGGTTCTTGTAATAGTTTGGATACAACAGTTTTTTTTTTTTTTTCCGGTTCTTTTTTTCTCTCCTGGGGGTTCTGGGTTCGGTTCATGTCAAGTGTACTTTCGAGTCTCTAAAGTGCGACGCTATTTAGTAGGTATTGTAGAAGTACACTTGGTTCGTTCTTTGATTAATTGGAGTTATTGGGTTCTATGAAATTACCTGATACTCTATTCTTAGATCTGAAGCATAAGTTTAGGTTTTGGGTATCTGGGATTGTTGATTCTGTCGAACGCACGATGTCTGGTAATAGCGGTCGCGAGAGGTGTTGTGAGGGTCACGTGGATTCGACCGGCGATTCGCGTAGATGCCATTGCCAAAGTTGTGGCAGTTCTCTGTGCGAAAGACATACTCAGGGATCGGAACCTGCCTTTGCTCTAGATTCAGGTGGGTCGAAACATGGCAGAGCTGGTGGTGTGGTCGGCGTTAAATACTGTAAACTTTGTGCTGAGAGTAAGGTCAGAACAGAAGGTCGGAAAAAGTATTGTGAGAAAGTACACCCTCGAGATAGTCCGGAGCCACCATCGCCTTGCTCCAGTTCAGAGAAAATGAATATTTCGGTGAATAGTGAATCTATTCAAAGCGATTTGGCCCAATACCCGGTCTCTCAAGAGAATTTATCCCCACATGGCGCGATCACCCGCAGCATGGCTTCAGTTACTGCTCATTTGGCACCGGTATCTGTTCATTGCTCGCCAAGCAGGTTAGCTTGAGAAAGTCTTCCTACATCGGTGTTTAGATAACAGTTAGTGTCCATCTCGTTTATTATAGTTTGCATTGAAGATAAGGCAGTTTGTGACAAAGCCATACCATATATGGAATGGCCATTTTGGTCGGTATTTGAGCGGCATCTAGCTTGTGTTTTGAGTTGTTTCTGCTGTTGTATTATATTAGTTGTTTTTAATATTGAGCTCTTGATTGGGAAATTTTATGGGTTGAGCTATGCTCGAGTTCCAGAAGAGCATGATATGTGACAGAATCACCCCTTAATGATTGTTGATACCTTCTTGTGTAGTGTAACTTGACAATATTCATATGATGAGTACATTGATTGAAATTGCCTTTGTAGTAGTCATAAACTTTAGTGAATCTAGTGTGAATTTATTCCTGAAGTACCTGAAATTTATGTGAAACAGTTACCATTTTGGCAAATTCTGCAGATACAAAAGTGATGAAGAAGCAGAGGATTCTGGGAAGCACTCAATTAGTCCCTTGAGTGATTATTCTCATGGGATTACGGATATAGGTTCACGTAGTTTTAGTTCCCGACATGATTTCTACAGTTCTAGGTCTGTGTTTTCCACTCCTTCAGGCAGTCCCTCTAGGATTAATTATACTTCCTATAGACGTGGACAGTCTGCACAGCATGAGCAAGAGGGAAGCCCAATGTCTCTTGATGGTCCCTTTGATCCAGAAGGCATGGCTGTTTTAAGAAAGCCTGAGATAGGGACTGAGGATGTAGAGAGTACTGATTACTGCTCGGATGATTTGTCCATCTTCAGAAGCCAGTGTGAGGCATCTCAACAACCATTGGATTTTGAAAACAATGGCCTTATCTGGTTTCCTCCTCCACCCAATGATGAAGATGATGAGGTGGAGGGCAATTTCTTTGAATATGATGATGAAGATGACAATGTTGGAGATTCAGGAGCAATATTTTCATCCAGTGATAGCCTTTCTAGTATGTTTTATACAAAGGAGAGACAACACGAGGGAAATAAGGAGCCTTTAAGAGCTATGGTCCAAGCACATTTTAGGGCTCTTGTATCACAGCTATTACACGGAGAGGGAATCAAGATGGGTGGAGAGGATAGAGCTGAGGAGTGGATTGATGTGGTGGCAAACATATCTTGGCAAGCTGCAAATTTTGTGAAACCAGATACCAGCAGGGGGGGTAGTATGGATCCTTGCGATTATGTTAAGGTTAAGTGTGTAGCAACAGGAAGTCCATTTGATAGGTATCCATCTTTCCGACTGTTCTTCGTCTTTCTCTCTCTCTCTCTCTCTCTATATGTATGCTCAATATTGTGCAAGGCTAAGCTAGATGGTTTATTGTGCCTGATTTATAGATTTTTAACAACGGGAGTTTCTGTTTCTGCAGCGCCCTCATTAAGGGGGTCGTTTGTACAAAAAACATAAAGCACAAGCGCATGACATCACAGTACAAAAATCCTAGGATACTGATTTTAGGAGGAGCGCTTGAATATCAGAGAGCTCCAAATCAGCTGGCTTCTTTGGACACACTACTGCAGCAGGTGGTCTTTCAACTTACTCATAGTCTTTTATTGGGCAGACTAATTAACTAGCTTTTGCCTGATACTGAAGGAGAGGACAAGAAGTAACGTTAAGTAATAGAGAGGAATTCTAACCTTGTCAGAGACACTTTTTTGGACTTTGGTCATGCTCTGTGCTTGGTTGTACACAGATTGATTTTGATGTACATAAGGCAATTTATATGAGGAACTTGTGCCTTCTCGATCATTTATTTTCTCTTTTGTGCATGGGCTGGTTCCCGATACTGGAATTTTTACCTTTTACTGTCGAAATAGTATTTGAGATTAGCATTTCATTCCGATTATCAGCTTCTCCATGAATTGTTGGTTTAGGTTCTTGAGACTTGGTTGTTGTCTCTTTCTATTATGCTTTTTGCTTGGGGCCGGTAGCCAAGATAAAATACTTATGTTTGAGCTTTCTGATGGATCAGGAAATAGATCATCTCAAGAAGGTTATTTCAAGAATAGAGGCTTTTCATCCAAATGTTCTGCTGGTAGAGAAAAGTGTTTCCTCTTATGCTCAAGAATATCTGCTGGAAAAGGAAATATCTTTGGTGTTAAATGTGAAAAAATCGTTGCTGGAGCGTATATCCAGATGTACTGGTGCTTTAATTACTCCATCGACTGAGAGTATTTCTACGACAATGTTGGGGCATTGTGAACTCTTCCGACTTGAAAGAGTGTCTGAAGAACATGAGACTTCCACCCACTCAAGCAGGAAACCCTCTAAAACTTTGATGTATTTTGAAGGTTGTCCTAGACGTTTGGGTTGCACGGTATGTTTTTCATGCTTATCCGAAGCTATATATTGCACAATTTAGTCCAGTAGTTGATTTGGCATTATTTGTTACATGATGCATGTATATATCTGGCTTATATTTCCTTGGGAATCATCAAGTTGATCTATTTATCAAGTTAATACAAAGACATTACGTTTTCTATAAGTAATGTAATTGTAATATGGCTGACTTGGTACAAGCAGTACCGTGTTATATTTCCTATCTGCCATACCAATTATTCTCTTCTTCAGGTTCTTTTGAGGGGCATGTGTCGTGAAGAGCTAAAGAAGGTTAAGCACGTTGTTCATTATGCAGTGTTTGCTGCCTACCATCTATCGCTTGAAACTTCGTTTCTTGCTGATGAGGGTGCTAGGTTGCCCAAGATAGCTCTAAAACGGTCTTTACCGGACAAAAAGGCTGCCTACGGTGCCCTTTCAACACTTTCAGCTTCTGATAAAGCTAATTATGAAGTTTCTACCGATGGCTTAAGTCTATATAAAATTGTGGATGTCAGTTCGGAAATTGGAGGAACGGAAACCTTCTGTAATCATCTTTCTCATGGTTCTCCATCTCCACAAGTGGAACTCAGTGGCCAAAGTGCACTCTCTGATGCATACAATGATGATTTAGCTCTTATTGAAGGTCTTGACTCATGTGGCTTAACTCAGTCCAAAGACTTCCCGGGATCTTATGATTTTCTTAGTAAGACTGGAAATGTACCCCTGCCTCAATTACCTGGAGGTACACATCAGGAAGCGTTGCAGGCTGGTGCAGCTGCTGAAGTAGAAAAGTCATTGGGGAATGAGGAAAATGAAGTGGCTGGTGAGTACTTTTCAGCCACTGACACTAACCAGAGCATACTAGTTTCCTTTTCTAGTCGATGCGTCCTTAAGGGAACTGTGTGCGAACGATCTCGGCTTTCACGCATCAAGTTTTACGGGGGTTCTGATAAGCCTCTTGGGAAATATCTTCGTGATGACCTTTTTAATCAGGTTAGTGCTTTATCATTTCCTTCACTTGCATTCTAGTTGATAACAGTTTGTGTTTTAATATTGGATGGGATCTATGAACTAAACAGCACTTTTTATTGCCAGGCGCATTACTGTCGATCTTGTAATGAGCCTGCAGAAGCCCATGTCCTCTGCTACACCCACCAGCAGGGGAATCTTACAGTTAATGTAAAGCTGGTTCCTTCTATAAAACTACCTGGTGAACAGGATGGGAGAATATGGATGTGGCATCGGTGCTTAAAGTGTGCTCACGTGGATGGAGTTCCACCAGCTACTCCAAGAGTGGTCATGTCAGATGCTGCATGGGGTCTTTCTTTTGGAAAATTCCTGGAACTTAGCTTTTCAAACCATGCGACTGCTAATCGTGTTGCTACATGTGGCCATTCCTTGCAGAGGGATTGCCTCCGTTTCTATGGGTAGGTTGTATTGGCTTTGAATTTCTTGTCACAAATTGTTGCATGTACTTGTACTATTCATTGATAATTTTTTTTTTTCCATTTGGCAGCTTTGGAAGCATGGTTGCATTTTTCCGATACTCCCCTATTGACATTCTGTCTGTCCATCTACCTCCTTCGAAGCTTGAATTCAATGGTCTTCAACAAGAATGGTTAAGAAAAGAAGCAGCAGCGGTACTTGCACATCTCTATTCTTTACTTAGAGCTTCACATGGATGTATTCTGATACCTGCTGTATCATTTGGTAATGATTGAACTTGTGTCTATTTTCGCAGTTGACGGAAAAGGTGGAAAAGTTGTATCTGGAGATCTCAGATGTACTTGACTATTTTGAACAGAAAAGTATGTTTCTTGGACATGAATCTTTAGATACAAGCAAGCTACCAAACCACATCAAGGACCTGAAAAATCTTCTTAGAAAGGAAAGAAGTTGTTACAACGTGAGATTCAAGTTCCTTGCAGCTATTCTTTTGTTGCTTTTAATATCGCTAGGTCCTAATTGAAGAACCTTAAAGTATGTAATTGCTTTTAGTCTGTTCCCTACATAATTGGATCTCCCATGGCTGTCCTCTGTTTTCTTATGCAGGAGCTGCTTGAATTAGCTGCGATGGAGTCATCGCAACAAGGTCAGATGACCATAGACATTTTGGAAATGAATCACGCTCTGCAATCTCTCATAGAGGGTTGCCGTGTTTGGGATTGCCGGCTACATCCTCTAAATTTGCTTCTTGGGAGAAACTCTCCTAATACGATGCAAGGGGATGCTTTATATGTCCCACTGAAAGAGTTGAGAAATGACCTGCTGTACAAGGATGGAAGTGTTAATGTCTCTGATTCCTCGGAATTGACTTCTGTGTCTGGTTGTGGATCTCTCCTAGAGCAAGCGGACACAAATCCATCATCATTGGGTCCTTGTGTCCCTGAAAATTCAGCACTGGCTTCTACCCATCATAACACACAGGAGGATGTGCTATCAAATGGAGAGATCGATTATACTAACAACTTTTCTGAAACTATTCCCACTGAAGAACCTAATCTTTCTGAGAGGATAGATTGTGCATGGACTGGTAGCGATCATCTCACGACAGAAAATCAACCTTTTCATAGTTCGCTAGCTGATGGAGCCACAGCTTCTTCTGGACATATTAATGAAAGTAATAGCCCCCCTTTTAGGAGGTTAGCGTCACCTGTGAGGGTTCAGTCTTTCGACTCCGTTATGAGAGTGCGTGACAGACAACGGAAGGGTTTGCCCCCTTCTTCTTTGCATTTGTCAACCCTTGGATCATTTCATGCTTCTGGAGATTATAGAAATATGTTGAGAGACCCAGTTTCTAATGTAAATAGGACTTACTCACAAATGTTGCCATTGGAGGCTCAGAAGTTAAAGTTGGCCGTTAGCTCCCCACCATCTCTCATCCCCTCTTCATCTCATTTGGCGGAGGGAGCCCGCTTGTTGCTTCCACAAACAGGCCATAATGACATAGTAATTGCTGTTTATGAGGAGGAGCCTACTAGCATTATATCATATGCACTTTGTTCTAAAGAGCATGAAGACTGGGTCTCTAGTCCTTCACGTGAGCATGGAGGGGACTGGAGTGGTGATGATATCGACAAGGATGATGTTGTGGCTTCTAGCTTTGCCACTTGGCAATCTTTTGGCACACTTGACTTTGACCATGCCAATTATGGGAGTTATGGATCAGAGGATGCATTGTCATCCATGGGGACAATTTTCAAGGACTCAACCAAATCTCAACATTTGCGGATTTCTTTTGGGGATGAGTCCTCTACAGCTGGTGGCAAAGCAAAGTTTTCAGTCACATGTTACTTTGCAAAGCAGTTCGACTCTCTTCGAAGGAAATGTTGCCCAAGTGAAGTAGACTTTGTTCGCTCACTGAGCCGATGTCGGAGATGGAGTGCACAGGGAGGAAAAAGCAATGTTTATTTTGCTAAATCTATGGATGAAAGATTTATTGTTAAGCAAGTTACAAAGACAGAGTTGGAATCCTTTGAGGAATTTGCTCCTAAATATTTCATGTATCTGACAGGATCTATCAGCTCAGGAAGCCCAACATGCCTTGCTAAAGTTCTTGGACTTTACCAGGTTAGTTTCTTCTTTTTATTCCGTCCTTTTCTTCTTCTTCTTCTTTTTTCCCCTCTTCGTGTGCAGGAGTCTAGATGACCCAATCCTTTCAGGAAAATGACTGATCTTTCTTTGTCCTTGTGATCTGTGTCCGCGTTTGGTTGAGTAGGTCACTGTAAAAAGCCTGAAAGGTGGGAAGGAGACGAAAATGGATTTGATGGTGATGGAGAATCTCTTTTTTAAGAGAAACATTTCAAGGGTCTATGATCTTAAAGGTTCAGCAAGATCTCGTTACAATCCAGATACATCGGGAAAAGACAAAGTACTGCTCGATCTGAATCTTTTGGAGGCTTTGCGCACGAAACCGATTTTCCTTGGAAGCAAGGCAAAGAGAAGTCTGGAGAGGGCCATCTGGAATGATACATCCTTCTTAGCGGTAAGCTGAAGCTTCTAGACATGTTGATTCGTAGTTTTGACGCTTGTTTGAGATGCCATTGCAAGAGCAGTAGAAAATGATATAAATTGTCTTTGAACTTTGGCTTGATGGGCAATGTCATCCCTGAACTTTTAGTTAATTTGTTTCATGTGGTTTTTGAATTATTGGTAAACATTCAATGTGGTCCTTTTATTTGCTCTAACGGCAAATCCAACTTTATTTGATGATGTGGATTATTATAAGCTGAAAACATCGTTTGAGAGAAGGAAGAAAAAAACATTGGTATGTGTTTTTTATTTGGTTGGTGGCCTCTGTTGGAGTTTGCATTTTGAGTTCTTTTGTGTTAATATCCCACATGGAAATTTCTTTTCCTAATTGGAGGTCAATATCTTATGTAACTTTTTTTGTTTTTTTTTAATCCACTATTCAACTTAACAGATTGAAAGCCATCAGTAGTAGATTCCATTAAGTTGAATTACTTGAAGGATGACATTGAACATTTTAATCTAGTTTAGGGACTAGATTGAACATTAGCCAATAATTCAGGAACCGCATTGAACAAATTAAAAATTTAAGGGTGACATTAAATATTTGGTCAAAGTTCATGGACCGTTTGTGATGTTTTCCCCAAGAGCAGCGCAGCACTAATTGTGATCTGATGGCTTGAAGGGCTCTTGAATAATCTGACAATGAAACCTTATAATTGGGCAATGACACTGATGCTCTGTTACACTGGTTCTTTTGCCATTTATTTTACTGTGAACTGTCTGCCTCCAAGCATTTTACCTTTGCAGTCTTAAGAATGTGGTTTTATGATTATTATTGTTATCTTTGTGGATGCAGTCTGTTGATGTTATGGACTACTCGCTCCTCGTTGGTGTGGACGATGAACGCAAGGAGCTGGTTTTGGGCATCATTGACTTCATGAGGCAATACACCTGGGATAAGCAACTGGAAACACTGGTCAAGGTGTCGGGAATTCTCGGAGGTCCGAAGAATGCTTCACCAACCATTATATCTCCCGACCAATACAAGAAGAGGTTCCGAAAAGCCATGACTACGTATTTTCTCACTATACCGGATCAGTTTGCGCCTTGAGCAGAATGTATGCATTCTTTCTTCCTCCTTTTTGCCCTTTTCACTGAAAATGTATTTATTCATTAATAAGAAGATGTCGAGAGGACTACAGCCGCAATGCAAATGCAGAGAAAAATAGGCTCTTTAGTTTCTCTTTGTTTATTTTCGCCTCGACATCTTGTATACGGGTAGAATTAGCCCATGATCAGGTCTTACATAATGAAGGGGTGGAATTATTTTTGGCAAAACGTGTCTTTGTGCGTTCTCTTTCGTGATTCTTTACTCCTTCAATTGCCAGTGTTCTTTCCATTGATAGCTTTCTCGATGAGTTGGTGGCTTCAGAAAGTTATGTTGTACGTTTGGCATGAAGTCATTGTCATTTTGAGCTATTTTCCTATGAGTCTAGACAGTTGGGGCATGGTCGAGTCAACGACGCAGTTCGATACTTGGGAGATCGATGCTAATTCAGGACTTGATACTCGTCTCCATTTCGAGCTGATTTGATTTTGTGAGCTCCTGCTCTAGTCAAATATATTTTGAATGAGCTGGAGCCCGTCTAGTCACGACTTCAGAGCTTGACATGACTCGATTTAGTTGGTCAAAAATTTCAGTCACAGCTCAAATCAAATTCGAACTCCAACTTCATGCTCTAGTTAGAACTCTTAAAGCGAAATATAGTGAGAAGTTCAAATATGAATTTCATGTTTTTCAGAATAGCCTTCGTTCAAAGTTTTACTCGCAAGCCTGTTCGAAGCTTCCCATAGCTTTTCGATGGACGGTTGTACATGTGTTGCATGTATTTTTGTAAGTTTTGGCGGCCGGACTCTCATTAGTGATTTCGATGATTAAAGTCTAATCATGGATGATCATCGTCCAATTAGAGTATCAAATTTGACCTCAAATGAGAGGTGAAGATTCTAATATTCCTCGAATCCTCAAACATTCTAAAAACTCAAACTACTGAAGTAATGCGTAGGCTATGAAGTGGAAATAAATAAGGGGACTGTATGGAACCCTATTGAATCAGAACGGATGGCTTACATTCCTCCTGGATGTTATGACTTGCTTGATAATTGAAATTGAACATAACCCTTTTTTGATGGAGATACATGCAGCGCGTAGAAAGGTAGAAAGCCCCAGATACATGAAGTGCGTAGAAAGGTAGACAAGTGATGGAAGGAGGAAACCTAATCTAATTTGAGTTCGAAATTCAAAACTTAAGACAAATTCTAATCCAAATTGATATGTTACAAGTAGCCTTTTCATCTTCAAAATCTAGAGTGCTCTTTGTGATCTCTATTATCTTGATTGATGTTGTGTATAGTTGGTGTTGAATGTCTTGCATGTCTCCTTTACTTTGATTCTTCTTGTATTTTAAATGGGTTGTTTTATTAGGCATCTTGATTATTATCTGGAAAAATATCTAATTATCTCTCGGGTAGCCATTACTCTAGAGATGATTTGTAATTGATCCAAGTCCCTTAACTACAGTTATTGATTGGTCGAGAGATCTTTCTTGGCCTAGTTTCCAACCTATCAAGTGTCGAGACAATTCATCGTCGCATTTGATGAACTTGACCTAAATTTTACCTGTTGAAAACTCATGATTGATGAGCTTGTTAGACATTCCATCAATGGGCTTCTTGAGCTAATCATATATGTATAACTTTTCATTTTTTTTTATCAATGGACTTGTTTAGCATTCCATAGATTGCGCTTTATGCATTAAATGCATTATCATGGCTTAATTTAGGCGATTAGCTTCTTTGTGTTAGTGCTCGGGTTTTGAGCTTGATGTTAACACATGCCCCTCTCATTTTGACCCGGTGCTAACCCCTAAAATGCAACACACATCGTTCCATTTACACTTTTTAAAAAATTTAGAATTTTATTACACTTTTTCATAGAGTACTAGGATCTATGGTGCATATTTTTGTTTATCAATCTTATACGTCAACAATGTTGTTCGAGAAGAGAGTATTCTTACGCTCTCTCGATCCTTAATGTGTAACCAACCCATCATACTTTAAGTTAGTGAATTTCATCTATATTCTCACGCAAGTGACAAGGAATAAACCAGTATCGAGGCAGGCACGCGTGATGATCGTGGATGGCTTGTGTACGAAGACAAAAAGAATCGCTCTTTGGGAGGTAATGTATGAGTAATAATCATCTAAGTAGATGTTAGTAAGCGAGTAGTTAGGAATCGAATGTTAATTTAATGAAAAAGAGAGCGGGGGTTAACTTCATTTCTATATCATTACCGATGCAAAAAATCAATGGCGGGACATTTGAAAACTGAGATGAACCCCACTTTTGTCTCGAATATGCGCAGGCAGATAGATAGTCAAAAGTAATTACAACTACTTCGTATTATTGTTCTTCTTTTTTTGGGTCCATCAATATGAGAGAGCGGAGCACCACATGTCTTGACAGCTGACAGCTTTGTCGCCACTAAACCTGACTAACCTAAAAAGAAAAAAGGACATAAGTTAAAGTGGCTTTGAGCACTGCTAATTGCCCCTTTAATCAAGATCAAGAAGCCATAACAATGTGCTTATCTCCTCCGTCCACCGGTAGGAAGCTCACCCGTTTCTGCAAAAGACCAGCAATAAAACATCAATCGACTTCACTTAAAGGGAACTGTGATATTTTAAAAAAGGGTTCGACTAGGTTTATTCTTAATCCTACATAAAATGAACGACACAGTGATATAATACCATTTTTGAAGTAGATTAAACTAAAGTCATCGAGTACTAGGAATTCGAGCACATCGACCTTACTTGTGGAATGTTAGTTTTGCCCTTCTATAGAAGAAAGGAAACCCCAACTTTTCTTTCTTTTTTTTGGGGGAAAATTCAAGCTTGTGTCCACGGTTTGGAGCATGGCAAAACTCCATGAATGGTCAAACCCACAAAACATGGCGCCAAATCAGGACAAGTGCCGTGGAGAAGGTAGACATACCTCGCGAGTTTTGATACTTTCACCGGCTCCTCTTCCATGGCTCGCGACTTTCCATGGACCACGTCGATCGAACGACCCGTTCTCGTCACCGCCTCGCGCTTTGCTTCCCAATCCGCCATCGACTTTACACCCGTTCGAAATGTAGAGATTCATGATCTTCTCGGCCGCCTCGGCTTCGTCTCTGCTCTCCTTCATCAGCCTCTCCACCTCTCCCTTCGGAAGCCTCATCGTCAGCCTCTTGCTCTCGCCCCCGCCGCCGCCGCCTTTGGCGTCCTTCGCCGCCCCGATGCTCGCCGGGTTCACGATCGACAGGTCCGACACCGACCTCCGCGCCAGCATTAGGCTCTCGAGCCGGTCCCTGGCGCTCATGCTGATGCCCGACCGCACCCTCCTCGGCATCCTCTCCCGAGAGCTCTCGGGCAGCTCCACCAGGAAGTACAGCCGCTTCGGCTCCAGGTCCTGGCGCGCATCCAGCGGCGTCGCCCGGACGCCGAAGTGCTTCACGGCCTCGGACTCCAGCAGGACGTGCCCCGGGTAGTCCCGGAGGACGTCCCCCGCCAGCACCGGCGTCCTCAGCTTGGTGGTCTCGCCGGATATCTTCATCACCTTGGCCGTTCTGCTCTTCTTGGCTCCAATGGCGTTGCCCATTTGCAAGTGAATCTTGAACCTCGGTTCGAAATGGGAAAAGAAGAAGAAGAAGAAGAAGAGAGTAAACCTAAAGATAAGAGATGCTTCGCGTTTTGTATGGCTTATGTAAAGCTCCAAAAGAGGTCACGGTTGGTGTAGTAGAGAGAGCGTCTTGTTTATATTATTATTATATAGTATGGTGTTTTCTGTTTTGCTTTGGGTTCAAAGGTCAAAAAAGAGAGGCCGATTTTGAAAACAGAGGGGAGAATGTTTGACGAAGTACCGTAAAACGTGGCTTTCATTCATCGCTTTCCAGGAAAAATCTGACATTTTACGGGTTACTAAATTCAGTCGTCTTTTCTGAATATTTAAGTCCATGAAATATAAGAACATGTCAGGATATGGATGCTTGATTTGTCTTCTCATGCCATTTTAGACAAACCATTTTTTCTGAAAGTTTAAGTCCGTGGCACGCAAGGACATTGGCGTAACATTAATCAACCGGTTCCCACGGGATTTTCGGTTGATTTTCAGCATATACGTGATAGGGTTACGGCTTACTGTTTCGTTCGTGATGGGATTTCGCTGTCGGGACGAAATGCTCCAAAGTTCGACCAACCGTAGACGTGGGTATATGGTTGTGAAGAGATCTTCGAGATTTAATTATAATATAAAGTTTAGATCCGGAATCGGCCCTGATTTCTACGTGAAAAATAATGGAATGATTATGACGATGATCATAATAATCCAAGAAAGACATCGTTTTCGTCGGTTTCGGTGTTCTTGGAAGGGAGCGAATCCGAACGGAAATCACGGCGTGGACTCGCCCGAGGAAACTGTTGTGTTGTGGAGATTGTGAAACGACCATGTGGTTCGTATTGACTTGTCGGATTTGGAGCGCTTTTGTTGAGCGATGTGATGTTTCTTTTTAGATTTATCGATGAACGAAAGTGCTTTGGTTGGATGCATTACCAACTGCTTTCTTATATTATACCGAGGATGCGAACCTAATTAGCGGACGGGGTAACTGTCCAAAATGTACCGAAACTACTGTTCAATGGCCCGATCCGATCGGTTTTAAAGTTTTCGATTTCGCTAGTTTAATCCAAAATATTTTGATGATTTGTCTATATAATATTTTCGATCAATTTTAGTATGAAATCGTTATTATGGATGCCAACTATCTTATATGATACCGACGTTGGCGTATAATTTTTTTTTTCCTATTTCCCTTTTCTAGCATCAGCAACTAGTAGAGATAAAGAGGAGAAAAGAGAAGGAAAGAAAAGAAATGAAAAAAAAGGAGAAAAAATCAATTTTTTTTAAATGTAAAAACCATTTATATCAGTGTTGGCTATGCTATGTAAGACGGTTAACATTGATTAATCCGCCACATCATCGATTTCTAGCTAAAATTAGTCAGAGAGACTACGTTAATAATTCAGTTGTCGTACAATGCATTCATAATTTTTTGAACAATTTTCTAGATTATCCGAAAGAAAAATGAGTATAGCAAGCCTCCACTTAGGACCATAAGCGGAGTTACAGCCGTGAGAACGCCTTTGCCACTTGGTTGATCCGAGGGTAGGTTATACCAACCGTCCGAGTCTTTAAATCTTATCGATAGCTGACTAATAAAAAAGGATTTTTCACGTGCGAAATTTACTTTTGCTTCTCCTGGTTTTAACATAATTATAATGGTGATCAAAGACAGCACCTTGCAACGCCGAGAGCAAGTTGAATTTATATTATAAGATAGATATAAATTCAAATATACAAATAAAAATAAGATTAAATTGAAAAATAAAAAAAATTGTTATTTTTTGTCATTTTGAATTTCTTATATTGAAACTCAAATATTATCTATATTGAAATATAATTTTATTTTATTAATTATAGATATTAGAAATTTCATTCACTTTTATCTCACATTCTCGATAAGATAATTTTATCTAGATTATATTATTTTTATATCCGACTCTATTCTGTCTTAAGCAAACACCGAATGCGGGATATGATAAATTTTATTATATTCTGAATTTTATCCTGACTATCAAACGGATGTTAGGATTTCTTGAATAATTTTCTCGTTGACAGATTATATGAAGAAAAATGAGTATAACAACCAGTCGCGATAGCCCCCACTCAAGACCAGAAGCAGGGTTGCAGCAGTGAGAACGCTCTTGCTACTTGGTTGATCCGAGGCTACCAACCGTCCAGGTCTTTAACTAATAAAAACGGTTTTTTCACGTACAAAATTTGTTCTTTCTTCTCCTTTTTTTAACACATAATTATAATGGTGCCTGAGATACCGAGAGCAAGTCGAGAATGGAACCGCCTCGTTTCTTCATTTCAAAGCATAATAGTTACAGCAATCCCACACGGAAGTCGATTGTCAAGTCACCGAAACGTGGTCTGACCACCGCCGATTCAAGATCTGGTAAAAGGCGTTGAAATGCTGCTAGCTCTCAACGACATGTGACGGATATGGCATATCCAAAGCCATCGACTTGATTAATTCATGCGTGTTTCTACGTCGAATCATTAGCGTCTAACATAAAAATACATGTGACAAGATATCTCGGGAAATTTATATAGAATGGTGCTCGAATTTGAAACCGTGACGGTCCGGAAGTCCGCGAGGGACTGGGACCAAGTCCGAGATGGATGGAGCCTGAAGATGAGAACACAAAATGAAAGCATTCACCTCGCGAGCAGAGTCTAAAATGGAGGACCGTTCATCGGCATGTTTGACCGAGAGCTGACTTCCCCAGATACAACTATCCAGAGTTGGTCGACATTTTCAACGGGAGTAGGTACTCGTCCCGTTTCAGTATATGTGCAGCCAGCATAAACTGGCAAAAACACAGCGCAAGTCTCGGGCTTAGGTGGGGATTTTCGCAATCCATGGACCTTTTCATTATCTTAATCTCGACCCGTACAACAAAATGATCAGCAACCACGTTGGAAACTCTGACCACAAAGCCAGCGGCGCGGACAATGCAGATGTAGTATTTCACACATATTGGCCTGTATTTACGGCCAGATTAAGATTATTGGAGGACCACTTAGGAGTACATCGAAAGATCTGGACTTGGTAAGACGTCCGAAGCAAAAGAATAATCACAACAACCAACATATTGAATGAACACTTTCTGCGCATTTCGCGCAGTTAAGAAACGAGACGGGGAGCGATGAGGTTGAAAATGTCACCTCAATCCCCCCCACTTCTTGTCAGTTCAAGCCCGGTTTCGAGGGAAAATGAAAGAAGAGAAAGAATTTCCAAATGTCCAAGTAAACAACTCGTCAGTATCGAGAACAACACCCCCACGCGGTTAGAGTTTGTTGAGTCTCTGGAGGAGCTCCAACAGTGAAGTGGCCTTCCGTTTAGCCCTCTCTGTGCCGCTCTTGGCGAGCTCAGTCAGCGGTATGACGGCGCCGAGCCTCCCTATACATGCGAGATTCTCGTTATCTCTCTTGCACAAGGATAGCAGTATCGCAGCCGCATTCTCTTTGCTCCTTGGTAAACCGGTTCTTAGAAGATCGATAAGAACAGGGATCGTGCTGGACTTTACCATGCTGACCTTAGCGTCCTGGCAGCTAGCAAGAACGGACAATATGGTCAGAGCTTCGTCAACCATATAGTGACTCGAATCTGTGAGCATCTTCAACAGTGCCGAGATGATCCCTGCCCTCACAGCCCGACCTTTGTTTCCTTGGTATATGCACAAGTTGAATAGCGCAGTTGCGGCATCTTTCTTCCCCCTGGAGCTACCTGTCTGAAGCAACTCAACTAAAGCAGGAATAGCCCCAGATGCGCCAATTATTATCTTGTTCTCATCTCCAAGTGACAAGCTGAAGAGGGTCGCTGCCGCGTTCTCTCTACCTTCCATGGTTCCAGCTCTTAGGACTTGGACAATAGAAGGAACAGCACCCGCAAGCATTATCAGCCCTTTGTTGTTTTCGTATATCGAGAGGTTAAGGATGGAAGTGACTGCATTTTCCTGTACTGTCACATCTTCGGATGTTAACAGGTTGACCAAAGCTGGAATAGCACCCGCCTCTGCTATCAGTATTCTGTTATCAGTGCTTCTCTTGGATAGTGATCGAATTTCTGTTACTGCAGTTCGACACTCCTCAATGCACCGGCTGGAGAGCTTCTGGACTAGAGACTCAATGTTTGCTATATCGCCGCTGATGTCACGGAAAGAGCCATCGCTGTTTTTTATTTTTCCGTTGACTAAAGCTGTCGGCTGCTCAATGTTGTGGTCCGTGCACCACTGGCTGATTAGACTTCTCAGGACGTAATTTGGAGTCATTGTTAGATTTTGGAGCTTCTGCTGTGTCTTTGGACAAGTTAGGTTGCCACTGTCTATCCATCTTTGTATGTATGATCTTTCATATGTCTGCAGAAAAAAGTGACTCAGAAATCCCGAATGATAAAATCAGTGAGGTAAAGGTCACAAAAGGAACAGAAGAAAACCTGTCCAGTGGCTACGATCACAGGATCTCTCATCAATTCCAATGATATTGGGCAGAGAAAATCCTCGGGTATAGAAGTTGCATTGGTCTTCTTTATCTCCTCTGGTTGGTTGCTCTGATCAGTGTCCAATTGGTCCCTCCTATTTTCATCTTGAGCATTTGATGGACAAACCTCCAACGATGAGGAAGAAATTGTGAGCCCTTGCATGATGTCTGTACAATCATCTTTGGAAAGGCCATTTGCTTGGGCAATGCTCGTGTTTGCCGTAACTGTATGATCAATGTTACCAATATTCTCAATGTGCAGTGTTCCCATTGTGCGGCTGCTTGATTGCACTCTCATTCGATCAGACTCTACCTCCAATGGCTCAGATAAGGCCCGAGACAACATTTTTGAATTCAGAGGCCCATACCTTTCTGCAGCTCTTCTCAACTGAGCTCTGACCAATTCAACCTATCAAAAGAAACTAACTTCAGGGAAAACAGATAGATTAGGAAAAAGCTGAAGCACTGCAGATTTCCCGAGTGATACCTGTTCTTGTACCTCCTCGGAGATATCAAACTCATGATATGGCAGGCTTCTCAGGGCTTTCTCCAAATACCACGTCACACACTGAAACTGGAATGCGATTTTCTTTGCTTCCCCCTCCTTAAAATCATTAAGTACCACACTTTCAGAGAAGAATCAAGACATACAACACCAGCCTAGCAAGAGTCAAGCTAGTTTAACAACAGCATGCAGTTAAAACATTACAAACCCAAAACGAAATTAGCAAAAAAATAGGGAATCACACTGCACAAATTGAGTAACTTGTTATCAATCAGATCAAATCCAGCTTTTGCAGAGCAATATTCAAATCCAAAATTAGGCCAAGGAAAACTTGAAAATATCGAAAAGGTTCATCCACAATGATTTGCAGAAAATGCATAGCATACAGACAGCCACCTTTTCTCCATCGTTAAATCAAATAAAAAAAAAAACACTTCGACAGAAGCCTTTGATTATACAAAACATCAGCTGATATTTCTTCCTATGTATATACAGAGCGCTTTGCAATTCAAAACTAATCCTTTTCATTTCAATAGAGTTTTCAGCATGCATTTACAGTCTCCAACACATGACTGCGAAATCTTTTCACCTCTCTTCAGATCATATAAACCGCCCCTAATCGGAAGTATTCGGCAAGACATAATCAAGCGGTGGCCAAGGTTCGATTCTGCTCTGATTTTGCCTCTCTTTATCCTCCAATGTCTTCAAAACAGACCCAATTAATCAAACAATCCTCGTAATTCAATGAAATCGCATCTTTCAAACAATGTCGCAAAATGCTGCATTCCCACTGTACCACACCACAAAGTGATCTATCAACTCGAACGCTACACTATCGACCGCATCGATTCGTAGCAGCAAGCAACCACATTACCAAACCAGAAGTCGAAAACGCAACCCGCCGTAAAATTCAAAACGAGAGAGGAGCATCAGCGACTCACGAAAGCGGAAGCGGAGTTAACGAAGTCGTGCGCGACGGAGAGGACTCGCTTCGCCGCCCGGAGCGCGAGCGCGAGGTCGCACGACCAGCAGTCTCGGCCGCCGTGGCCCGCGGCCGCGTCGGGCTCGCAGGGCTTGACGTCCGAATCTCCTCGAAGAGGTGCGTCAGCAGGGAGATCCTGCGGACCAGATCGGTGCAGTCCTTCCTGAACAGATCTCCTCCGCCTCCGCCGCCACCGCCGCCGGCGCCGCAAGTGCAGCCGCGCACGATCTCCCGCACGAGCTCCAGCAGGTCTCCGGCGGCAGAGCCGGCCATGGGCTCCAACTCAAGGCCTCACCTTTCCACTCTCTTCCCCTGCTCCCCGGAGCTCTCCTCCGCCGGCGAAGCTCCAGCTGCGGCGGCGCTCGTTTCCTTCTCCGGTCCGGGAAAAAGACGAGAGGAGGAAGCTGCGGCAGGGACAAGGTCGGGTTTGGAAATGGCGGACTCTCTCTCTGCGCACAATGACGAGATGGGCTGATTATATTAATCACATTGCGCAGTCCAGTGATGGAGTTTTCAGAAGAGAGAGAAAGAAGACAGAGAGAGAGAATCTCGGGGAGGATGGTGGGGAGAGAGAGAGGAGAGAAAACGAGAAGGAGGAGGAGGAAGAAGACGACAGAGGATGACAGTTGTAAATCAATGTGGCTTTGGATTATTGCCTAAAGAAAAGAAAAGAAAGAAAAAACCGTTCGGCCCGGAAAAAAAAATATAAAAAAAATCTCGTTATTTTCTTTTTCTCTTTGTAATAAAAAAAAAAAGGTTGTGCCGGATTTGGGTCATAATTACTTTGCACCACTCGCAACCGTTGGCTCCATTCCGTCTTAGCCACGCTTGCGTCGAGCGGCCTTGCGAAAGACAAGCGGTCTTTCATCAATAGAATGAATACTTTGATAGAAGAGAACCTCCACGATGTAGTAGTGAGCAAAAAGACCGGACCAAGCGTAAATGGAGTCTTTAAATATTTAAATAATAAATCACGCTTTCATTTAATAATTTAATATTCTAAAATAGTTGACGGTAATCTCACAGAATCTCAAATGGTATCAGAGATACTAGACAGGAAGATTTGATTAATTGTGAGGAGAGAGTATCAGAATAATTAAATATTAAATCACGCATTCATATAATTTTATAAGAGTTGGCAGAGATCCTATAAATTTTCGGATACGTCATAAAGTGTAAATTTTTTTTTTTTTTGGCAATTAACAAATTGTGAATGGTAGTAGGCCACGAAGGAAAGGGGAGGGGGGGTCCTTTTTGGGCATGCTAGGCTGTAAAGAAGGGCGTTTCCGAAAATGGACAAATGATACAATCGAAAATAGTGGTCTTGCTTGCACTCTTTTTTCAGGTTATCTCGAGTCCAAGCTATGGTGCTATTGCTGTTCCTTGCAATGGAAAGGAAAAGGAAAAGGGACGTCCCACAAAAAGGTTTTTTAAATGCTCCCCTGCTTTTATAATACGTGTAATTTGTGCTCTTGAAAGTTTTTGGAAAACCTGCACTTTACGTCCTAATACTTGGAAAACAATTTTCAGTCCAAGGATCATCGGACAATCCGGAAATGTCCTCATTTTCGCTTTGAAGTCAAGGTAACTCGATGTCCAAATGGAATCGAAGTTACGCTTCTAGTGTCCGAATAGACACTCGTGCTTTCTCTTGGGTCATAGTAATTTCATTTGATTGGGTCGTTGAATTATTTATTTCTCTCGAAAGCGCAAATTCTGTTAGTCACCACGATCATGGAGGCCAGCTGATAAATCGTTAAGCTTTTATGCTTTTTTTTTTATTGGCCGAATTCCTTTAAAAAAAAACACCAAGGTTCGGTTTTAGTTCTGGGGTGACTTTTTTTTTTTTTTAATCTTATAAAAAAGTATCTACTTTCAATCAGTATCCAAATTCGGCCCCCCTCTTCTTCTTTTTTTAGTTTAGTGTTATTGTTAAAGACCCAACGTACCATTCCGCGTCGTCTGTATTATTTTATAACTTGACGGGGCTAGATTTGGGTACCTATTAAAGATTTGTTTGGTAACCATCCTATTATCCTATTTTTCTATTCTTTTGTTATCTAAATTAAAAAAAAAAGAGTAGAAATCTATTTGGTAACGTCAATTCAATTTTCTATTCTTTGGAATAGAAAAGTAGCTAGAGAATAAATTTAAAATAGAAATAAAAAGCAAAACAAAAAAAGCTACTTTTTTCTAAGAATGGAAATAAAAAAAAATATTTTTAAGTAAAAATTATTTCCGAGAACCTTACCAAACGTACTTTAAAAATTTAGTGCTCTTATATGGGACCCGACCAAAAGTTTTTTTTTTCTTTTTTTTTTCCGAGAGACAAAAGATGTTAGGATTAAAATTGTGAGGCCCCATCTAAAGTCAATGTTTTCACAACAAAGTTGGAATTTTTTATTCACCGGGCAAAGGCTCTGGAGGGTTTTCAATTCAAAGAACACAAAAGAAAACCCCCCAAATGGCCCCCCCCCAAAAAGAGAAAAGCGAAAAGAACACGAGAGAGAGAGAGAGAGAGACTTTCTTGTGGCGGGGGGGAATCTCCAATGGAGGAGAAGACCCTCTCCTCTCAACCCCTTCAAAATAAAGAAAGGAAAAAGTCAGCATTGAAACCCTTTAAAAAAAGAGACAGCCGCTGTTGATTCGGCGCGAGGGAAGGGAAGGTAAGGCAAGGGAAGGGAGCGGACTCAGGACCTCCTCATCATGCGAAAAGTTTGAGTGGAAGTCAAAGGCAAAGTTGGGGAGGAGGGAGACAGCGCAGCAAAAAGACGTGGGGGTGGCGATGTGGAGTTGACCGTTGACCTCCCCCACCCCCCTCCGTGGAGCACCCGTCCCCAGCCTGTTCTGCCGACAGCACGACGGAATGATTGGTCCGATTCGGACCGCGTCGTGACGTTCCTGGCGCGGGCCGCGGAACGAATCGGTCGCTCTCTCGCGCCGGAAGGTAAAAAGTCAATCTCATCTATAATTCTATTCTCGTTCCGCTTCCTCGTCCGGTCCGAGAGGAATCAAATCCGAACAATAATTCCCGGATCAATCAGGGGGATTTTAGCGCGGGGAAAGATTAAGCGATGACAGCTGGGTTTTGGTGCGTTCGGACCGCCATCTCCGTTGGTTGGGGTCCATATAAACGAAGTACGGAGTTTGACATTGGTTGGGAGATTGATTCGGTGCCGAACTAATTATGACTGGCCGGTTCGAAATACATTGAACAATAGGAAGAGGAAAACACGGTGCAAGGTTTTCGTCTAGGAATTTTTGGTTCATTATTGAAATCAAATGGAAAGACCTATAGGAAGTTTCGTTAAGTCGCCATTCAAAACAAATCAAAAGGCGATAATCAAGGTTATATCTTCAAAGCGTGGTTGGCGGAGATGATCTCGCACTTGTCCTTCGAAAATAGATTGTGACTGCATTCAAGAGAAAGTTGGCAGCCAATCACTGAATCATGCATCATTATTAGCGATGAGCATATGCTGGGATCTCTATCGTACATGGTCCTAACATATTGAGCACGTCGCACGAGGGTGGAGTCTGGTTTGGAGCGGCATCATCGCCACGTGGTCGCTCCATCGGTCTTTCTATGTGATGAATCAATCGAGTTCTAAAGAGCGCGTTGATCATTAAAAAAAGCCATAATGGTCAAAATTGAAATTCAATATCCGACTATAAAATGTACCTAGGGAACATAGACAATGTTATGACTTAACATTTTGATTTTGACACATCGGCCTTGGAAGGTCCTTCTAAGATTTGTAGTGATCTTCTAGACTATGCCATCTTTGCCAATACACATCATAGGAAAAAGGAAAATGCTGAACATGCCAAAGTTCTTTTACTGAATTTTTATTTTCTAATTGAGCTGGTAGGATCACGAGGATATATTTAAATAAGCTAACCACTTTTGTATCATGTGCATGTCCCATTTAACTAAGCATCCTATGTCACAAAATGTTGTCCCATCAATTCCTAATAAGAACTTGTCTTACTTCGATTAATCCGCCCATGGAAATGAAATTTGGCTGACAATTTGAAATTAATTCTTCGTAAAAATTTGGATGATGGTGACTATAGTTATAATTTGTCACCAGCATTACGGAAACTACAATGAAATTAAACCGAAAAAAAAAAAAAAACACATAGATCTACAAGGAAAATCTTTGTGAGAAAAATCACGGGAGAGGAGAAGCATATTACACTATGAAAATTCATGAATTACAAAAGACGACTCAAAATATTTTTTAGAACTCTTACTATCTCAACTTAAAACTTTACAATATTTATATGGCCCTAGCCCTCTGCTACCAACACTAAACCTTCATTTTTCTTTTCTAAAGTCTAGTCACCACAAATTTTAATTAGGGTATCAAAACTTAATTTGGGTTTGAATATCGAGACGGGAGACAAGACATGCTCAACATAATGATATAGACCGGAGCACGCACTTACTCCATCAACAACCCCACTTCCTAAGTTGTACCCAACACCATCTTAATCGCGATTGTTGCCCCGACACTTGCCATTGATTTTTGCTTAGGAAGCCTTCGGTGAGCAGAAGATAATTATGATTAAGCAAAGTCATTTGGAGTAAACACTACTCCTCTTTCCGCCGTTTGGATTGGTCTACTTTTCATCGACATAATCTTCAATTCTCCCAAAGACGGAGCCAAAGACCCTCGACTGATGATGCTAGGGACAACTTCAGGAGCAAGGCAAAACCGATTTGTTGATGCAATCCACGTTGCCATTGCTAGAAATGCATTCCGGTGTCTCCTTGTAGGTGCAATTTCTCCTAATCGCGCTTGCTGAATTCGGCCCAAGATTGATAAATATGCACCACGTCCGTTTTCATTTTTGTGCAATTGTCTTGATGGCAATATGCTTCCAGCACTGACTGTTTGCATCGATGCAATTATGTCCACAGTATGTCTTTTCGCATGAATAGCCTGACTTATATGCGAAGGTGAACATTATATGACATGCTCTATATGCATTGTTAATCAATTTTCAACAACTTAGTTTTGAGAGAGTACAGTTAGGGCCCGTTTGATAATGCTTTTGTTTTAGGGAATAATTTCTTTTCAGAAATGGTTTTTTTCTATTTTTATTACCTGGAACAATTTCTCAATAAAAGAACACGTTTAGTAATTATACAAAATTTTTATTCTCGAGAATGGAAAAATAATAAGAATGTGTTTGGTACGATTCACAATTTTTTTTTACAAATGTAAAAATTTCTTTAATTTTTCTTATTTCTCTTTCTTGTTGTCGCAACGATGACGTTTTTTGCCGCCCGCCGCCCGCCACTTGCTGCCCGTTGCTATTGATCACCATGGTTGACTCCGCTGGTTGGCGGTGGCGGCCGGTGATGGCAGCGGTGTCGTCGACGATCATCGACGGAGGGCAACGGTTGTCGTCGGCGATCGGTGGGGTCCGCGGCGGTCGGTGGCGGCGGTAGCGATCGGCCAGCGGCGATAATCAACCAGTCGGCGGGCAGCGACGTTGGTGGTCATCGGCAATGGGCGTGGCGGTCGTCATCAGCGGTCGGCCAGCGACAAGCGGTGGCGGGGGTGGCAGCTGACAAAGAAAAAAAAGCAAAGAATAGGAAAAAAAGAAAAGATAAAATAACTTATTTCTAGAAATTATTTCCGAGAATAATAAAAGAAAATTTTTTTTACTTCTTATTTCTGTTCCAAATCTATTTCCCACTCATTTTTCTAATCCGGGAATAAAAAATTTATTAACATCACCAAACGAATTTTTTTTCCTTTTTTGTTCGAGGAATAAAAGAACAAAATGAGAAAAACATAAACGTTACCAAATGAAGTCTTAGTCTATCACACACCCATTGGAAGTTGTTGAACTTTTTGATGGAAATGAAGTTGAACAACATGGGAAAAAAATCGAATCATATCACTCTAGTAAGAAAATTACCCAATCAATTATAAACTTATCTTAAGATATCAATTCAAAGCCTATATTTTTTAATTTTGTTAATTTAGCTCTAAACTTTTTGTGTGAAATTTTGATATAGCCCTTTTGGTCAACTTCCGCCAAAAATCGAGCATATGTTACATAAGTGATTTCCGAGTGAAAATTTATTGAAATGAGTGCATTTAGAGTTTCATGCAAAGGTTTATAATTAAATTAATAAAATTGAAAATTTATTATTAAATTAGCATCTTGTACATTAAATTTAGGCTTGATCGGACAATTTCTCCTCTACTCTGGCTAAGGTTGAGAAGATCACAAAGTGCCTCATAGGATTTTCCATCGCATGGTAATTTGAGGTAACAACTAAGAAAGGAAATGTAACATTTTAAAAAGGATCTTATATACATCAAAGAAAGATTTTAATAACTCCATGTATTGGAAAAAAGGTCAATTAGAGAACAGGTTCGTTTATACAACATGTATTCTCAGCTGTACAACGATAGGCAATTTGGTAAAGTTTTTTGTACCGACATGAATGTACAGTCATACAGTCAACCACAAGTTATATCAAGTATAGGTGACTAATGTCTTTTGTCAAGTGTCGTTGTCCGAAGAGCCAGATTACATTGATTACTACTTGGACATTAGAGGACTGCGACTGGGATTGCCACCTTTGACGCCTAGCTTCGTGTCCAAATCGACATTGCATTATGCGTGATCAATTGTATTCACACTCGCCCGGTTCTCATAGTGCGCCTATTCCAATTTTGAGAATAACGACGAGAGAAGACCAGATGCTTGAAAAATAAAATGAAACCTTATCTTCAATCGCCGGGTCAAAAATACTCTCAACTTTCAAGACGACCATAGAAAAAGCATCGGTCTTTGGTCGTAGGACGGAAAAGACCCACCTGTTGACCTTTTTCGATTGGATCTTAAGTTTGCATAGTAGGGCAAATAGTGATGAATGCACGAAGACGCGTCATCAAAGCGAAAATTAAGGAGGAGGAGAGACGGGATTGATTGATTTGTACCAAACGATAAAACGACGTGGTTCAACTTGGTAGCTTTAGAACGACATTATTTCGAACATTTCGCTGTCCTTGCTTTCGCTTTGATGACGTGTCATCGTATGCATTACTACCTTCACTACCGTTTGGGAGAAGCTTTCCAAGGGCTTTGGGCATCAAAAGCTCCTTGAGTAAAAAATAATGGTGTTTGGGAAAATTTTTAGAAGCCCCTTAATAGTAAAGCTGGTATTTGTAAGGTTGAAAGCCCAAGGCAGGTCTTAGGCTGCTTTGAACTTTCAGCATTCTCAAAAGGCCCGATGCAATGTTCATCTTTTTTTGTCAGATTCTTAGATGTTGGCTGGCGAGGTTGCGATGGGTCGGCGATGGGCTGGAGAGAGGTCGGCGTGGTCGCGGCACCTCGGCGACCGTCGTCGACCAGTCGCGCAACCTAGATCTGGGTCGCGTCGGTCGCCTAGGTCGCGGCGAGATCGGTTGTGGCAACCTCCGACGACCCACGACCTCGTCACAACCCAAATCTGGGTCGCGGAGGTTGCCGGAGGTCGTCGGAGGTCGCGGAGGTTGCCTGGGTTGCGGCGCATGACCTCCGCGACCTCGCCGTGACCCAGATCTAGGTTGCGGAGGTCGCCTCGGTCGTCGGTGACCTCCACAGGGCGGTGGGTCGCGCGACGGTGCGACGAGGGCCGCGGCGACCCTCGCTGCGCCGTGTCCTTTGCACGGTGACCTTAGCCGGACGCTGCCCTTTGTTGCGCCGCCTCCCCCTCGCCGAATCGCCCACCATTCGCCAGCAACTATTAACTCTTCGCCCGCGGTAACCGTCGAAACCCTTGGCCGGCCAACTCTCTTTTTTTTTTTTTTTCCTTTTTTTTAATAATAAAAGTCTTTTGCAAATTTAATTTACCCAAACATTATTTTGCACAAAGATACTTCACAATGGATTTTCACAAATAAATTACCAAACACAATTTGCATTATGGAAAACACTTTTCACTCAATGGTCTTTGCATCTCTTCAAAGACTTTCCCCAAAAGTCTTTCCAAACGCACCCACTGCGTAGAATTACTCACATGAGCTTGTTTGGATAGAAAAGTTAACAAGTGAATATTTTTATCCTGTGATAAAACGTTGGTTTTTTTTTTTTTTTATGGGGTTATTTTTCTCCTCTAGATGTACGTTTTTTTTTTTGAGCTCCATATATAAGTTCAAGATCTTGTTATTATTATTATTATTATTATTATTATTATTATTATTATTATTATTATTATTATTATTATTTTGTTTTTGGCAATTGGCCGACAAGAGAGAGGCATAGCTAAATGAATGCCCTAGGAACAAGTCAATAAATCCACGTTGCCACTGCCGGAAATGCATTGCAATGTCTCCTTGTAGCTGCAATTTTTCCTTGTCGTGCTTGCTGAATTCGGCCCAAGATTGATAAATATGTATCACTTATTTCATATTGAGTGATCTGATTTACGACATTACATGTCCGTTTTTACAATGGATCATCTCGTGCGGTATTTAAGCATGCGGTGCAAGTTTAAATTGCGACCCTCTGTTTGGAATTATATTTGGCCGGCCGCTCTCGTGTTCCTGACGTTGATTGTTTGCATCGATGCGATTATGTCCACATTGTGTCTTTTCGTAAGAAAAGTCTGACTTATACGTGAGGGTGAATATTATATGACATGCTCCATACGCATCGTTAATCGATTTTCAATAATTTAATTTTGGGGGGAGTACAGTTAGTCTTGCTAGACTTTTCAAGAAACACATGGAAATTTGTTCGATTTTCTACTAAACTAAGGTTTTCGATGAAAAAAAATGGCAAAGAATGAAGTTGAACAGCGGGGGGCAAAATATTGTATCATATGACTTTTAGCAGGAAAATTACTCAATTAATTTGAAACCTATTATAAGAATACCGATTTAAAATATAAATTTATTTATTTTGTCAATTTAGTTCTAAATTTTTGCATGAAATTTTATTGTAGCTCTTTCGGTCAACTTTTCTAAGAAATGAAGTATACTGTCACATCAATGATTTCAAGACGAAAATTGATAGGAATGACTATATTTGATTGCATTAGAATTTCATATAAATATTTAAATGGGTTAATACATAAAAAACTCCAAACTGGTACACTTGTGACAAATTTACCTTCTGTTAGTTTTCATTAAATTTTACTGTTAAATTATTAAGTTAAATGACACATGACAGTTGACTAATATACCAATTTAGGATTTTACGCTCCGTTTGTCACAGTTTATAATTTTTGTGATTTTTTTGTGATATTAATCTAATTTAGTGGAGGGTATATTTGTCACAAATTTATTAGTTTGGGGTTTTTTGCAGTTGAAAAAATAGTTTAGGGTAAATTTGTAATAAATGTACCAATTTAGGATTTTTTATAGTCAATTAGAGTAAATTTATCATAGGTGTATCGGTTTGGGGTTTTTCATGGTCAAAAAATAGTTTGAGGTAAATTTGTCACAAATGTACCAGTTTTTGGTTTTTCAGGGTATTAACCTTATTTAAATTGATAAAATTGAAAAGTTGAGAATTGAATTCACATCAAATAAAGATTTTAATAGTTCCTTGTACTCAAAAAGAGGTTAATTAGAGAAAAGGTTCGTTTCTTCCGAGATTGAGGTCCGTAGTCGATAAGGCGCATGCCACCTGTATCCACAATTGTACAGTTTGGCAAGTTTTTTGTACCGACATGAATGTACAGTCGTGCAGTCAATCCCAAGTTACATCAAGCATAGATAACTAATGTCTTTCGTCAAGTGTCACTGTCTTCTAAAGTGCCACATTAAGTTGATTACAACCCAAGCTTTAGAGGACTGCAATTGGGCTTGCCAACTTTGACGCTTAGCACTGTGTCCAATCGACATTCAGTCATGCGGGACGAGTTGCATTCACACTCGCAAGTTCTCTCATTCCACCCAATCCAATTTCGAAAATGACCACGAAAGAAAGCTGGATGCTCAAAAATAAAATAAAACTGTAACTTTCATCATCAGTTCAAAAATGCCTTCAACTTTCAAACCAATCAAAGAAAAGCATCGGTCCGAGCAAAAATTAGGGGGCGGAGGGGTTTGATTTGTACAAAACGACGTCGTTTTGTCATGGGTTAAAGATGTGGCTCGACTTTGTGGCTTCGGAATGACATCATTTCGTACATTTTGCTGCCCTTATTTTCACTTTAATGATGTGTTTGTACTCAGGAGCTTGTTTGGGAATGTAATGACCAGATAGAAACAAAGGGAAAGTGTTAAAAAGTTTTATACATTTTATATTTGTGCCAATTTAATCACCTAAACCTTTTGTTGGTGTCAATTTAATTATAAATATTTTCACTTAGTGCCAATTTAGTCATTTTTGGCTAATTTTGATAAGATTTTGCTGACTGGGCACTTGTAGTTGACGTGGCACAATTGGCATTAACGTTGACAACTTTTTAATAATATTTTAATATTTTTTTTTATTTCTTTTCTTTTTCTTTTTCATTTTTTCCTTCTCCCCCTCCTTCCTCCAGTTGATCATCGAGCCGGTCACCGGACCTCGGTGAGTGACTAGAGGCAACGGCTAGAGAGCCTCGTCGACCACGGTGGCTACGAGGACAACCTCATGTTGGGTGGCAAGGCTCGCCTTGCCTCTGGCGAGGCTAGCTTGAGGTTGCCCAGGTCACGAGGGTGGCCTCGTCTGCTCGAGCCTCGCTAGTGGTCGGTGAGGCTCGCCAGCAGTCACCTGTGGCTAGTCGTTGAGGTCTGACAACCGGCTGGAGGAGAAAAAGGAAAAAAAAAAAAAAAAAAAAAAAAATATTAAAATATTATTAAAAATTGTCCACGTTAACGTTGATCGTGCCACGTTAGCCGATTAATGCCTAATTGACAAAATCTAACTAAAATTAGTTGGAAAGGATTGAATTGACATAAAGTAAAATTATTTAGGACTAAATTGACAACAATAAAATATTTATGACTAAATTAGCACAAATACAAAAGGTTTATGACTTTTTTTAACACTTTTCCCTAGAAATAAAGTAATAACCGACGTAGTTGTACCAAAAGAGCAAGAGACGCCATGTACACTGTCGCCGCAAACCAAGATTGCCTAAAAGAATTTTAAGAAAAACGGGGTCATTTGGTGGCTTATGAGTTATGACCATCTCATCCATCTTTTCATTTTTTATATGTATTTTATTGCTGTGTGAAAAGTGAGAAATGCGGAGGCGTTGGGCTAATTTAAATGAATTCATAAAAGATACACCGCCATTGTAAAGTATATTTTTTACACAAACAATCGTGAAATGGAATCTCTCGTATACTAATGGAACGAATTCATTAACTAAAATGAGAAATTATGTACGTTTAACCATCGGATTCCTGTTTTTGTAACTTCTTACACCACCATTGTATCAAATTAAAGCTCAATTTAAGTTACTCAAAACTAATGAAACAATCAGGGAAATTTTCAAGTAAGAGCTTGAAGTTGGGTCCTTTTCTCAAAAAAGGATCAAGAGTGGATTTTTAAATGGCATAAAGTGGATAATTTAGTCTCAAATAAGGATGTGAAATGGCCTGATTTTCTCAAAGGACTCGGAGTGCACATGATCTCAAATAATAGTCTAAAGTGGCGTTATTTTCTCAAAACAGGGTCAATGATAGATATTGTTGCATATAAGAGCTGAAGTGATCAATTTAGACTCAAATAAGGAGTGCCGGACACCTGGAGTGCCAAAACTTGGCACGGAGGGACACTTAAGTGTCAAAAGTTAGGAAAGTGATACTTAAGTGCCAAAATCGGAGTAAAATTGATCACTTAAGTGTCAATCCGACCAAAATGTTGACGTGACAATTTTCCAATGAGATAAGTGCAAAATGACGTGGTTTTGTACATTGATGTGGCTAAACAAAAGCAAAAACGATGTAGTTTTGTTTTTTCGACGTGATAAATAATTAATATAAAAATTAATTTAATTTAATTATAAAAATAAATAATAATAATCATTATTATTTAAAGAAAGGGGGGGGGAGAGGAGTCAGCGGTTGAGGGTTGAGCCCTCACTGCCATCGCCTCCCCGCCGTCGTTGGGAAGGGTCGGTTGGTGACAATGAGGGGAGTGTCGTCGAGGTTAGGGGGATTCGCCTCCTCTCCCCCCCTTTTACCTTCTTCTTCTTCTTCTTCTTCTTATTCTTTTACTTCTTTTTTTTCTAATCTTAAAATTTAAATAATAATATTTAAATATTTAAATTATTATTATATTTTTATAATTTAATTAAATTAATTTTTATATTAAAATTTGAATCCGTTCAAAAAGATGTTGTTTTTGCTTTTTCTTTTTTTTATTGAGTTAGCACTCCGGCGAGCCACGTAGACAAAAAAAATAATAAAAAAATTGCCATGTAGAATTTCCGGTGGAGTTCGCCGGAGATAGCACTTAAGTGTTACTTTCCTAACTTTTGGCACTTAAATGTCCATTCGTGTCAAGTTTTGACACTTGGGTGTACTTCTCCCCTCAAATAAGTGTCTAAGCTCATCATACAGCCAAATCTTTGCCGATCGATTTGCAAGTGTGACTCACGTGATTATTTTGATTGAAAGGTGGCAACAACACACAAATTTTGTTTGATTTTTTGTTTTGTTTTGACCCAATTTGAAGAAACGCCAAATTGAAGCTAGGGTTCTTCAAGGGCTTCTTTAAGTGCAGCCTTCTTTCTAATATCATTGGTGTAGATTTTCCATTTTGATTGTGTCCGTTGTTCTTGGCTCCTTGATGTTGCCATCGGAATAAGCACGTGAGCCATGCGTACAAGTTGACTAGGGAACTTATGCCCTTAATTGAGACTAAGTTAGACACTTCAAACCCATAGTTGAGATACAATATCCTCTATGCCCTTTGTTGAGAAAACTTTTCAAACCCTTATTTGATAAGAGATCCACTTTGGATCTTTTCTTTCTTCACCTTATTCTAGATAAGGTCTATTGTTAACCATCTTTTTTAAAAATGGGTCCATGAAGGTCCTTATTTAAAATTATCTTGAAACAAGCATGACCATGCCCATACGAAACCATTCTCCATAGGTGACATTGTACTTTTGGATGGAACATGCCTCTAGAAATCTAAAGTCAGTTTTTCCACACTAGACAATATAATCCACGCAATATAAGCAACACATACAAGCTAAGAATTAGCCCTGGACGTTTGCGTGGAATTTCAATGTAACCATTTCAGTCAACTTTGCTAGAAATTCAGCATACCGTCACATCAATGATCTTTGACGAAAATTAATCGGAATGACTGCATTGGATTTTCATGTAAATGTTCAAAATTAAATTGGAAAAATTGAAAAGTTTAGGATCGATTAGATGATTTTTTCTTCCTCCGACGAATGTTGAGAAGATCACAAAGTGCCACATTGGATCCATCACACAGCAATTTGAGATAGCAACTAAAAAGGGAACCGTAACATTTTTAAAACATCTTATAAACATAAAAATAAGATTTTAATAGCTTCTTGTACTATAAAAAGAATGATCGTTACCACCGCTCTTAGTGGCGCAGCTAGCTCGGGCTCTCTCCCCCTCACGAAGAGGAGAAATTCGAATCCAGAGGCGGCGTTAGGAATTCTTACTGGAGTACTGTGGTGGTGGGTCCTGCAGGTGGTTTGGCAAGTTTTTTGTACCGACATGAATGTACAATCGTGCACTCAACCACAAGTTACATCAACTATTGATATCTAATGTCTTTTGTCTAGTGTCGTTGTCTAAAAAAGTGCCACAATAAGTTGATTACAACCCGTGCATTAGAGGGCTGTGATTGGGATTGCCACCTTTGACGCCTAGGATTGCGTTCAATTGACATTCCGTTGAGCGTGACGGATTACATTCACACTCGCAGGTTCTCTCGTCACACCTAATCCAATTTCGAGAATAACCACAAGAGAAGGCCGGATGCTTAAAAAATAAAAGTTTAACGTAACTTCCGTTGTCGGATCAAAACTACCCTTGACTTTTAAACTAATCATAGAAAAAGCACCGGTCTTTGCTCGCAGGAGAAGTGTTACAAAAATCATAAACCTTTTGTATTTGTATCAATTTAATTATAAATCTTTTTTTGGTGTCAATTTAGTCTTAAACTTTTTTACTTTGTACCAATTCAGTTCTTTCTGATCAATTTTGGCCGGATTTTGTTGAATATTTGGCGTCGGGCTGGGCGACGTGGATAATCGTCACCGAGGTGGATCACTTTTAATAATATTTTAATATTTTAGAATTTTTATTTTTTTTTATTTTTTCTTTTTTTTCTTCTCCTCCTCCTTCCTCCAACCGGTTGCTATACCTCGGTGAACGGCTGGAGGAAGGAGGAGGAGATAAAAAAAGAAAAAAAAAAAAGAAAAAATAAAATTAAAAATTATCAACGTCAACGCGGATGGGGTCATGTTTTTCAGCCGGCTCCTAGTCAGCAAAATCTGGTTTAAAATTAGTCGGAAATGAGTGAATGGCACAAAATAAAAATGTTTAAGATTAAATTAGCACAAAAAAATGTTTAGGACTAAATTGGCACAAATACAAAAAGTTTAGGACTTTTTTGACACTTCCCTTTTTCTATTGGATCAAGTGTACCTGGTAGGGCAAATGGTGATAGTGCACGAAGGATGCGTGATTAGAGCAAAAATTAGGGGGAGGGCTGATTGATTTGTACCGAATGACATTGTTTCATCATGAATTAAAGACGCGGTTCAATTTGATAGCTTCAGAACGATATTGTTTCCAACATTTTGCTGCCCTTATTTTCACTATAATGAAGTGTCACCACACACACAACTACTTTTGTCGTGCAGAATCACCACATGAGCTTGTTTGGGCGGAAAAGTTAACAAGTGGGTATAATTATCCTGCGAGAAAACGTTGGTGCTTCTTTTTTTTTTTTTTTTGTCAATTTGAGAAGCGGGGTTATTTTTATCCTCTAGATATAAGTTTTTTTTTGTTCGAGCTCTAAATATAAGTTCACGATCTTGTTATTATTATTATCATTTTGTTTATGGCAATTGGCCGACAAGAGAGAGGCAAAGCTAAATGAATGCTGCAGGAACGAGTCAATTATCTTGAATTTACACCGAACGAGACATCGGATGAATCTATTCGTGTTCCATCGAACAACCGGACAGAAACGAAGTAATGACCGACGTAGTTATACCCAAAAGAACAAGAGATGCCATGCACGCTGTCACCACAAACTAATTGTCTTAAAAAATTGAAAGAAAAAAAGGTGTCATTTGGTGGCTTAGGCGGCAACAGCATGGGCAATTTTTTTCGATTTTTTTTTTTTGGGCCCAATTTGAAGATACGCCAAATTGAAGCTAAGGCTCTTCAAGGGTTTTTCCACGTGCAACTTTCTTCCTAATATCACTTCTGTAGCTTTTCCGTTTTGATCGTCTTCGTCATTCTTGGCTTGACGTTTTTTTTGTACAAGCTGACCAAGGGGTTTATGTCCTTATTTGTGATTAAGTTGGACATTTCATGCCTTTAATTGAGATACAATACGCTCTATATCATTTTTTTTGAGAAAATTGCCTTTACTTCATACCCTTATTTGATATAAGATGCACTCCGGTCCATTTTTTTCTTTACCTTATTTGAGATAAGGTCTATTCTTAACCATCTTTTGAGAAAATCACTTTATCCAAGACCTTTATTTAAAATTTTCCTGAAAAGACTACGAGGCTGGATCGGCTCCTGGGTTTTATTGCGAATCTTAATGTGAAGATAGCATGGCTGATTGTCCAACTAGCGGAAGCAAGTCAAGAATTGGAGCGAAAGAAAAGTAAGCCCGCAGACAGGATAGGGCGAAGAGATGCGATGATTAAGTTTGCTTCACACTTGGCTCCACACATCAAGAATGCAGTGAAATGGAAGAAAGAACATGAGCTATTCATGAGGATTGCTTAAAACAACACCAATGGGATTACAGAAGCCCTCCTCATAGCTTTCATTTGATGCTAAGGGAAGCAAGAATGGCCATGCCAATAAGAAACAATTTCTCCATGGCGACATTGTATTTGTTGGGAGAACAGTAACAATTGAACCATATCGAATTAGCATAATGAAGCAAAACAATCTCCTCTCTTGTGCAAACTTAATAGGTTATGATATGGTAGAGCGATATAAATACTAAGCACACAAACACAATGCGAGTTTTTTACATGGAAAATTTCATGAGTGTAAGGAGATAAAAAACTAAAGGACCGGAGTTTACCCAAAAATCTTCACTATTAACAAAACTAGGTGAATAAAGTTCTTCTTGAGTAAATATTAGAGGTACATAGTAGAAATGACATTAAAAACATCATTCTTGCTAATATGCATGAATTTCACAAAAGATAAAGGATAAATATCACCAAAAACATAGGTTTTATTCAACCCATGAAAAACTTGATATAGGGAGCTTCAAGTGAAAATCAAATTGTTCGGATTCGAGAAGAATATCCACAAACATATTGACAAAATTTCACCTCAATCAGACTATGAATTGACCTCTGAGGCCAGTTTGATAAAAATTAGAAACTACCCTCAACCTAGATTTTCTGCTCTCTCCTTCTCTCTTATTATTGCATCTCAATTGACGTTCTCATATAAAAGATAGTAAGAAACCATATTTCTCCATATGTATTATCATATGAGTTTAAGTTTTTGGACTTGCAATTCATTAGGTTTTCTCCGTATGGGAGTGACCCAGTCAACAGTATCTTGGATGGAACATGCCTTTGGACATCTAAAGTCAGTTCTTCTTTTCCACATTAGACAATATAATCCACGCAACAGAGGCAACACAAACAAGCTAAAGAATGTCTCATGACAAAACCTTCGAACATGCCGCCACCACCACAAGCCGAACAGAGCACAAAACATGTCATCAATATGCCACTTGAGGTCGATGAACAGATGATCTCGACTTTTTGCAGCCTGCTGAGGCTGTCTGGGCGATGCCACCTCTCTCTTTTTGCAGCCTCGGGTCTAAAGCCCATTCATCAACTCAAGGCAAAGCCCATATTAGCTTTTTGAAAATGGCTGCAATTCTTTCCAAGTTGCTAAGCACGTTTTTAAACCGGACCGGGAGGAGCGCCCGCCTTGTTGGTTTCATTGCCATATCTCTTGATATATCAATGCGGCGTACTGAGAGAGAAAGGCCTGAACTCACGTCACGATTCGTCATGTGTCGTTTTTGCGGTTGGTCCGTCGGATCGTACTAATTTTTCGTATGATTGTCCGCGGCCCAACTCATACCCTGGAGGCACTGTTTTTCTCTTCTTTTTTAAGATTTTGCGGGAGGAAGTCTTATCTTTTAGCTAGTAATCTTTTTCTCATTTTTCATTTTTTTGACCAATTTATTCCTTCTCATTCTTTTTACCAAACATAAGGTCTTATATTCTCTATTCTCTATTCTATATTCTTATCTTTATTTCTTTTTCAACCTGATCAAAGACAAAAGTATTTGTCCCTATCTTTTATTTCCCTAATTATCTTTTGACCATAAAATTGTTTTTTTTTTGTTCTAATACGTTTTAAAATCAATAAATTCATATATCTAATGAGTTTATATCTTTATTTGTTATTCTGATTTTATTCTCTTGATAGACCAATTAAATTTTTTTTTTTGCAATAAAATTCAAATATGAAAAGTTGATTCCATTTTACCTGAATCTATTTATTATGCGAAAGTCAAAAGTTCAAGGCAAAGCCCATGTTAGCTTTTCGAAAATGGCTGCAATTCCTTTCAAGTTGCTAAGCATTCCTTCTCCTTGTCCATTTCGTTGCCACGTCTCTTGATCTAAATAGCATCAACACCGATACACAACACGACATGCCGACACGTCGTTTATTAAAAAATAGAGAATTCCGACACATTGTGATACGTTATATATTAAATATATACTTTTTATATATGGATAATAAATGATCATTTTTATGATTATTTCAATCAAATTAATTTGAATCAAATTCATAAATAAATAAATAATTAAAAAAGCCTTGAATGAATATACACTAAAAACATTAATTTGCAATATATTAATATCATTCATTATTTTAATTTGACAAATTCAACTCTATTTCAATAATTCATAAAATTTAGAGAAAAAACAAGTGATCCATATTCTAAACTCACATGTTAGATATATTGGAAGAGGAGAAAAAAACTTAATAGGAGAATTGTGTATCATAGGAAGTAAGAGTCAAAAAAGAAAAGAATACTAGGTTTTTCTTCTTTCTTCATTTATTATTTTTATTATTATGTTTTATTTTTCACATATATATATTTTGACCTCTTCTTTATTGAATTTTTAAAATTGGCCTCAATATCGGAATCACGTGTCAAAAACTTGTATGTTAGAATTCCGACTCGAGTGTCGAGAAAGTTGACCAAGTGTCGGATTTTCCGACACGTGTTGACCGAGTGTTATAAAGTATTGGACACATGTTAAAAGTGTCTGGCATGACACGAAGGCTCTTGAAGAGTGTTGGTGCTTCATAGCTCTTGATATATCAATGCAGTATACCAAGAAAGAAAGGTCTAAGCTTGAGTCGGATTCGCCACATGTCATTTTTGCAATTGGCCCATCGGGTCGTGCTAATTCTCGTATGATAGCCCAGCTAGCGCTGCGGCCCAATTCATATCCCGGAGGCGCTTTATAGATATATTGCTGAAGGTAGTTCTTATTTTTTAGCTTGTATTTTTTTTTTCTCATTTTTCACTTTTCATTTTTTTAAGCAAACAAAAGATCTTATATTCCCTAATCTTTATTCTTTTTCAACCTGATAAAAGACAATAGTATATGTCGTTATCTTTTATTTCACAACTTATATTTTGACCATAGGATTTTATTTTAATACATTTCAAAATCAGTAAATTCATATATGTAATGAGTTTATATCTTTATTTGTTATTATGATTCTATTTTCTCGATAGGCCATTTTAGATTTTTTGGCAATAAAATTCAAATTTGAAAAGTTCATTCCGTTTTAGTTGAATCTATTTATTATGTGAAAGTCAAACGTGGGTAGCATAACTTAATATCATTTGTCAAACGATATAACTAATATAAAATTCTTTTTCCTAATTAAATTTTTATTTCGCTGACATGGGTGTCTAAAAAGGGCCGCCACTTATTGTAGCAGTTGTCAATCTTTTATTTGTCCAAGCATCGCTAACAATGTTTATAATTCTTTATGTGTGTTTTCTTATTATTTTGTCAATACACGAAAATATCTTACTTCTGTAGAATTTAGTTTTTTTTTTATGGTATTTTTTTCTCATCCCATTAGTATATTTTAGTAAAGTAAAGTACAAGAAGAATTATGACAAAAAAAAAAAAAAAAAAGTAAAAGAAGAATTAGTCCGAGGAGTATCAACAAACAGTAAATTGATTTCCTTTACCAAATTAATTTTTATTTATTTCTTCCTTTCAACTCATTAAAAATTTCTTTTTATATAAGTATATTATTTTAATTTGACTTTGTCTGTATCCATCAATCTTTCTTCGCAGCAAAACCAAACTACCAATAAATCAATGTATTCACTATTGTATCTTATATAATATAGGGAATAAATATATATTTTTGATAGAAGTACTTCGATTCTATCCTCAAATAACTCAAAAAAGTTGAAATTCATCTTTTACAATGGATGATTAAAAGTGTAGCATGAAGTATCGACTTACACAAATTAACGAAAGCGCATGACGGGAGAGGAAGTTGAGTTATTTCTCGCACCTCTAATGATGTGAAGTTTCAACAAACGCTTTCAATCTTAAAGGGAAAATATAATGATACTGAGATGACATTTTGCTTAAAGAAGTTTCCTGTTCAAAATTTTAATTTTCCATGCCATGTCGCGCGGGACCATTTTAGGAAATCGCAAGGAAGTGCGTGGCCTCACCAAAGCTGTCACCCTGCGAAAGCAGTGACGTAGGTCGCCTGGACCGACCTCGTCTTCCATTGAACAAATGCCTATAAACATTTCAAAGGAATCTTCACGTAACCATGGATTCCTCGTTCCTGGAACTGTTCGTGACTTTTCGTGGAGAGAGAGAGAGAGAGAGAGAGAGAGATGACCAGTCAACCTCAGAAGGAAAGGGCGAAGAACAGTTCCATCAAATATCAATGTGTGATAGCGAAGGATAAGGGAAGATGGATTTACGTGAAAGACACATGGTCTGCCTGAATCAATTCATCCTCCTAGGCTTAATAGTTCGTCCTAGAAATATTGAGATTTATATATACTCCTCCAGCCCTTATTACGAAATATAGAAAGCTTACATATTTAAAAATTTCCTTGCCCGATTGGAATTCTCTAACTTTCCGTCAAAATCTATATTATCATCAAAATCTCAAAAGGTTAAAATAAAAATCTATATCTCCATTTAAGGTTTCGTAAAGGTTTTGAAATATTTCGCATCAGAACAGTTGAAGCGTGTACGGTACGTTTAGGCTTTGAGAAAAATCGCACTCATAAACCCTAAAACCTGAAAACTCTATCTCTCTCTCTCTCTCTCTGCCTAGGGCCCCAATTTCCCTCGACCGCCACTTGCCGAGGCATTGCCGCTAACCATGGCGTTGCCGCTCATCGCGTTGCCAATGCGCACGGAGTCTGTCAAAGTCAGCCGTAGGAAGCATTCCTCATGTAGGGTAGCTCGTGGGATGCTCCTCATTTGAGTAAGAGAAGAAAAATAACATCTCGTAGACTAATTATATCGACATCATGAATGCAGTCAATCCTGGTTAACCAAGAAGGCACGCAGCGTTTGGTGCAGTCCTACCGTCGCGTTGCTTAAATTCGATGGGTCTTGATACATCAGAATGCGTCTTTGTCGATACGTAAGGAAGTGGATATCTTTCCTCTCTGTACACAGCTGGACACGCCGAAACTACACAAGATCCAACCATGCACGCTCGCGACCGCACACGCACGCCACCAAACAGTAGCAACAGTGCATCACGAAGCTAGCCAGGGGGAAGACTTGCAGGTAAGAAAACTAAGTAGGAGGAAAATTTGGTTCGAAAATAGGCAAGGAAAGAAGACCTCTTCGTCTCTCTCATCATTCACAAGAACTCACATGCGTATGCGTACTTGCTTCTCAAGCCTCCGATCCGACTTTTCAAACTCCTACTCTTGATTTAATTATACCTGCGAGACCGGGGGTTTCCATCTCGTGTCATATGCGTTTCCTTTCGTGTTCTGAAAGCAATAGCCTCGTGGATCACGAACACGGGGGTTAACTTATTCTTGATTGGAAGTCTGAATCCTCTCTCGAAGTGATACGTGATTCGCTATATATTAGTATTCTGGCGATGATCTAGAGTTCCTCTTTATTTTCCTGACCTAAAGTTGAAGGAACAGTCGTTTTCTCGGATCACGTTCATGTTGTCGGAACTGATGGGGATGAGTGATTCATGTGAGAAGGGCGGTTGAGGGATGCTTTCTTCTTTCTGTTTAGACCCTTTTCATAGAAGAAAAGTCTATGCATGGTTAAACGACAGAACAAAGAATCTACGAACGAATACCGTCCGAAATAGCAGTTTGGTTGCTAGGGTATGGTTGAGCTGGCTGGTGACGGTTCATGCCGTCGGAAAAAGACACAAGTACTCTCAAAGGGTTATTGTACGATCTTGATTCCGTGTCCGATGATTGACCAGTTGTACCCAGATTGTATGTGTTTGAATAAACTCACACTTTGGATTGCAACAGACCAGTAAAAAAGGTACACCTTGATTAATCCGACCGTAGAAAAGGTACGCCGTATAATTTTGGCCGATTATATGTTGCCAATCATGAATTCTACAGTAAGTCAGCATCTTGGAAAAATCAGGTCATAAGTCAGAGACGATAAGTTCAGTAACGTCAAGGTAGAATGGGAAGGTTTGCGCAAAGGCCGGAGGAGTTATTGTTGTTTTGAATTTCAAAGCCTATTCTGTGTAGGATCAGTTATGTAGTTATCCGTCCTTGTAAGTGATAGCATCAGGGAGCAAGAAACACGCAGTGACATTGTCAATGATAGGTTTACTGCAATATAACATTTTCCTTCACTGTATCTTCGTTCAATTCAGTTCCATTAGTTTAGCTCGTCATGATTTCTTGACATCAACCTCACGAACCCAAAATCGACTGGTGATTCCTGTCTCGATCTTTGATCATCTCTCACAAGGATCGTCTGAGTTATATGGAGAATTTAGAGCAACCGGTTACAGAAGAGATTACCCTCTAGTCGACAGAAAGTTAAACATGGGGAGATAAATTAGAGAAATTCGACTATGATACCAATGCTATAACTAGAGTTATTTTTACAAGTTTTAGACGGTTTTGGAGGAGGTTGTGGATTGTCCATTGACGTCTAATCAAGCACAACCAACCATCAATGCATAACTAGGATTTTATAAGACACCTACCCTGAGTATCCCGATCCACAGCCTCGGGCTAGTCATGTCGTGTGATGCATAAGAATCTTCCATCTACTTGTCAATTGCACCAACACTATAGTTCATCATCATCCAAGAACTCTAAGTTATAATCAATCCTAACTGCCCTAAAAAACAATGAAAACTGTCATTAGCATCATCGTGGTCGTCGTCATCATCATCTGATCATTAGCAAGCTTCTCTTCACTTGAATATTGTTCACAGATCCTTCACAAGTTGCAGAGGGAGTAAAAAAGACTTACTGACGCATCAATCTTCGAGGATTGGCCTTTTGCTAGACAGCAGAGACATCTGAACTATAGATCTCATCCCCCATGACAGATCCGAACGGGATGCATCCACTTTCAGTATTTTTGTAGAAATAAAGGACAGTATCACTAGCTTTTCATCCAATAAAAGAAATCGTTAGAGAAAGAAACAGCACCTTCTTTTATGCAAGTTTGTCTCATTCTAGCCGGTAACATGCCCATACCTTGCATGGGGCTTTTCATCCAATAGGTGGAAATTCACTCTCTTGTATCATCATTAAATAATTTTTCACAGAATTCGCATTCTACATCTTGGGCAAAGGAATTCTTTTATTGAGTGGAACAAGCAGTCAAAATTAAATACACATCAATAAGCTAAAATATAATAAATCACAGAATTCCAAAAATTATCGGGCTATAATTAGCACCGGATACAATATTCAAGATACGTGTTTATAACCTAAATCAAAATCGCTGAGCAATTAGATTTTCTACGTATAATATCCAAAACTGGTCCTAGAAAACACTTTATTGTAGATGCATTTGGCCACCGGTATCGCCAACATTCTACCCATTACATGAAATCATGATGTGTGTGGTAAGAATAGTTCAACAAGAAAGGTGATTTTTGGTTTTTATGTATAACCGGCAGCCTAGACCGCGTTAGTTCGAAAAGGAGACTTCATCTTCCATCATTTTGCTTAAACAAGCAATTTCCCGCTGTTCTTTAAAGTTTTGTTGGGCACAAAAGACGGTAATAAGTCGATTAACAGCTAGCGTGGAGACACGGTTGGTCGACAGCACTTCGTCTTCTTCTAGATAGAAAAATAAATTAACCCCTAATTGGCCATTGTTCCCCCACGGAACTTGCGGATATCGAGGGAAGAAAAAAAATCCAAAATCCGAGCGTTGACCCCTCGTGAAGAAACACGGATGGGGCGCGTCCTCTCGCCAGCGGCACGGTCAACTCGAGAATGTCCCGACGGTGCTCTAGATCGGAACTTGCCGCATTTGAGTCTTCATGCCACTGCTGAGGTTGAGACCTAGGTTTCATCGGTTTACGAACTACCCACATGGAACGTGAGTACTTTCTTTACGTATATAATATGACCGGGGACTTTGATTATTTTCTAGCCGACTATCACGGGGGAATTTCACTGGCCACTCCGTGACCTCCAGGGGTGAAGGGAGAGCCTAGAAGAGAAGTCCCCATCTTGGCAAGTGGCATGTTGATTCGTGCTCGTTCTAGAACGTGAACTCGAGGTTCTTCGCTAGGACGTGATGCACATGCCGTGATTCACACCCTAGGTCAAACCGGTGACAGTTGGTGATTAATGGCTTATTTAGATTGGTCCACAATATAATCTCTACGCGTCGGTGAGCAAAACTTCAAACCTTAAAACATACTAAACATGTAGAATCGTGTAATCCCTTCAGTAAACATGTCGTTTCATCGTAGTTTTACCTAAAAATAAAAAACAGAAGTTGTTATTATCACCGATCTTTTCAATGCATTCGTATGATTTTTTGAGTGAAATTGAATCTAGGGTTCTATTTGATTTTTCTCTCCGTATGGTTTTTTCTTTTTTGAAATTTACTCGGTTCGGTCTTTGCAGAAACCAATCGAAGATGGTGATTTGAGCATATAGATAGCAAGTCCTTTTCGTCCTTTAGCGGAAAGTTTCCTTCAAGTTCACACTTTCGCGACATGAAGTTATCAGCACCTACCCAACAACCGCATTGCGCGAAACCTAACCCCATGCAGAAATGCTTAGGGCACCGCATGCAGTCGTACCCTCTTCCCGTGCCTCTAAGGACGGCCATGTCCCGGTCAACGTTAGCTCCACAGCACCCAACCTTCTTTCGTAACCGGGGCTTAGTCGTCGTCGCAAAATGTAAAACAGAGCGAATCAAAGAAGCTAGCATTGCATTTGCTTGTGTTGCTACCAGTGGTGCCGCCTGGATCTCTGGCCTTGCCCCCGCCGTTTATCTCGAAATTTAGGCTGTTAAATTAAGACGTGGGTTCATGAATGTAATCTAACTGATTTGGGAACATACAAGTACTTCTTAATATTTCACGACAGATAAACATTGATGTCGTTCCTTTTTTTTGCCCAAAGGTTAGTGATAGACCTTTCCAGAAAGATCGTTATAGCAACTTCACTTGAATTTAATGATTTTGCTCAAAAAACGATATTCCAATTACCCAATTCAATTGCGTAATGCAATTTTTTTTCAATCATTCCGGAACATAGGATTCGAAAACTCCACATTTGACGCACGCTATTGACATGGGTGGATAGGGATGCCGTGCTTCGAATCGCAACGTCTGAAATTTTCTCACTTCATTGTCGAAATCCTAAAAGTTTACCTTTCTGGGACTAGACGGTCCCACCACCATCTATCTTTTGAATGTATGTTATTATTTACCCATCACAACTATAAAAACTTTCAAATGCAACAGTACCTTATTTATACATAGGACTAACAACATCTGTTTCAGTACACAATGGCAATCATGGACCGCGGTTTCAACCTTTTTTTTTTTTTCCTTTTTCGGGCAGCTAAAATCAAGAATGAACCAAGAATCCTCGGCAGCACCTTCATACACTATGAATTGACGATGTGGAGGCCCGTAGTCCATTGAAGGTTTGAGGATTGTACGATCAATTTGTGAAATTACGTCCGCAAAAAACTCTCAGTGGAAAGGTTTTGCTGGAAAAAAATGACACTTCAATCAGGATTCGTTTCTGCTGTTGAGGGATCGATTAATCACGAAGTACATAATGCAGAGAATATATAGAAAACTCACATCAATAGAGAACTTGTCTCAGAACTGGCTGGAAGCAATCCCCGGAACTTCCATGGATCTCATGATGGATCCGATTTTAGTTTTTCGGCCGGTGACAATAGTAATCCCAATTGATCATTAAAACAAGAAAGTAATCCCGGCGATCCGTCATCGACTTATGTTTAAGACTTGTGAGGGTATATGTAAAATCTGTGGACCCTCCTGAAATTAGCCAGTTTCATCATGCTACGTACATCTGCATATGGATTAGATCTGTCCCGATGATTACTTTCTTTTGAAGCTGATCTTTTTTTAAACTTTGCCGTACTCTTTTGTTGTCCCAATGAAAAGTTTCACCAGAAACTCCGAGGATCTAATACTTACAAATTTTGTGTCGAATACACAAACAACAAATCGTACAGGGAGAAGAAGACGACAAAAATGCTGATGATTACAGTTTCTCAACTATATTTCTGTGGTGAAACAATACATTTACAAGAAATAGAATTTCTCAAAGCTCGGAAATCCAGTCCTCAACTTTACTAGGATTGAGGGGAAGCAATTTTTGAATCGTGACGTTCGGTCTCCGCCCGTTACGCAGGGTGACATTCACGAGGCTCCGCTTGCAATGATAATTGAGCGACAAATGTGCCGTTTCCCCCTCTCAAATTGCATAAGCCACGGGTTATCTCGGCCGGTCGAGCCCCTGCTTCCTCGATCCCTCTTCGTAGATCGTCGCTTTAACTCTCCGACAAATTTGATTTCCTAGCACTTGGGAAAAGGCATTGAGCTTCACGCGATTAATCATCCGTGCGTACTAACTGCAGTCACGCATCGTGCGTACTCCTTTGTACTTTTGACCTCTTTCAGTATTTTCTAGAAATTGGCGGGCGACAAATGAGTCATCACGCAAAGAGAAGCAAAGTGGGGGATTCGGCGTTTCCGATGTCCCTTGCTACCTTGGAGGCATGCGGATTTTGCTCCTCCTCCTCAACTTTAGTAAGCGAAGAGGACGGGACGCTGATCGTGAGATCAAGGTTCAAATCCGGCAAGTCGCGCGGGATATCTCCTGAAACATTCTCGGCATCGAATACCTCGGGATGATCACCAGCACTCCTGGAGGATTTATCGGCCGGGGTCATGTTGGTCTTCATACTGGATGAGGAAGTGCTGCCGGAGGCATCCGGGGTTTGAGAGCGAGGGAGATTTTGGTTCAACCGGTGATTGTTGGGGTCAATCCCCATCTTTAGGAGTTTCCTCCTTAAGTGAGAATTCCAATAGTTCTTGACTTCGTTATCTGTACGTCCCGGCAACCTTCCAGCTATAAGCGACCACCTGAAATATAAATCACCGTAAATTTTCAGACAAGCCGTTATTCTGGAAAACTTGAATTTAAATATACAAAGCTCCTCTCGTTACTAAAAGAAGAAAAGATTAATGGCACTTTCGAATTGTAAATACCAAACTCATTTCATGGACATGGAAAATTTGTTCTTTTTTACTGCTATTCCATTCATCTGCAATAATGCGTTGGTTATAGTTCCTATTATATTACATATGCAAGTTTGATGGTATCCTTAAAAGGAGTAGGAAAATGTATTTCTTTTGCAATATTAGGGCGAGAGAAAAGAGAACTCATGGAGTGTATTTAAAGAAACGCACCGGTTGCCGAGGAGTGCATGAAGTTTGATGATGAGATCTTCTTCATCATCTGCGAAGTTGCCTCTCTTGAGGTCCGGCCTCAGATAGTTTATCCATCTCAGCCGGCAACTTTTGCCACAACGGAGCAGACCTGATGACCAATGCACTCACATTCTCAGTTATATATTCCCCTAGCGAAACTCCATCGGTCTCTCTTTTATTCTTATTCGATTTCCATTTGTTGTTTCGTCGTGCTATGTTTCGCTACAGGTGGGATGTAAGAAAGGATGGAGAACAATACCGGCGGCTTGAGGAAGAGTTCGCCAGCTACCCTCGCCGTGCTTTTGAATGTAATCGATGAGCTTCTGGTCCTCTTGCTTGGACCACGCCCCCTTGTTGGTATCGCGCTTGTCGCAGCAAGGCTTCCTCATAGTTCTCTAATTTCCGTGAGCCTCGTCGTCGAAGCCAAAGCTTCGGATATGATATTCGCAGTAGAAGGAGGGGGAGAGAGAGAGAGTTGAACAAGGCAAGGGGATAAAGAGGAGCCCTGGCGGATATATATTTAGGGTAGGTGCTTGCCATATGGATGGTAAGGAGGAGGGGAGGTTGACTTTGACCGGTGGTTTTGGCTACGCGAGAGAGAGAGAGAGAGAGGGAAGGATAATGACTCATACTTAACGGCAACTAACTACCACAGCAACACATTCACTGTCAAACCCTACCATCCTCTTTCTCCCTCTCTCTGCGTTTCTGGCGCAAAAAAACTTTTTGGTCTTTAGTCGAAACGGTGGATGGAGAGATGAGAAATCGCCCAAAACGAGCGAGAGAACCAAAGGGAATAAAGACCTCCCCACCCGAAAAGGAAGACAAAACAAATGCCCAGTACGATCGATCGAACACACACGAACGCCCAGCACGTACGCGAAGATGAAGATGATCGCAAACGATCGAGAACACCTCCCCACACGCGGGAGGAGGAGGGGGGGTTGGAGCTGTCACGTGCTTTCCAGGGGTTTGACTGATAGTTCCTTTGGTTTCCCCCCATGTTCGTTCCGAGCCTGTGACTTTAACAACGTAACGAACGGTCTTATCTTGGTTTCCCCCATCTCATACGCATGGCGAAGACATCGTCGTACGTATAGATAGGCAGGACAAGAACGCAGTACATGGATCTGTAATGTGCGTTGAAGTAATTAGGTTCTTGTTTGAAATCAATCTGGAACTCGTTACCGACTTCCGGATGTTTATTCATCTGTGCACACGCATGCTGTTTTTACCATTACTATTGAATAATCTAAAGCTATATTGTTTCTGCCAATTTAACTAATGTCAAGAAAAATGTGGCGTCATTTACGCCTTTTCTTTCACATTGCACTCATGCACTAGGTTAATTTTGTCGCATTTTCATTTAGTAATAAACAAAATTAATGAGTTGTTCGTAATTAGTAGGCACAACATTTTGTTGCTATGAATAAAGACCCCTGAAGCAATCAACTAGCATAAGCAATTAATTTTCTAGTCGCCTTTCCATATAAGCAATGCTGTCAAAAGAGAGAAAAAATTATTGTTCATGCGAATTATATTTTTAATGTTCACGAGCTTCCGGGATCTCAATTCCTACAAGAACGTCAAAAACTCATCAACCATTGTCGCACCATGTGGCGGGACCATGTGCACCTTTAGAAAATAGGGTAAACGCATTAAAACGTTAGCCCCAAATGGAAATTTGACCAATAGAAATAAATTTTGGTGGAGTTTTCTTCGCGATACGTGCAGTGCTACATAGAAGGATGCGATTTGCTAGAGTAGCATAGACCTGGAATCGAGATTGATGTATAAACAACATTTGAATATTCAAAACTTTTGGCTCGGTAGCTATTAAAAACCCCACCCTCTATTTGTTGAAAAAATTAGCATTAACCGAACCATAATGACAACCAAGTCCACCTACTGATAAAAACGAAAAACCCAAAACAGTGGAGCCGCCCATAGTATATGGCATAATCTCTAGCTCGGATAGCATAGAAAATTCACAAAAATTCAACAGAAGACTGCGGTGGAAAAGGCATACGAAGAACAGCTGAAAAAAAATTTTATACTTGGCCATAGTGGAAAAGGTTTTAAGTAGGAACACGTGATGCGAGAAGACACTCGAGAAAATCATATAGTTTTGTCATAAGTCCTTTCTACTGGGGCACAGAAAGAGACTTTATACTTGATAAATTGACGGTGTAAAAGAATTTCTTTGTGTACAAACAAATTTTGAAATACCTACCACGACTGAGTATTTCCTTACAAATGACCCTAGGTAAAATCAAATCTCTTGCAACACCTCTCTAAGTAAAACCAATGCTATCGCATATTTACAAATGGGTTTGTCGCTCTCGCTATCTCTTGGGAATAACGCTCAAATGGGTATGATTTTGCCGGCGGACTCAAAAGTCCGGCGGACTCAAAAGTCTCAAAAAATGCTGAATCTCTCTTTGATTTTGCCCTCTCTGACTATGACTTCCGGCCAGGTTTTCTCCAATTTAGATCATGTCTAGTCATGTCCACTTAATACCCTGTGAAAAGTCTCGGCCAAGTTTCGTGAAAAACACGTGCAAAACATTCCTTAAATCCGGGATGGAAAATCATTTTCGATGGATGGCAAATCATCCTTCATCGATGGCTAGTTTTGATCCTACCATCTCAACAATATGTTGAGCGAATTAGTCCGTGATTTTTACATAAATGGTATTAGAATATCACGCTTTTTTGCTATGAGTTGGATCTTCAATTAAGAAACTCCAATGGTCATCAAATCTACATAGCGAAGAGCCTGGTGATCAAGTTCGGTTGTTTTGCGAAATCATGACAATGGTCTACATTCTTCCTTATGCGGCTTTCAAACTTTGTGAAATTGGTCTCATTTACTTGTAGAGTTAGATTCTAACTGTTGCATGGTTTAGATATAGTCCTTTGCACACTTAAATGAACTCATTAAATACTTAATTTAAGTTTTATCATCATCAAAATCTTTTAGGGGTATTTTCCAATAGTTTCAAACTTGCTCCGTCGCTACTGGATGATCAGCTCACTCGTTGACAATGACAAGCCTTTGTTGCCTCAACATCCAGAGGTCGTGCCCCAAATCTAGAGTCCCTATCACCGCCGTCGAGGCCTCAACAATGACAGAGTACCTTTGGGTAGTGATGGCTCAGGGCAAGGCGGTCGGTGTTGAGAGGTAGAGAAGGAGGAGGGAGAGTTCAGGCTTGTGGTGGTAGGGACAGCGACTCGATCGGTTGGGGCATTGTTGGCTGGCTGACCTGGCGGCGGCGGCAGCGGCTGGCAATGATCACCAACGGCTCAATTGAATAGGGCAGCAATTAGTGGAAAGTGGTTTGTGTTAATCCTGGTGATTTGTGGGTGTTTAATTTGGCGTCACGAAGGTTCAGTGAAAACCTACACATGCCGAAATCTCATGAACAAGACAATAGTTGTGTACCTTGTAGAGGAAGCTAATTGTATGATACCAAACGTGCAGATTCAGTGAACTAGTTAGGGAGAAGGGAAAGCTCGCGTGTCTTTTCAACCACCAAAAAGGTGAAGAAGAGGTTCATTCATTAAACTTTTAATGCATCGAACTATAATTTCGACCGACTTGATATGCTAAACTTTTTCTTCTCTGCAATGGAGGTATTTTGAACTGTGGCCAATCTTCCAGGAAAAAGTCGACGTGGCAGTCGCCTAACAATGCGCATGGACCTTCCACTGTTTCTAATGTGAACGGATTCACGCCAAATGTGCACGTCCCTTTGAAAGGAGCACATAAAACATCAAATCACGCTTCCATTAATTAGATTAGATCAAACGAGTGAACACACACGGTAAATCCCATAAAAATTAACACACTGCGACAGCACATTTTAGGGTCTCGCTCTCTGTTCGCTTTGCGCATCTGTCATGCTATGCATGTTCTTCTTTCTTCCTCTCAATCGTTGGTCCTCATGATCTGATGAAACGAGAGGGAGATATCGACATAAAGACCGAAATAGAAGTACGATGGAAATGGTAACGAAGACCCGACCCCGATCCCTAATTGGCCCGTCAGTACTGGCACTTGATACCTCCCACAGAACCACCAGTCTTGAAAAAAATCAGAATGCTGGTTTCCCGAATATAAAAATCCCCCTCCCCAATGATAATCAGCATGATTATTGTCTCTTTTCTCTTCTCTTAGGCGATTAGTTTACTGACACCGAAATGCTTGGGGAAACGGATAACCTGGGACACAGGCTGACACAACGGCGAAAACGAAGTACTAGAATATCCAACTGCGCCACCACCGCCACCTCCACCGCCACCACCTGTTCGTCACTAGCTGTATTCAGGACCCCCCAGGCTTTGATGAATAGTGACTTTTGGTTGGACCAACGTTCCTCCATCTGCTTTTCTACTCCGGGGTGCCAGGAAACATGGAGTGGAGCCGATGTTGTACTACTTCTGAAGTTTGTCCGAGGTTATTTGTCTAGCCTAGCAAATTATGACGTGGAAATTATTACACGAGTGTGGTGTATAAGCTAAATCGAATATGGAACTTGAATCATTTAAATGTGGGTCCTCCACGGATATCGCTAGACTGGGCGGTCCAGATTTGGTTTAGTACATGTACTAAGCTTACTGAAAAAATCTTACCAACAATCAGTCAATTCTTTACGTGGAGAGAGGCCAATGTGGTACTACTTTTGAAGTAATGTCTAGCCTAGCAAATATCTCCGAGGAATTATCACATGAGGGTGGTTGATACATCGAACTGGGGAATCTGGATCATCAAAATGTGGGTCCTACAGGGATATCACCGGATCGAACGGTCTAGATTCAGATCGAACGGTCTAGATTCAGTTCCATACACATGCTAGGCTCATGGAATTGATCTTAATGATCAGTCGAATCTTTCTTTTTTCCATTCCAACATTAGATTCATTATCTTTCACACATATTACTAGCTATACACTAGTTAATTTTGCAAACGTTGGGTTTATGGATAGAATTGCATGATTAGCAGTGACATGAAAGACTATCTAACCCCATCTCGAGGTCAGTTCGTCCTAAATCATCGCCATTGCATCTTTGACAGGGTAAGAAAGATGAGATTCAATATTCTACTCTGATCCTCACGTATACTTCAAGGATTATCGAGGTGTGTGATGAAAACGACCTGAATATCATCATATCAAGAGAGGCTTTCTATCTTGTCACTAATTAGAAAACAGATATATGACGTCAATCCAGCTTATATATAAGAAATCAAGACGCCATCATCGAAAAGAATAGCCCAGTTTCTCCCCTTTTGATTTACGTCGCTTTTGCCTAAGTTTGACATGATTTTCTTCTTTTTCACGTGTTAATTCTGAGATGGCTTTCATTTATGGCTGAAAACGAGGTAGGCAGCGTGGGCAAATTGAAATCAGATGATAAAAATATATATTTAGAACATTCATAAGCGATTGATAACCCTTTTTGGTAGCAAATGGATTTGATCCTTTTTTGTGTTCACATTGCTAAAGGGAAAAGTGTTAATAAAATCCCAAATTTTTGTATTTATGCCAATTTAGTCATAAACCTTTTTTTGGTCTTAATTTAGTCATTTCTGGTTAATTTTGGTCAAATTTTGTTGACGAGCGCCACAACCAGGTGAACAACTTCTAATAATATTTTAATATTTTTAAATATTTTTAAATATTTTTAAATATTTTTCTTTTTTTTTTTTTTTTTTTCCTTCTCATCCTCCTTCTTCCAGTGGCCACCGAACCTCGACGACCGGCCAATGGTGAGCCTCGCAGACTATCGCCTCTGGTCGATCGCTGGACCTCGACGATTGGCTGGAGGAAGGAGGAGAAGAAGGAAAAAAAAAGAAAAAAAAATTCAGAAATATTATTAAATTATTAAAAGTTGTCCACGTCAGCCAACCGATGCCCAGTCAGCAAAATCCGGCCAAAATTAACTGGAAATGACTAAATTGGCATAAAGTAAAAATGTTTAGGACTAAATTAACATAAATGTAAAAGATTTAGGACTTATTTAACACTTTTCCCCATTGCTAAGTGCACGAGAAAGTATGTTCTTAGTCCGAGTCTCTCTATACGAGGTATCGATGTTTATCTCGCCGCACGCTGTAAAGTCAAATGTCTCCTTTTAGAGATGGTCCATGCTTTTGTACAAATGATCGTACGCAATTGACAGTTAGCTAGGAGATGCCGTGAGTTCATAACATTTTAGTACACCATAAGTTAAATTATATGACCCCATCTGTGATCCATTAAAGCTATCTTTCACTCGAGTTCGCATCAATCCAGTACATCTTTTGATTTTTCGATGATCACTAGCTACCTATCGAGGATTACTGATTGGATAGGCCTCATGAGCCCTCTAAAGAATCGCTTGTTGATATTTTCGCTTGGTAGTGAAAGAGAGATGTTGAGTGTTATAATACAAGTATTTCTTAAAGCATGTCTAGAAACACAAATGTGGTTTGGATTCTCATAATTTCTCACTCGTCACGAAAGAGCGCCTCTAAAAAATCAGAAATTCATTTATCGATTTCAACAAATGCTCAATAAAAGATTTTCATCAAACCAGATAAAAAGAATCGAAAAAAAAGGAGGCCATTGTTGGGACAAGAGGTAACACCTCAAATGACCTAGTAATTTTACATGGATTGCATTGAGTAAATATTACATCTGTTCATTTATTCAGATGATTTGACATCATAGAGACTTCACGCATTTTTTACATCGCGATCAACTCGATACGCGCGCGTATCGATCTTTTCTGGATATGGACTAAGACGTGGCTTCTTTAAGTGGATGACGCGTGTCCAAGGGTTTTGGTGCGTACGTTGAGGTGTCAACCTCCCACGACTTTATCCTCTTCGTTAGGGGGTTTACCCTAAAAGGGAGGAGCCGCTGCATGAGATGGCCATGCACTGTAACCACACGTACAGGACCGGCAAAGCCCATGCACGAGCGAGTACCAAAAAGCAATATGGTCCGACCTTTGACTTCTCGATGAGAACGTGCTCCTCGTGCCCTGGCCTGTCCGTGAAAGACAGATAGATGAAATCATATGGAGACTTTCTCTCTCTCTCTCTCTCTCTCTCTCTCTCTCTCTCTCTCTCTAAGCGACAGGTCAAAACGCTGCTCACCACCACAACGATCTAATCATCATTGTCATCATAATCAGCAACTATTTGGGTATTGTGGACAAATCACAATGATGCTGCTTCTTTGATAGTTGGAAGTCGCTATGGTAGTCTCTCGCGTTTTCATCATATCACAAAGGACCCGAAACTTCCCCCCAATCGATAGGTCAACAGTAGCTCGAGGGAGAATTATAGATGTGCAAGAGATTCTTTCAATTTAACAAGGTGAGTTGACTAAATTGATGGATTGAAATTAGAATATGTTGCATTTGAAAAAGCCGGCTTCTCAATCATCCACTTTTTTCTTTTTGAGCGGTATGGGATCATCTTAAAAAGATTTGTTACCTTATGTAGAGGTTATCCATTTCAATTTGAGCTGAGAGAGACAGAGGGACAGAGTTGTTGGATGGAGAGAGAAAGTTGAACATTATACTATACATGCATAGTTGGCTCTCTTTATATATAAAATTTAAACTATGAGGAAAGCGGTTTATTTAACATGGTCTAAGAATTCAGAGCACCTGCCGCAAGTTAATTCTTGACAATCTCTCTTGCACAGTAATTCTTCTCATGCTTATTTACTTCATTTCCTTTGCTTGTTTCATGTGATCGCATCCGATACGTGTATGTCCCATCTTATGATGCAAGGAGCTTCTACTCTTGGGATAATTGTTAATTTACGGAACTGTGAAATTCTACAATTAAAATACATGATTTTCTTGAAACTTGTCTCAAATTTCAAAGTGTATCAATATGGATTATTACTACTTATCGTGATCCTATACTGTCTTGAAGACACTTATTAACAAGGCGCATGTTTATATTGTTAGCTCATCTTATGATGGTTTTAATTTTTTTTTTTTTTGGGAAATAGACTGTTTGTTCAAACAAAGAAAATGAAAATTCGCATAATGAATTTTGTTTAGGACACGTCCAAAGCCGTTGAAGTGAATATACAAGAACAAACGATACCATACTGACTCTTTATTCAGCCATGCTATCCATTCGTTTTTAACTCAGCATCCAATCCTAAACCTCGAAAGGTTCCTTTCCCATTAGTTATGGGCTCATGACCCATGTCTTCACCATTTTCCATTTGGTCAATGCTTATCGGTTGCTCATTCATCCCCTCGAATATCTTTCGCGTACCAAGAGGCGTATGAAAAGATGCCGTGAGATATTGGTTAAACATAATTAACATGGAATATGTCGATTTTGCAAAGTGTACATTGCACATAATGTTAGAAAAATGGTTTATGCAGAACTACGGACTTACTTTAAATGACTTGTTATGGAGCCGACGACACTTTTAACAATAGTCCATTTTAAAGTAAATTAATCTCGAGCCACCAAAAGAAATTTCCAAATTCGTACCATCGTCCCTGGGTTCTTTCTCGGATTGCGTAAAATGCAATTAATGTCATTCTCCGCAGCCAAGATTTGAACTTGCGGTACATCTACCGTCACCTAATCCAATTTACACCTACCATCTTAGAATTAAACGTATCTCTTTACTAATGGACAAATTAACAGTCAATCTCAGTTTCCAAATCTCAGTTTCCACACTTCCTCTCTAACAGTTTAGGGCGCGTTTGGCAACCGGCCAAATAGTGTAGGGCACATTTGGCAACCGGCCAAATAGTGAAAATTTCTATTTTTTTTCCCAAGTAAATTTGGAACAGAAATCCATTTGATAAATTTTTTATTCTCAAGAACAAATTTGTTCCCAGGAATAGATTTAGAGTAGAATTGAGAAATAAAAAAAAGTTGATTCTTTATTCTCAAGAACAATTCCGAAATCAAACCAACCCATTTTTTTTTTTTTTCTCTTCTCTTCTTCTTGTCTTTTCTTCCTTCTCTCTTCTTTTTTAACCGTCGTCACTGCCGCCGTCGTCCACCACTGCTGGTCGCCGGTGACCAATTGGTCGAGGTCCAGCGACCTCGCCAGAGGCTCACCAAGCCAGGGTGAGGTCTAGCAAGCTCGCCCGAGCCTCCCCCAGCCACTGGCGAGCCAAGCGCAAGGCTCACCTAGCACCCATGAGGCTCGCCTTGCTGAGCAGTGGCTAGGCCCGACCAAGCCTCGCCTAGTTGCCGGTGAGGCTCAGCCGACAAGGCACGGCCTCACAAAGGGCCGGCGACGCTTTGACGAGGTCGCCAACTAGAGCTTGAAGAAGATGGGAAAGAAAAGAAGAATAAAAGAAAAAAAAAAGAAGGAAAAAGTGATAATTAAAAAATTAAAAGAAAATGATTTGAAGTAGAAATTTTGACTGCAGTGCCAAACGCAATTTTATTCTGAAAATAAAAATTTTGGACAGTTACCAAATATCTTAAAATGATTAGAAATTATTTCTGGGAGCATAATAAAAAAAGAATCATTTCTGATTGGAAATTGTTCACCGGAATAGAATGATTAACAAATGCATCCTTGCTCTCAAACAAAATAAACCTTTAGAACCGCCAATCGAGGCCAATGACCATAAACTAGACAAAGATGGATTTTTCCTATACAAGCTATTGGTGCCAGAAGAAAATTTACTCGAGTCAAGCACGTGGATTAATAATAATGGTTGGTTTGAAACTTCGATATGATATACAGAAAATCAAACCGAACAGACAAAGTACTAAAAAAGTTATAGACTTATTGCATTGAGCTAATTTAATTATAAATCTTTCAATAGAACCAATTTAGTCATAAATCTTTTTGCGTTTTTGCTAATTCAATCTATCTTACTAATCTTGTCCGAAAATCTTTATTGTAGACACAAATTAATATAGACACCAATTGTCCTACGTGGCACGGTTAGAGTTGACATGGACATTTTTTCAATAATTTTTTATAAATTTTTTGGGTGTGGATAGTAAGACCTAACAGACTATTTAATCGTGATTGACAAAGTTAATGAATCCATATAATTTAAAAGGACCTAACTTAGAAAATGCTGGAATATCGTTGCGTGCGAACAATTAGATAAGTCGCTAAAAGTTTCTAGAGCTCGAACATAATGAGTTTCGAGATGAATCCTGCACTTACTACCCTTTTCAACCCCTCCTATCCCATCCCTATTCATAACACGGAGGAACCGGTAGCAGACAAGCTTGCTGTCCACGCAAAGAGTCCCATCCATGACTTTCGAAAGGCCCAAGCTAGCTGGAACCTGGGGAAGGTGTTATGGCATTATATTGACCGGAAGGTGACAAGGCTCTGCACCTGAAGTCGACTCCTACCATCCATGGGGTGGTTTTACAATAAGATGGCCCAATGGAAAACGAGTAAAGAGGATAAATGCTAGTGACGTTGGTGACGGGAGGAGGAAGACGAATGGTCGACAGCTAATTGTGCTGTGTGGGGTCTTTTCCTCTTTGAAATCTCCGGTCATCTCTTGCCATTAATTTCAACCAGACCGCGACTGAGTATGGGCGTAAGTTAATCTTATCCACTCCGCACGCAAAGTCTATGGCGAGGGCGGTCAGAATCGCGCCTTCCTCACTGCAGATAAAGATAAGAACTGGCACGAGCATAGAAGCAAATGTTATTTTGATGATTGGGACCGGAGCTAGCTGCTGCAAGGCTTTTCGGAGCATTTGAATAAGCATACTTCCTCACTGCAGATAAAGATAAGAACTGGCACGAGCATAGAAGCAAATGTTATTTTGATGATTGGGACCGGAGCTAGCTGCTGCAAGGCTTTTCGGAGCATTTGAATAAGCATAAATTCAAAAAGTGGGTCACAAGAATAGAATTCACTCGGTGTTTGGTTAAACAGACGGTGATTTTTCCATCCTAAATGAGTTACGAGACTAATAATACTGACACAAAAAAGCTCATTCGGAACTCGCTTGTGGTTATATCGGCCTCAATATTCATCATTTGTATGGGTCTCTAATCGCTATTCTATTTTCGAACTCTTTTTATTTATGTGCTTTCGACCTTTTCTTTTTCTATGATGCAAGGCACGAGCATAGAGGCTCAGCTATTTGAAAAATTCTGCAAGCTTTATGAACCCGATAGATACAGGCCCTTTGCACGGTGCAAGTGACCTTGACCTGTAGCAATTTGCACGAATTTGGTAGCATTTGAACAGGGAACCTCAGACGCTGAGCTAAGTGGGAAACTCGGAGGAGAAACGAAGATAAAAACATGTGCTTTTTATTTCCTAATTTAGCAATTTATTCGCACATTAGGGTTACCTAGGGTTTCTTTAGTATAAACACCTAATATTTCAGAAGAGAACAACATTCAACATTATTATTCAGGCAAAGCAAATATGAAACTGCGCAAATAGCACGACTACTCATTGCCAAAGTGAAATCACCCTCCGTTTTGGCCTAGTTGAATATGAAACTTGCTAGAATGCTGCAGGAATTTGGCATCTTTTACTCACCGAACCCAGTCAAAGGATTTGAACGAAGTAATTTTATTTTTGATGGGCCCAACAACGCAAAGTAAGTTCATAAGCATTGTGTTTTAGCGGATTATACTTGGGAAAAGCGAGGGTGACGAATTTCTTTGCTATATATTTTACTTCCCCGATATGTTAGGGTTCTTCTCATCATGGCGTTTCTACTTTTCTCGGCAGCTTTTTCGGGTAGATCGTCATCGAACCAATGAAAAAGGTCCACCATATGATTTCGTCTCGAATGCTGACAACAAAGCCACGTGTCGCCTACCCGAAAGCGGAGTTGCCCCCGTCGTCTCCATCAGCGGAGGTGAAATCAGGTGACTCTTGACGAGGAAGTCTGTTAGAGAGAGCCGCAGAAGGAGGAGAGAGACGTCGGTTCAGAGAGAATTCGGAAAGCAAGAGACGAGATTGCCGGAGGCTGTAGGCGGAGTAGAAGCAGCGACGACGACGGTGGCGCTTGGCCGCTTGGGAAAAGAACAGAGAGAGTTAGGAAATTACTACTAGGGTCGGCTGCAGATTCCAGGCCGACAGAGCTGGGTCCGGTATCTGCTCATTTTCGTGTAAAAAGACAAACGAAAGCAACACAACAAAACCTGCATGCATGGCATGTCACCACGCTATCAATTCAAAGCCCGTGGCGTGACTCACGGACGATCTTGAATGATCTCGGCTGCGTGTGCATCCGTGTCATTGCGTCGTGTGTGTGCGTGGCGATTTTAAGGTTGTTTCTTGTTTGACCGAGAATATCGGTAGCGGATGCTCATACGGATCGCGAGACTTTCCGCTGGAAACCTATGTGCTGCTGCTGTTGCTGCTGCTGCGCGAGCTGGAAAGGAATAATTTAGGATGCATATTGTCCATTAACTATGACCTAAGTACCACCTACTCCCATGTCTAGTTTTGATCTTATTATAACTGGAAGTGAAGTCTAGTCTGTCCAGCGAACATATCAATGGTGACTAGGAAATTTTGTCTGCTTATTGCGGCTCTTTTGCGGCAGACTTTTTTGTTGATTTTATCGTCACTTTGGGAAGTATTGTATGCTAAGGGGAAAAGGCTAGGAACAGGAAACATTTGTTCCGGTGCGTATTCCATTCGTATCGAGTTCATCTTCGACTTCCTGGTGCGCCGAGTTTAACATACAGAATAAAGATATCTTCGATACTCAGACATTTACATGTCCCGGTACTATTGTTGGGTCGGATTTAGAGGTACCGTCCCTAGAACTCGGTAATCGTCCGCCGATTATAGATCCAATCCTCATCTGCTTAGATAAGACTTGGAACAAATCGGAGCAAAACAGGGAGACTAGCCCATGTGCTAGCGGCAGATGTAACTAACCTTACCAATATTTGAATTTTTCCACTTTTTCTTTTCTTGTCATTATTGGTGTGCAACGTGTAATTGAATAAGATAAAAAGGAAATTGTGTGGATAAGGACCTTATCTGCTTTTACTTGCCCCGGTCTTGATTGGCTGTTTCGGTCGGTCCCTCTTGTGTTGCGATGTTTCCGAACGAGAGATACTTTGTCCGGACAACCTGATAACTCTATTATAGCATTGCTGTCCCTGTCTTTCTTTAGCTAATCAAGTGGTGTTAATCGGATAACCATGGCTCTGTCAGCAACATGCTTATACTCCCCTTCTCCATCTCTCACTATTAGAGATTCGGCAATCTCCCGTTCAGCTGCGAATGGCACTGAAAGGACCCGAAGCTACCACTGAAAATGAATAGATTTCTTGCTTGCCGTGATTTCTTGCTGCCACGACCTCATTTGAGTAGCTTCACCAATCCATGGTCATCTGCTCTAATTAGCCACTAAACCTTCCAAGTCACCTATCAAACGAATCGTCGTCGCCCCCCTGTGGATATGCCAATCACTTAGACATTCACAACATTTTGCTCTCATGTGTAGTTTTCAACTTCATGACAGCCAATCACAGTGCGCCATTTATGTGTAATAGCTCATGTGCGGGCTTTGAGGCAAATATCAATGTTCCACAGCTCTCAAATCTGTTCGGTTAAGAAAAATTATTCATCGGGGTCCTAGGTACTGTTGGCAGGACAAGTTCTTCACGATACCGTCTCCATACATGCAAGCTCGATGCATATGAGATCTTGAATTTGATGGTCCCGTTGGACCTGCTTAACCTAAGAGCGGGAACAAATTCTTAAAGATCCCGATGCGTGCGAGTCCTTGGAATTTAGTGAATCCGACATAGCCTAAACGATTTAAGGGATGGGATGTACCGCGCTCGCACGTATCCGGTGCCGTCAAGAATGTCTCCGTCAGCAGGCAATCAAGGAAGAAGCCAGCTTCGGAAATGTGGGAGAGCAAACCATACGTATTACGACAGTGATGATCAATCGAAATTAAAAGGCTATAATTTAGATAAAACGTATAAAAACCAACTCGCGATTGCAAAGGTGTTAGACGAATGATGTTCCAATCATGAGGGGTTAAAAGGACTAGAAAAGAAGTCGTATAAAGTACTCGTCTAGGTTTGTGGGTATTACAACGATCGTTTGGTGAGAAAGCGACGTGCAAAGTTGCTCGTTTTCTTCTTCTTCTTCTTCTTTTAAATATATATTTTTGACGTTTTTTAAAAGCAGTGAAGGATGGAGATTCTGCTGTCTAAAATCGGATATGCAGTACAGATTCGCCACCGAAGCAAGCTTTGGAGCAGTTAAACTTTGGCTTCCGAAATGCATCAAACACATGGTAGACGGTAAAATTCATGATCTTCTCGTGCATACTGCGGAGATGGACCGCTACCAGCACCAGCACAAGAAAGGGAAATCGCACCAGTCGCATGTACCCCGTGACTAGATGAGAACCAGCCCTGTTTGGCACACTGCATTTTTTCGCAGCTAGCGGCACCTGTCCCTCCACGTTAGCGATCCGATGAACACAACCCGTGGACGCACCTAACCTCATGAAGAACAACTAACCGACATCACTTGGAGGTTGAGTTCTCCTGGAAATCCCTGATGAGTACCATTCGGTGAGGCCGTGCAACATAGGAAATGCATAGCATCCTCAAAAGTCAGAGATCAGAACATACACATTTTTGGGCGGTGAGCGACAGCTACAACAGCCAGTAATCAATCGAAACAAGTCGATAAGGCATTGAAGTGGCAATGTGAGGACCATTACCAACGTGGTACACTTGTACTTCTGGACCAGCGGATTTATGTTCCATCAAACACCAAAGCCTTGTTTTGGAGCAAGTATGTCGGCCAGCATGGTGACCCACAGCAAGAAGGAGAGAGTAGATCAACCACAAAAGTGTCGGGTCCAATATCTATTTAGGTATAGGACTCTTAACACCGACGAAAAGATAAAAAAGAAGACATTATTGGTCAAGCTAAAGTAATTGATATTGCAAATGCGTCCTCTACATGATTCTTGCCATAAATCCCTTTTGCACATCAAGAAGTTCCCGTGCGTGCCATTTAACTATGTCATTTGAATGAAGCCTCTACATCAGATCAAGCAGAAGAGGCAAAACTAGCAACTGCACTGCCATTATGAGGTGCAACTGAAACACTGCAGATGTTGCCTATCCTGTTCCTCCTTAGAGCATCTGGGAGCACGCCGGCCTTATGAGCTGCAATAACACCTATCGCTTCCCAGTAATTAGACACTTTTACCTGTACAGACAATTGACGTTGTCGCATGCTTTTCAGTGGGTATGGATAATCGTAAGACATGAAGAGAGGATGCCATCACATAGAGTTTCCTTTTTTCTTTGTTTCCACGACTTATGAGTGCATAGAATTAGCCATTGGGAAAGTTACAGATCAAGAGTCCACCAGCTTTACATAAAATTTTCTGCAAAGGGAGAAGTGTTGGATGCCCCAAACTTAATATGCCTTAATAAGTAAAGCAATGGAGAAATGATTTTATTGATATTATTGGGTCTCAAAACTACCCTTTTAGTCCTAACTAACGAAGCCCTTACTGAAGGGCATAACTGTGTTTTTGAAGCTTTTAATCCAGTTATTGCATCTCTTGAGAAACAAAAATAAGGCAATTGACAATCCTACTGGCATAAAACTTTTCTCATAATGTTTCATTGGATCTCAACACAAAAGTTTACGAAAGAAGAGAATGAGCTAGGCTTCAGTTTCATACCGCTTCAATCTGTAGCTTGTCTGGTGTGTCACTGAGAACTGTTTCATTCTCCTCCACAACGATTATCAGTGGCTGAAATAAGTATAGAGAGAAAAATTTTGAATAACACTCCTTTTGGCTATATACAAGGTAACCTGATTGCCTTTTCTTTTGAGTAATGAGATTAAGTCTTTTCTGTTTACACAACTTTGGAGAGAATTTTAGAACAAAGCAGTATTGCATTAGTACAATTACCTTCTTTTTCCTTCTTGCGAAAGCAAGAGCACCATCACCTCCACAAGCATCTATAGGAAGAACAACACTATCAACATCACTGCTTAATATGCACCTTTTCTCCATAAACTCCGATTTGTCGACTAAGTACTGAGGTGCATTGCTTAGCCCGGCAAGCACGCAAGGAAGGAATGTATATCCTATCTACAAAACCCATACATTGTGACTCAGGATAGTAAAAATATACATAGACCCGCATTAAGCACAAAGAATCAGACAAGCATGAGCCCTTGTAAATGCACAAAATCCATAATATTTTGAAAAAGTCTCTGAGCGTTCCATATAGTTGCAGCCCAAGACCAGTATGGTCTCCAGAAGCTAAGGTTACAAGTTGTAAGAATGTAACAAGACATTTCTCCAACCGACATAGCATTTTGAAAGTTCTATGAAAAGATAGAAATCGAGAAAAAACCCTGAGAAGGATTTTGACCTTCATCTCAAGCTAGAAACAGAATAAGTTAGAATGCAAAGATGAAACCTTGATAAGAGAATTTTCACCATCAACCCATGAGATTAATTTGGATTCTTTGGAAGGAACAAAAGAATGGAAGAAGCTGCAAGAATGGTCATCTAAGCATTCTTGAATTTTTGAGAACATAGGAACAACTTGCTAGACATTCTCTATTCTGGTGGATCTTGTGCCATAATTATAGAATCCACTGAGTCAGCAGTTTAAACACTGTCTACTTCACTACTAAGATATTCTGGCTTGTCCATAAGAAATTGATTATTCACAATATTTCCGACAGGCATATAAAGTAAAGGTAACATTATATGCATGTGCATGCGTGCATGACAGGGTACACAGCCACCGACCCACCTGCACCAACAACCAATACACTTACTTTCGCACACACGCACCGACAGATAGAGAGAGATTGTTTCCATAGAAGCACTGACCTCCTCTGCAGCCGATTTCGGGGAGAGAGAGAGGCTGAGGGGCAGGGCTGACATAGCAGGAGCATGAGCACAGGGTATCTGAAACTCCTTTACCACCAAATGACTTATAAGTGCCTCAACTCCCGCTATATCGTCTATTCCCTGAGCAGAGTAGACAATTGATGAGGAGAAGTACTCTGTTAAGAGCCCGTAAAGCTACGGAGGAGATCATTCCATACACAAATAATCTATAATGAAGTTGGCTTCCTAATTGAGCTCTGATTGAAGAAAACTTATGATTAGACAGGGAATGAGGAATCACAATTAATTGATACATACCATCCCTTGTCGATAATCATCTGTGTCATCCAAATCATCATCGGGGAAGCGTCCCACAACAGCAATAGCATTTACCTTTGCTCTGCTTACTAAAGTTTGTACAGCTCTCAATAGTGCACCAGGATGCTTGATCCTCCCAGTAGAATGACCATTCACAGGATCAATCCATTTCTCCACCTGAAAATACAATTTATGAAGAGGAAGCCAAGCCTTGAAAGCATGAGTACTCATATCCATCACAAAAGGGTTGATAATGCTTCAATACCATAAAATGAAGCAACATAGAAGCAATTGAAGGAGACTGGGCAAGAAACACTCCACAGTAAAGTGACACAGATAAATTTTAAAGCATAGCAAGCTTGTATACCAAAATATAATTACTGATCGATGAAAGCAAATGCACCATTGACCCACATTTAAAAACCATTGCATTTTGAAAAACAGTGCTCTTAGGGCATTGGCTAAGCTACATTTAATGTTCTTTCGAAATGTAAAAAAAAAAAGTAAGGCTCACATGTTCCAATGTCTTGTGATGTGTGAAAGTTACTAAAATTTTGTCATCTTTAATGAGTTAGAAATGTTCTCTATTACCTATAAAATTAGTCTTAAATATAAATTCACTACACATAATAAGCTAAATGAGTGCCCTAAGAACAAGACTCTTTTAAGGTAGGGGAAAGTGAACATATAGAGGTTAAAAGAAAATTAGAACATTATACCAGCATATGTTTTCAGAGAAAGTAAAATGTCGGACCTCTAATGCGGTATCCGTGACAATATATTCCAGAACAGGCAAACCAAGTGAAGCTCTTGTTGCATCAGCGACTTGTAAATGACGAACTCGAAGCTCTTCTTCTATTGCAGCATCAAGAACAAGACCAATCTTTGGTGTGTTGCGAGTCCCACACATTCAGTTCATGAAGCACAGAAGATGGCTGATGCTCTAAAGATAAAGGAAGTGCACTAGAACCTTATTTTGGTGAACAGGCTGCAGTGCCCATGAGCCTTCTGCAAACTGATCAAGAGCATGGCCTTCAACATATAACACGTTAGGCATTGGCCAGTAGAGCATTGCTGCATTAAGAACCTGTTGAACAATGACATGTTAAATTATGCATCAGCATGTGTGATCATTGCAGAGTCAAAAAAGAAACATGCAACCAACAAATATAAGCACCCATGAACTGTTTCACCAGATTGTTCATCTGTAATAATATTCATTTATCTGACAATAACCAGTGAATACAGAATTGCCATTCAAGATTTACCCAGGTCATCAAGTAGAGGAGACACTTTACCAAAAATAAGTAATTCCTTCCTTCATTTTTTTCTTTAAATTTCCATGCTTTTCTTTCTTTGTGCCTGGACCCAGTTCATACAATAGGTGCATGCTACCATACACTAGGAGTTTATTTTATCTTTGATTCACCTGCGCCTAACATATGAAATAGTCAATCCACTTAAACACATTGATTGATCCACACTATGGTTGTAATAAGGCAAGTAGATCTCAGAGTAGTTCCAAGTTGCAAATGACAGAAATAGCACTCATGTTCATAGTGGATTGTGCTATCCTTTAAGGGGAGAAAAACTGTCCCGTTGTCTTAGCAAGATCAAAAACTTCAGTTTAACTCCTTGTCCATTTTATGGGACCTCGAAAGCAGAGATTTAAAACAGATGCATAGCTTAAGTTGCCTCTGACAATTTCATAAGCTCCCATTCAAGTCCACCAGAAAACAACCAGGCACACAAGAATTTCAGCTTGGCAGTTCTGCAGCATTCTTCTTAATCAATTAATGTTCTTGATCAATCAACATATTTGCGACAGAAGTAAACTAGAGCAAAGAACAAAGTTACCATGAATGCTTAGCATCACCATGTGCACCCAAGAGAGCTGTTCACACACTCTCTTATACAATACATGGCGATCATACCCTCAAGAATAAACATAAGATAGAGAAGAAAATAAAGAGCTGTACATTGGGGTGAGAGATGAGGCAATCAACGACTGAAGAGAGAGTGCGGGCAACAGGCAAAGCATCGCCGGCATATCCTCCGATGGACGCGCCAACCCCAGTGGGCACTATCATTACACTTGTATAATCTCTCTTCCACTGCACAGTACCGGCACTTCACGTTAATCAATTTACGGCCTCAAACAATCAAGAAAATCGCAATAAGAACACCAAATTTAGCCCATTTAACTGATGGATGGTATGAAGCCATGCAGATTTCGCGTGGCTTTGCCGTAGATAGACGGGAATTGGGTGTGAAACTGCCGCCGCCGCCTATCGAAGGAAATGGCCGGCTAAGCCGCATAGCCTCTTCGTGGCTTTCTCTATTACTCCTTAGAGTAAGGCAGCTGATACCTCCGCTTGAAGTGATCTATCGACCGATCTCCTAATAAAAAATAAACCGAATTAGCTTTGGCATAGGGGTCGTCCTAATCTGTACATAAACAAAAAGCCGCCCCCCCCCCCCACAAAAACAAAAAAACAAAAAAATCATTCCTTTGCCATTCTTGCGGCTGGTTAGCAACACACTATAGCCCAACATACACCACCACAGAATCAAAGAAGAAACAAACTAGCCTGAGCAGAAGTAAACAAAAGAACCAAGAACAAGAGCAACCGCCATCTCCATTTCATCAACACGAGCTAATTCCGCCACGAGTCCACCGAAACCGCACCGAAAAGCATCTAACGAACGTCTACGGAAAAACCCAGTTTCGAAGTCGCGAAATTTCTCCAGCCATCTTCTTTTCCGGGAGGGATAGCAGGCAGACAAAAGACAAGACAGACCTCACGAGAGAGAGAGAGAGAGAGAGAGAGAGAGAGAGAGAGAGAGAGACCTGAGCTTGGTCAGCGCTTCGCCAACTTTGTAAGGCTGGAGAGGCGATGGACAGAAGCGGCCGTGCCACGACGTATGCTGCGTTCCATGCGAGCTCGCGAGGGGAAGAGGAAGGGGCAGAGGGCGAGAACAGGGGAGCGAACGTGCCTCGTTTGCCTTTCTGCTCTGCCTCATCTCCTCTGTTCTAAATTCTCGGCGGTTTAAGACATCAGGCTTTGTCCTAGTGTAGACTTAAGGTCAATAAACCCCAAGGCCCAAACTACTTATCAAAAACAACAGCGACAAAAAATGAATTAAAAAAAAAAACATAAATCCTAAACTTTTGACATAAACCCCAAAATACAAATGAGAAAATGCGAGGGATTTTTGTAAAAATCGGTAAAACGATTTAGAAAATGATGTGAAAAATTAGTGAGGGAAAGGTCAAATTCAAACATAAAAAGGAACCGGAGAAGCCACAATGTAAGAATTCAACCATCGTTGAATTTTGGGTGATGAGAAGAGAGAAAGTGTCCTCTTGGACAATTTTATCAATTTAATGTGTCTATTAACGTGATATCATTAAAAGAGGCTGCATCACACGCTACTGTAAACTGTTGATAGTTATATAGATGTCTGCGCCCATGTCTGCATTTTTCTTTGACGATTTTGTCACGTTTGCGCCCATGTCTACATTTGAATATAGTTGAGGTGATAAATTGAAAAGGAGAAAAAAAAAATAGATACTCGATTGTAAAACGGGGCAAAATTTTAGGGTATTTGGCATTTGCAAGGCCATCATCCCAAAAGCATATAATTACCTCAACAACCAAAATTTTAAGCATATAATTACCTCAACAACCAAGTATATTTTAGAAGGATATTAGTATTTTAGTAATTTGATTAGTTGAATTCGGGTTTAAAATTCTCACTAGGTCAATCAAATCTCACAATCATGTAAAATCTTCAATATTTTGTATTTTAGGGCGTGTTTATTTCATGAATAGTAAAATTATTTTTTATCTATTCATTTTTATAAACAATACAATCAATCATTTTCAATAAAATATATTGTAAAATACTGACTTTCTACGAAACAAGTGAAGTGTTAGTCTTGGCAAATCATTCAATTAAATGTCTATCTATTTACGTGTTAATAATAGTTCATTCATATGAAACTCATTGGTAGAAATTGGAATATTTTAACTAATGAAAAATTATATCTATAACATCGCTTTATATTATTAACTAATTATCGGCTATTTTATGGACACTAATTTGAACTGTACATACTGTCAAAAAGTAAATCATGCTTCCATACTTGTCCTAACTAAGATTTATTTTTATTTTTTGTGTTGATTCATGAGGATTTCACATATCTTATCTTTTTCTCTCCATATATTCCGATTTTTGCGACCCAAAAAACATACATATAATAGCCATCTCTTACACCAATTTGACATTGTTAGAATATCTAACCTAAAAGTTTAAGTCAATATACATACATACGTACGTACATACATACATAGAGAGCAAATAAACTCAGAACACAGGCCATGTAGCATGCTTTTAACATCCCATCTCATGGGTAAAATAACATAACATAGCTGTGTGGAATTTCACAAACATGAGACCACTCACCCAAATAAAATCAAGACAAAACCTAGCTCCAACGCCATATTACAATGTTCAACCCAAAGGCTTAAGCTAATAATGGAGGGAGATTGCATGTCTATAGACAGCATACGCATCTCGTAAATAGGTAATTTGAGATACTTTAATAGACATTTTTTTTCTTTACTTTTTCTATCTATTTACTTGGAGATGATCCATGCACATGTCCTCCATCGATACATGCGGCCAAAATTGATCCTGCACGTTGCAAGAGAATACATGTCAGTCATTTCTCTTTGGAAAATTGCAAAAAAGGTGGAACAAAATACTTGAAATTATCAAAAAAGTTCTAAATTTATTGCACTTGTGCTAATTCGATAAGAACATTTCAATTTGACTAATTTAATCTTAAACTTTTTGACAATTTGCTAATTTAATTCTTCTAGCCAGTTTTGACTGAAAAATTATTGACATGGACACAACGTGTCCTACATTGCACTAGGGGTGTGCATGATCCGGGCGGGCGGTTCCCGACCTAGAACCGGGAACCGCCCACTAAGGACCGATTCCGAAAAATTGGAAGGGATCCACCGTTTGTTGCATGGATCCACTCGGGAACCGGATCGTTGGTCCGGTCCGGTTCGAGTGGATCCATGGAACCGATCTGACGCGAAACAATTTTGGTTTTCAACATATAACGACTATGTGACACAAGCCAAAGAAAGAAAAATCAAATTTAAGTACGTGGAGATGCGGACGGCGAGAGAAGTAAACGCGGCGAAATGGCAATAGGATTAGGAGCCGAAGACGAAGGGGTGAGATAAGATCAAAGGTTTCTTTTATTTTTTTTTTAATATTAAAAAGGTTCGGTCCGGTCCAGGGTGGGCGGGCGGGCGGATTCGCCCATGGAACCGGAACCGACCAGGACCAGGTTCCCATAAGTGAACTGGGAACCGGACCGTTTCCCTTAAGAACCGCCGGTTCGGGCGGTTCCGGCGGTTCGGGCGGTTCGGGTATTTTGCACACCCCTACATTGCACGGCTAGTAGGTCAACATTAACTTGGACGATTTTTATAATTTTTTTTTTTAAATCATGATTTTCTTTCTTTTTTTTTTTTTCCTTGTAAACTTGACAAGGGTTGCCGACCCTGTTTTTTGGGGTTAGCGAGTGTCAATTGACCATCGCCTATGACTAGTGAGAGTTGACCGATCATCACCAATCACCCCTATGTGGCACTGTAGGTATCTACGTCAGCGATTTCTTGCCAAAATTGCTGAAATGACTAAATTAGCAAATCATTAAAAAATTTAGGATAAAATTAGTTAAATTGAAAGGTTATAATTAAATTGGCATGAAATAAATTTAAATTTTTTTGATAATTTTTTTTAAAAAAAGTCAATTTAAGTTGTGTTTAACAATTAAGATAAAATTCAAGATATTATAAAATTTATTCTATTCTATATCTATACCTGCTCAAGATAAGATAAAGTTGGATATAGGGAGAATATGGATAGAATAAAATTATCCATGAAGGATATGAAATAAATGTGGATAGAATTTAACATTAATAATAAAAAAAATATTTTTCTCAAATAACAAATTTCTTAAATTAACAAAATTAAAATTATATTTCAATATAAATAATATTTTATTTTTCAAAATAAAAAAATAAAAATTTAGTCATTTTAATTTAATCTTATTTTTAATTATATATTCGAATTTAATTCTATTTTATAATATAATTTCAATATATAAATATAAATATACTTATTATATATTTTAGGCATTTTGGTATTTTAGGTATATTAATACTGTTTACTATTTAATAAAATTTTATTAGAGAATGATGGAAGGGGAAGAAAGAAATAAAAATATTAAGTTAAAATGAGAGGAAAATAAAATAAAATAACAAATAAAAATAAAGTAGATAAGAGTGTCGTGAGAGATTTTTACCATTTCTGTTTATAAAATTTTTGATTCATTTATACTAATATGCTGCATACCAACCAATATATTTAATGTGATGTAAATATATATGATCTTATTACTGCAATAATTAAATAGTGAATATGATAAAATAAAATTCTTGAATTTTATATTCTATCCTATTCAGTCTTATCCCAATTATAAATTTGGATAACCAAACAAAATGCTTAGAAATAATCATATTGAGAGAAATAAAATCTCGGGAGTGAGTATAAGATTAGGGTTTCTAGTTTAGTGCTGACCTGGTCTTGGGCCTCTTTGGAGCGATATGTAGTGGGCCTTCTCTTCATTTGATGAACTTCAGAGGCCTCATCATTACGTTGTCCTCATGATCCAAGATCTGCCCATTTCAAGCACTTCTTGTTATACCATAACATGGCCCAAAAATTAAAGAAAAACAAAAAACACTGTTCTCGTTTCTCATTCGAGTATTCAAATACTCGTTAAGGCAGTGCTATTTTCGTAAAAAATAAATAATTTAACCAACATTTTCTAAAAAACGATCTCTCATATAATCTACGGATAGTAAATGAACAAAAAAGATTTTTGTCATCCATGAAAATATTTAAATATAAATTACCGTTGATAATGAAAATATTTTTGACTAATTAATTATTTTAAATGATATGAGTGATATTTTTAAGAAAATATTACTAAATTATTCATTTTTTTTTGGCGAAATTGACGGAGAATAAAACTAATATTCAATTTTTTAGAATTGGACAGGACAAATCTGTCAGAATCCGGCATCATGTGAACTGTAGGCACACGCCGATGCTCGCAATCCGCTGGACTCTCTGTCTTTGCAGAATGTAAATCAGGAAAAAGCTTCTCAACCACTCGTCGTGTCAGACTCGCAGCTGGGTACGCTCCCGTGAGCCAAGTCAAATCTACCTCCCCAGTCCCCACTGCCCGAGGTCCGACCCGAATTTCAATGACATTTCCCCAACAATTTTCGAATCATATAAGTCTAAAAACCGTCATTTTCCTTATTGAAAATTCTCGATTAGGATAATTTCAAAATATACGAAATGAACGAGAAGCGAATGATGAGAAAATACGCGAAATGGGAATGCTAGACGGTAGCTGTACTTACGTGGCAATGGTAGACGTAGCCGGGCTCCGCCGTGGCGTCGAACGGGTACGACGAATTCGAGTGGATGTACGAGAACCGGACCACGATCGTCGTCACGTGCCCGGGGTTCATCTTGTACACGTTCTTCCACCCCTTCTCGTGCGGGGGCACCGCCAGCTTCCGTCCGCGCGCGTGCTCGGCCACGTGGCACCTCTCCGCGTCGTTCAATTTCGTCATGCAGTCCTTGAACTTCTCCGGGTCGAGCAGCGACGTCTGATCCACCACCCGGAACAGCCCCAGGTGGATGTGCAGCGGGTGGTTGTCCTCCGTCAGGTTGATCACCCGCCACACCTCCGTCGACCCCTCCCGCGGCGTCTCCGTCGCCGGGTCGTCGTACGGCTTGGCGTTCAGGTAGAGGTGGGTCGGCTCGTCGGCGTCGCTGATGTACTCGTACATCGCGATGTACCGCGTCCGCTCCGCCTCCGACGCGTCCGCCGCCGGGTACTCGACGAGCTGCTCCGGCACCCGCGACGGGTCGGCCTCCGGGTCCTTCTTGATGAGGAACTTCATGACCTTGCCGTTGGCCTCGTTGACCGGGTCGCCCGACGGGTACGGGTACACCGCGTCGTTGGCCAGGACGGCGTGGTCGGACTTCGACTTGGCGAAGTCGACCACCACGTCGAGGATCTCCGACGGGCCCACGAGGGTCGCGTTCGCCGCGACGGGCTCCGCGAGGTACGCCGAGTCGGCCGCCACGACGACGAATTCCAGCCCGTTGGTGAAGAAGAAGTTGAAGAACCGCGCGTTGCTGGCGTTGATGATGCGGAACCGGTACTTGCGGCGGCGCACCACCATGTACGGCCACGCTTTCCCGTTCACGATGATCGCGTCGCCGAAGTACTCCGGCTGCCACTGCGGGTGTATGGAGGGGTTGTTCCCGGTGGAGTTCATGTATATGGAGCCGTCCACGCGGAAGCTCCGGTCGAACACGACCAGCGGGCGGTCGAACTCGTCGCCGGCGGGGAGCCCGAGCGGCGACTCCACGTCGGGGTGGCGGATGATGTAGGCCCCGATCAGGCCGGCCAGGAGGTTGACCCGGGTCAACCCCATGGCGTGGTCGTGGTACCACAGGTTCCCGGGGTGCTGGCTGTTGTGGTAGTGATACTTCGCCTTGGTCCACTTGGGCCCGCGCTCCCGGAACCCGGCGGTGAACCACGAGTGCGAGTGCCCGTCGCTCTCCGGCTCGTCGATCCCGCCGTGGAGGTGAACCACGGTGGGGACGCCCATCCGGGTGCGCGGCACGGCGGTCGGGAGGGTCGGGTCCCACGGGAGGATGTGCTTCGAAGGGAGGTAGTTCTGCCACGTCACGCAGGTGCCGACGCCGTGGCGGGCCTCGATGGTGGGGCCCGGGACCGTGGCGGCGGCCCGGGAGGTGCCGAAGGCGAACACCGGGGTCGGAGGGACGTCCCGATGGAATTTCTGAGAAAGGCAAAAGCAAACATTTTTATGTGACAAATCAAAACATAATTGTAAAAGATGAGGACCCGACAACATTAAATTATTGTGCTCGTAACATGTAATTGGGGTTCTCCCACGAATTTGTTGATAATTAATTTTCCCAAAAGATTCCAGCCCATTAATTATTTAATTTAAATTAAACTTTATAGCAATATAAAATTCTAGTTGCTAGGACAGAATCGGCCAGGAGATTGGAGGGTGGAGATGTCTCGAAAAGGTAGTACAAAACATTGATTAATTAAAGATCAGAAGTCAGAAAGAATGATTACAATCTCGATTAAATACGCGATTAATGCTAATGATCAATTGAACCCGAACAAATTGCTTTTGGGATTGCGCTTCGTTTTCATATAATTCGCCGAATCTTGTCAATTTAAATAACAAATATGGGTGCATGAAACATTCCTCTCTCTTCCAGCATATTGTAGAATATGAGTCGAGTTAAATTTATGATCAAGATTCGCCACTTTAGTTAAAGATATGTGCTAATCTTATCTTAATTAGAATGTTTAATATATATTAATATATAAGAGCCATAGCAAAAATGAAAATCTTTATTTGCTGACCACCAAGAAAAAAAAAATGAAAAGAAGTCAGTGTTTCACATGCGGTGCACTGAACGAGCCTTAGCCCGGTCTGGATTTTTGCTGGGGATACAAGTTTTGACGAGTTCATAGACCAAAATCACAAGTCTTATAGCTTCAGAAAATCTGAAATCTGATTGCGTGGGGGTGTGATGAAAGTGTCAGGACAGCATGCAGCCGAAGTTAGCAACTATATAAAATGCGTCTCTTCGTCTCTTTCTCTTGTTCACATCTGGAATTTCTTGCAGATCGAGCCAAATGAACTGTAATCCATCGAAAACAAGATGGCTCTATGCAGAGAAAACCCGCCACTCTATGAATCATGGAATGCCGACATAGAACATGATGAATCGGAGGAAACTCAAGAAGGGTATAACCTAACACCCAAGAGAGTTGCAGAGAGAGAGAGATGCAGGGAAGAAGATGAAGTGAAAGAGTGTTCTTTCTTGCTTACCCAGCGGGTCTCGTACATGCCGATATCCAGAGATTTGGGCCTAGGAACACCGCCCACGATGTCGAAACCTTGGACCCTGGGCATGTCGGGGAGCTTGTCCACGAACATCTCCAGCTTCGAGGTGTTGATGAGCCTGTCCTCCGCCCGAACACTGCTGCTCATCATGATGAGCAGCACGAAAAGCACTGTCCTCTTCCCTGGATCGACCACTCCGGGCATCATGCCTATGCCCCCAACTCAGCCCTCACACACAGAGAGCAAGAAAGAGAGAGAGAGGAGGAAAAAGTGGTGAGAAAAATTGGTAGTCTTTAGTGTTTTTTTGGGCTGGGATCAGCTACTTATGATGGGGAAAATGGAAGGAGTGCTTCTCATCTTTGGCACTCTTTTCTTTATGGCGTTGGTGGACTTTGGACATGCTCCAGAACTCTCGAGCGTGTGCAGTGTGCACTGATTCTCCTCCTCTTCTTTATATGTTCCATGTGCAACCCTGTCCTATGTCTTTCCCTTTCTTCCTTTCTCCTAGTGTTGCTGTCATGTTCCGTTCGTTGGTTTGTCTGCTACTTATGATGGGGTAATTAGATCGAGAGGACCAGAAGCGCCTAAACTTTATCGATTCTCATTGCTAGCTACTTCGTTCAGTCGATTCACACTTTGAACAAAGCTTTTTGGAATGAATCGATATTTATATCGACGACATCCTAAAGAAACATGACTATGAAAAATCAAAGAGGGACGTCATACTTCGACTATTCAACGGACTTCGGCTCAGTTTTGAAGTAATAAGCCCTTTTATGCTCAAATGAAAATTAGGTTTTTCTTGTTGATTTGCATTTAGATATGTCCGTGATTGACTAAATAAGCTTTCCTAAGTCTAATTTTAGTACTTGCTTGGTAGGCGCATGTGCTAGTGCCATCACCAAATGGGCAGGTAAGACTCGAACTATAGTAAACAGCTCAGGCAAAAGTGATGCCTAGCGGAGGACAAAGAGAACCATGATTGAGTCCTAGGCCGCAACAGGCGGTGGGTAGTGGCGGGCGGCGGACCGGTTAGAAGAGGGAAAAAGAAGAAAATAAATAAAATAACTTATTCAAAAAGTTATTCCTAAGAACAAAAAGCAACTTTTTTCTACTTCTTATTTCTGTCCAAATTTATTCTCTAACCACTTTTCTATTCCGAAGAATAGAAAAATTACTTGACTTTACCAAAATGGTTCTCTCTCTCTCTCTCTCTCTCTCTCTCTTTTTTTAAATTTCGGAGAACAAAATAATTGAAAAATTGAAAAATAGGGACGCTACCAAACGGAGCGTTAAGTTTGCATATGCGAGGTACATTGTCAGTGCAAAATACTACTTTTATGTGAGAAGTCGTGAAATGGAAACTCTCATTTACCAATGAAGTGAATGCAATTACCAAAATTAAGAATTGCATATGTGCTAGTGTTTGAATCTTGCTTGTGTAACGATTCTTTTGCATCGTCGGTGTGCCAAACAAAAGTCCTGAAACTTGGCTAGTTCATAAGACAAATGGAAAAGTTCGTTTCGGACATTCCTTATCCTTCGCGTCCAAGTTAATTAGGATACTCTCCGTAATTTTCATATCGCCTTTTTAATTGACGAAGACTAAAGCACTAAAGAAATAAACTGGTGATTGAAACTATACATATTATCTCTCTCTAGATCTACTACTTTGCTTAGTCATAGTCAGTCTAGAATAGGTCCCAATGAGATAGTTATTCAAACTCGGGGCAATTCTCATCACAAGTCAAAGTTGTCTTGCCATCGACATAACAAACGAACTCAGAGATCTTAGTAGCTAGAGGAAAAGAAAATATAGAATAACTCTCTTGAATAACCTTGAATAAGTTATCTCGCACAATGGGGGTTGAAGAAATTATGATCTTCATAAGAGTTACCAAAGTTACTAATGGGATAACTGTTTGGAAAGCTATATCTAAAAGAAGGTGAGAGTCCTATATTCAAAATGAGTCTCTCTTGACGTACGAACTGATAGAAAATGAAAAGGAAAATGGAGAAAATTTCTTCTGTATATTGCTTGATTGTGTACAAGTACATTGATCCATTTATAATGTAAGAATGAAAGAGAAAAATGAAATAATATACGATGAATTATAAATTTCCTATTCACTAAATCAATCATATATTCTCCAAATCAATCAGTCCAACACGAACCAACGAGCACCGCGCGGCATTTGTACCTCGGAGATGGGGAGACGTGATGCAACAGACAGTGGGCTATGAGCTTGACTTGAGATTGGTGAGAGATACAACACATAAATTTCTTTGTCATATTTCATAACTTGCCCCTCCCCCAACAGACGGAAAGAAAAGGAAAGAACGAGAATTGCCGGAAACATACGAAAACAATGTAGGTGAAACCATAGACCAGCAAAACTTGGTGTTCTTTTTCTTTCAGATGAGGACAAGATACATTGTGGTTCCTATTACTGGAACCCCATTTCCAACGCAAATCCGCTCTTGACTTGTTCGCAATTAACTACGAGCTGGGTCCATATCATCTAGAAAGCATATAGAAATCTCAATGTTTATCTGAGCGAAACGGACAACTACTTTGGTGAAATCTTGGACAACGTTGATTGATGCTGAGGCTTGCGATAGGTTTTATAAACCATTTATTTTGGACCCTTTTGAAACTAAGGTACTGAAAACTGTGAGCAGCTAATTTAACAATTATATGCCTTTGGACATGAGAAGATAACTTCCAGAATATGTGGTTCTGACGCTGCTGATTAGAGGAAAAAACCTTTTTGGCTTTCTGGAGTTCATGCGTTGAAAAGTCATGTTAGGATTGCATTGTTTCATAGGGGAGGGGCCAACCTCTCGAGCGTTGCTCAGTAAACGCCAAAACCTAGGAGCATGCTCGACTTCTGCTTCATTATGTGCTAGGCTCCACGGGGTTTGGACATATCCCCAGACAACACGTGAGTGGTGGTGACCTGTGAATGCCACCGTACGCAATGTAAGAACAATTCGCGAAGGAAAAAAATATGTCTACTCTTTATAAAAGTGATGCGGGTCAACAAGCATAAACGCATAGAAGAACCCGATCGATCCTTAGATTTGATACTCGGTGCACGTACCTGTCCATAGCAGCATGGAGTTTAAAAGAATCGAATCATGAAACTACGGTGACTAGTGAATGTTAAGGAATATGATATGTACTTACTGTTAGCGTGTTTTTCTAATGATTTGAACTTTTGGGAAGAACGGCCTTTCCAGCAATGAAAATTCCAACCGAGATCTTTCTCGATTCCATATGGGTGATACAGGAATGGCCACGCACATGTGTCTTTGATAAAAGAACTGGTGGAAGAGGAGCATAACTTTAGTCAGAAAAAGAGTTCCTGTTATTGTTTTGTTTTTCTCCCGAATGTCCTCAATTTCTTTCGTATGGTACTTAGCAGATGCTTCCTGTCTGATCTCTTGCACAAGACGCTGAGAATGCAAAGACAAAAGTCCTTCCAAATGAAAACAATAGTTAAACCATTTCCCATCACCAAAGAGAAAAGTCTTTCGCACTATGAAAGTGGCCCCTCGATCGATGGAATCATGTAAATGTGAACGAGCACTTTTTTCCCCAGAAAGAAGAAAAAAAGATTGCTGTCAAACGATCTCAATCACCTTGAGAATGAAGTCCTGGAAATGGGGTCCCCCGCCCCACTACTACCAGCTTCTATTATTGCTCGGACCAGAAAAGCTTTCTCATTTTCTCTTGTATAGAAAACTAGGCTTCAACTTTCCTAATAAGATATCTACAGAGAGATTTTCATCTTAAGCAACATCTAGCGGTCACCAAGGCCACCGCCACCGCCACCGCCACCCCCGGCTTCCCCTTTCGGTTCGTCTCTGACGCCCGTATATTCTATAATCCGGAATATGATGCATAAGAAAACCATGTGCGTACACTTCCCTTTTCAAGCTATCTCTTATCGTGTTTAGATTGAATATAGACACAGTACAAAACTTTGCTGTACTTTAATTCAAACTCATCCACAACCAGATGTAGGAGTAGACAGAATATATATTCTTTACACGTACTGGGACCGGTCCAGAAGCTGTCGATTCAAATTAGCAATGATTGGTCACTGGATTTTGTTTTCGTGGCAGTGCTCCTTATAACTTCAACTCATGATGAATGCCCATTCCACTTTGCATCTTTTCAGGTGAAATGATGGGGGCGAAAGGGCTTTCTTGAGGAAGGTGATGATATATTTTTCTGTTCTTGTGCTTCATTGGCAGAAGGGGCTCAACGTGGCTAGATCGAGATTGCTCTTTGTGGTTCTAGTCGTGGAAAGCACTTTGGGGATGTGGATTACAGATTAAGGATTAGTGCCATTCCTTGATTAGACCATAATGTTATCGCACTTGTGCTGGGTCTAGAAAAGATGGTCGCTAATGATGAAGAATCTAGGGCTAATTGTGAGAAGATTATGGCGAGAAAAAAGAGGCAAGTGATGATCTTATGGTGTACTTGTGGTTGTGTATTAGGAGTGAGCAATTTCAGAGTCGACATAGGGTCGATTCCCAGATTTTGAAACTTGAAATCAATCTTATAGATCTTGGAACCGACCCTAGACCGATCATGCCAGTGCAATCCGGTTCTAGAGTCGGTCCAGAGAATTTATTGATTTTATTTCTTTATTTATTTTACTCCTTGAAAGTTCAAACTTACCATTTCAAAGTAGTACATGATATTTAGAACCTTAATACTAAATAGCGAAATGGCAATAAGTAAAACATGGAGAAAAAACAAACAAAAATCAATAGCAATAGGGAATTATAAAACTCATCTCTTAGTCAAGCAAAACGAAAGCTAAAGCAATAATAGATATCTTTGCTTGCCAAAAAGCATGCAACATAAAACATGAATTATAGAATTCATTTCTCATTTATCCATAAAAGAGTGCTCTAAATTTTAATCACTTGAAAACAAAGCAAACAACAAACATAACTAAAATGTGTTTAGTTTGGAGTTTGGGGTTAGTCTAATTCGGCATCCTGACCTTGAAATTGGTTGCATAATGTTGGTTCCCCATTTTTAGGAGCAAGGACCAAACCATTTTCTATGGGAATTGGACTGAACCAAACTGCACGATGCGGATCAAGGGTTGATCATTTGTGCATCTCTTAGGCATGTTTGATATTCGAATTGGGTGCTGAAAATCAAATACTCCACTCTTGATGAGATTAAACTTTTGGATAACCTTATTTAGTATGGACTTGAAGGACTCCCTTAAGCCAAAATTTCACTTAAAACCTTTTTGATTACCTAATTAAGTGCTGAGAATTAAGAATTTCACACTTGATGGGATTAAGCTTGTTTGACAACCTTAATTAGCATTGACTTTAAAGACTCCACGGGCTTTTTGGTACAACTATCCCGCAACAGTCATAGCTGTGATAATGAGTGATGTAGTTTTCATAAGGTGTTTGGAAAGTTCTTCACAGCCGCAACAATTAGGGGTGTGCAACCGGACCCGGGTTTACCCGGTTCCGGTCCGGCCCACCTTGAGTGGTCGGGAACCGGTTCCCGTTGAAACCGGTCCGGGAACCGGTTCCCAAAACTCAAACCCTGTTTGAACCGGTCCGGGAACCGGTTCCAAGGGATTACCCACCCGGGAACCGGATCGACCGGACCGGTTTGGGAACCGGTTGGAGAACCGGTTTGGGAACCGGTTGTAGAACCGGTTTGTAAGCCACTGTTGCCACCCCCAAAGAGAAAACCCTAATCTGTTTCAGTGTTTCTACTTTCTAATTTCTATCTTCCCCGAGCTTGCGACCTCCGCCCGTCCGCCGATCCTGGTTCCGCTCGCCCACCGTCGCCTTCCTCCTGCGACACCCGCAGCCGGCAGCTCGTGAGATCCGTGAGATCCCGACGTCGCCCCCCGAAATCGCGACGCCGCCTCTGTCAACGCGGTTCCTGGCTGCTCGCCAACCTTGCTCCGAGCTCCCCTCCCGAAATCGCGAAGCCGACGCCGCCTCTGCCGCTCCCGTCGCACCCCTTGCGCTCGCACCACCACCGCCGTTCCGCCGTTCATCTAAAGCTCTGCTCCACTGGTTCTGCCCGCGAAGCCGCTGACCCCTACCGAGCTCGCACCCGAGCACCGACGCCGCCTCCGTTCGATCTCGCCGTTCCACTTGCTGCTGTTGCCTCGCCGATGCCCCTGACCCGCAGATCTCGCGTCCGCAAGCCCACCTTGTCACATCTTCGAGCAACCCACAGTAGCCCTCCGCCGATCCTGTTCTCACCGCGCACTGTTTCCCGAGCTCCCCTGCTGCCGATCTACCGCCGCCCGAACGACGCCCCCCTGCTCTGCTCGCGATCTGGCCTAGCCCCCTCGCTGACGCCCGTTGAAGCCGCGTCGATCCTTGCTGCCCTCACCAGCCGTGATGCCAGCAGCCCGTCGAAGCCGCTGCTGTGCTGATCCGTGTCTACCCGACGTCGCCGCGTCCCGCCGAGCCCCCTGCTGCAGTGCCTCGCCTGTGCTGCCCTCCCCTGCGAAGCCGCTGCTGCCCCTGCTGCTGGGTCGTTGAGGCTCGTGTTTTGCCACCACCAATGGTAAGCTATTGCACATATTTCTTTTGAGAAACCGAATGCCTCAAGTCTTGATTTCTGGTTCATTGAGAAATGCCGGTTTCTACTGTCTATCCAAAGTTTCAACGAGAATTTTTAGCTTACTGTCGGTAGTTGTGAAGAAAGCTCTTCACCATGCAAACCTGATTGATGCAAACATCTGTCTGCAAAAATACATAGTGTGTTTCTCATGCTGTGCTCTTGATAGCTTTCAGTTTCATCATCAATGCTTTTGTATTAGTATTAATTGAGAAGCCAGAGATTCCTTGATCCACCTAGCTTGAAAAAGAAAAGCTTCTTGCCAATTTTACAAATTTTTTCACAGCTCTCAATGCAGTCTAATGATCTAGATGTGCTCATCATCATAGACAGTAACTTGACCACATTGATGACATTCATAAGACAACAAAGAAAATGGAAGTAATGCAGCTCTGGTTCAAACAACAGTCTGGACTGTTGCTCAGATTGCATATGCAAGTTTTGGGTCAACCAAGATGTGACAAGGAACAAGTCAAATGCGTTTTTATCTTCGACCTGGCAAAACTTATTGGATAATTGCCTCTTTGGAATGCGAAAGGAACACCATTTTTGTTAGTCTCTTCTCTATCTAGTTTCTCTCATTCATACTACTATCTTGAAAAAGAGCCCGGGCGCATGCGGGTGATGAAAGGTGAAGAAGTTCTGAAAACGTGCAGCATTCTGAATTATACCACGTTGGGAAATTCATTCTAACAATTAGCAAGATTAGAAAGATTTTGGAATGCCAGAGTTTTATGAGATTGTATGACAATTATTTTGAAAATCTCAAATTATGATAAATATTATCATATTAGGACTTGAGATAATCTCAAGTTGAGATATCATAATATCCGATTTGAATGCAACTTGTATTCTGTTTTTTCTGGTTTCAGCAGCTGATGTATGCCATTGTTGCAGCTGTTTTTTCTGGTTTCAGGCTTTCAGCAGCTGATGTATGACTTCATTTTGTGGAAACTCCAATTTTGTGGTAAGTAAATAGACTTTATTTATGTATGGGATGACAAAAGGAACGTGCTGAGACTCGAGAGACACTTAGTTGTCCATTCATTCCATTCTTCATCTTTTTCCATTTAGGTTCCTTCTAGTCCCCTCTATTTTCCAGATTTTCGTTTCGGTACCGTTTTCATTTGTACATGAGACAGGAGATGTGCCGCCTCATGAAAATGCAAAACTTTATTCACTCGGCTGCATTGCAATAAGCATATTGTGTGCTATTACATGATAACCACACTTTATTTCACATTGTGGTCACATTGTTTATTAGACATCACTTCCTCTTCCCTCCCCATTAAGAGGGGTCGTACTAGTTGTAAGATAAAGCGTTTAACAGTTAAACGCTTTATCTTACATATGAGTGTTGTATAGCAATTTTTATGCAAAACATGTTCCAATATAAACAGGGTTAACCCTGTTAGGACCGGAAAACGGGGTGGGTGGGAACATGGGGTCCAATGCAAACGGGGTCGGGAACGAGGGTCCAAAAAAAGAGAACCCAGGTTATAACGGGGTCGGGACAGTCAGTGTCTAGACCCTACCCACCCTGGACCCGATCACCCCTAGCAACAATCTTAAAGCCGCATCTGCTTATAGCAACTTTTCAGAAGCTGTCTCGCATAATTTTGAGGTACCGGACATCTTATGTAGTAAGAAAGACAGGGGCAGCTTAATTAATACATTAGAAAAATAATCGATCCCAGTCATAATATGCCAAATATGTTGCTAAAACCTACCAATGACGATTATTGATCTATGTTTGGTAAGAAATTGATCATATTCGGCTATTAGTTTTCAATTATCATCAAATAACTTTTTAATTATATATGCAATGCTCAAGATTATCAGCACTTAAAATGTAGTACATAAATTTTCGGCGCTATTAAACGGACCCTTAGTGAACCGGTCATGAAATGTGATAATGAAGATGGGCCTAACTCTTTGATCTACACCTGCTCAAATAGTGAACCGGTCCAAAAGGTTATATAGTCCAATGGGCCTAATAAAGTGTTAATTATTCCTAAGAAGCTAGCCCAGCTCAATAGTGATTTCTTTTTATTGCACTGAGTTGAAATAAAACAAAGCCACGTCATTTCATCCCTAGTGGAAATCGAAGTTTCTCCTTTTCATAGCAATTTTCCCTCCACGCGCAATAGTCATCCAAATGCATAATGCTTATCCAATCAACGTAAAAATCCCCTAATTACTACTCGATCATGAACTTACGTGACCAAATTATTACACACATCACATCGAGTGCAGGCATTTAGATATATTACACCATCGAACCACCATCCGTTGAATTTATACATATGAGTCTTACCATATCTAGTTGATACCATATATATCCCAAATGCTTATGTTTGGTCCAAGTAATGATTTCTCTTTCTTTGATATCTTGATTGATCTAACCGAGATTCGCGACGTGTTACATTCCCGCTATTTTTCTGAGAGCCAAAACTACATGAAGCCCAGCCCCACAAACTTCATTGTTACTTAATCATTTTCCTTATTTCTTTTCTAGCTCTTAAGCCTTCCCAAATCGGATCTCCAATTAAATAAGCTTGGTAGAAATCACTCAAACACTCTTAAGGATAAATACCCATTAACTAATTACGTCATAAGGCAATTCACCTATAGAATTGGGGCACTCATGTGACCCACGCAAGCTACGTGGCAATACATGGATTGTAATTGATACGCCATTCGAAAGCGGTTGCCAAATCAATTGCCATCTAATTCAAATTAATTTAATCCTCTCCTCTTCCATGGATGGCGAATGCAGAATGCTTGATTGATATGTTATGGGTCTAGAAACATAATCACCATTAATCAAATCAAGTATATTTATACATAATGGATGGTTGAGGCTTCAATGAATATAGTATAGTCCAAACCACCTCAATGGATATAACACTGTTCAATGACCACTTTCCACACGTCTTTCCCTTCCTTTCACTATATGTATACACATCTCTTCTGTCTTCCTGTAATCCTTCACACTTCACAAGCCATATCATTATCTTACGTTCGCTCACGCCTCGGTCACTCTCTTGCTCGACTCTCGATACAAGTGAAAGGGGAGTAAGGCTTCAAGAAAGATAGTGGGGGTCTAACCATCTCAATGGATATATCATTTTTAAACAACCTCTTTACACATACATCTTCCTTTTCCTTTCACTATAAATATACACATCTCTTCCGTCTTCCACAATCACCTCTCTCTTCTCAACCGCCTACGCAGTGCGGCACCCTCCGCATCATGTTTAATGCCTTCAATAGGTTGCAGAAGGAATAGTGCGACAACAAATCCCAACTGACCATATCGTGAATTCTACTACTCTCTTTCTAAAAATGGTTTTCGTTTGGGTCTTTTATATACACACACACACACACACAAGCAGAGCGTCGACTTTACAGGGATTCACCAAGACTTGATTCGAGTGCTACGCATTTTTCTTATTTGGCCCCTTCGTTTTTTTCTTGGGAAGAATCAACTGAGTATCGTATATTTGAGAATGGCTTTGTCATCGGTGTATATAATTTGGGACAGAGGAGAATGGTGTTGACATTTCTGGAAAACCCTCGGGATTCCACGTTTTTCCAATTTGGAATTGATTAGCCATAAGCACACCATCATGCCATTTTTCTAATAGAAACTATTTTGTTTTAACATTTCATCCTTTTGGAAGATTGGCCTTGTCAAAATATGAAGGGAAAAGGTAGATAGAGAAGAAGAAGTGTAGGAATTTTCTGTATATTTCTCTGTGTTTCAATCAATGTACAGAGTTACATTATATTACAAAGTATGTGTAGAAGAAAAGGAAATGATACAATGTACAGATTAGATCTGATTTAATTGATTCAATAAAATCTTTATGATTTGATCTAATCAAATCTTTCCTAACTTCTGCGTATCTTCTAACACTCCCCCTCAAGCTGGTGGCTTGTAGATGTCCTAGACGCCTAGCTTGCTCAAGAGATACGCATGCTATTTCTGACACAGAGGTTTGGTGAAGATATCCGCCGGTTGCTCTTGTGTTCCAATCCCTTGTGTCTCAATTATCCCTTCCTAGATTTTCTCCCGAGTGAAATGACAATCTACTTCAATGTGCTTTGTTCTTTCATGCACTATAGGGTTGGATGCAAGTTTGAGGGCTGCATCGTTGTCACAGAACAACTTTGTTGGTCCCTTGACCTGCACTCCAAGATCATGAAGTAACCCTCTCAACCATACTATCTCACATGTAGTTTTAGCCATGGCTCGATATTCCGCCTTTGCCGAAGACAACGAGACAGTTGGTTGTTTCTTTGTTCTCCAGGAAAGTAAAGAATCCCCAAATTTGATACAAAATCCGGTTATCGATCTTCTGCTCATAGGACAGGTTGCATAGTCTGCGTCGCAGTGTGCGGTCATTTTCATGTCACACTTCCTAGAGAGAAGAATCCCAAGACCAGGACATTTCTTCAAGTACCTCACTACTCTCAACGCGGCATTCATATGAGACTGTTTTGGCTTATGCATGAACTGGCTAAGTGTTTGCACAGCGTAACCTATGTCTGGTCTGGTCATAGTTAAATATATGAGCTTCCCGACAAGCTTCTGATAGCCAAAAGAGTCCTTGAGAATATGATCTGCCTCCTGAGGTACTTCAGCATCATAATCAGCGGTTGTTAGTTTGGCATTTTGCCCAATCGGTACCACGTGGCTTACATCCAGATAATCCTGCTTCTGAAATGATCTCCAATGCAAATTTTCTCTGGCTGAGAGAGATTCCTTGGCTAGATCGAGCAATTTCGATCCCAAGGAAATACTTTGGCGATCCCAGATCTTTAATATGAAAGGTAGAATGCAGATATCCTTTAAGGCTTTTGATAGCTATTTCATCATTCCCCATAATGAGTATGTCATCTACATATATCATCAAGTAGATAGATGACGTACCTTGAGTCCATGTGAAAACAGACATAATCAAATTTGGATTGTTGAAATCCAGCACTATTAGTGATTGAAGCAAACTTTGCATACCACTTTGTCCGGATGCTTGCTTGAGCCCGTATAAGGATTTGCGGAGACGACATACTCTATTCTCCCCCTGTCTCCGTAAACCTTGAGGTATTTCCATATATATCTCCTCGTCTAAATCACCATGAAGAAAGGCATTATGAACATCCATCTGATGTAACGACCAGTCTTGAGAAGCTGCTACAGAGAGAAAGGAACGCCTTTGGACAGCCTTGGCCACGTGGGAAAAGGTCTCGTGATAATCGAAACCTTCTTTCTGTGTGAAACCTTTAGCCACTAGTCGTGCCTTGTATCGTTCAATCGACCCATCTGCTCGATGTTTAATCTTGTAGACCCATTTACATCCGATTGCTTTACGATGTGGAGGTAATGAAACTAGATCCCATGTGTGATTATCTATAAGAGCCTTCAATTCGGCCTCCATAGCTGTTTGCCATCGTGGATCAGTACTTGCCTCATGGAAGTTGGATGGTTCTTGTTCTTCAGAAATACGAGCAATGCAACACCGATGCATTGGGGACAAATGATCGAAGGAAACGTAAGATGAGATCGGAAAAGGAATACCGATGAATTCGACTCCACATATATAGTCTTTGGTCAGGTAGGTGGTCGAGTAGCTCGTCCGTAACGTCCGTGTTGATTTTCTTCGAAGACGTAGCATTTATGGGTTATCCACTTTGGAAGCAAGTCCGAAGTAGGCATATACGGAGGAATCTCATCCACCGGAAGCAAGTCTGAAGTAGGCATATCTGGAGGAATCTCATCATCATTGAGTCTGTCATCTGGACTTCCTCGAAAGGTGTTGTGCCGACAGTAGGTGTGGAAACACCTTGTGTATCTATCAACGGAGGAAGAAATATATATCCAGGAATCACGCGAGATCTATCGTCGGCAAAATAGTTTGGAGAATGCCACAGTTACGTGCCACTTTTGTTCGATGGGCAAAAGGGAAAATAGTTTCTTGGAATGTAATATCCTTGCTGACAGAAAATTCTCCTGTACGTGGATCAAAAATCCGATATCCCTTTTGTAAGGTAGAATAGCCCATGAAGATGCAGTGACGGGCCCGTGGACTCATCTTATCTTTGGGCCCGACAATCGCAGCATAGCACAGACAACCAAAAACTCTCAAATGGTTCAAATCTGGTTGCTTCCCAAAGAGTATATGGAAAGGAGATTGTCCATCCAGAACTTTGGTCGGCATTCGATTTATCAGATAAGCAGCAGTCAATATGCAATCCCCCCAAAAACTATTTGGAATAGAAGCTTGAAATTTTAAAGCTCTGGCAACCTCCAAGAGATGACGATGCTTCCTTTCCACCACTCCATTTTGTTGTGGTGTATAAATACAGGAGCTCTCATGTAAGATCCCTTGTGATGAAAGGAGATCCGCACATTCATGATTAAAAAATTCCTTTCCATTGTCTGTCCTTATCTTTTGTACGGGTTTCCCAAAGGCGAGTTTTGGATAAGGAAAGAAAATTTTTAAGTTGGACACAACTTGACTTTTGGACTGCATGAGAAAGATCCATGTGGCTCTAGAGTGATCATCCACAATGGTAAGGAAAAACCGCGATCCATCATGATTTATAGTATGGTAAGGTCCCCAGACATCAATATGAAGTAAGGAAAGAATATTTTTCGATCGACTTTGACTTAAGGGAAAAGGATTACGCGATTGCTTTGCAAGTGGGCAAATTCGACATTGAGGATAAGAATAAAAGGAGCTATGACCCAAACGGAGTGCAAAAGGAAATTTCTATCATTGGAAGTTGAGTTACACAATGATCTCTTATTACAAGAAAAATTGAAATTTGCGGGCAAGCTTTTCCGGAAAAACAATCCTTGAGAGAGACTACCCCGGCCCATCGGTGTCCCGGTCGAAAGGGCTCGAAACAAACGGTATCAATGTTGAAAAGGACTCGACAAGAGTTTTCCTTACAAGCTCTAGACACCGAAATGAGATTAAATTGGAAGTCCAGGAATATAAAGGACATTGGTAAGGACAATATGGGAATTGAGCTCGACTGTTCCTGTTGTAGTGACATATGCAGCATTTCCATTGGGTAATTGCACAGTGACAGGATCTTCTAATTCTTCATTAATAGCAGAAAATAACCTTTTATCACATGCTATATGATCACTGGCTCCTGAGTCTATAATCCAGGTATTTCTAGAAATAGTATTTGCCAGGCAATAAGAAATACCTGTAAAGCTGCTTCCCCTTTTCTGGATATCCAATTTTTTCAAAGCTTGCATAAGTTGTTGATATTCCCCATGTGTAATGGGCTGATTTGCAGAATTCATTGATCCAGAAATTTGATAGGCTGCTGCAGATATTTCTTTTCCCCTCTTTTCCTTTTCTCCAGGTCTGCCATGTAATTTCCAGCAGGTGTCGATTGTGTGGTGGGGTCGCTTGCAAAAATGGCAAAATAATTTGCCTTTATTTTTAAAATTTGGCCCATATCCTTTCGGATTTTGAGGACCGTTGGATCCTCTTAAAATGGACGCATCTCCACCGTCCAGATCAGCCGAGCCTCGCGCGCCTCTGGAGCCGTCGGATCGCGGCATGCGATCTGAGCCGTCCGCGCTGCCCCATTTAAAGGGCTTTTGATCCGCGAACCCTAGCGGCCCTCGGTTCTCCGCGAACCCTAGCGACTCCCCTTTGTTCTCTTGCCCTTTCCGATCTAGGGTTCTCTCCCTCTCCACCCTTGCCGCCAGCGCTAGGGTTTCGGAGTTCTTGCTATCCGACGAAGCAAGCCTTTGATTCTCCTCTTGCACCGCAAGCTGGAAGATTCGGCCGAGGGTTGGTCTTTGGTTCCATCGCCGGGATCTGCGATCGGAAGGTTCGAAACGAATCGTTCAAAATGAGTAAGAATCAAGTCGCTTTCTCCCTATCTCTCATGGCCTTGTATTGTTGGATGGTTGATTCGGCCCCTTCAAGCTTTTCTTCGCGCCTTCCAACTCGTTCCAGGGCCGAGAGCTGTTGAAGCACGTCGTTACCGACGTGTTTCCTTGCTTCGGTTCGGCGAGCGATTGGTGGAGTGAAAAATTTTGGCCCGATCTAATTTGCCATACATTTCTCGGATCTTTGTCCCAAATTGATTTTGAGTCTTCGTGGGTGGTAACCCGGCTGCAATTACAGGTTGATGCGGTTGCCGATCCATGTTCGACCAATTGGTTGCACTTTCTCCAATGTTTTCCCATTTTTTCGTCGGTCGGGATCGGAACGGTCCCGTCGATGAACCCCTTTTGTCTTTTGTGATTAGGGCTAGCCGAATTCCCGCGCCGGGTTGAGTAACTCTCTGGACCCGTGAGAGGGTGGCTAATGAGCCGCAACTCCGGTCCGTCGGAATTGGAGACATAAAGCGCGTCGCCGGGCTCAGGTCGACCCATGGCGGCCGCGAAAGGAAAAGGAAGGTATCCAGGAGGTATTCCCTGGTAAGAGTTGTTGGATTGTCCCTGAAGTCCCGCATCGAATTGTCCCTGAGGTCCCGTTCCAGATTGATTCAATCCGCCCGTCTGCTCCGGGCCGATGGTCGAGTCTGCCCCAATGTTGGTTGGTAGACCTCCGTCGCTCGGCACATTGCTTTGAACTCCCGGCGATGATGTGGTGGATTCATCCCGGGATCCATGGATATGGCATCCATTGGTAGGGATACGTCGAAAATGGTGACCCAGATTAAAGCGAGCGGAGCATTACGCCAATGCGCATGTTGATTTTGGATCTGGCCGAATTGTTGCTTGGTCACGAAATAGCATTGGAAGTGCGTGGAGTCGAAGTTGTTCTTTGTTGGTTCATCTGGATTTGAGGTGAGGTTCTCTGGTTGGTTCATATTTGACAGAATTTCCCTTCAAAGAGCTTTGATTCCTCTCGGCAACCCCTTTGCAGGATAGGGTTCCTCTCGGCAATCAATAGAGAAGAAGCGGAAGCAATGTCAGAGTCTTTGGTGCTCTGATACCATGTCAAAATATGAAGGGAAAAGGTAGATAGAGAAGAAGAAGTGTAGGAATTTTCTGTATATTTCTCTGTGTTTCAATCAATGTACAGAGTTACATTATATTACAAAGTATGTGTAGAAGAAAAGGAAATGATACAATGTACATATTAGATCTGATTTAATTGATTCAATAAAATCTTTATGATTTGATCTAATCAAATCTTTCCTAACTTCTGCGTATCTTCTAACAGGCCTTGATGATATGTAGAAACTCACGCTGACGAGCATTATTGATTATCGATTTTGAAAGGACACGTCGAATAAATAAATTTATGCTGTGCTTTTCACAGCTGATCGTCATGATGACTTTTATGCCATCAAGGTTTTAGATAAGTACGTTGACTTGGCTGTTGATTAAGGGGAACTAATTAATTGTATGGCTATATAGTCGCAAGAGAGATATGTCTAGTCAATTTCTTCATGAGCAAGTAGGTCTATTGTCTCTATAGCTCAGTAAATATTTTAGATCTATATTTAGATATCTCTAGTATCTCCATGATTAATTTCTTTATGTTCTAAACTTAGGGTGCGTTTGTTTCTCGAAAAATGAATTATTTAAAAAATATTTTCCTAAGATTGATTGATTATATAACTTAAAAAAATGAATTAAAGAAAAATATTTTCATCGCATATGATAATATTTAAGTATAAATTATTGTAAATAATGAAAAAAAAATTAACTAATATTTCGAGCGACATAAATGATCACTTTTTTTTTAAAAATATTTTTCAAAACATTCATTGTTCGCAAAACAGACGGAGCCCTACTTGATCCCGTAAATTTTAGAGTTAATACCACCAAAAAAAAAAAAAACTGCAAATTATGCTTATGGTGGCACAAATACACCAGAATTTTTCTTATGTCACTAAAAACCTTAATTTTCCCATTTTGACATAAATACCCTAATTTTTGTGTGTCATAAATAGTATCGAACTTGTATCAATGTGATAAATATACTCCGAATGGAACTAAAATAGATGATATATATGTCACACATGTAAAAGTTTGGATTTTTTATGACACAAAAAAAGTTAGGGGTATTTGTGCCAATGGGCAAGTTTAGGATTTTGGGTAATACAAAAAAAAAAAAAAAGTTTGGGATATTTATATCACGGTGGGTATGGTTTTCAGGGCTTTTTTTTTTTTTTTTTTTGGTGATATTTGACCTAAAATTTATTGGTAAAAGAGTCTATGTTTCCATAGATATCTCCATGTTCAAATTTTCATATCCTATTTGAAAAAATTCTACTTCTCATCCATATATTTACATATTTTTCTATCAACTCCCTAAACTTTTTATTTTTCTACTTATTATGTATCTCTACCAATGTAGCTCGTTTTAAATTATCAGCAGTTATTTTTCAATTTAATCACACGGGACCCTTACTTGTGATTATTAATTAATGAACTTAATCGGCCAATGCATGAAATGTGGCAATGAAGATGGGCCCAACTCTTTTGATTTGGACCTACTCAAATAGGCGAGCCGACCCAAAAGGTTATCGTCCAATGGGCCTAATAAAGTGTTAAATAATTCCTAGGAAGCTAGCTCAGCTCAATAGTCTTTTTTTTTTTTTTTTTTTTTTTTTTGGGTTATTGGACTGGGCTGAAAGAAACAAAACCACGTCGGTTCATCCCTAGTAGAAATCTACGTTTCTCCCTTTCATAGCAATTTCTCCCCACGCGCAATAATCATCCAAATGGATAATGCTTATCCAATCAATGTAAAAATCCCCTAATACTACTCGATCATGAAGTTACATGGCCAAGTTATTACACGCACCAAATGTGCACATTCAGATATATTGCACCCATTGAATCTAAGACAGTCCATCAAATTTATACATGCATAAATCCCACAATATTATAATTATAGTTGGTACCTACATATATAGATCCTGAATGCTTACACTCGGTCCGAGCAATGATTTCCCTTTCTTCTATATCTAAATTGGTCTACTTGCGACGTGTTACTTGCCTGCTATTTATATAAGAGCGAAAACTACATGAAGCCTATCCCCCCAAGCATCACAATTACACAATCGTTTTCCTTTTTTTTTTTCTAGCTCTCACGCCTTCCCTAGTTGGAACTCCAATTCAATAAGCTAGTTACAAATGGTAGAAACTTTAAGGATAAGTATCCATGTACATCATAAGGCGATTTATGCACATATTGAATTGGCGCAACCATGTGACACATAGCTGCTACGTGGCAATGCGTGAATTCTAATTGATCCGCCATTCGAAAGAGATTGCTAAAAAGCACAAAAAGAAAAAAGAAAAAATAAAGGAATTGCTAAATCAATTGTCATCCGATCCAATTAATTTATCCTCTCTTCCATGCATGGCGTGGCAAATAAAGAATGCTTGATCGATATGGGGCTAGAAACATAATCACCATTAATCAAATCAAGTACATTTATACATTATGGACAGAAGAGGATGGCGTTGCCATTTCTGGAAAACCCTCGGGCTTCCACGTTTTCCCAATTTTGGTATTGATTAGAGATAAGCACGCCATCATGCCATTTTCCAATAGAAATTATATTGTTTTAACATATCATCTTTTTGGAAGATTGGCCTTGATGATCAGTAGAAAATCGCACTCATGAGCATTATCAATTAACTGATTTTGAAAGGACATGTCGACTAAAATAAATTTTTACTGCGGTTTTTTACATTTTGTGAAGAGATTGATCATGACTTTAATGCAAAAAATTGTGTTAGATAGGTATGTTAATATAATTGTTGATTAGGGGTTACTGATTAATTGTATGACTATCTAATCGCAAGAGAGATAGATCTAGTCAATTTCTTCATGACCAGTAGGATTGTATGTCTATAGCTCAGTAAATATATTAGTTCTATATTGAGATATCTCTAGTATCTCTATAAATATTTCTTTATGTTCTAAACTTGTATTTTGTTTGTTTCGTAGAAAATAAATGATTTAAAAAATAATTTCTTAAAACCAATCTTTTACATCACTAAAATGAATTAAAGAATAATATTTTCATCGATCATGATAATATTTACATAATTATTGTTAATAATGAAATAAATTCATTGACTAATATTTCACATGATGCAAGTGATTTTTTTTTTTCATTAAAAAATTTTCATTAAATAAATGGAGCCCTAATTGATCTATTAAAATTTTATGGATAAGAGAGTTTATGTTTTCATAGATATCTCCATATTATAATTTTCACATCCTATTTGAAAAAAAAAAAAATTCTACTTCTCATCCATATATTTTCATATTCTTTTTAATAAAATCCCTAAACTTTTAGTTTTCCTGCTCAGTTTGGATCTCTACCAAAGGTAGCTTGGCTTAATTACAGGTAGCTGGATTCTCAACAACTCCACCAGCTGTAGCTCAGTGTATCCATGCTTTAATGCTATTCCAATATCTCCATCAAGGTCTGTCACGTCACTCTTTTCGTACTCCAATCATTAATCAATACGAAATTCCGTGAAAATTTGTCTCATATAATTTAATCATGAATAAAAAGCGTTCTAGCGCTTAACCACGTTTTATGCCCCGAGACCTATCACTGCTTTGCTCAGAAAAAGACCTATATATCTTTTTATTATTTAGGAAAAAAAAATCTGTCCTTCGATGCTAGAAACCATGAAGTGTTACCAAAAGACACAAAATTATATTAAACTTCTAAAACCTAAACCGAAAAATTTCGAACGACAACAGGAACTCGCTCACCAGCCAAAGGAAACTTCTATACACGGAAGAAATACGTAGCTGCCCTAATTTTTCCTCTTCTATTTCTTTTGTCTCGTATATCGTTCACATGATGGAACATGCGTTAGGGTTCTCATCGCTGAATAACGTGGTGAAGTGCTCGCCGGGAGCGTTGGGGCTCGGGAGGGCCTGGGGCACGTTCTTGACGTAGCCGGAAGGCGCTTTCTTGTCATAGGCCTGAGGCGCGTATGGGTACGCCACCAAGTTGTACGGCACATACGGCCACAGCTCGGCCTTCTTCCCCGTGCTTTTCACCTTGTTCAGTACTTTGGCCGATTCGACGTAGCCGGTCACGGACACCTTGCTTTGCTTTCTGTTCACTTCCACTGATTTCGCACCTATAAAAGAGGAAAATTAACTTAATTGATCAGTGAAAGCTTAGGTTTGTTTTTCTTTTTCCTGGCGTGGATGATATGCAAGAAAGAAATGGAGGTGATATGAAGATATGGAAGTGGACTTGGATGCGATGGAAAAGAAGACCTTGAATCTCGTTAGTGAGCAGCTAGATCCAATTGAGTATATTCAAAAATTTGTTAACCTTAATATATGTGAATATATGGGTAGTAGGGTTAGTCACAAAAGGATAAAAAGAAAAATTGACCCTAGTTGTATCATGTATAATAAGTTTTGTTTATCACGGATTTATTGAATTGATATTATAATTTTTTCTGAGTGATCATGACATCTAACAGTATGAAATTTTGTCCAAGATAAATCAGCTACGGCACAACATCTCAATATGATGTTGCAATATTTCTTACTAATTCTTTCATTGCGGGATTTTACCTTGGACGGAGGTTGTGTTTGAGATGCAAATCATAAGTGCGACATGTAATTGGTGTATTCATGAATGAACCATATGAGATGCTGGCCCGTGATGATAAGCGGTATACTTGAGGGGGGAGAGAGAGAGAGAGAGAGAGAGAGAGAGAGAGAGGAAACCTTTCATGGAAGAAACGGCGTTCCGGACTCTCCTTTCGCAGCCGTCGCAGTCCATTTTCACCTTGATATCAACCGTCTGCGAATTCACAACCACGACGGGGGCTATAAAGTTAGAGAGAAAGACGCTGAAGAAATCCAAGGAAGAGAGACGCCGCATTCAAGACCTTGAACGGTTCACTCAAGATGTACCGAAACCGAAGATCATCGAAATGCAGAAGGAGAGGGGAGGGAGGGGGCAAAAAAAAGAAGGAAAGAAACCTGCATGGGCTTGCGTTTCTTCCGTGGCTTTGAGAGCTCGAAGTCGAACATGTCGGAGAGACGATCCAGTACTCCCATCTTCTTTACTGTGTTTCGTTTCTCGAGAGCAAAGAATTGATATACAGAACAAGCTTAGCTAGAGAGAGAGAGAGAGGCCGAGGAAGAACGCAATGGAAGATCTGAAGTGATTTGGTCTGTCTCATGCATATATATATATATATATATATATATATATATAGAGAGAGAGAGAGAGAGAGAGAGAGAGAGAGAGAGAGAATGGTTACGCGATGATGAACTGTGACGCAAGTTAACGCGCCGGAAAAATGGTAATAATTGAGACAACGTAGGATGAACTGTCTCCAAATGAAACTTCCCCGTTCTTCGAAATATCATGCCCTGCTAGTGGGGGCTTCGGTCACGCTCCGACACGCGGGGTTTCTTCACGAGCCGAACGAAAACTACACTTACCACTATAATAATATGAGATGTCTCGGGGTATGTGGGATGATTGATTAGCACCTGGCTGTCATTCTAGCTGCTTCCTTTGCTCCCAAGGAATGTAATCAATTCATGTTCGAGGTGATACGGTACCGATCTTGAGCTTGACTTGACTCGCACGTTTGATTTTCAAACACCATTAAAATTTCTGCTCGAACTCAACCCGATTACAATAAATTTATGAAGGACATAGAGCTCGTACTCGTGCTTTTAATTTTTATTTTTTAAAACCTTGTATGATATGGATATATTGTGTAAATTTGAGGAAATTCACGTGCATTTATTATTTAATGTGGAAAAAATCCGTAGAAATTCAATTAGGTTCACAAGTGTCTCGAGTTGAGAATCGGAGAGTTTGAGCTCAATTGCCCAAGCCTCAAACTCGATGCACGAGAGTTTAGCTAGACCGCCAGCTAGGCTTGAAATTAGAAGGGTCGATCTTGAGTAATCATGAGTTGAGCTGGACGAGTTGAAGTAACTTAGACCCGGTTTCACTCCTAGATCTTTAAGACACGCAAAAGAGAGAGAGAGAAAGAGAGAAGCCTAAGTTTCCAATTTAAGTAGTCTTTCGTTTCATTGGACGCCAGACATTGGCCGACCTAGGTACGCTAGTGGCGGCTCCTGCCCCTCCCTCCCCCGGTTCTAAAAACCGACGCTTCATACGGTATCATGACGACGAGGGTTCTCGTCTTGCCCCTAGTTTAAATATCTCGGTCCACACCATCGAAGAGAGAAGCGAATTCAACGTTGTTCGACGCGATGAACGACGGTGCAAGTGGGAAGGAGAGAAAGGCAAAAGCCACAACAGCTCAGCGGCAGCGTTTGATTTATGGTCCCCAGAGAGGAACGCGTTTCTCTTTTGATCGTCCGATGCACTCACCGCCTAACGAATCGCATTATTATTCAGGGTGCTCTCTTTCAGGGGTGCCCACGAAATTAATTCCGTGCTCAAAATTAACAGATCATTCGAAATTGCGGACCACTACAGACTCTTGAAAGTTTCAACTGTATCAGATGAAAGTATGATTTAAAGTCTATACATGGGTGTATATAGAATCACGGATGGATATTGTCAAGCAAGTTAGGTGTGCCTAGTAATAATAATACCCTCGGTTTCTATGATTTTGTCTAATTTCTTTTGAACTTATGAAGGGACTCCCGAAGTTTCTAATAATATTTTTATCGATCCGTAACAATCCCGAGGATGTTAACAAATAAAGAATACCTGTAATTGCAAGCGATTTTCAAGACAATGATTCACGCCATAGACCCTTCTACCGGTTTCTTTAGAAGGGTACATAGATTCTCTTGATTTATGTCTTCAGAGATAAATGAGTTAATTCATTACCTATTACTGTGAACAATTTTTAAAGAAATGGTTACAATTATTAGGATTTGTGAAAGCGAGATTGTTCGATTAATTTTCATAGTGAAAACTACTTGACACTATGGGAATTAATTTCTTCCGTTGTGCTATCCATCTGATCTGATGTGACCCGATCAAGACTATAGAGAGGATGACAACTCCGGGTGCAACATGAATCATACTGGGACCAAACATCCTTCATTTGAATAATGGCCACACATAAGTCAAAAGGAGGGAAGAGAGCATAAAATATTTCCGAGCATGAGGCCACTGAACAGAACCTTGAAATCTGGGAAATCAAAAGACAAGAAAATCTATGTTATATATATTGTATATTATTTTTTTCTTGCGTGTGGTGCGAATTTGTCGAGACCCCTCCCATCGGTTGGACGCTACCTCAGGAATGGTGACCATAGAAGTCGATTTCGTAAATTAAATTCCTGCTTTTGACTATGTTCTAACTTGAAAAGGGGTTCATTAAATTGGCCTCGCGACAAATGATTTGATCAATCATTGAATGCCAGGGGGGCCAGCTACGCAGAGAGTTGGTTGGAGTTTGGGTGTACGTAACTTTAAATTAACAAAAAAATATCTAATTTTCTTTAATCTGGACCAGTCAATTTTCACCAATTTTACAAGTAAAATGTGTTAAAAATGAAGTCGCCTTCCACGTGTAATTTAGGTACGCGTTCGGCTTTAGGAATGGATGGTCGTGTGATGAGTTTTACTTGAGCACGTTCTTGGTTCAATGATTCGGGGTATATATATGAGATCGGGAAAAATTGACCATTTGATACAATGAGCTTTTTCCTAAACTCACACTCTTCATAAATATTTTTCTTTTGTTTTTCCTGAAAAATGGCACTTTCAGTCTTACACACCAAATGAGGTCACTTTGTGCCATGTAAACATCCATGTGGTTTAGGGCAAAAATAAACAAATATCTATGCGGTTCTCGTTTGTGTTTGAATTTAATATCTCAACCAATTAAGAAAAAAATCTTTAAAGAATTGCATTTTTGGTAGCACAAAAAAAAATCTCTTCATGCTAACAAAGGGCATGTTTGTTTTGGGAAAACATTTTTCGCATTTTCCGGCATTTGGTTTGCTTTGTTTTCTTATCAAAATTGAAGTTAAGGAAAATGATTTCCCCTTTGAAAAAATCGGAAATTTTTTTCTCATTTATTCTCTAAGTCTTTGATTCCTTGGTTAATGAATCTTTTATCCTTATAAAAAAAAATTAAAAATCGAATTTAAATTATTCCTATTTTTTAAAAAATAATTTTTTATTATAATTTTTTTTTTTTTCTTTTCTTCTTAACTCTTTTGGAGGTTTCAGAGGTTTGGCAGATTGCTGAGCTTTTGCAAAGTAGGAGTCCGCGGTGCAAGGAGGCCCGATCGTGAAGGACCCGAGAGAGCTAGAGAGAGCAGGAAATGTGGGGTGAGACGTGGGAGGCTATGACAGTAAAAGAAGAGAGGGGGCAGAGGAGAAAGTGAGCGGAGGGAAAGGGGACGAGTTACTAATGGCTTGCCATTGGCAAACGGGAGAGGAAAGGTGGTGGATTCAGGACATGGCTTAGGTAAAGGTTGTGAATGTCTATCCTACGCAACATACTGAATAGGAGAGTAGATAATGAACGTTCTTGGGGCGAATTTTTTTGCGAAGCTGGAGACATATGGAGAGAAAAGGAAGGATTTCACAAGCTTTGTTGACACCTAATTTAGGATCAAATTTTTATTTTAGAAAATAAAATAGAAGATAATAAATAAAATAAAACATTTGGGTTTGTGGAGGGAGATTTCAAAAACAAATTTTGAATAATGAAGCATTTTCTTGTTGAACACATATCTTCATTTCAAAATTTAAAAAAAGAAAAAAAAAAAAATTTAAACGGTCGTGTGATTTTGGAGCCACTTTGTTGTTGAAGAAGTTGAGTGAATATCGCCAAATCTTGAACAACTTCGAGTCTTTCCTCTATAAAAAGAAGGTAAATTTCGGAATCGAAGGGGGGGGCTTCTCTTCGAACACAAAAAGTCGAAAGGTCAAGAAGGAAGAGGAAAAGGAAAGCAAAAATGGGGGTTTCGGTCATTTGAAGAAAAAGGAAGAAAAGTCAAAAGGTGAAAAGTGAAAAAGTGAAAAGCAAGAGAGCAGAAGGAGGAGATGTGAAAGTGAGAGTGTGGGGGACGTGTGAGTTTTCGGCAGAGAGTGAGAGAGACAGGTGAGAGAGTGTCAGGTGAGAAAAAAAAAATTACAGAGATATGTGAAAGCTAGGATCGCTCGACTTCTTCTACTGTTAGATATTAGCATCCACTCCGGTGTTATACAGGCGCTGCCCCATTTCTGATGTCCACAAACTTCAACCTTTGTGTTTGGCGAGTATGAGCTAACTCCAACACTAGAGGAGTATAGTATTGCCATGGGAATGCCTCTGGAGAAAGAGCTTATTAGGCCACCTATCGGTATTGATTCAATTTCTGAATTATCACAATTTTTAAAAATCGAGGCCGAAGTGGTAAGAAAGGTTGTTAAAGCCAATTGATATGCATGCCCATTTTCATTTTTGAAAGGGTATTTTGCAAACCAACCAATGATTTCAAAAGCTAGGATTTTCATATTGGCATTTTTTTGGACTAATCGTTTTTCCTTATCGAAAAAATGCCATTAATCCCTCAATTTCGTGGGTGGTCAATCGAGATTGTGATGGGTTGAACTATGTCAATATGGTTTTAGCTGAAACATTTTTGTCATTAACCCGTTTCAAACAAAATGAGGAAAAGACCATGCGTGCCCTCCCTGAGCTTTTGCAAATATGGTTTTTCTCTCACATAAGAGAGTTTGGGCACCTGATGAAACAATTCAAGATTGACGATTTTAGGCACCCCATACAAAAATTCGTAGTCCTAGAACGTTTTTCTCCACACAAGCAGTACGCTTGTTGGATAAATTTTTTGAAAGATCCCGATCCTAAGGCATTCTTATGGCATACTAAATGGTTCCGAGTTGAGGAGGCTCGTTTGTCACACAAGCATGATGGGCCAGTCCCATTGCTGGGCCTTTCCAGTGCGACTTCTTATTACCCACATAGGGTGGCCCGTTAGTACAGAGCTCTCCAAGAAGTTCCTCCGCCCCTCAAGACGGAATTATTTCAAGTTCGTTTTGATCATAAGAGCTATGATTACTTCAACGAGGTCCAGATGATCATTGCTGCATGGAATGAATGCCATCTAGAGAAGATTTTGGAGCCCAAGAGGCGAAAGGCGAGGAGGAGATTCACCATGCATCGGCGTTCTACATCCAAGCAACACCGGATTCCCCGCCTTGCGTCCAGTGGTCCCCGATGTGACCGAGAAGCCCACCCAACGAGCACAAATTGAGCATTTTAAGCGGAAAGTGGAAATGATTGAAGCTGAAAATAAGAAGCTTCGCAAGGCGTTGGGTTCTCGAAAGCATATAAAATGAGATGTTCAATGTTTAGAGATCTTGATTTCAATTCAGTGTTTTCAATTTTAGTTCAATGTTTAGGGATTTGAATTTCAATTCTTAGTTCAATGTTAGGAAGTTTGGTTCATTGTTAGGGAGTGTGGTTCAAACATTTAAAATAAATAAAATGAGATGATTAGACCATTGTCATGGGCCATTTTCCTATCTTGTCGTTGTTTCTTATATTATCTCTTTTCTTAGGTAACAACACGGCTCACCCAAGATCACCAATCTGTACTCGTTCTAGAGTAACAATGGCTGATGACGCCGAACAAATGTGTGGTGCTGAACAAGCTCGTGTCGTTGCCCTCGAAACAGAAATGAAGCAAGTCCTGAATGTCCTTGAGCAGCTCTCTAAACAAATCGATTCTCTCCAAGCAAACACTGCCCCACCACCTCCGCAAGTTGAAGTGGTGTTACCACAACATGCTCCCATGGCTGATTCAAGAGATAAATGCAAGAATATATCCACAAGTGGCCCATCAAGTTCTAATGATGTCTCCAGAGAGAAAATCACTGACATGCCTCAAATTGTTGTTGATGAGGAGATACAAGTGATACAGCCGGCTGTACCGAAGACTGAGCAAGAAAAACGCTTGGTGAAAATCGAGGAGAAACTGAAGCAGTTGCATGGTGCATTTAACCAAGACCCAACTGATCTGTCCCATTATGCAAAGATCAAGATACCAAAGAAGTTCAAAATGCCAGACTTTGAAAAGTATGATGGCACTTCTTGCCCGAAGATTCATTTGCAGACTTATGTGGTTAGGATGACCCCATATGTTGATAACATACCTCTGATGATTCAGCAATTTCAAGCAAGCCTGACAGGACCGGCACTACAGTGGTATATTATGAAGAAAATTAATCTCCTAGAGACCTGGGAGGATTTGACTGATGCCTTCTTCAAGCAATACAAGTATAATATTAATGTCACTCCATCTCGAGAGGATTTACTTCGCACCGAGAAGAAGAAGACAGAATCTTTCAAGGCCTATGTCACGAGATGGAGGACCGTAGCTGCTCAAATTACTCGAGCCGGCGAAAAGGAGCGATGGATTTGTTCATGAAGACGCTCCGCCGAATATCGAAATTGGATGTTAGGATCGGCTAGCCGAGTCGTTCAATCGCCTAGTCCCCTTTGTTGGTGAGCGGTGAAGTAGCCTTGCGTGATGGATGGGCGTCGATCAAACCAGCTCATATAGGGGAGTCTTTGCCAAGAAGGATACGGAACCTATAGCGAGAGGTTAATGTAGCTTATGTTCAGGCACCTCGCCTAACTTCGAACACTCAACAGGGAGGAGCACGACCATTCTTTGGCCAACAGAAGAACTCTTCCAGACGTCAATTTACGCCTCTTCCTAAGCCATTGTCCAAGATCTTGCCGACTCTTCAGAAAAATGGATTACTCGCTAAGGAGCCTAAGCGACCTAATCCCGAGCGTTTCCCCAACTATGATCTGTCCAAGACATGTGCTTATCATATGGGGAGGTAGGGCATTCTGTTGACGATTGCTATACTTTGCAACACAAAATCCAAAATCTTTTGGATGCCAAGGTGGTCTCATTCCGCGATGCACAACCGAACATCGAGAATAACCCACTCCACGACCACCCGGAAAGTTTGTGAATGCCATTTTCAATTTTGATGCTTTGAGCCCACCGTGTTTCAAATGATGCATGAGGAAACAGAAGTGATGGATACCCTGGGGCAACCAAGTGGCAAGTTCGATTACTATGTAAAGTATTCGGCTCCTCCCAGCTCCTACATCGACTCACGAGATATCATCCCAGATGGATGGGGTGGCATAGATGATCCCGCACCTCCAAAGATTGAGAGCTCTGATGACGCACTCGAATGAATGACTGAATTGTTTAGTGTTTGCCATCGACAAAGCTCGAGAGTAGGAGAATTTTAATTATTTGCACACTCCTCGCGCGAGGAGTCTTTATCGCTTTCCGTATTTGCATATTTGCATTTTCAATTCTAGGATTTCCCTCATTTCAATAATGTAATTTGCTTTTCATCCAATAAAATACATGGAGATTTTCATGTTTTAAGGGCATGTTGAAGTACACCAAACTAGCCCTGTGATGAAATCCTACCAAGCTTAGGTAAAGGTTGTGAATGTCTATCCTACGCAACATACTGAATAGGAGAGTAGATAATGAACGTTCTTGGGGCGAATTTTTTTGCGAAGCTGGAGACATATGGAGAGAAAAGGAAGGATTTCACAAGCTTCCTAAGATTGAGGGAGAAAAAGGAATGATTTTTCAACCCTATACAAAGCGGAAGAGAAAGGGGAGGTGGTTCTACTAGAGAGAAAAGGAGCTCATTTCCATGGCGATCTTGCAAAGTCGCCTCCCAATCTCAATGGGCCTTATCACTTCATCACTATCTAAATCTACATACTTTAATATACTTTTTCATATTTTCTCAAAGATGATTACACGAGATCTAAGTATTTCTTACACTGTCGATGGCTTCTATAGAAGGTGAACTTGCAAATCAATGTCCAAATCATATTCATGTGTTATTTTACATATTTTTTACCAAACTTTGATCAACCATAAGATTTCCATCCGACATGTTATTGATTTGATTTTTGCACCTATGTAAAGACTACGACTCAATGTTTTCAATTCATTTAATTGGGGAAAATTTGAGGGAGAAAAAAGGAATGATTTTTCTCAAGCTTCTTGAGATTGGGGGAGAAAAATTAATGATTTTTCAACCTTATCACAGAATGTGCCACACAAGCTAATTGTGAGAGAAAAAAGGAATGATTTTTTTACCCTATCACAAAGTGAGCTACAGGAGAAAGGGAGATGGTTCTACCAAGGAGAAAAGGAGCTCATTTTCATGGCAATCTTGCAAAGCCACACAGGTCTTATCACTTCATCACTGTCTCAATCCACATGTTTTAATATACTTTTTCATATTTTCTCAAAGATGATTACACGCGATCTAAGCATTTCTTACACTTTTAGTCTACGGCTTCTATAGAAGGTTGCAAATCAAAACAAGAGATGGAAGAGAAAAGAAGTATATAAACCAAACGTTTGTCCAAATCATATTCATGTGTTATTTTATATAATTTTGACCAAACTTTGATCAATCATTAGATTTCCATCCGACATGCTATTGATTCGATTTTTGCACATACGGAAAACCTAGGATTCAATGTTTTCAATTCATTTAATTGGAGAAAATTTGGACAAATCATGTTCATTTGTTAAGAATTAGAATAGTTTTGCAAGGAGAGAACACATATGCATACATCAAATCCATTTAAAATAGAGCAAATTAATGGTTTTATGTCCAAGAAAACCTCCTCTGCAAAAATAAGGTGTAGCTAGAACAGATTGGAGTAGGACGAAAACGTTGTTGAACTTGAAAAGCCTACTTCTACCTTTTTTAGTAAGATTTGAGACTACCAGTTCCTCATTGTTGTCAACATATATATGTTCGGTTTCACCTGGGCCTAATGGTTTGATTCTACGATACACACGAATATTCCCTGCTCATGAAACACCACCACAATCAAATAAACGAAAAATGAAAAGAACCCGTCATTAAGCAGAATAAACATAGTTGCCTTTGCTGTATGATAAATTAACTTTTCCTAATTAGCATTCTTAATCATTTCATTTAAAAGTGTATTATGCTATGATATTCTCAAGGTTATAATATCATAGTAAATGGAATTATTAAGTATTATTTAATTTAATACTATATATGAATTTGAAAAGAAGCAAGTAACTTTACAAGTAAAGTAATGGCAATTAGTACGATGTTATTATTAGTATTCATAATATAAATACTAAGTTAGATTAATATAAACTACATGTCTTAGAAAAGAAAGTAGTTTCCTATTTTTAAATCCTTAAATTTTTTCTTAACTAATAATAGTGGCTAAATGATGTACACATACATAAACTTAATGGGTTTAATATATGGTTTATTCGAATTCACATTAAAAAAAAAAAAAAAAACACATCACAAATAAAATAGTTCAAAATCTATAATCACTTCCCGTTTATCATGTTATCATCTTTAAATATCTCATCTTGTTAATATTGATAAAAGCTCCAAAATCCAATATCGTCCCGCTATAATGTTTTAGTTCGAGTAATCAACAATTATGCTAATTATGCGGGGATAGTATTATCGTTAGAATATTATTAGATATCGTATCTATATCCTTGTGATATTCAGTCAAAATAATCACCTTTTTTTTTCTAGAGAAACTTTTATTGTGCTCCAAAAAGGCAAATTTTATATTTCTCTTGATAGACTTAGATATTAAAAGTTGAAAAATAAAGAAAAAAGCCATATAGAAGCTTCCATGGCACAAAATACCCATGTTAAATAAATAAGATTGAAAGTGCCCTCTTTTGAGAAAAAACAGTATGTGTTAAGATGGTTTCCTATTGTTAATACTAGCAAAAAAGAGCACATACCATTTCATGTATGTGTAAAGAAGAAATAAAAGCTATCGAAAGAAGAGAAGAATAATTTTAAATAACTTTAAGAAGCAAATTTAAATTAAATTGTATGAAAATATTTAATGGGAAAGTACAATTAATGAGAGAGATTTATGGGATAAACATGATTATCTGTCGTCCATTGAAATTATCATTTCATCTTTTACTCAATTTTATATATTCTTTTCCGTTTATTCCATTTCAACCATGGTCGTTATTAAAATCCTTTTAGCCAAAATTTGAGGTAGAAAGTGCCTTTGAATTTTCTTTATTATATGAAGTAATGTCAAGCAATCAATTCAGTTTATTTTAGATGCACACAATACTCTTTCTGAATGAAGGATGGGTTTTCGCTCTATTCATTTGAGAGTCATATCTTATTAATTTAAAGGAAATCTACAATACATATGCATTCTAAAGTAATTTAGCAAAATAAAATCACTTCCTAAGAACAGAAGAAAAAGACAAAAAAACAAAGTATGTTGTGGACTTTTATCTCCCCCAACTGTTTGATGAAACTCAAAAATAAATACTGAAATTTAAATGCTGATAATCTGAAGAGCCACAAAAAAAAAAAATGTTATTTGGTAAAAGCTGAATATCGAGTATAGAATAATATTAATTTCTGACCACATCTGGAATGTTAGCCTTTTATTTGGTAAAGAATGTTAACCTTGTTAGGTACTATTGGTAGGTTTTTAGGCTTTTAACGATATAAAAAGGCAAGACTTTAATGTCCACTCCACTGAATGAATTGAGTAACCCAACCTTATTTAAGAAGTTACATAATTCTTTTGCTTAACTGAACCCTTTGAGTCAAAACTAATTACTGTTATCAAACGAGCTTATTTGTTTATTAAACTTAATACCGTGAAAAACCCACTCCAAACTAATTTATTGATCACAAAAAAATCGCAAACTATGACAAATTTACCCTCAGTATGTTTCCATTAAATTACATCAATAATAAGAAAAATTAGGGATGAGCGGTTTCAAATTCCATATAAGTTTCATATGAAATCTAAAACCTACATGTAGGAACAGGTTCCTCATATTTTGGAACCCAGAATCTACCCTACATATCTTGAAACCTAAAACCCACCCCCTCACAATTTTCATGGCCGATTACAAGGTCTACTCAAATTTCACATGTATTATTAATTGAATCATTGTAATTAAGGATCACATTTTATTATCACCAATTGCGGTTACAATCAACTAACAACAATATATATTTAGACATATGAAAAATATGAAACATTAACAAAATATAAATCTTAGTCATAAAATGAAAGCTCGGATTAGTTGTTCTAGATTATACACTCATTTTAGGTTCTAAGTTTTAGGTTCCAGGCTCTACTTACCTAAAACGTGGGACCTACAAGTCAAAATAGGTTCTCAATTTTTGTAACCTGAAGCCTACTTGAACTAGATAGCTTTCCACTAGTCCGGTTTTAGGTTCCAAGTTCTACCCTAATACCATACTTACCCCTACTAAAAATCATAAACCGGTATACATGTAACAAATAAAAAGTAAACTAGTACACTTGTCAACTGTCACACGTTATCTAACTTAATAATTTCATGGTAAAAATTAAGGGGAATCAATGAATGATAAATTTATTTTATATGTATCAGTTTGAGGTTTTTCGTAATATTAATCTTTTTATTAATTGTCGTAGGAATTAATTTTCAATACTTATTACATGGTTATCGTCCTCTTTATCCTGGCCACCCCCTTTCTGGCTGTGATCAAGAGGGCCATGGCTAGACGATCTCCATAAATGACGCGGCACTAAGAAGGAAGTCAATTTTGGTAAATAATTTCGAGAGCCATTTATTTTGAAAATTACTTTTTCAAAAAGATATGCTTCGGACAAAAGGTCTATCGAGTCGAGGGTAGAATATATATATCTTTTTTATAGTAAGTAATATATTCTCGATCTAAAACAAGTATATTTTAGTAAAACATCTATTATATGCATGGCAAGCGAATATCTTGCAAATGAAAACTGGATGCTCTTTCGCTGGAACAAAATTTCCGGAACTTTATTTAGTGAAAGAAATCCAATATTTGCATGCAATATTAATGGACACTACAATATAATAAGCTGTGCAGTTGCTTTAAAAAAGAGGAAGAGATATCAAGGGATATAGGCTATGCATGAACAACTCATCCTTTGTCGAGAAAAACTCCTTGCTTGTTTCCACATGTTGATTTTGGTTGTGAAGAAGATGGTGGGTCGTCACTCAAAACCAGAGAAAAAAGCTAAGGCTCCGCCGCCGCCGCCGCCATATCCATTTCCATGCGCGTGCCCATGCCCGTTCCCGTACCCGCCTCCGCCGCTGCCAAATTCGTACTGGGGTCGAAAACCCAATTCCTATCCGGTATCGATACCATCTTCCATGCCATCCTTAGAAACAGCTTCCCTTCCATCTGCAAAGGGGGAGCTGGCCACGCGTCCAGTTAAAATAGGTAAAGCCCACCCTTTCTCATCTCTGCCAAGAAAATGAAATTTTTTTGCATGATATATATCAATAGATACTTTGCTCGCCGTCCTATATGCGCGCGACATGTATGCACATCCTACGTGTATATGAGTGTTAGTAGCAAAAAAGTGCTAGCATTATAGCGTTCTGTATAACATTATAATGTTATAAGTGCCATTATTCCAGGCATTTCCAAGTCATCGGAAACTATTCAGATTGAAGATATGCGGATTAAGATCCGTCGCGAGCATATCAAGACCGCCAGCCGAAGCATCCGCCTTGTGCACTGCGATATTGAGATGAAGGGTCCTAACGGTAATAAAGGAGGTTCGGCTTGTTTCATGTGAAACTGTGCAAACCCTAGCCACGCTGATGCATTATTGTTTTTGAAGTTTATGATTGAGACTGTTTAAAGTTTAAAGTCCTGATTTGGCAGCTGATGTTAAGTGTTTTTAATCACTGGGATGGTCGTTTTTGGCGTAGCATGGCTAGAAAAGATCTAGCTTTCGCAATGCATTATCGTATTTATCATAATGGGTTTTCATTACTTTGGTTCATTTGTGAGTTTCAAAGATACAAATCATCTCTGATGCATGTACTATTTGCACCGATAAAAGCTCAACTTGGTAGTTACAGAAGATGAACTTCGATTCTTCCGTGAATTCGAGAATACACTTCAAATCGTGAATATCTCATTTAGTATATCAATTTGTAAACAATGTTAACATAGCCTAATAATTTAGGCGTAGATTGGAATATTTTGGTAAACATTATAATGAATGCTTAGCTTAGCTATTAGAAGAAGGAGAATCAGACATTCCATGCTTTTAATTATTTAAAAACATAACTCAAATTGGACAAATTATTATTTCAATCTCATTAAATCTTTTATTTATATGCACTAATAGTATAAAAAGTAATATCAAATCACTTGTCTATTGAATTTCAATGGACTTATCAGGATTAAGTTTCGTCCAGATTTATGCCAGCGTGTGCAAGTTTGTCAATCTCACGTCTAGCGTGCGAGCTGGAGTATAAAAGTTATCCCACATTGCTTATTTGGAATTGAAATGGGCATTCTAACAGATAGCAACTCAGCATCTAAGAACCCTGATTTAAACATTTGAAGAAAATTTCAATGAGCTGAACTGCTTCTCTTTTGTAGATCTTGTTTTCATGATTCAGTTTTCGAAAAATATGAGAGGGAGAGAGAGAGATTTCCCTCCCATAAACGGTGATCGATGACAAGCAGAGGCAGAACCAACAGAATACAAATGCAGATAATGAGCATGCAAATTGCAAGCCCACAGAGAGAGAGAGAGAGACTTCGGCCCCGTTTGGTTCAGCATTCTGGGCTTTCAGCCCGAAAGCCCCTTGGGGAAAATTTTACCTGTTTGGTTCAAAGATTCCGATAAGGCATCCTTGGCCAAATGCTAGCATTTGGAATACTTCTAGAATGCTAAAAGCCCAAAGCAGTCGGACTGCTTTTGGGCTTTCAAGATTTCGGAAATGCAAGTCCACATTTACTATTCATCCGTTGACTTTTTTTTTTTTTTTTTTTTTAAACCGATCATCTTCCCCACACCCCAACCGCCGTTAATCGGTGATGGAGTTTCATCATATTTTATTTTTATTTTTTAAAAAATAATAAAAATCATTTGCAAATGTTGGGTTCACCTTTTTTTTTTTTTTTTTTTGTCATTTTTATCTTTTGACAATCAATAGCCAACTTTTTATCAATACACTAGAATGATCATTAATTAACAAAGATGATTAATACTAAAATAATTAAAAAAAAAATTATTCAAAGTTGAAAACAAACCTAAAAGAACCTTAGGCCAAAAGTTGAGCTTTGTATCTAATCTATAATCAAATTCTTTTAATATAATTTTTAAATAAATTTACTAATATATCTTTTATATTACTCTCAACATGAAAATGTAAAAGGTTATATAGTCATTATTTTTTTCTTACAATTTTAAAAATACTAAAATTAAAAAACTTAATTTGGTTACACTAAAGGGCTTTTCAAATATATGTTTATCAAACAGTCTTGCATTTGCCTAAAGCACTTTTCAGTTATAGTTTACCAAACAGTCTAACATTTCGGAAAACCCCTTTATCTCAAAGGTATTTGTATTCTCCAAAGGGCATTTCCCCAAAGCCGAACCAAACGGGCCCGAAATGGCGGTGGCTGAAGAGAGAGAAGGGTAGAGAGGAGAATGTCTCGGTTGGCGGCGGGGAACGGCGGCGATGTAGAGCGGGCGGGAAAGAGGCGATCGTTGCCTCTCGTTCAGGCGGCAGCATCCGGCCTAGGTTGTTGTCGGGCCCATTCTTGACAGAGAGCAGGCCGCTTCCCATGGAAACCCACAAACTAGAGGTGTTAAAATGGGTCATAGACCCATATATGACCCATTTAAATCATAAATGGGTCACTTGTTTTTAACAAAAAATAGTTAAATGGGTTTCACCATTAAAGGTTTAAGATACGTGGGTTTTAAGTGGGTTTTAAATGGGTTGGGTGGAGAACCCATTTTCAACAAAAACCTTATAAACACGGGGTTCGCCCGGTGGCCACCTTTCCATCTTGGAAGGGGGAGGTTGGGGTTCAAATCCCCACATTCTCGGGGATTGGGGGTGGGGAAGATTTCATTTAGGAGTGGGTTTCGACTCCCACGCCCGCAAGGAGGCGGGGCAAAAGTCCGAAAGTGAGTGTTAGAGTAGGATTAGCATAGGACTGACCAAAAAAAAAAAAAAAAAAACAAAAACCTTATAATTTCTCTTTTCCCTCTTTAACTTTATAAAAATATATTTTTAAAAAAATCGAAATTATAATTTTTTTTTTATTTTAATTTTCTCTTTTTTTTTCTTTCCTTTTTTTCTTCCTTCTTTTTCTTTTTCTTTCTTTTTTTTTCTTTCTCCTTCCTCCTTTCGGTCGCCGGCACGGCAATGGGGGCGATCGGCCAAGCGAGCCTCGAGCTCGCCGGCATCCGCGAGCCTCGAGCTCGCCGACGTTCGGCGAGCTCGAGGCTCGCGTGGCCGGTCGTCGGCCGTCGTCGTGGCCGGCGGCCGGCTAAAAAGAAGAAGAAAAAGAAAAAGAAAAAGAAAAGTATATTTTAAAAATAAAATAATTAAAAATTTAATTTTTAAAATAAAAAAATAATTAAAATTCGATTTTTAAAATAATTATTTTAAAAATTATAAAAATTGTCCATTAAATTTGTGTTGTATAAAACTATTTTAGAAATACAATTTTAAAAATTGTCCATTAAGAAATAAGCTTGGAAGTATTTTAGTAATATAATCTTTAAAAAAAAACATAAGAATAAGTTTTTCTAAATTTGGTTAAATATGAAAATATTTTATTAATATGTGTTGGGTCGGGTATGGGTCGGGTATGGGTTGGGTTGGGTATGGGTTAGAAAATTTACATTATGCATAAATGGGTCATAAATGGGTTAATGGATCAATTTGGGTCGGACCATTAATGACCCGACCCAAACCCGACCTAACCCACCCATTTAACGGCTATACCACGAACACGGGGAGGGGAATAGACACAAATAATTTCTAAATATTGGCTCGACGTGCTTTCTGAATTTTTTAATTTATCAATAAAATTCCTGAATTTTTAATTAATATGCAATATCATCCCTAAACTTTCATTTATTCAATAAGATTCCTCAAATTTTTATATATATTCAATTTAATACCTGAATTATATGAAAATATTAAATTTTATTAATTCAAGCTCAAAGACAATAGGGAAAATTCCAAATAAGGACCTGAAATTGATCTAATTTCTCAAATAAGAACCCAAAGTGAACTTTGTGCCAAATAAGGACCCAAAGTGGACTCATTGTTTCAAATAAGGACCCGAAGTGATCAAGTTAATCTCTATTTAGGACTTTAGCTCACTAGCAGACATTTTTCGGTGATTAAAATATGGGCAATTTTGTCAGAATTTTGTGATTGGAAAAAAAGGGAAAATTCTAAATTAATTAAGTTTAGGCTATTCATTTAAATGTTTACATTTTCTTCCTTCTTCTCCTCTCGCTGCTCCTCAACCAAATCGCTGCCTAGTCATCATCGTGACTCGATTCTCGTCGCTCCCGCCTTGCTTGACTGGTGGAGAATTTGGGTCTCCATAAACAAAGAAAGAAGCATATGGTTTTCTTCTTGTTTTTGAGTTCGTGCCTCAACCAACAGAGAATTTAGGTCTTCGACTTTGCGGACGACGGGTACAACGAATGGGGAGAACTTCGGTCTTTGACTTTGTAGAGGATGGGTACAAGGAATGGAGAAACCGTAAAAAACCTAGGGTTTTTTTTATTTCTACTTTAAGATTTGTTAATTTTCCCTAGATTTGTTTTGGACAAAATTGCCCAAACTCTAGTCGTCGAAAATGTTGCATGCTTGATAGCTGGCGAATATTTGGCCGACTAGCAAGCTCAGTCCTTATTTGGAATTTGATTTAACCACTTTGGGTCATTACTTAAGACAATGAGTCCACTTTAGGTATTTATCGACACAAAGTTCATTTCGGATCCTTATTTGAAAAAAATTGATCTATTTTGGGTCCTTATTTGGAATTTTCCCAAGACGATATTAAATAATTTCATATAATTTACAAACTAGCTTGAACATATATCAAAAGTTTAGAAGTTATATTGAATAAATTAAAAATTTTGGTAAAAATTTAGGCTCTAATTCTGCAAATATATTCTAGTATTGTGATATCACCTAAACTCAAGAAGTCAATTACTTGTGGCAAAGTCTTATCTTTCCATGCATATCAAACAAATTCTTTTTTCCGAAAAGGGCAATCATATCAAGAAAAATATTACATTGGCCCATACAATTTTTTTGTACCGTATTCAATTTTTTTTTCTTATTAAATTGACACATGAGCAAGGAAATGATCAAAAAAAAATTAAACTTATATATTGTATGGATGTCATTTCAGTTCATAATTTTTAAATTTTGTTAATTTAGTCCTAAACCTTTTGACAATTTGTTAATGTAATCCTTCAAATCAATTTTGACCTAAAATCGCAAACATGAACACTGACTATCCCACATGACATGGCCGTCGTCAATATTAACGAGTTTTGCAATTTAAAAAAACGGATTTTTTCTTCTTTTTTTTGCTTTCCTTTTCCTTTTTTATTTTTCAATTAAATAGAAAAATTTCAGCAAATTTAAAAGAAAAATTATAAAGATCGTCCACGTTAGCTATTCTCTAATAAAATTGGTCAAAATAATCACACTAGCAAATTGTAAAAAATATTTAAAATTAAATTGATTAAATAAAAAATTTATAATTATACCGTTATCTGTACAATAATTTTATGATTTATTTTTGGAATTATCCTCACCATGTAGTTCAATGAGAACTTGAAATAGTCAAACGACTGAATAAACATAAGCAGATTAAAAGATTTTTTTAGGTTATGAGAAGAAAACTTATTTTAAGAAAAGTTGAGTAATTACGTAGAGCGATATTAGAAATGCTAATACTGCTAGGTAGAATTTGTATTTAGAATACATAATTGTTTAGCATATCAATCTGTGAACCGATATTAAGCTAGATAGCATAATGAATAATGAAACTATCACATTTTCCATGAATAAAAGATAGAGAGTTCTTATCATTTAGATATAAATTGGGATCTCTTTGGTAGATGTAGTAAAGAAAGCCACTAGAAGGTGAATTAGACATTCCATAAGATTACTTATTTCTTCTATAACATAACTTAAAATGTTGATGGGAACTCAAACACGATGTGAAATGTAATCCTATATCGCTTATCAATGGGTTTCAATGGATACTCTTATATGGTATCAAAGTCAAGTTTCATTCAGATTTTATGTAGTGTGTGAGAATCCCCATTATCAATGACTTCAATGCCGTAAGCCATACTTACTCCAACTGGTGCGTGAGACGTGGTATTGAAATTGTCCCACATCACTTATTTAAGATTTCAATGGACATTCTACCAGATAGCAACTCAGCATCAGAGAACCCTGATTGTCTTTAGAAGAAAATGATAATGACCTGTAGATCTTGCTCCCAGGATTCAGTTTTCCAGATAGCAACTCAGCATCACAGAACCCTGATTGTCTTTTGAAGAAAATGATAATGACCTGTAGATCTTGTTTCCAGGATTCAGTTTTCAAATAATGAGAGAGAGAGAGAGAGAGAGAGCAGGTTAAAGAATGCACTTCCCTCCAATAAACTGCGATCAATGACAAGCAGAGGCGGGACCTACATAATACAAATGCAGAAAAAGAGCATGCAAATTGCAAGCCCGGAAGGAAAGAGAGAGATCCTCTTCCTAATAGAGAGGCTCACCATACGATCTTCTTTCCCAAGAAACACAATGCCAGCCCACACTTCGAAGTGAAATTTGCTCTGTTTCACCTTCTCCGCCCCTCCGATTATCCACAGAACAGGAGCCCGTCAAGAGATCATGAGAGGAACCCTCAAAAGAATCCTTTCTGTTCAATCTGAAAGAATGTATGTTCACCGACAGCTACCCTTTTACACCGCCTATGTGACTGCACCACTGTCATGGAAATGATTCACTCCTTGAACTATCATGGCTTCACTTGCACTGTTTCAACTGTGACTTCGTGTCATCGACGAGATTCATGATAGAATCTTCAAGCTTCTTTGCCTGCGGACCAGGCTTCAAGACGTTAACATCACCCCACTGGGAGCATGGATCCATCAACCAGCCCTTGCGGCCCGTGCACCACGGTCCGGGCGCAACTCGGCTGGGCTCACGTTTGAGAATGTGCGCATCGACCATGTCCAGAACAGGATCATTCTGTTTGAACTGTCTTGCGAAAGCAGCCCCACTTTGGACCATCTGATCATAGTCGGAACTGTTGAGAAAGAGGGGATCCATCTTAGGTGGATTGTCCCAGATCATGAATCTCAAGTCGCTGTTTACAGTGGTGTTCTTGAACTCGGGGGAATTGCAGATGACTGAGTGAAAATATGCTTCTTGCGACAACATCACATTGTTGAAGTACATAAGAAGGGTTCGAGGTAAGTTATCCCATCCAAAAACACAAAATTCAAGAAAGGGGCGGCTCAGCATGACCCAAGGAGAACCTGCATGGAGGCACAAACACTGGTTATTATAACTAACAAGAGATGCGCAACATGAGTATGCTTAGAGAGCACTTCTGACTTGATGCTTCAATAGGTGACGGCCATTGAAATAATCTTTACCGGTGAAGACTTTAAATGCTTCAGGGGTTGGTCGTTTCTCTGTTGCCTGAAAAATTTGGGTTCTCCTGGCTAAATAAATCCCAGGATCCTTTGCTGTCTACACCAGAATAAGAACGCACTCAGGATATGTTAAGACAATCCTCCCAAAATAACATCTGGGAAGAGAGAGAGAGAGAGAGAGAGAGATTACTCTTTCCATCCAAGATCACTGGTGTGATCAATAAAATTGAGATCCCTGCTAACTGAGGAGAAAACATGGGAGAGATCTGCAAGGAAAACCAGAGGATCAAGGGACTTCGCAGCTGCCAATTAAGTATAAGCAAGGTGTAATGAAAATGAAAGAAAGAAATGCCTATGTCTTGCCAGAACAGTGTGAAAGACCAAATGGCACATGTATGGCAAACTCGAGAAGGTGGTGGATTCAGGAAATGGCTTAGGGTAAAGGTTGTGAATGTCTATCCTCCGCAACATACTGAATAGGAGAGTAGATAATGAACGTTCTTGGGGCGAAGTTTTTTGCAAAGCCAGAGACATATGGAGAGAAAAGGAAGGATTTTGCAAGCTTCCTAAGATTGAGGGAGAAAAAAGAATGATTTTTCGATCGTATACAAAACGGAAGAGAAAGGGGAGGTGGTTCTACTAGAGAGAGAGCTCATTTCACGATCTTGCAAAGCCGTCTCGCAATCTCAATAGCCTTATCACTTCATCACTACTTGAATCCACATGCTTTAATATACTTTTTCATATTTTCTCAAAGATGATTACACGATATCTAAGTATTTCTTACACTGTCGATGGCTTCTAGAGAAGGTGAACTTGCAAATCAATGTCCAAATCATATTCATGTGTTATTTTACACATTTTTTTACCAAACTTTGATCAACCATAAGATTTCCATCCGACATGTTATTGATTCGATTTTTGCACCTATGGAAAGCCTACAACTCAATGTTTTTAATTCATTTAATTGGGGAAAACTTGAGGGAGAAAAAAGGAATGATTTTTAAACCTTATCACAAAGTGAGGTACACAAGCTTCCTGAGATTGAGGGAGAAAAAGGAATGATTTTTTGACCCTATAACAAAGTGAGCTAAGGGAGAAAGGGAGGTGGTTCTACCAAGGAGAAAAGGAGCTCATTTTCATGGCAATCTTGCAAAGCCGCACAGATCACTTCATCACTATCAGAATCCACATGTTTTAATATACTTTTTCATATTTTCTCAAAGATGATTACACGTGATCTAAGCATTTCTTACACTTTTAGTTATGGCTTCTATAGAAGGTTGCAAATCAAAACAAGAGATGGAAGAGAAAAGAAGAGAAGTATATAAAGCAAACGTTTGTCCAAGTCATATTCATGTGTCATTTTACATAATTTTGACCAAACTTTGATCAATCATTAGATTTCCATCCGACATGCTATTGATTCGATTTTTGCACAGGATTCGATGTTTTCAATTCATTTAATTGGGGAAAATTTGGACAAATCATGTTCATTTGTTAAAGAAATTAGAATAATTTTGCAAGGAGAGAACAAATATGCATACATCAAATCCATTTAAAACAGAGTAAATTAATGGTTTTATGTCCAAGAAGACCTCCTCTTCAAAAATAAGGTGTAGCTAGAATTGATTGGAGTAGGACAAAAAACCTTGTTGAACTTGAAAAGCCTACTTCTACCTTTTTTAGTACGATTTGAGGCTACCAGTTCCTCATCATTGTCAACATATATATGTTCGGTTTCACCTAGGCCTAATGGTTTGATTCTACGATACACACGAATATTCCCTGCTCATGAAGCACCACAGCAATCAAATAAACGAAAAATGAAAAGATTCCATCATAAAGCATAATAAACATAGTTGCCTTTGCTGTATGATAAATTAAACTTTTTCTAATTAGCATTCTTAATCATTTCATTTAAAAGTGTATTGTGCTATGATATTCTCAAGGTTATAATATCACAGTAACTGAAATTATTAATAATTATTTAATTTAATACTATATATGAATTTGAAAAGAAGTCAAGTAACTTTACAAGTAAAGTAATGGCAATTAGTACGATGTTATTATTAGTATTCATAATATAAATACTAAGTTAGATTAATATAAACTACATGTCATAGAAAAGAAAGGAGTTTCCTATTTTTAAATCCTTAAAATTTTTCTTAACTAATAATAGTGGCTAAATGATGTGCACATACATAAACTTAATGGGTTTAATAAATGGTTCATCCAAATTCACATAAAAAACAACATCCCAAATTAAAATAGTTCAAAATCTATAATCATTTCCTCTTTATCATATTATCATCTTTAAATATCTCATCTCGTTAATATTGATATCCCTAAAAACTCCAAAATCTAATATTGTCCAGCTATAATGTTTTAGTCAAGTAATCAACAAATATACTAATTATACGGGGATAGTATTATCGTTAAAATGTTATTAGATATCATATCTATATCCTTGTGATATTTCAGTCAAAATAATCACCTTTTTTTCTAGAGAAACTTTTATTGTTCTCCAAAAGGCAAATTTTATATTTCTCTTGATAGACTTAGATACTAAAAGTTGAAAAAAATCAAGAAAAACGCCATATAGAAGCTTCCATGGCACAAAATACCCATGTTAAATAAATAAGTTTGAAAGTTTCCTCTTTTGAGAAAAACAGTATGTGTTAAGATGGTTTCCTTTTGTTAATACTAGCAAAAAAGAGCACATACCATTTCATGTATGTGTAAAGAAGAGATAAAAGCTATCAAAAGAAGAGAAGAATAATTTTAAATAACTTTAGGAAGCAAATTTAAATTAAATTGTATGAAAATATTTAATGGGAGAGTACAATTAATGAGATAGATTTATGGGATAAACATGATTATCTGTCGTCCATTGAAATTACCATTTCATCTTTTACTCAATTTTATATATTCTTTTCCATTTATTCCATATCAACCATGGTCATTATTGAAATCCTTTTAGCCAAAATTTGAGGTAGAAAGTGCCTTTGAATTTGCTTTATTATATGAAGAAATATCAAGCAATCAATTCAGTTTATTTTAGATGCACACAATACTCATCCTGAATGAATGACGCAAAATGATTTTCACTCTATTCAATTGAGAGTCATATCTTATTAATTTAAAGGAAATCTACAATACATATGCATTCTAAAGTAATTTAGCAAAATAAAATCACTTCCTAAGAACAGAAGAAAAAGACGAAAAAACAAAGTACGTTGTGGACTTTTATCTCCCCCAGCTGTTCGATGAAACTCAAAAATAAATACTGAAATTTAAATGCTGATAATCTGAAGAGCCACAAAAAAAAAAGAAAATAATGTTATTTGGTAAAAGCTGAATATGGGTACAGAATAATATTAATTTCTAACCACATCTAGAATGTTAGCCTTTTTTTTTTTTTGGGTAAAGAATGTTAGCCTTGTTAGATACTATAGGTGGGTTTTTAGGCTTTTAGCTATATGAAAAGGCAAGACTTTAACGTCCACTCCATTGAACGAATTGAGTAACCCAACCTTACTTAAGAAGTTACGTAATTTTTTCACTTAATTGAACCCTTTAAGTCAAAACTACTTACTGTCATCAAACGAGTTTATTGTTTTTATCGAGCTTAATGCCACAAAAAACCTCAAATAATATATTTATGATAAATTTACCCAAAACTAATTTGTTGACCACAAAAAATCACAAATTGAGATTAATTTATCATCTGTTAATTTCCGTTAAAATTGCATCAATATCACAAAAAATTATCGATAAGTGGTTTCAAGTTCTATACATATTCCACCTGAAATCTATAACCTGTCTGTTGGAAAAATTCCTCATTTTTTGAAACTTGAAACTTAAAATCTACCCTACATATCGTGAAACCTAAAACTTACCTCATCATAAGTTTTAAGATTGATTCCAGGATCTACTCAGGTTTCATCTATATTATTAATTGAACGATTGTAATTAAGCATCACATTTTTTACTACTATTTGCTACTACAATCAACTAATTACAACTTATATTTAGATACACGAAAAATATGAAAGCGTTAACAAAATATAAATCTCAATCATAAAATAAAAGCTTAGACTAGTTATCATCGAATGCCATGGAATATCATAGGATCGTGCAAAGATACAAACCAAGAAAAATACAAAAACTTATTATAGATTCTAAGTTTTAGGTTTTAGGTTTCATCTACTTAGAACATGGAACCTACAAGTCAGGCTCCCAATTTTTCAAACCTGAAACCTACTCGAATTGGGAGGTTTTCACTAGTCTGGTTTTCAGGTTCTAGGTTCTACCTTGGGGCCATGCTCACCCCTACGAAAAATCATAAATCGATATACATGTGACAAATAGAAAGTAAACCGATACATTTGTCAAATGTCACGTGTTATCCTAACTCAATAATTTCAGATAAAAAATAACGGGAACTAATTGCCAACCAAAAAAAAAAAAATCTCTCTATTAATTGTCAGAGGAATCAATTTTCAATAGTTATTGTACGGTTATCATCCTCTTTATCCTAGGGAACCCTTTCTGGCTGTGATCAAGAGGGCGATGGCTAGACAATCTCCAAAAATGACGCAGCACTAAGAAGGAAGTCTATTTTGGTAAATAATTTCGAGAGCCATTTATTTTGAAAATTACTTTTTCAAAAAGATATGCTTCGAGCAAAAGGTCTATTGAGTTAAGGGTAGAACATATATCTTTTTTATAGTAAGTAATATATTCTCGATCTAAAACAAGTATATTTTAGTAAAACATCTATTATATGCATGGCAAGAGAATATCTTGCAAATGAAAACTGGATGCTCTTTCGCTGGAACAAAATCTCCGGAACTTTATGTAGTGAAAGAAATCCAATATTTGCATGTAATATTAATGGACACTACAATATAATAAGCCGTGCAGTTGCTTTAAAAAGAGGAAGAGATATCAAGGGATATAGGGCTACGCATGAACAACTCATCCTTCGTCGAAAAAAACTCCTTGCTTGTTTCCACATGTTGATTTTGGTTGTGAAGAAGATGGGTGGTCGTCACTCAAAGCCAGAGAAAAAAGCCAAGGCTCCGCCGCCGCCGCCGCCGCCATATCCATTTCCATGCGCGTGCCCATGCCCGTTCCGGTACCCGCCTCCGCCGCTGCCAAATTCGTACTGGGGTCGAAAACCCGATTCCCATCCGGTATCGATACCATCTTCCATGCCATCCTTAGAAACAGCTTCCCTTCCATCTGCAAAGTGGGAGCTGGCCGCGGCTCCAGCTAAAATAGGTAAAGGCCACCCCTTCTCATCTCCGCGAAGAAAAAGAAATTTTTTGCATGATATATATCAATAGATACTTTCCTCGCCGTCTTATATGCACACGACATGTACGCACATCCTACGTGTATATGAGTGGCAGTAGCAAAAAAGTGCTAGCATTATAGCGTTCTGTATAACATTATAATATTATAAGTGCCATTATTCCAGGCATTTCCAAGTCATCAGAAACTATTCAAGTTGAAGACATGCGGATTAAGATCCGTCGCGAGCATATCAAAACCACCAGTCGAAGCATCCGCCATGTGCACTGCGATATCGAGATGAAGGGTAATAAAGGAGGTTCGGCTCGTTTCAAGTGAAACTGTGCAAAACCTTGATGCATTGTTTTTGAAGTTTATGATTGAGACTGTTTAAAGTTTAAAAGTCCTGATTTGGTAGTTGATGTTGAGTGTTTTTAATCAGTCGTTTTTGGCGTAGAATGGCTAGAAAAGATCTAGCTTTCGCGATGCATTATCGTATTTATCGTAATGGGTTTTCATTGCTTTGGTACATTTGTGAGTTTCAAAGATACAAATCATCTCTGATGCATGTACTATTTGCACCGATAAAAGGTCAACTTGGTAGCTACAGAAGATGAACTTACATAACTTCGATTCTTCCGTGAATACAAGGATACACTTCAAATCGTAGAGTTGTTCGGGTACTAAGTGAATATCTCATTTAGTATATCAATTTGTAAACGATGTTAACATTACCTAATAATTTAGGCATGGATTGGAATATCTTTTGTAAACATTATAATGAATGCTATTAGAAGCTATTAGAAGGAGAATCAGACATTTCATGTTTTTAATTATTTTTAAAAACATAACTCAAAAAGTTGATAGGAGAGCAAAAATTGGACAAATTATTATTTCACATCTCATTAAATCTTTTATTTATATGCATTAATAGTATAAAAAAGTAATATCAAATCACTTGTCTATTGTTATCAGGATTAAGTTTCGTCCAAATTTATGCCAGCGTGTGCAAGTTTGTCAATCTCACGTCTAGCGTGTGAGCTGGGTATAAAAGTTATCCCACATTACTTATTTGGAATTGAAATGGGCATTCTAACAGATAGCAACTCAGCATCTAAGAACCTGATATAAACATTTGAAGAAAATTTCAATGAGCTGAACTGCTTCTCTTTTGTAGATCTTGTTTTCATGATTCAGTTTTTGAAAAATATGAGAGGGAGAGGGAGAGATTTCCCTCCGATAAACGGTGATCTCTCCCCTCCGATAAACGGTGATCGATGACAAGCAGAGGCAGAACCAACAGAATACAAATGCAGATAATGAGCATGCAACCACAGAGAGAGAGAGAGAGAGAGAGAGAGAGAGAGAGAGAGAGATCCTCTTCCCTAATACAAAGGCTCACCATACAATGCCAGCCCATACTATGTAGTGAATTTGCTCTGTTTCACCTTCTCCGCCCCTCCTATTATCCACAGAACAGAAGCCCGTAAAGAGATCATTAAAGGAACCCTCAAAAGGATCGGTTTCGTTCAATCTGAAAGAATGTATGTCCACTGACAGCTACCTTTTTTGGTGACTGCACCACTGTTGCGCAAATGATTCATTTCTTCTTGAACTCCTAACGCTTCACTTGCATTGATCCAACTGTGAATTCATGATAAAATCTTCAAGCTTCTTTGCCTGTGGATCAGCCTTCCAGACGTTAACATCACCCCACTGAGAGCACAGATCCATCAACCAGCCCTTGCGGGGTGCATCCAAGTCCCGGGGGCAGCTTGGCTGGGCCCACACGTTTGAGAATATGTGCATCGACCATGTCCAGAAAAGGATCATCCTTTTTAAACTGTCCTGTGAAAGCAGCCCAACTTTGGACCATCCAATCATAGTCGGAACTGTTTAGAAAGAGGGGATCCAACTTAGGTGGATTGCCCCATAGCATGAATCTCAAATCGTTGTTTACTGTGGTGATTTGAATTCGGGGGAATTGCGGATGATCAAGTGAAAATATGCTACTTGTGACGACCATACGTTGTTGAAGTACATCAGAAGTGTTGGAGGCAAGTTATCCCACCCAAAAAGACAAAATTCAAGATAGGTTTGGTTCAGCATGACCCAAGGAGAACCTGCATGGAGGCACAGATACCAGTTAGTATACCTAGTAAGAGATGCTCAACATGAGTTCACTTAGAGACCAGTCTGCTTCAGCCTCGATTCTTTTATAGGTGATAGTCATTGAAAAAATCTTTACCGGTCTGTCGCTTGAAACATTTGGGTTCTCCTGGCCAAATAAAGTCCTGCATCAACCACATAGGTTGGATTATTTGCTGGCTGCACCAGAATAAGAACAGAATCAGGATTTATTAAGACAATCCTCTCAAAACATCTAGAAAGAGCTTCTTTTTTTTTTTCTTTTTCTTTGTGTGTGTGTGTGTGTGTGTGTGAAGGAGAGAGAAAGAGAGGAAGGATTACACTTTCCATTCAAGACCACTGGTGTGATCAACAAAATTGAGATCCCTGCTAACTGATAAAATAACATGGAAGAGATCTGCAAGGGAAACCAGAGGATCAAGGCCGGCTGCCAATTGAGTATATGCAAGTCGCAATGAAAATGATTGACAAGAAACGGCCAATGTGTTGCTTGAACAGTGTGAAAGACCAAATGGCACATGTCACAAGGGCAAACTTGAGAAGGATCTTAAAGGACTGATTAGTTTTTGGTATTGAGAGTTCAAAAAAGACTGAGAATATAAATCAAGACATAGGTCTATGAAACTTGACAGGAGAAAGCATCCAGGTAATAGGTAAAACATTTGAAGACAGGGTGTCAAGCAAAGCACAAGGAAGAAACTAAAGAATCTGAGGGCAGCCTGCACGAAGGGAAAGATCCTGCAGTGAATTTTCTATGTAAGATTCAGGAACACCTTAGTCCATCAAGTCAACACTGGGCCAAACAGCAGGCATAGCCAAAATATATAGGCAAAGTTTTCATGCCCAATCACATCAGATATCTTGGTGGAAAACCTGATGTAATGGTGCACCGAAACAACCATATATTGACAAAGAGGTCAATCCTTGCCCTCCACTTTCACACCCCAAGTGAACACTAACGAGAAATACCTGTGCAAGCTTAACTGCACTCATGTCTGAGTTTTGGATGTAGTTAATGCTGAGCATAGTCAGGAGAACATTTTAAATTTTTGGAGCTATTTCAGCATATTGCTACAGGGCATATGAGTGACATAAGGAGTAAGCAGGTGTTAGCAAGGAAATTAGAAGTTTAAATTCTTGATGGCCATTGGCTCTTACTCAGCAACAGTTCAATCTGACTTGCTGGAACCATCATGGTGGATCCACAACAACCACCTCAAATGGGGATCATTGGATTGCTCTGAAAGCAACAATATGGCAAGAATGTGAAGATTGCTTAAAGCAAACATCATGGACTCCAGGTAGTATGATAAGAATTTCGTAGAGGATCATGTTCATGTCATGCCTTGCCCAAACACTACAGAGCACCATATAGATAAAACACAAAAAATGCTCACAAAGGATATAAAAAACACCCTGGTCTCTAAGTTATGGAAAAAGCAGGGGCCTACAACTGTACCAGTCAGGTCAACTAATATCCAGTTCCTGCTTACTGTTTAGGATAGAGAGAAAAGTACAATTTGGGTGACCGACTAATTGTGATAATCAACATCGGCCTTACAAAGACCACAGGTTTATATCCCAGTCATAAACAACCTAAGCCAAAAAACAAGGAAACGAGCTCTTCCTGTTGCACCATGTAGAATAGACCCTCATCAGATATGTTTCAGATACCAAATACATCAAATTAACTTTGATATCATCTCTCAAATGCAGGTTAGTGGACCAAAGGCCTCTTGGTCCATGGAGGATTACTGATCAACAGAACATGCAATAGATTCTATAATAACAGGCCAAAATAACATTTAGCCTCATCAATAACAGACCAAATGAGGGGAATAATATATCATTTTTTCTACAATTGAAATGTGAAGGCACGTAATTTTCAACCCTCAGAAATCAGCAATTGGTTTTTCCATATCAAGAAATGACCCAGAAAAGGAACTTCCCAGTAAAAGAAAGTTTTTCCAACATAGCATCTGGCTCCAATATTATGAAATCACAGACAAAGAGATGCCAATAACAACTCTTTCACAAACTGCCCAAAAAGGAACGTCACTTTATTTGACATATTCCCTATCCACAGAACACAAGCAAACCAAATTGGCTATTTTTCCCGAAATTGGTTACCATCCGGTGTGAACAATGGGTAATCGAACGCGCTCAGAGCATCAGTGATAAGATGAGACAGGGAATGTCCTGTCTCATATATGAAGAAGGGATTAACTGGGAGGTTCTGGTCCTTCTATCCATGGCCTAGCAGTAGGCGGCAATGTAACAATAAAGCAGGTAAAGAAGACCTGCTGACTTTGGGATTGGTAAAGGTAGATATGGAGAAGGGAGAAAAGGATGAGAAAATTAGGAATGATTCAACAGAGAAGTGTGAGCAAGCAACTTAAGTGAGCATTTCCATCCATCTGCCACCTGATCCTAGTTCAAGTCCTTGCTTACAAAATGGGTTTTCCAGTACCACTGTTGGTCCTTGAACGCAGTTGCACATGCATCCGACAGAGGCTTTGAGAGTCGATATACCTTAAGGCCGGAAAAATAATAACCCAAGGCATTGTCATGAGGCCAGAATCTTTTGGCATATTACAATTTGACGAGTGGTGTTTTCCTCAATTTGTCAATCTTCCTAGAAAAATTCAGAACATCATCCTTCCGTCCTTCGTCCAGGAGACATTGCTTCAACTTGCTAAACGTATTAGCTGGAGGGCGAATACCCACGTCCATCATCTCCTGAAAGTACTTGCAAGCATCATCCAATTTATTTTCATGGCAAAGGCTGGCAATCACAGTAGAGAACATGTGCATTCCAGGAAGGACTCCCTTCTCCTTCATTTGTTTCCAAACTCTCAATGCCATATCTGTCCTGTCCTCATTGCAAAACATCCTCACTATGATCTCATATGTACTCAGAGTTGGCTCGCACCCTGGCTCATTGCTCATCTTCTGGAAGACCGAGTAAGCTTCTTTCGATCTCCTAGCTTTTACCAAGTGGTGAAGAATTATGTCATAAGTCCTGGAGTTTGGCCCGACACCACATTTTCTCATCTCATCCAGAACTCTATAAGCATCGTCCATCCGCATCGACCAACAATAAGCACCCACCAGAGCATTGTAAGTTGGAGCCTCTGGAGCGAACCCAAAAGCCTTGGATTGCTCAAAAAATTTCACTGCTTCACTTAACCTCTTCTCAGACCCCAACCCATTGATCAAAGTGCAAAATATATGAGGAGTAGGCTTGCAGTTCTTGGCTAGCATTTCATGATGCAACTCGATGGCATCATCATACTTCTTAAGCTTGCAATGCGCGTTGATCATGATCCCGTAAGCCACGACATCCAGCTCAAACCCCTCGTCCTTCATCTCCCTGTAAACTTCCATCATCCTCAAAAAGTTCATTTCTTGACCCCAACCTTCCAGTAGAATACTGTACGACTTGAGATCCAACTTGAATCGCCCCTTCATTTTATCAAACACCTCCTGTGCTTTCACCACATTTCTCGACTTGCACAAAGTATCGAGCAACCTATTAAAGTCAGACGAATCTAAGCTCAACCCGAACTTCTCCATCCTCTCAAAGGCCTCGATCGCTTCTTTAACCTTCCTGGCTCTCGCGTATCTGCGCGAGATCAACCCAAAGGTCTCCTTAGTCAACATCCCTCTCCGCTTCATCTCATCGACCACTTTCCACACCAAGCTGAACTGCTTGATCTTTCCCAAAGCTTCGATCAGCGCATGGTAGCTCTCGGCGCTATACTCAAACCCTCGCCTTTTCTCAGCCCACCTGAAGAACGAGAGCGCGAGAGCCCCCGCGTTGCTCAGCTTCTTCAGAACCTCCGCGACCAGAGCCGGCGACACTTCCGCCGCCGCCGCGGCGCGGTCCAGGGACGACTCGACGGAGGAGCCAGAGCCGGCGCTCGACAGGATCTTCACGAGCTCATCCGCGTCCCGGGCGGCGGCCCTATCCGAACGCGGCGGGCCGTCGTCGCCAGCGGCCGGAGCCGCGTGGGCATGCCCGGAGCCGCCGCGAACCAATCTGCGGAAGCTGAGACGGTGGCCGGACGGAGGCTGGAGCCGGGTTCGAGAAGGGTCCGTCGGAGTTCGAGAAGCGGGAGCGGAGAAGAAGGAGCGGGCTTGCGTCGACGAACGCATGAGAAAACGGCGACGGTCCATGACGGGACAGAGAGAGAGAGAGAGAGAGAGAGAGGAAACGAAATGGCGGTGGCTGAAGAAAGAGAGACGGTAGAGAGAATGTCTCGGTCGGCGGCGTCGAACGGTGGCGATGCAGAGCGGGCGGGAAAGAGGCGATCGTTGCCCCCGGTTCAGGCGGCGGCGTCCGGCCTAGGTTGTTGTCGGGCCCGTTCTTGACAGAAAGCAGGCCACGTCCCATAGAAAACCACCAACACGAAAATCCCCCTATCAGACCGATCCAGCCCAACCCGATTATAAGTGTAGGACCGCCCACTTATTTATATATATATATATACATATATATATATATATATATGCATAATATAAATTTTAACTTTTCGTATCAAAATCCTAATTTTCTCTGTCTCTTGCCTCACTCATCCCGTAGCCTTGCCATCCTCTCTCACTCACTTTTGGTGGCCTCCGACCGCATTGGTCTCTCCCTCACTCACTCTAGATCACCTTCAACCTCGTCGCTCCCTTTGTCATTCTCACTCTCAAGTCTAACGCATCTTCTAAAGTTGGGACATTTTGACTCGGAACACTCGCTCAAGCCAATCCAATTTTCAAATGGGTCCATGGAATCAACGGCAGTTCTCAGTTTTTATTTTTCAAAACTAGTTTTTAGTGAGTGGTTCCCAATTCATCGATCATCCCTCATTAAGACATATTTATCCAAAAAAAAAATTTATGATATCAAAAATCTCAAATTTGACATGCGAAACACATTTACTTTTCATCAATGTTCTATCAATGAGCACCATCAAAAATCTTTCTACATTGAATGCCATAAAGCAAACAATGATGAACACCATAAAAATTTGCCTAAATGGACGTCAAAAAACGATATAGATGTGACTTAGTAAAATCAAAACAATGTTATTTTAACTCCCTCTAAAAATTAAGAAAGACTTATCAAAAATCACCAACTAGGTTAGTCCAACAATAACTTACATGGGACTTTTTTTGCCATTGCTTGAGAGTTGTCAAACTTAGACCGACTTAAGTAAGATTGGCTTCCTATAAAGATCCTTCACTGCATACTTTCTATATATCTCTTTTCATTATTGGCTACATGTAATTGGAGAGAGGGAAGGGATAAAGGAAAGGGGATCAGGAAAGTCCAAAAAGCCCTCAATTTATAACTTAAAAAAAATTATGGAATTTTGGTGGAGGATAAATGTGCTAGATAAATATAAATTTGAGTTTTTTTTATATTACAAGGAAAATTTTAGATAAATATGACATCATGAATATAGTTTGGGATTTTTAAAATCACAAAAAAAAGGTTTTAGTTTGATATATCACAATGTATATAATTTGGTATTTTTGATTGCTTTTTCCCTCCTTTAAAGTATGTTTGCCGACTTCTTCACTGGCGGAGGCTTCCGAAGTTTGTCGTCGTCCCCGTCTAGCTCGACAAAGTACAAATGACAATGACGTGTTCCAGATTACAAATGCTTTAAAGTGGTTCTTTTGTCCTCGCATCGGAAGTTCAAAGTCTCGAGGAAATATTGGCTGCACCCGGATTCCACCGTGTCAAATTACGAGTCCATTCAATGGGCGACATGTGTCACCCGGGCCCATCGGATTAGGAGACCCTCTAACACCGTTACTCATGTCTTTTCTCTCCTCTTACATTCGCCATGGCTCGAGCTCAAGTTCGAGCCTCATGCCCGCTTCGAGTCGAGGAAGAACGGCACGCCGCTGGATGCGACGATGAGATGGGCGAATCAGCGCAAGGTCCCGAGGTTTTGGAGCGTGGAGACTGGATCGAGCTTCGTTTGTGATGAGATGGCCATCTGAGGGGGATTCGTAGCGATTTCGCAGGAGATATCAAGCCGCGGTCGGCCACCATGTGCGTTTGCTATTGAGTTTGCTAAGCTCCATAGCATCCTGAATTGGTGCTCCACCGTCCTCGCTCAATAGGGCTTAAGCAACAAATTCCTCCATTCCTCTCTCTCAATCTAGCGGCCATGGACGTCGGCCTTGCCACGTGGGATGGCCGTTATTCGTGTTTGTGATTTTAGGTCAAAATTGATTGGAATTATTACATTGACAAACCATCAAAAGATTTAGGACTAAATTAACAAAATTTAAAAATTTAGAATTAAAATGACGTCCATATAATATATAAGTTTAAAACATTTTTTTTTGGTAATTTCCCTTGCTTATGTGCCAATTTAAGGGGAAAAAAATTGAATACGGTACAAAAAAATTGTATGGGCCAATGTAATATTTTTCTTGATGCGATTGCCCTTTTCGGAAAAAAATTGTTTGATATGCATGGGAAGATAGGACTTTGCCGCAAGTAATTGACTTCTTGAGTTTAGGTGATATCAAAATACTAGAATGTATACGCAGAATTAGAGCGTAGACTTTTACTTAAATTTTTAATTTATTCAATATAACTCCTAAAATTTCGATACATGTTCAAGCTAATTTGTAAATTATATGAAGTTATTTAATATCAGCTCAAATAAAATAATAATATTTTCATGTAGTTTAGGTACTCGATCAAATATTTATAAAAGGTTTAGGGATCTTATTCAATAAATGAAAGTTTAGGAATGGTATTACACATTGATTTAAAAATCAGAAATTATATTAAGAAATTATATGTGTCTTTTTCCCTTTTGTGTTCGTGGGTTTCCATCTAAGTAGCGACACGCGACACGACACGCCGACACGTCGTTTCTCAAAAAACAGAGAATTTCAACATGTTGGGACACGTTATATATTAAATATATATTTTTATATATACATAATAAATTATCATTTTTATGATTATTTCAATCAAATTAATTTGAATCAAATTCATAAATAAATAAATAAATAGGCCTAGAATGAATATACATAAAAAAAACATTAATCCTCCATTCATTATTTCAATTTGACAAATTCAACTTTATTTCAATAATTCATAGAATTTGGAGAAAAAACAAGTGATTCATATTATGGACTCGCATGTTAGATATGTTGGAAAGAGAAAAAAAAAAACCTTAAGGGGTCAATTGCGTATCATGGGGAGTGGGAATAAGAAGAGAAGAGAAAATTATGTTTTTCTTCTTTCTCCATTTATTATTTTTATATTGTGTTTTATATTTTCACATAAATATATTTTGACCTCTCATTTATTGAATTTTTAAAATTGATATCGATATCGAGAATCATATGTTGGAAACTCGTATGGCAGAATTCCAACTCGAGTGTCGGAAAGTGTCGAGAAAGTTGACCAAGTGTCGGATTTTCTAATACGTGTTGACCGAGTGTCGGAGAGTGTCGGACATGTATCGAAGTAACCGACATGATACAAAGGCTCTTGGAGAGTGTCGGTACTTCATAGGTTTCCATGGGTTGCAGTGCGGCCTGCTCTCTGGCAAGAACAGGCCCGACAACAACCTAGGCCAGACGCTACCGTCGGAACCAAAGGCAACGATCGCCTCTTTCCCGCCCCGCTGCATCGCCGTTGTTCACCGCCGCTGACTGAGACATTCTCTTCTCCACCCCTCTCTTTCTCTAGCCACTGCCATTTCGTTTCTCTCTCTCTCTCTCTCCCGTCATGGACCGTTGTCGTTTTCTCATGCGTTCGTTGATGCAAGCCCGCTCCTTCTTCTCCGCTCCCGCTTCTCTAACTCCGACGGATATTTCTTGAATCCGGCTCGAGCCTCCGTCCGGACACCGTCTTAGCTTCCGCAGATTGGTTCGCGGCGGCTCCGGGCACGCCCATGCAGCTCTGGCCGCTGGGGACGACGGCCCGCCGCGTTCGGATAGGGCTGTTGGAAGTTTGTTTGTTAAAACAAACTAAGTGCAATTTCCTTATCCCACAAAGGAGAAATGGGAGGAAATTGGTTAATTTATAAGTGTGAGGTTTCCTTTGTGTATCTAAAGGAATGGTTGGGGTGGGCTAGACCCCACCATACCCGCGTGTGGGTGCGCGAATAATTGCGCGATTTTGGCACACTTATGTGCGCCCACGATTTAATTAGCACTAATCCATTTGTTATTTAATTTTATTTTTATTTCGTACGGTTATCTTATTAACTTTAATCAATTCAAAGGTTGTTTTTTGTTTATTGAGAATTTTCGAAAACCTTTCCCGAAGGGTTGCATTTGTTCGATTTAACTTCTTATGAATGGACACCTTTGTTCATTTGAGCAATTTTCGAAAAAATGTGTTTGTTCATTTTGCAACTTTTCACGAAGAGTTGTCTTCGTTTTTTAAGACTATTTTATATATATATTTGTCAAATTGAGGAAGAATCGGCATGATCATTTTTCATCTTTTCCAGTCTTCTTTTTGAAAACGACAACCATCCTTTCAATTGTTTTTAGAGAGATTCGGAGAAATCTTTTAGAATTCTTTATCAGTATTCTCATTTTGAGACTTTATTTTATTGTATCCTAGATGATATTTGCCGGTGACTATTAGCAACTTTGTGGGTTAAAGAAAGTGATATCACGCCTCAAAGTCCGAATCGAGTACTCTAAATATTCGTCTTCATTGTTCTACCCTATTCGAAGCAGTATTTCACTACAAGGGCCGCCACCCAGGACACGGATGAGCTCGTGAAGATCCTATCGAGCGCCGGCTCCAGCTCCTCCATCGAGTCGTCCCTAGACCGTGCGGCGGCGGCGGCGGAAGTGTCGCCGGCTCTGGTCGCGGAGGTTCTGAAGAAGCTGAGCAACGCGGGGGCTCTCGCGCTCTCGTTCTTCAGGTGGGCTGAGAAAAGGAGAGGGTTTGAGTATAGCATCGAGAGCTATCATGCTTTGATCGAGGCTTTAGGAAAGATCAAGCAGTTCAGTTTGGTGTGGAAAGTGGTTGATGAGATGAAGCGAAGAGGGTTGTTGACTAAGGAGACCTTCGGGTTGATCTCGCGCAGATACGCGAGAGCCAGGAAGGTTAAGGAAGCGATCGAGGCCTTTGAGAGGATGGAGAAGTTTGGGTTGAGCTTAGATTCGTCTGACTTCAATAGGTTGTTCGATACTTAGTGCAAGTCGAGAAATGTGGTGAAAGCACAGGAGGGAGATGGATGGAAATGCTCACTTAAGTCGCTCACACTCTCTCGGAAAAATTTGTCGTGAGTTTGAATCCTGCTGATCGTGCTCAGTCTGTTCTAAACTGAGAATGGATCCCGCCATCTCTCGAGCCTCAAGGGTTTTTGAATAGCCTAAGTGGTATTTGTGGACAGACGCGTGCTACCGGGAAAAAAATTCCCAGGTGGGAAGAGGGATTCTTTGCCCAAGGAAATGGCCAACACTTTCGGTTAGGAACCAGGAACTCTCCCATGTGCTGGTGGAATCAGGCCCTGTTGCTTCTCTAAACGAGTCGAATAGATTGAGATTTGAACAATCGGTGTGAGACAGTAAGTAGGGCCTCATCATAATGATAGTGAGGGAACCAGGAGAAACCCGCAATGCATACATACAGCTAATCAGAGGAGGATTCCCGGACCTTCTTAAAGCTTTCGAACAAGTTTTCTGGATATGCATTTAGGACTTTGCCACGAGACGTTGTAATTCACTTGTTTACTTAAGAGCACAATACTAGAGCGGATTTGCAGAATTGGAGCCGGAGTTTCAAACAAATCTTTTGTATGTCTAGTATAACGCGGCTCTCATCTTTAATAGACCTGATCACCGAAATTGCGGTTCAGGAGCTAGCCTATGCTAAATGGGTGCAAATTCCAAAAAAATTCACATAATTATAAGAATGTTATGTACTTTTTGGGTCAAACCCAGAAACTAGCCTAAAACTTTTGCCTGCACGATAATAATAACTCGAATTTTTCTCCACTAACTTTTATCCAAGCCGTAAAATTTTCAGTACAAGAAAGATGGTGTTTCCACTGACGAAATGAAGGGGAAAACCTTACGCATTTCATAACTAGAAAAGGCATTCACATAACAAGCGTAAGTGATCTCTCTGCTTAAGCTAGACGATATTCAGTCCATAACCTGTCTCAAGAAGCCTAACTTTTCTCAAGAAGACCATTTGAATCCATAATACCCACTCAAAAAAAAAAAAAAAAAAAGTTGTCTGATAACATACTTAAGCCAGACCCTTTACCAAAAAAAAAAAAAAAATACTTAAGCCAGACAGTAATCTCAGCTCTGCAATAGCTCGAGAAAGGCAAAACCCTGATATTTTTTTTTGAAATCATGCCTGCCGAATAAACTGAGCGATTTCTTCTGCGAGCCCGTTCCTTTCGTTGATAGCCTGCTCAATCTCTTCTTGGATTGCCTGAACTCTGCATCTTGCCATGTTGGCGCGTTGGGTATTTCCTTCCCAAATATGACGCGACAAAAGCCTTCTGTTGTTGCGCAGTCGTCCTCTCAGAGCTGTTATTCTTCTTCCCATTTCAACAGCCGCTCTGTGAGTTGAAGCACTCGAATGTCTACCATTTTCACTCTATGTTCTTTCACACTCACTCAGAGGTATAGATATGAGAAAGGAGGAGTAAAATAATCAATACTCGGAAAGGAAATACCCAATTTCCTTCTCAAGTATTGATTATTTTACTCTGAGGAAAAAAGGAGGACGGACTCAAATATGTGTCATCCCTTTGATGATTATTTTACTCCGAGGAAAAAAGGAGGACGGACTCAAATATGTGTCATCCATTTTACTCCAAGGAAAAAAGGACGGACTCAAATATGTGTCATCCTTTGATGATTATTTTACTCCGAGGAAAAAGGAGTTCAAAGGATGACACATATTTGAGTCCGTCCTCCTTTTTTCCTTAGAGTAAAATAATCATCAAAGGATAACACATATTTGAGTCCGTCCTCCTTTTTTCCTCGGAGTAAAATAATCAATACTTGAGAAGGAAATTGGGTATTTCATTTCCGAGTATTGATTATTTTACTCCTCCTTTCTCATATCTATACCTCTGAGTGAGTGTGAAAGAACATAGAGTGAAAATGGTAGACATTCGAGTGCTTCAACTCACAGAGCGGCTGAGATTACTGTCTGGCTTAAGTATGTTTTTTTTTTTTTAGGTAAAGGGTCTCGCTTAAGTATGTTATCAGACTATTTTTTTTTTTTTTTGAGTGGGTATTATGGACTCAAATGGTCTTCTTGAGAAAAGTTGGGCTCCTTGAGACAGGTTATGGACTGAATATCGTCTAAGCTTAAGCAGACGAGATCACTTACGCTTGTTATGTGAATGCCTTTTCTAGTTATGAAATGCGTAAGGTTTTCCCCTTCATTTCGTCAGTGGAAACACCATCTAATTTCAAAAAAAAAGTCAAGTTCCGTTCCGTTCAGATTTTGATTTTGATTTTATGTAGTGCGTGAGACTCCCCATTATCAATGACTTCAACAGATTTTATGTAGTGCGTGAGACTCCCCATTATCAATGACTTCAATGCCATAAGTCGTACTTACTCCAACTAGTACGTGAGATGTGGTATTGAAATTGTCCCACATCACTTATTTGAGATTTCAATGGACATTCTACCAGATAGGAACTCGGCATCAGAGAACCCTGATTGTCTTTTGACGAAAATGATAATGAGCTGTAGATCTTGTTCCCAGGATTCAGTTTTCCAGATAGCAACTCAGCATCAGAGAACCCTGATTGTCTTTTGAAGAAAATGATAATGACCTGTAGATCTTGTTCCCAGGATTCAGTTTTCAAATAATGAGAGAGAGAGAGAGAGAGAGAGAGAGCAGGTTAAAGAATGCACTTCCCTCCAATAAACTGCGATCAATGACAAGCAGAGGCGGGACCTACATAATACAAATGCAGAAAAAGAGCGTGCAAATTGCAAGCCCGGAAGGAAAAAGAGAGATCCTCTTCCTAATAGAGAGGCTCACCATACGATCTTCTTTCCCAAGAAACACAATGCCAGCCCACACTTTGAAGTGAATTTGCTCTGTTTCACCTTCTCCGCCCCTCCGATTATCCACAGAACAGGAGCCCGTCAAGAGATCATGAGAGGAACCCTCAAAAGAATCCTTTCTGTTCAATCTGAAAGAATGTATGTCCACCGACAGCTACCCTTTTACACCGCCTATGTGACTGCACCACTGTCATGGAAATGATTCACTCCTTGAACTATCATGGCTTCACTTGCACTGTTTCAACTGTGACTTTGTGTCATCGACGAGATTCATGATAGAATCTTCAAGATTCTTTGCCTGCGGACCAGGCTTCAAGACGTTAACATCACCCCACTGGGAGCATGGATCCATCAACCAGCCCTTGCGGCCCGTGCACCACGGTCCGGGCGCAACTCGGCTGGGCTCACGTTTGAGAATGTGCGCATCGACCATGTCCAAAATGGGATCATTCTGTTTGAACTGTCTTGCGAAAGCAGCCCCACTTTGGACCATCTGATCATAGTCAGAACTGTTGAGAAAGAGGGGATCCATCTTAGGTGGATTGTCCCAGATCATGAATCTCAAGTCGCTGTTTACAGTGGTGTTCTTGAACTCGGGGGAATTGCAGATGACTGAGTGAAAATATGCTTCTTGCGACAACATCACATTGTTGAAGTACATAAGAAGGGTTCGAGGTAAGTTATCCCATCCAAAAACACAATATTCAAGAAAGGGACGGCTCAGCATGACCCAAGGAGAACCTGCATGGAGGCACAAACACTGGTTATTATAACTAACAAGAGATGCGCAACATGAGTGTGCTTAGAGAGCAATCTGCTTCTGACTTGATGCTTCAATACATGACGGCCATTGAAATAATCTTTACCGGTGAAGACTTTAAATGCTTCAGGGGTTGGTCGTTTCTCTGTTGCCTGAAAAATTTGGGTTCTCCTGGCTAAATAAATCCCAGGATCAACCACAATAGGTTGGATCCTTTGCAGTCTACACCAGAATAAGAACGCACTCAGGATATGTTAAGACAATCCTCCCAAAATAACATCTGGGAAGAGAGAGAGAGAGAGAGAGAGAGAGAGAGAAAGAGAGAGAGATTACTCTTTCCATCCAAGATCACTGGTGTGATCAATAAAATTGAGATCCCTGCTAACTGAGGAGAAAACATGGGAGAGATCTGCAAGGAAAACCAGAGGATCAAGGGACTTCCCAGCTGCCAATTAAGTATAAGCAAGGTGCAATGAAAATGAAAGAAAGAAATGCCTATGTCTTGCTAGAACAGTGTGAAAGACCAAATGGCACATGTCATGATGGCAAACTCGAGAAGGATCTTAAACAACTAATTAGTTTCTGGTATTGGAGGTAAAAAAAAAAAATTGAGAATATAAATCGAGATTTTGGTAGATGGAACTTGACTGGAGGAAAACTATCCAGGTCATAGGTGAAATAGTCAAAGAAAGTATGTCAAGCAAAGCACAAGCAAGAAACTAAAGAATCCGAGGGCAGTCAGCATGGAGGGAAGATCCTGCACTAAATTTTCCATGTAAGACTCAGTGAACATCTTAGAACATCAAGATATACCACAACAGTCAGTGCACACAGTAGTCATCAAGATGTACCAACTTCTGGACATGCACAAACAAATTCCATACATCTCCTTTGTCATAGGAAAGAGGTAATCAAGACTTATCCCGAAGGTTCCTCATTTCAAGTTTATCCCTCACACTCCACCAAGAGTTAGCCCTTCTTTTTCTAGATCAGGGCTAATCCCTCAAAATTAAAATACAATGCCACCCGCAACTTGAAAGTTAATAAAGTCATCTTGCATATAAATTGCATTGGTCTTTGACTCAGAGGTAGACAACTGGAATTATAGCAGCCCGGACTATACTCATGAACGACACCATTGACAACAACTAAACTGAAAGCTTCTTGCACTAGGTCAGCTCACTACAAAAGTGTGCTATCACAGTATCAAATGACATAATTTCAAGGTCTAATTTCTGAATCTTCTTTGAATGTTCTCTAGCATGCACCACTCTGGCATGAGCGAACTCCATGAATTCAAATGTCCATGTGCGATTAAGTTAAGATAAGGCCAAAAGGCAGGCAGAGCTGCAACATATTGGTACAGGTTTTATGCCCAATCACAACAGAAAGATCTTGGCAGGAAACCTGATGTAATGCTGCACCAAAACAACCATACTGACGAAGGAGTCAATCCTTGGCTTCCGCTTTCACACCCCAGGTGAACACTAACAAGAAATACTTGTGCAAGTTTAGCTGGCATTTGGACCTGAGTTTTGTATGTAGTTAATGCTGGGCATAGTCAGAAGAACATTTGAAATTGTTCAGAGCTATTTCAGCATATTTCTATAGGGAATATGAGTGGCGAAAGGAGCAAGGAAATTAGTAATCCAAACTCTTGATGGACATTTCCTCTCACTCGGCAACAGTTCAATCTGACTTGATGATATCATCATGGTGGATCTACATCAGCCAACTCAAATGGGGATCACTGGATCTCTCTGAATGCAACCATATGCAAGAAAGTGAAAATTGCTTAATGCAAAGGTCATGCACTCCAGGTAATATGACAAGAATTACGTAAAACACGACACTGGGGGGAATCATGTACAGGCAATGCATTGCTCAAACACCACAGAGCACCTAATAGATTAAACACGTAAAGGGATCACAAAAGGATATAAACAACACCGTGATCTCTTAATTACAGAATAAGCCGGGACCTGCAGCTGCCCCAGTAAGATCTCCTAAAATAAAGTCCCTGCTTACTCTCAGGATAGAAAGAAAAGTACAATTTGGGCAACTAGTTGCAGAAATCAACATCGACCTTACAAAAACCACTGTTCACATCCCAGTCATAAGCAACCTAAGCCAAAAAGGAGGAAACCAGCCCTTTCTGTCTTACCATGTAAAATAGCCCCTCACTAGATATGTTTCAGATTCCGACTACATCAAATTTGCTTTGATATCATTTCTCAAGTGCAGATTACCATACCAAAAAACCTCTTGGTCCACAGAGGTCATACTGATCGACAGAACATGTGACAGATCCCATAATAACAGGCCAAAATAACAGTCTGCCTCATCAATAACATACCAAATGAGGTGAAGAATTTCCCCCTTTTTTTTTAATAATTGAAATGTGAAGGCACGTAATTCTTCTACCCTCCCAAATCAGCAATCGGTTTTTCCATATCAAGAAGTAACCCGGAAATGGAACTTCCCAGTTCCAAACACAGCAACTGGCTCAACTAATATCATGAAATCACAGGCAAAGAGACAGCCAATAACAACTCTTTCACATGATGGCCAAAGTCACAAAATCCGGCATATTCCCTAACCACGGAACACAAACAAACAAAACCGGATATTCTCTCCGAAATTACTCACCATCTTGCGTGATCAGCGGGTAATCGAACGCGCTCAGAGTGATGAACCAATCCCAACCGCTGTCCAACTTCAAAAGAATCGCCGCAGCCCGCAGCGTCGCGGCAATATTCGACGATCCCATGTACGTGAAGGGATCCGGGTTGCCCACCACGTCCACGTTGCCGAAGCTCCGAATCGCGGGCACCGCCTCCACCGCGGCGGCCAGCTTGCTCCTCTCGTCGTCCGACGCCTCCTTCCCGAGATGCAGCAGGTACCGGTTCCGCGGGTGGTACACCGCGAGCAGCAGCCGGAGGATCCGGTCCTTCTGGCCCCGCCCACCAAATATGTAGTACGCGAATGCCGGCGGGTGGTGGGGGCCGCGGAGGATGAGGGAGGGGAGGGGCTTGGGGAAGCTGAAGGCGGAGATGGAGAAGACGAGCAGGAGGAAGAGGGAGAGGAATGTGGCCGAGAAGAGGGTGAGCATCCATTTCTTCTCAGCTCCCATCAGTGACTCTGTCCGCAATTTCGCAATCTGGGTCGGTCACGCAGCATACGTGTACGGCATCCCAAAGATCGGAACTTGGCGTCGGATTCAGGGTCCGGAGCGGATCCGGGAAGATGGGCAAGCGCCGATCTCGGCGCCGGTGGAGTTCTTGGGCGGAGGAGGCGGAGTAAATTGAAGCTCGAGAATGGGTCAAAGTGGGATAACCAGGGAGGGAAAAGAGAGAGAGAGAGAGAAGCAGTATATGTCACCTCACCTGTCAGTATTACTTCAGCTAACCCCGCCTTCAATGACCAGATTCTATGCCCAAAAAGAGCAAAGAGGAAGGGTGGGGATTAGGGTTTTCAGGTCGGATTCGTTGGGAAGATGGCGATGGCGATGGCGGTGACGGTGGTGGTGATGATGATGGCGATGAGAAGGGGAAGAGGAGAAGAGACGGTGCTGGCGTTGTTCATGGGATTTGCCAGTCTTTTTTTTTTTTGGTAAGGATTGCTTTTCACGAGCGACGGCCAAGGAGGGTCTTTTGGTTGTTTATAATTTGCTTGCTGCTCCATCTTCTCCCTTCTTTTTTTTTTGTCTAAATGAGAGTGTGAATTGGAGCTACGTGGGGACATTCTGTCCTCCTTGGGATGCGGGCTCACGCCCCGGTAGTCCCGGCTTGTGAGGCGTGCTCGCCACGCGCCGGGGGGATAATTCATTCGGTGGAAAATTTGAGGTTCCCACGATACCGACCGGATCGAAAAATTGATTTACATAGACGCATTACAATGCAAATCTAGTAATATATACTCGACCCGATCTGCGTTAAGAAGCATCGACATTCTCCAGAAACATTCGTGTCGTGTCCGACACTCCAACACACGCGATCAACGAGCACGTGGTCAACTCTTCCCGACACGTAAGTCCAAAATGCATTAATTTTAAAAATTTTCAATGCTTAAAGGGTTAAAGTATAAAAATATGAAAAAATAATTTTTTAAAAAAAGGGAAAGAATAAAGTTCTTACTACTCAAGTTTTTCAATTATAAGTTTTGACATTCTCGTGAGTGACGATTAAACGCCTTTCTTCTCGCTGACATCACTCTACCGCCCTCGCAAATTTAAAGTTGTGATTTTTTTTTTTTTGCTTCTTTCCGCCTCTCGCAGGGTGAGTTATCTATTTTGGTTTACGTCGTTAACTTATGAGTTATCTCTTACATTTTGCATGGCGAATCGTACTTCGAGAGTTCTTGTCTTAGATTTTGAATCTTGTTTTGCAAAGGAGCTCCAACTAGTTTATATCATGAACTTCGAACTCTGTCTGGGACTATAAGAAATCTCACTAATTTTCGATAAGTGTAAGAAAACATAGCATGTTCCTTCAAATTTACTCTTTTGTGTTTGCAATTTTTGAATCTTTTATTCAATCTTTGTCAAATTAAAATAATGCATGATATTAACAAATGTTGAATTAATATTTTTAGTATAAATTAATTATATGCTATTTTTATTATTTATTTTTGCATTTATATATAAAAATATATTTTTAATATATAACGTGTCAGAATTCTCTATTTTTTTATAACTGACGTGTCGGCGTATTGTGTTACGTGTCGCGTGTCCGTGTCGGTACTACATAGCATGTTCCTAACATTTATCCTATTTGATCCATGTTACTAAAATTAGAAAAATCTAAGTAAGTAAGCATGAGATCGAGTGAAAGTGAAAGAAAACGATTCATGGCATACTATTCATGCCATTGTTTATATACTGTTTGGCACTATAGTGTACTATAGTAGAACAGAAAAAGTGGGATAAGAGATTATCGAAAAACCCATTTATAATTCATTTACTGAATATAATTAATTCATATAACAATTCAGCTTAAGAAATAAATCTATAACTTATTTTGATAGGTCTAGTTGCTGTCTAACCTTAAATATCGAAGTTGTTATAATCACATAATAAAATTTAATTCTAACAAGGTGAAACATATGCTTATCCATAAATGCATTTTAAAAGAAAATCGTGTTGAATTGCTTGATCATATGGGTGCAAGACGTTCAAAGTTACGTCAGTGTTGAAGAATTTCTGCTGGAATTTAGCTTTCAGCGCGTGCTCGAGGATTGGACTTGAAAAAAAAAAATGTAAACATCTTGAAAAAAAATCTCACCACCTCTAACATTAAAAAAAGGAAGAAAGACAAAACTATGAAAAACGCCCACCCACCAACTCTCTACCAAAATGACAAAAGACAAAACGTGAAAGTTTTCTTTTCTTGTTCATCACGAACATTCGGAAATGAGGTGCAAATCATTTTACCCTGTATTCATCAAGACGAAACCCATTTGCCAAAACAAATCTGTATCCGAGCATCGATCCTCCGAGCTTGAGGCTGGATGGCGACCGAACTTCGGGCGCCGGGACCGCAACCCAGTATGCCTGCGTCGAAATGTCGGGTTTTCAGGTCTGCAGGCAAGGGTCTCGAATCGGTAATTGGGTCCTAGAATCGACAGCCTAGTCCTTAGTCTAGGCCTTGATTTCGGGGGCTAGGGTAGGGAGTCCTGGGTCCAATGTGGACAATAGACGTTCCGAGTGTCGGGTCGAGGTCCTAAGTCCTACATCGCGATTCCAAGTCTCCGGTTTAGCTACGGTCCAACTTCAACCCAACACGGCTTGACCACGGCGATGCGTACACAAAGCCATCGGACCAAGGACCGCAAGTCAAGCAACTAGAATTAAGGCGTCGATTAGGTCCTAGAGGCTAGAGCCAGAAACCCAGATCTGGGTGATGGAGACCCCGGTCCCGACAATCGCGCTAAACCCCGGACAGTCAAGAACGTCGAGGACGATGGCGGGGACCGAAATGAACTCCGCATACGACTCCCGCTCTTCAAAAGCGAATGTTGGTGCAAAGGTTTTAGACATGTTTAAAATGTGATCTTTCCATCCCCGCCTCGTCTCTCAATGATTCAATCTGTAGGAGAAACTTTAAAAGCACAATATTCGGATCGTCCTGGCCAGCTACCGTTCTTTTCTGGGAGGTGTTTGATGACCAACCTCAAATTAAGTTTAATTTACTTCTTTTTGTCTTCCATTAGAGTTGCGTTAGGAGATGGGAGAACCAACAATGGAATCGGCGCGTTAGACAACGGGAGATTGTTGGGAATAGGAGCACCAACGCCGTCATCCGTACCACAAATCGATCATTGACTGTCAAGAACATCTAGATTCAAAGCACTACCACGTCAGATCCTGCGTCATCTGTTCGTGCAGCTCCATCTTTTGAACCTTGACGATTCAACCTAATCAATCTAGTAATGTAGATTGCCAATAATTCAAAGCACAGAACCAATGAATGATTGACCAAACTTTTGATTTTCTTGTAGGGAAAAGTGAATTCATTTTCTTCACCAAATAATCCAAGTCCTTATGCCAAGAGAAAAAACGATGCTTGATACCGAAACCTGTCTGCAAGTCAAGCATCCAAAATCCACATGAATGGATTGTAAATGCTCCCTGAATATGCTTTTGCACCAAAAGTTTTTCGGAAATTAGCTAACTCTATAACGCACAAACAGAAAAAGTGGCCGCTTTTCCATCTGTAGGTTGAATTCTGTATGATGCATCTCAATCAAAAGATCAGCAGGGGGTTGATCGCTTGCCCTAATGAGCCAACTAAATGCAAGTGAAAATATTTAGGCCAGAACAAGGAGAACGAGAAAACTTGCAAGTGAACGTTCTGTCATATCATCTCTGTTTTTTAAGTTCATGCTTTAGCTAACGCGCCTGAGAAAGGGGCGGCATTGATGGAAAGACAAACCTTATCCCACCACAGAAAAGAAGAATTTATAAAAATCACGTTCCAACCCCATCAAAAACCAGGATGGCTTATTGAGATATTGCTATTATGTGAATGTATTCCTTTATGCCTTATAATTTGATCCCTGATGCCTCTTAGACAGAGTTGACGGAGTCATCATCACTCGCATCACTGTCGCTGCTGCTGCTGCTCCCGCTGCCGCTTCCGCTCCCACTGCTACTGCCAGATGAAGACGTCTGTCCATCCCTGCCCTCTGCATTGAGTTGAGCTCTCAGGGCATCTGCTGCATTCTGGCCCTTGTGCCCTTCGTCGCCGCTATCGTCCACATCAGCAATCTCATCATCTGAGTCATTGTGACGTGGCTCGTTGGCATCAGATCCAAACTCAACCTTTTGCTCAGCGTTGTTTTCGTTGTCCGGCGATCCAGTGCCGAAGAGTTCGTCGATGTCTATGTCTTGATTATCCTCAGCTTCGTAATCTCTGGGGCCTGGAGAGGCAGCGGGGGCACTTGATAAATACGGTGAATGAGTAGCGGCTCCCTTCGCTGCAGGTTTTGGACCTTTCAAACGATGAATAGCAGTTTAGCATTCAAGAATAAAAAGAAGGCCAAAACAAGTACCCAGTAAGGCAACCATCTCATGTATCACTTCATTATGCAGTTTTGTGGGTACTTAGGCTCTTTATCCCATATTGAAGCGAGGGAGAAATTTTAGATTTCTTGCAAGTGAAAAACAAGAAATGACGGCAAAAGTGGCATAACTTCAAACAAAATATCTAAATTTAATCTTCTAATAACTAACCAAACGTTAAGAACAAGGGGTGCCACGGAATGGCCTAAATTCAAAATCAATTAGGTAACTCTTCCTGGATTCCATTTGACAGGAACTAGCTTTTGCTGATGATATTAAAGTTTCCATAGCAATTACTCATCTCAATGCACACGTTGACATAAAGCTAGAAATGATAATACCAGAAAGAAAAAAATACAAAGAAGCCTCTAAACACAGCATACCTGGATTCTGGGGCTCACCAATATCAATCCGTTCCACCTCAACCTGCACAAGTTCAGGAAGAGAGCAATGAGTGAGAGAAGCACATAGACCCAAAAAAAAAAAAAAAAAAAAAAAAAAATCTACTCTAGACGTCGAGTACTACAGCGCCAGCAAAGACATAAATTCAATTTCAGATAAAAAAAAGACTGGAGAATGAAGATCTGGTACAGGCAGAACTCAAACATAAACTTGGAATATCTTCCCTAGTGTGTCGTGGGGAAGAGAATGGATTCGGAATGAGAGTGGTAGTAGTTGTCTACGGAAGAAAGCTTGATGAAATCGAGTTCATTCAGTTTTAAATATGATGCCATTCAAAAGAAAAACAGGAAGAAGAAAAACCAAGTAACACCACACATTAAATGACTCCTGAGCTAGATGAAATGTAACCCACTGATTTAGGGTTTGGTCATATCCAAGAGAGGCATAGTGACATTGGAAGCATAGCTAACTGAGACAACAGTTGGGTGGCAGCTCTAATTGATAGGACGGAGACCAGGCCATTGGAGTGAGGATATTCCACTTGTACAGTAGTTAGGAGCAAAGACTTTCTCTGGCATTGGTGTGCTTTGCTCACCCGATTGTAATGAACGCAGTGAATGAATGAAGGAATGTAATCCACATTAAGGAGTTCATGTAGAAAATGTATTAAAAAAAGTTGAAAATGTGAATGATGGGATATGATTACATGAATGGTCTGCCTCCACTGGAAGTTGCAGTATGCCATAAGCATGAGTGTAACATATAAGAAGACTCTAAATGAAAAGAGGAAAAATAAGTTCCTAATGGTAGATAGCACACAGAGTATACAAATGCTGGTCTGGTGATTGGTTCCTTATCGAGTTGTAAGGATAGTAGTTTTGCTATTCCAGGCTGTAATTTAGCACGCAACCAGAGAAGCGATCTAAATGCAGATTGCTGATGAAATAGCATCCTACGCATGAGATACTTTGAAAAAGCATTTTACCAATATTGCTATCCTTGTCGTCTGAGAAACCAAGTTGAAGGTTTTTAACTTAGTCAGGTGATGCTGCTTATATTCTCAAGATGATCCTCATGTTCAACCACTCAGTTCTACCAAAGATCCCATATCCATATCATGCCAACATCATTCAAGTTTTGCTCTTTATCAAGGCACTGTCAACTTCTTCTCCATGTGAAGTACTAGATATCAAGCCCGAACTAATAATACTTTTGAAACTCGGGGTGCACAACTCATGCCTGTTTTCCCCATTTCCTTTAAATTCTTGAAATTACCACATGTACTGTGTAATTAACAACATTAGAACACATTCCACTGTCAGATTTTACACTGCCAGAATCAAAATTATAAATCCATAGACATACAATGCTAGCCAACTCTAGTTAACAATTAGAACTTTGTACTTGAATTGATAAGGCTTAGAACTTTTTCTTTCAGGATTTTTTGGAGAGATTGCCGCTACTAAGATGGAGATCCTACTCAGGATTGATTTATAGCCCTACTTGATTGAGTACTAGATTGAATCAACAAAGGAGCGGCATCACATAGCTGAGTTCAAAAGATTAATGATCGCTCAATAGGGATATTTCTTCCATCGAGCCTCTCAATCCGTCACTATAACTAGAGAAGCAGAAAGATTTACTATCCCTATCCAATGAGCAGATCTTAAATGTGTAAAGTTTTGATAAGTTATTCTAAACATCTATTGAACATCTAGGTAACCAAATCTTAAGAAAGTCCACATATATAAAGTGTGCATCTTAAGGGCCGCTTCACTTTCTTTCATAACAAAGATATACAGTTGCTCATGGGCAAAGTGAGACAACACATCAATCTGGCATCTCGCTCAGTCAGACATAGAAAGTTTAAATGTCTAAGTCAAATAGCCAACAAAAGAATATGACAATTAAAGGATCAGACATGGAGTCCTAGAAGGAACAAAAACTGAAAAGCAAAGGATAACAATAAGAAATTGAATATTACCACATAAATGCATCTAAACCATCATAAGCAGTTAACCTTTCATAAAACTTCATTCACATGGGAGGACCACTTGAGTAGGTTCCACCGGATAAAGGGTTCGTACAACAATACACACCTATTCAATGAATCATACTGACAACAAGATGTGCAGCATTCTTGTTCTAAAGGAAACTTGTGTGGCACTCCCAAACTGCTAAGGTCGCCACAGATACCAATCGTTCTGCCTATTGCATACTGGTTACTTGTCCTTTATAAAATGGGAGTTTTAAAGAAGGACCGAGGTTCATAGGCATTTTTTTTTTTTTGAAAAGAGTTTAGCGCAGCTCATAGCGGAAATTAGGGGCGAATCTCACCATCCCTCTACTCTCTTGGCGATGATACAATGCACACCAACTACACATTGAAGGAAAACATAAAGCCGAACCACTTTTATTTACATTTTCAAGATGGACATCTAGGGTCGGTGTAAACAAAAAGGAAACCAAGACTTTTCACTATGCTTGGCTATATCTCAAAAGAGGTCATCGACCCCCTATATCGAACGTGTAAAACCTTCCATCTACAAGTGTCGGCTCCCTCTCCAAAAAGTGTCAGCTCTCTCTCCTCCCGTGGGCCATCACACCCATCCAGGTGCATCGGGCGGTGGCGGTGGCTGAAGGGAGAGACATCTCTCTAATCTGAAATGTTAGTCCCCAAAGGGGTGAGTACAACCACTCAGCAGGTAAAGGATCTATTACACTACTCAATGCATCGAACAGAGAAATCATGGCATCATAGAGCACATATAGTTCATACATATCAACCATATCTCACCTTTCGGTCATGCATGATACATCAAAACAACCATGTATAAGTCACCATATCATGTGCATGAACCACCAATGCATTAGTACATAGATCATGTAGTCATGCATTCATGTCATCATACCATGTGCACACATCACCATGCACTTATACATGTTACATCATACAGTCATGCATACATGTAACCCTACCATGTGCACATATCACCATGCACTTATACATGTTTCATCATACAGTCATGCATACATGTCACCACATTATGCATGATTCAATTTCAACTCATGTTTTCCAATTGAATCGTCGCATTTATCTTTCTCGGGACCAGTAATTGCATCCCACATTTCTATCGCTCGCACCCAACCTAGCATCGCGAGGAACCTCTGGCACACACCTCCGGGCATCTCGAAACTCTCGAGGACATCCGGCACACACCTCCGGGCATCCGGCACACACCTCCAGGCATCTCGAAACTCCCGAGGACATCCGGTACACACCTCCGGGCATCCGGCACACACCTCCGGGCATCTCGAAACTCCCGAGGACATCCGGCACACACCTCCGGGCATCCCGACACTCCCGGGGCATCGTCGGCTCACACCTCCGACGGCATCCTCATTTCGATGCATGTTCTTATATGTTTCATTCTCAATTTCACATTTGATGTAACAATACCATTGATTGAAATCAGCCTTTTTGAAATCATGTAATATGCATTGGGAAAAGTACCATTTGATGCAATGGTTTTAAAAAGAAGTCATTCTTTGAGTTCATGAAAATTTACCAATCCTTTAATGTCATATGAAATGTATAAAAGTCATCATATCATTGCACGAGTAATAATCCAAAATATCATAATTTACACAACAATTTCAATAACCCATAAATAACACAACTTCCAGCTAAATCAGAATACGTACAAACCGTATATCACAAGAAAAGAGTTTTATGCCTTACTCATGCACAGTTTTTGCAATATTTTCGATTAAATACCTAAATGACCTTCAAAATTTATAAAATTTGAACATGTAATAGTTAAGACATAAAAGCAGACACATAATGAAGAACCCTTCACCAAGAGATCCTCACATAATTAACTACAGACCACGCATCACAGCATTATTAATTCTGTCTATTCATCTTGCATAGTTTTTGAAACATTTATATTTAAACACCCAAATAATCTTCAAAAATTATGAAATTTAACTATGTTGTAAACAAGACATAAATAAAGATATTTCGTGAAGAACACTTCCCCAAAAGAATTTTACACAGAACAGTATAAACCACACATTGTAGCATCACTAAGTCCGGACACATCCGATTGCACCGTTGTTAGGATATTTTCGATTAAATAGGTAAATGACCTTTAAAAATCACGAAATTTAACTATGTTGTAGTCAAGACATAGATGAAGATATTTCATGAAGAACACTTTTCCAAAATATATTTTTACAGAATAGAATAGGCCATGCATTTCAACATTATCAAGTTCGAGTAGTCAGATTGCACTATTTTCAAAACACCTTCAATTAAATAGGCAAATGACCTTCAAAAATCACGAAATTTAACTATGTTGTAGTCAAGACATAGATGAAGATATCTCATGAAGAACACTTTTCCAAAAGAGATTTTTACAGAATAGTATAGGCCATGCATTTCAACATTATCAAGTCCGAGTAGTCAGATTGCACTATTTTCAAAACACCTTCAATTAAATAGGCAAATGACCTTAAAAAATCACGAAATTTAACTATGTTGTAGTCAAGACATAGATGAAGATATCTCATGAAGAACACATTTCCAAAAGAGATTTGTACAGAATAGTATAGGCCATGCATTTCAACATTTTCAAGTCCAAGTAGTCAGATTGCACTGTTTTAGGAATATTTCCGATTAAATACCCTAATGATCTTCAAAATTCATGAAATTCGACTATGTTGTAGTCAAGATCCTAAGGTAGGTTTTTCATGAAGAAACCAAAGTCAAATTCGTTCTAGGTGATTAAATATAGGCAGATAAAACTTCTGTTTCAATACTGAAATTTTCAGATCTGACTACTTCCGAAAAACCACGATTTCACTATTTTTTTTCGTTATTTTTCTCTAAATTTTTGATATGTTAAACCTCAGGATGTCCTTTACATCTTTCGTTAAGAAATCAAAGTGAAATTTCAACAAAAAGATAGGCTTACAGACCATGCATTCATCAAAGGTAGTTACCGAAATCTCCAGATTCAGTCTCTCCGAAAAATAAGGATTTCACCCACTTATACTTGTTCGTTTTGTTCCAAATTTGAGTATGTTATATTTCAAGAAGTCCTTAACAACTTTCATTTAGAAGTCGTGGCCAAAATCCAACTCAAACAACACATGCAAACCAATAGAACATCCAAGATCGAACTGTTTCCTCAAGAACAGTTCATTAGTCTCAAACATCCCTCTTAACACTTCAACTTTTAACACCCTAAACATCTGAAATCTAACACCATTCAAGCACACATACTAGACACAACATGCAAGAACAGATTAAGGATCCCAACTTGCCTCTAAACCGAGGAAACAGCAAGCACACGGCGACTGGACACGGCGACGAACGATGAACGCACGGCGGACGGTCGACGGACGATCGGCTTCCTTCTTCTTCCGCACGCTCACTCTCCCTTTCTCTCTCGATTTCTCTCTTTCTCTCGGTAACTCTCTCTCTCTCTCCCTCTTCGGACGAACCCCTCTCTCTCCCTCTCTTTCTCGCTCAAGCCGGCCATCATTTCCCTTAATTTTTCTTTCCCTCAATGATTAGCAATCATTGGATGTGCATGGGGAACACTTGGCAGCTAGGAGGGACAAATGGCCTTCTTCATGCAAGATGGGCCTCCATCTTCGGCTGGGCTTGAGGCCAGCCATGGGCCGACGGCAGCTCCCCTTCTTGAGCTTTGTGGGTCGGTCAAGAATGGGGTGAGGCAATGGGCTGGTTTGGGTTTTCGATTGTCCAGCTCATCCTCATTCTATTAATTTACCTAATCCTTAATTATATAAACACATAATTGGAATTTATAATTCACCAAAACTTTGTGACCTATCTAGATAAATTCCAATCCATAATCCACATGGCCAAAAATAGAATTTTCCTATCAAATAATTATTCACCAAAAGCTTGACCAAATTCTTAATGCAAGACATGAATTAGAGCACCCTTAAAGATTGGCAAAGAATTCTAGGATGCCACAACTTGAGACCCCTGGAGTCTCTTCATCCATCCTTTGTTAACTAGCGGTCCTTGTAATTACACAAAATAATCATAATGGATCGATTTCTCCCTATGCATAATGATTTTGATTATTATACAGAATAATTAGAATCAGCAAAAACAAACAACAGTTTACTTATCTATAATCCATATTCCCTATGATCTTGGTAATAGATCACTCTTTTTAGTAAGCCAAATAATTAGTGACTGACTAACTTAACTAAGCAATTGGACTTACCGAAACGACTGGAAATGTATTCCGAGAAGAATGCACTGGTTTTACAACATTTGCCACCGGAGATAACCGAGGCTCCACTACTGGCCCAGAATGAACAACTGCAAAAGCGGCAGAAGAAGCAGCCGCCACAGACTCATCAGGAAGGCGAACGTGATGCAGCTGCTTCACAGCTTGATGGAGTTGTTCCAATCAGAATGTCTCATCATCAAAGAACAACACAACATCATTCTCCTTGTAATCTTCGCTGCTACCTTCAAATGCCACTTTGGACTTTCCTGGTTGATTATTTTGAAACTCCATAGAAACCCGATTCTCCTTATTCTTTTGCATCGTACCCTTCTTTGTCTTATCGATAGAAGTGAGTTTAAATTCATCTGGAGAAATGCAAATCAAACAAAAGTTCAAGAAAGAGTAACTAGCAATGAATACATTGCATCACTACAACTCATCACATACACACATCAATTTAGAAATCCTCACACTACATCAACTTCTTAGTTCTTGCTATCCAATGATTCCCGACAAGAACAAATTAGACAAGTATGAAATAGGGGGAAAAGTACTAAAGACATTAAAAAGAACATTTTTTTTCAAATCCAACCATTTAGAATTCAAGAAACAACGTCCCCAAGCTTCATTACACATCCAGAGCGATCATCTCCTCTCCGTCTCCATCTCCATCTCCTCCACCAATCTCCAATCCTTCGGATTTCCAGGCACACTGATCATCTCTTCAACCAATCACAACAATGCCAACACACCCACGGATCACCTCAGGCGAACAAGACAGGCCACGGGGTAAAATGGGCAAGTCTTAAACACTTACATCGGAGGGTACAATACTTGTTGGAAGAATCGTGCTTGAACGAAGGCTCGAGGGTCCGATTGTACTAGCGATTGGGCTGAGGAGCCGTCCTGGGCTCGTCCCTGTCCTTGGCCATACCTTCTTTTTCCGTTCTTAGAGAAGAAGATCAACACCGACGGGCTGTTGCTCGCCCCTCTTCTTCGCCTTGGTTCGATCAAGCCAATGATGGGTATCTAAGACGACCCGGATGGGACCCACCTCCGCCTGCCCACATGTCAGAAGGCGAGTGGCCAGGCACTGGGATGCCTCTCAACCGCACTTGCCCAGCAGTAATAGGAGGAAGAAGAAGGGAGAGGAGAGGACAAAAGGGTTTCTTTCCCAAGTGGGGAAGACGGTGGTGGAGGCAAGATGGAGGGGAAGCCAATAAATTTTCGAGGGATCGTTCGTCTACGCGAACGGCCCCTCCATCCATTCGTGTGGGTTTTCTCTTCTCGGCCACGTTCTTGACCCGACGTCGGTGATTCGCTCGTCTCGAATCGGTCGTGATCCCGAAGCTCCGTCCGATCAGAGTCGGCTTGCCTTTTCGATCAATGCGGTCAGACTCCCAACATTTTTTGGTCTTAATATAAAGTTTCAGAACCTCGATGATGACCGATGAGTTCTAGGCGGTTTGGTCTGAATTTACAAAGAGATGGTGGCCTTTCATTCTTTCCGTGATGCTTGATTTCATCCTCGCTAAAGTATAATCCGCACGAATCGCCTCCGTAGCTCGTCCCTCGATGTCCGCCGCTTGTCGCTCGTGCAATGTTGCCGTCCCCCGTCACAGACACCTCTGTTGGTGTCGGGTCTAAGAGGTTTTAGGACTCGGGGTAAGAAATTTAAAACCGAGGATGGTCATGGTGCTCGAGGGACGAGCAATGGGGGACAGCGACGGTCAAGATGGACGAGGGATGGTGGCGGTCCTCTAAGGACAAGTAATGGCGATGAGTGGTAACACTTATTCATTTGGTTCAGTTTTGGGGAAATGTCATTGGGAAAATGCAAATACTTTTGGGCTAAAGGGATTTTTCGAAATGCAAATAGTGTTTGGTAAATTATATTTTTAAAGTGCATTGAGAAATAATTTAACTTAAATGTTGTTCGATAAAAAATACATTTTGTAAATGACTTTTGCTAAAAAAATTTAAAAAAAGTTTCAAACTATTTTTTTAGCTTTGGGGCTTAGCCAGTGGGTGGTCGCGACCCTCTAGCGGCGGTTGCTTGGGCGACATTGCATGGGTCGCGTGACTCCTCGAGTGGTGATCGTCGGTCTTCATTCGGCTCCTTCATGCAAAATCATGGAGAAGATGAACAGTCAACAAGGTAAGACTTGCGGTCCGAGAATGCTACTTCCCAAAAGACCTCCAGATCTACGTTGGGTTAAAGGCCCTTAGAGCTCATTTTGAAAATGCAATTGCATTTCCTCAAAGTTGAGCAAGAAACGAACCAAAAGCTATTTGCATTTGCCTAAGTACTATAGAGTCTCAAAACCCACTTGAAATACTAAACCAAACAGGGGTTGAGAGCTTGACCGGCTATGTTGGAATTGGATTTCACGTAGTTACATTTTGAGTTTTAGCTAATTATCCAGACATGTTGAATATGAGTCTCATGCAAACCCACAAAGACCCATATAGTGTTGCGCTTTCATGTTTTAAAATTATTTCAACCTATTTTTAAATTTCAATTCACCTATCTTCAACTTGACCCACTAAAGCTAAGTTGAAAAATGGATTTATGACTCATAATATCATCTTTAGACCGGTGAACACTATAGTTCTCAGTTATCATTATAGAATTGCCTGTCTGCCTGACTGGGCCAGAGTAGTACATTTATATAATTAAGTTTGGGAAAAAGTTACCAAAAATCCAAAACTTTGCCCAAAATGATGCATTTACTTTAAACTCCCAACTTTGCTCACTATGACACATTTAACCCAAACTTTTTTGTGACATCAAAAACCTCGAACTTTTTTTTGCAACACAAAATTTTGGGGTAATGTGTCACACAGGTAAAAGTTTGAGATTTTTTTGTATCGCAAAAAATAGTTTGGGGCTTTGATGTCACATTATATAAGTTTATAATAAACATGTCGCATGAATATAAGTTTGGGATTTTTTGCGTCACAAAAAGAAATTTGAGATAAACGTGTCATAGTGGGTAAAGTTTTGAGTTTTTGGTGGTTTTTATCCTTTAAGTTTTAAGTTTTAACTTTTCAAATTAAAACCCTAGTTTCCTCTTTGTCTCTTTTTGTTTTTCACCTCACTCATCTTGTGGCCTCGCCTCCCTCTCTCACTCTTGCTCTTGGTGGCCTCTAGCCTCGTTGATCCCTTTCTCACTCTCACTCTAGATCGCCTCCAGCCTCATTGCTTTTTGTGTCATTTTTGCTCTCGATCACCTCCAGCCTCTAATCTTGTTGTTTGCTTTCAAGTCTCACGCCCCTTTTGGAGTGAGGACATTTCAAGTGGTTTCATGGATACTACCTAGGAATTGGTCCACGGGTGATTTCCAATTTCAATTTTTCAAAAACGATCTTTAATAGATGATTCCCAGTTCCACGGTAGAAACCGATCATCCCTAACCTCTTTTGAAGTAGGGACATTTCGACCGGTTTCACGGACCTACCTAGGAACCGAATTGCAAGCGATTTTCGGTTCTAATTTTTTGAAACCACAAGTTGGAAAGTCAAGTTCAAGCGCTGAAGTCAAAGAGAAGTTTCTTTTTTCTGTGACCGCGGTTACAGTTGCAAGTCCTTAATGGACAATTCTCAATTCGACGGTGATAACCGATCACTCCTAGCTACACCCCTCAAGAGCATTTGCCACTATGAAACTTCTTGCTTTTGCTCCATTTTTTTTTTTTTAATTTGCCAATCTTTAGATTTCCTATGTAAATTGTTTTTGGCCTATGTTTTTGTTGGTATTTGGTACATTTCTTTAATTTCTTTCTTAACATTAAAAGTCATGATAACTCTGAGTATATTTAAATCTTTGAGTATATTCAGACCTTTTAGTGTTTATGAGAGTAAAATTTTTTGTCATATTTATCTTTAAAACATGTTCTTTTCTACTAAATAAGATCAAACTTTTAGTATTGTTTCGTTGGAATTGCTCCCGTAACGAAATATTTTTCATTGAAAGTCGTTCTTTGGTTTTTATTAGAAAGGGACAGGGTTCACACCAACTTCAAACAGAGGATATTTCATGCATTATCAAATTTAATTTCTTTAATCCAAGCAACACAGTACAACCTTCGGTTAAGGTGGAATTTAATCAACAACAGAGTTCGTAAGTTACAAGACCAGACTTGATCTCTATCGAAATTCAATTAACGGCATGAATTGAGAGCAATATAATGCAATGTCGGAATTCAATCGACAACACTACATCAGGATGATATGATACAAGTCAGTATTTAATCAAGGGTGATGCACTAGAATAGTGAGATAATTTAACGACCCCAACTTTATCTCCAGGGTCATGAGTGGTGAGGGTTATTTTGCGATGTCCCAAACGCGTCCCATCCCGTTTCTTTTATTTTTTCATCTAGAGCATGCGGAAGCGTGTACAACAAGCATCTCCCAGACAATACAACAATCAAGTAGCTAGGAAAATCACCATTTGTAAACACACAATTACATCAGTTATATTTACAAGCCCTTTTGTCACGAGCCGTTATATTTAAAACCACTGCATATTCTACTCTAAAAAGGGTAAGGATAACCTTAACTCCCCTAACGAGACTATAACTCCAGAACTAGTGTGAGACTTCTATGCCTACAATTTTGAAAAATAACGGGGTGATTCATAGATTCAGTAAGTAAAAACTCTAATTCTATACTATGAGGACATCACATCATTAAAATCTAGTTGGCTCGCAATATAATGTCAATGGCAGATTAATAGCAAACTTATTGCTACACTTCGACTACACGCAGATGTCCAATACAATATACTTTAATGCATGCTTACCTTCAATTTATCAATGAACATATCAACATATCATACTTATGCATCTACCGGCATGCATAAAAGATTCATTTAACTTTCTCCTTGCTCGATTAGGCCCTTTCGGCTCTACCAAGGCTTCCAACTTCATGCTAAGTTTTCTAACTCAACCAAAGCATCTTAGCTTGACTAAGACTTCTCGGGACTAGCTTTCTAAGGCTTCAGACCTAAACCCAAGCATCTTGTTGATGTGGAGGCATCGTCGCCACCGAGGTGGCAACGTTTCTTATCTTCATCAAGTGATCACACGTGATGCATTACATAAGCCGATTTTTCATCTTTCATCTTAGTCGATGTATACAAGGCAAGAAGGCTTGCTTATTCAAGCGAGTGTGTCATGACTTTCAACATCATATTATATAATATGCCGGTCACGATTTTTGATTCGTGGCTTGAACCGCACGCTTAAGCTGATCCTCATACCAAGCAAGACTTGAAACCAGCACGCTTCAATGCTGTTATCAAGAGCTCGTGGGCTTGGATGATCCTCGTACCCAACAAAACTTGGAACCGGTATGCCTCAATGCTGATCCAAGACCTCGTGGCCTTGGGCGATGCCCGCACCCAATGAGACTTGGAACCAACACATCTCAATGCAAATCCATGGCCTCGTGAGTTTAAGCCATTATGGCTTGACGTCAATTCAAAGTCAAGCGAATCTCAACCTCATCCCAAGGCGTGAATGCATTCAAGCATGCAAATACGAGAAAACCATACAAAAAATACATTACAACATACACATAGCTTACATAGGTGAGCACATAACTAAATTCGACGATGTAGGCTATCGCCCTAGTTAAGAGTTAGAGACTCTACTTACAACACCTCAAGGGGCAGCCTAGGTGATCGAGCAAACTAAAAATTAAAGTCATAACTTAAGAAACTGAATGTGGCAAGTCTATGGAGGATGAAGTGGTGCCCTTAATGGTCTTCCAAGACCATTTCTCATTAATTCTTTTAGGCCAGTGATTCACCAAGCATTTAAAGTTGGGGAGAACTTGTCTTCCAAGTCTCAAAGTAGTGAAATCATAGCCTAAACTCTTTAGGGACACATAAGTTTGTGACTCACCTCCTTCATTAATGGCTTGTCATAATGATCATATACCTAAAGTTATGAGTCATCTTTTTCATTAATGGCTTGTTATGATGACTATAAAATCTAAACTTGTAAGCCAACCTTTTTATCAATTACTAGCTTCCAAAAGTAATAAATGCATTCATGGGAAAGAAGCTAAATTGAAGGCCATTTCATTGGATGAGAATTATTCAAGTTTAACCGCAATTGACTACCTTATTTAATCTAAGGTTTGTGCCTAAACCATGATCAGACAAAACTAGACGTAATTGAGCTTAATCGGCGAAACCAAATTTAGAATTTCCTTTTACTATGTAAAAGGGGCTCTCGAATGGGTCCAAGGCCTAGTCCTTGAGCCAGTCAACCAGTCCTAGGGTTGAACTTGTGGCTAGTCCAGGGTTTTGCACCACAATCCATGCTTAGTTTGAGATTGATCCACATTGAGTTTATTCGACCAATGATCGATTAATTCGTCTCGACACATGATCTCATTGAATTGATTCATGGTCATCCATGACCGATACAATGATTGTGCGGAATCACCCATGACCGGTATACGATCATGCGGAATCGATCAATAACTGTCCATTGATCGATATGTGAGTGATCATCCCATGACCAATCCTTATGGTCGAATAACCTACCCATGATTGAATACTTTATCCGAGTATAACCGATTCTTTAGTTGCCTATTCTGAATAGTTAATCGGCTCATAACCAATCCTCGGGTTGACTCATGGTCTATTCTCAACATCGGCATACTGACCCTTGGTTTACTAATCAGAACTAAAATAAGGGTTGAAATCGAGGATGTTACAGATACAATGCTGAAATTTAATCGACGACCATTATCATAATATAAAAAAAGTCGGAATCTAATCGACGATGGGAATGTGAAAGCTATAGCTAGGGAAAGTAAAATGTAGTACAAGAAAAGTTAAGATAAATAGATAATATTTTCATTGATTTGGTGGGAGGTTTCTTGAGTGATGGTATTTATAGTGAAAAATTGGTAACCACTTGACTGTTGTGTATCCTTTAGTAACCACTCTCGACTCTGCCTACGCTCCTTTTTTTCTCGCAACTTAGTTCACCCATCTTTCATACAACCATTTTGATCATACTCGGGGGTCATATGGTTACCGATGATCATTCCATGATTGGGTCTTCAAATGGCAACTACTCTTTCGTAATGCGCTCCTCTAGTGCCTACTATCTTGGCATCTCGCATGATATCTAAAGTGTTTTCATTGAAAAATTAGCCATGAAAATCCATTTGGGCAGCCATCAACTGTTAGTCATCGCAATTTCAACAACTGGACACGTGGCATCTTCTTTTACCGCCATCGATCATTGAGTACTTAACCTTATGCTCATTGATAGTTAAGCGTGCATCAAATGCTACCCGCATGATCTACACATGATTGCAGTATACTTTTGTCATATTTTCTCTTGTGACCAGCATGTAATGGCGATTAATTTTTGGGTGTCAACAAGTACCAAGATAAACAATATGAAGATTTGTAATTAAAACCCAAACCCTATCCATAACCTAACATAAGAACCCATCCAACCGGGTATTCTTATCCATCAGCATGGTGCCTAGTCATAGCTCCATGTTGTAAGTGCTAGTATAAACACTTAGAGGGGGGTGAATAGGTGTTTAAAATAAACCTTGGCAAATATGCGAAATAAAATAAAGGAGTTTATGGAAGAGAATGAGAACGCATAATTTATAGTTGTTCGGCTTAGATCAAGCCTACGTCCACTGTTCCATGCTAACAGCCTTATGCTAGATTCCACTATGCAATCAACAAGAGATTACAACTTTGAGTGCAAACACTTAGTAGTAGATCACACTATCTCACTAAGTCACTCTTTTGGTATTTCTCTCATGATCACAAACGTTTAAGCTCACAAGAGACAAGTGTGAATGATCGAAGTTGCTCAGACTTTGGAATTATAAATTCTACGCTCCGTCTCTTATTTGCTCATCGATCCTTCATCTCCTTAAATACCCCTCCACTTCCAAACTAGCCGTTGGACAGTATCTTGAGGATCGTCTTCCAATCTACCCATTGGACAGATCTGTATCTAGAAGATTTGGTAGCCGTTGAGTGATAGAAGTAGAATCCCAAATTGATTATGATCGCCCATACAAATAGAATCTTGATTTCCATAAGTAAAGTTTATTCGTATAGAAAGTTCTTGTCTTCAAGATCTGATTGTCAATCAATTAGATTGAGTCAATCAAATCAATCTTGATGTAGAATCCAAACCAGATCATTAGCTGTTATACATTTGGGCTTGTGTTACGTTTTGTCGAGTTCTGGATGTAAAGTCTAAGAACAATAGACTTTACAATCTGAGTCTGAGTGCAATAGACTTTACAATCTGGACGTAAGTCTAAACATAGTCTGCTTCTGAACAGATTTAGCTTTAAGGTCTGAACATAGTCTGAATAAGTTCAGCTTCAGCATAGAGTCTGTCTTATGGTTCTTCCAAGTATAGACTTTGACAATATCATGTATATGTTCTATCATCTGCATAGTCTGTTACTCAACCATTAAACACGTTAGTAGTCTTTGATTTATTTTGTCATCTTCAAAACATCATAAGGGATTTCCCTAACAATCTCCCCATTTTTTTATGATGACAAAACAATCTCTAAATATGCATATGTGTAATCACACTTTCTAAAATATTGATAAATCAATCATCAAATTTTAGATTTTCAAAATATGTGATTTGAATCAAAAGACAGCAAATAGATTGAGCATAACAATATGTAGAAAAATAATCGCAGCTCAATATTATGCAATAATAATATCAAACAATCAAAAGATGTGATTTGAATCAAAAGACAGCAAATAGATTAAGCATAACAATATGTAGAAAAATAATCGCGGCTCAATATTATGCAATAATAATATCAAACAATCAACACATATGCATATTTATATTCTCTCCCCCTTTTTGTCATAATCAAAAAGCAATAACAATGAAAAAAGTATCACGTAGAGAATATAAAACGATAACAAATATGTCTTGCATGAAACATAATTTCCAAAAATCAAATCGAATATTAAAGATATGTAATATAGCTCAATTCAATCATATATATCAGTAAGTATCTAATAAAAATCATGGATGCATTATAAAATTCACTTACCCTTTTTGTCATAATAAAATGATAATGTCAATAAGAGATTTGTTAATGACAAAAAGGTAATAAAATATGCACTAACCGGATTTAGTAGAACTTGACAAGTTTTGTCACATTTACCTTTTCCTTCCATAATAATCAAGATCACGATCAATTCAAAAAGATTTTTCCATAATTGATCAATGCTCCTCCTCAATTTGTTGCCTCTTTGAGATGATCACGATTCTTTCCTTTCTCTTGGATTCACTTTCTCCCCCTGTCATCACGACAATATTTGCGAATAGCACTAATTGTGGCTTGTGCTCGTTGAGCATAATATTTTTCCATTATTTCCTTCGTAGCAACAATATCCACAACGATCATTTGCATTTTGAAATTCGAGGCAAAAATTTATTTTCTTCAATCAAACTCTTCTCGAATTCAACCTGCATAAACTTACGAACTTTTTGCACAAATAATCTTTCGTACGACACTTAGGGATTTCCTCAACAATTTGCAAAAACTTTGCACAAGGAAGAGAATCTTTGAGCCTCCAGAAAATAGTATAGAATCTCCATGATTTTTTAATCGAGCTTTCCAAAATTCATATGGAAGATTCTTTTTCCATCTGCAAATTCTTGTATAATAGATAACAATCTTTGCAAAAATATCACGTAATATCTTCATCTGATTTACGGATCAAACTTGCTAGATATAAGACATCTTCTAAGAATATAGCAAGAGTATCCATAAATATGCAATAATATCTTTCAAGATCAAATGGATTTCCTTGAGCATAAATCTCAAAAATATATTATCGATGCATTTTGCAAAAAGAAAGTAGATATTGCTATCACGCGCCAAATCAAGTAAAAACTTGCAATGCCTTATATTTATGACAAAAGATATTTGCAATATATAATTCATAGGTAATCATCTAAAATCATGATAAATGCATGTAGAGATTTGCAAGGCGGGATAAGAAAAAATATTCTCTTACCCAAGGTATATGTTTGCACTATACCATTGATTAAAAAAATATTACCAATCTTCGCATGAAATACCTTTTCGATTGCACCAAAATTTGCGTAGATTCGCAATCATTCTTTCCTTATAGAATTTCCTACAATGAACTCATTTTCTTTTTTGTATCCATCAATTTGGATCCTTCCTTTTCATTAGAGCAAAATAGAAAAAGAGAGAACATTAGTCACTTAGTATTTAAGGAGAGAACATTATGCACAATAATATCTTGAAAAAGAAATTCTCACTTAGTCAAAGCACAATAAAATCAGAGAGAATAAAATCCTTGAATATTTAAGAAAGAATATTTTGCATAATAAATTAATATCACGTAAAACAGATTTTCACTTTGCAAAATATGACAAAATCTGAGAGTATAAAATCAAATATACTCAATTGTCTCTAAGCAAGATATCAAAAATAATCACACATATTAGATCAAATCGTAACTCATGAATCACAAAAACAAATCATACGATTCTTTCTTCAATAAAACAAATCATAGAATATGGTCATAATAAAATCTGAATCAACCGAGGATATGATGAATATCAAGTATAATGAAAATTATTGCCCAAATCAAATTGAGAATAAAAAAAAAAAAAAAAAAATCCTTACGAAATCCTATTTCTTCTTCTCCTTTATTTCCTGCAAAAACAACTCATCTTTTCTTTGGTACCCATTTTTTCTTAGATCCATGAGAGTTAGTAGGGTATGCTGTTTTTACCCAACTTTTCTTAACAAGTCTCCAAACTTTAGGACATTCTTTCTCAAAGTGTTATGAATCTCCACAATTTGAACACTTGAAGGCATTTCGACCAACGGGTTTTATAAACACTTTTTGAAAATGATTTTTGTAAAATGCCTTTGAAGGTTTTTGTCTAAGTCTCTCTTTTACTTTAGGAAAATCAATTAAAGAATCACTTTCCTTATTGAAGCCAAGTCCCGACTTATTATAGTAAGGTACTTGTATGGAAAGAATATGCTCTAATGTTTTTGAACCCTTTGAAAATTTTGTCGAAATATTTGAAAATTCTTTCTTTAAAGAATCATTTTCTTTGACAAGTAAATCTCGACTTTCTTTTGTTTGTAGAAAATCTTTTTGCAAAATTTCAAACTTTTCTTTTCGAGAAAGATCTTGTTGCCTAAGTCAAGAATTTTCCTTTTTTAGTTTGGAGATTCTTCTAAGAGAAGATTTGAGATTTAAGCAAAACTCATTTATATACTTAAGAACTTTGATAGGAATTGCTGAATGACTTACCTCGATTTCCTCATCGAATTCTGAGTTTGTAGCTGAGTCAGACTCTGATTCCGAGTTTGATTCTAATTCCAAATTTGAGTCTGAGTCTGAATGTACCATCAAACATATATTTCTTTGCTTGTCATTTTCTTTCATTGTTCTTTTCTGCCCATTATGCTTGTATTGTCTTCTTCCACTGAATTTCCTTCCTTTTCTACTCACATTTTTCAATTTCTTGATCATAAAGGCAAGTTCTTCGTCGTCCATGTCATTTTCTGAGTTTGTATCATCAGAATCAGCATTAGCTTTTAAAGCGATGGACTTCTTACTTTCGGGATCTTCATCATTGATTTGTTCCACTTCGTAGGATTGAATAGTGCCAATCAATTTATCAACATAAAGTGGCATAATCCTCTGAGTTTCCCGGATTGAGGTCTTGACATGGTTCCAATCTTTTGAAAGACCTTGCAAGAGTTTGTTAACCTTTATTGGGGAAGAAATTGGATGACCTTGATATGCCAAACCGTTCACAATTTCTGTAAAACGATCAAACATATCTCCAATCGACTCTTCTGGCTTCATCTTGAAGGATTCATATTGGCCAAGTAGGAAGTTTACTTTTATCTGTTTTACACGATCAGTCCCTTCATAAGTAACATGAAGTCTATCCCAAACTTCCTTAACTGTTTCACATGAAAAAATCCTGTTATATTCAACAGGAGACAAGGCACAATATAAAGAATAAATGGCTTTTGCATCGAGCATTTCTCTTTTGGACATCTCCGTCCGAGACATAGGAGCAGGGGGTTTGGTTTCTTTGTCTTTGCCATTCTTATTTGATGTAGACGCAGTAATGGGATTGATTCATTTTTCCACAACATCCCATTGCAAGGAATCTCTGGATCTTAGGAATGCTTTCATTTTGTTCTTCCACACGTTGTATTCCTTTCCATCAAAATATGGTGGCCTGCTGTTGCTTTGCCCTTCCATAAGTTCCTGGTGCCAAGATTCTAGCTATAGAAGATCTTTAGTTCAAAAGTAAAAACACTTTTATAAAATGAGCGCTTAGCTCTGATACCAATTGTAAGTGCTAATATGAACACTTAGAGGGGGTGAATAGGTGTTTAAAATAAACCTTGGCAGATATGCGAAATAAAATAAAGGAGTTTATGGAAGAGAATGAGAACACATAATTTATAGTGGTTCGGCTTAGATCAAGCCTATGTCCACTCTCCCGCGCTAACAGCCTTCTGCTGGATTTCACTATGTAATCAACAAGAGATTACAACTTTGAGTGCAAACACTTAGTAGTAGATCACACTATCACTCTTTTGGTATTTCTCTCACAATCACAAACGTTTAAGCTCACAAGAGACAAGTGTATGATTGAAATTGCTCAGACTTTAGAATTATAAATTCTACACTCCGTCTCTTACTTGCTCATCGGTCCTTCATCTCCTTAATTACTCCTCCACTTCCAAACTAGCCGTTGGACAGTATCTTGAGGATCGTCTTCCAATTTACCCATTGGACATATCTGTATCTAAAAGATTTGGTAGCCGTTGAGTGATAGAAGTAGAATCCCAAATTGATTCCGATCCCCCATACAAACAGAATCTTGGTTTCCATAAGTAAAGCTTCTTCGTATAGAAAGTTCTTGTCTTCAAGATCCAATTGTCAATCAATTAGATTGAGTCAATCAAATCAATCTTGATGTAGAATCCAAACCAGATCACTAGCCGTTATACATTTGGGCTTGTGTTACGTTCTGTCGAGTTCTTGATGTAAAGTCTGAGAGCAATAGACTTTACAATCTAAGTCTGAGTGCAATAGATTTTACAATCTGGACGTAAGTCTAAACATAGTCTGCTTCTGAATAGATTTAGCTTTAAGGTCTGAACACAGTCTGAATAAGTTCAGCTTTAATATAGAGTTTGTCTTATGGTTCTTCCAAGTATAGACTTTGATAATATCTTTTATATGTTCTATCATCTGCATAGTCTATTACTCAACCATTAAACACGTTAGTAGTTTTTGATTTATTTTGTCATCTTTAAAACATCATAAGGGATTTTCCTAACACATGTCGCTCATATGTAGCGTGAAGTCATAATCCACGATCACACCTAATCACCCGAGGTCCCTCAATGATTCCAGAAGCCAGTAGTCCATAAAGTTGCCTATTCTCGAGAGGCTACAATTTAAGGTGAAAATTGCTATAAATTAGAGCCCTAAGTTAGGGTGGGATCAATTAGGTCTAAACTAGATATAAGTCATTAAGATTATACGCCATAAAAGTGGACAAAGTTAGCTAATTTGGGCTTAGACCATTTTCGACCAACTCAAATTCGATTATATCCAACCCAGTCAATTGACGGGTGTACTCTCAATGATTGCGATAAATGTAGTGTTCGAAGGTAAAAAATAATTCAAAAATCTATTTCGTGCCACGGCACACGTCACCCTTTGCTTCTATTAAAATCTTGCATTATATAATTGTAAATTATAAGATGATTATTTTTAAATGAATTGCACATGCATTATATAATTGTAAATTATAAGATGATTATTTTAAATGAATTGCACATGCATTATATAGAGAATTAAAGAAGCAAGAACCTCTGCACGTGCACTGCTCTCAATTCCATCCCCAGGTTCATCATTGAATCCTCCTCCAGCTCCCCAATATATTTTTTTTTTGTCCATTTAACATTTTTCTACTCCAAAATAACAATTTTTTTTTTCAAATTTCTACTGTTTAAAAAAAATCAATTATTTTCCAGGGCACAATTGACAAGAGCTTCCTTTGTACCTTAGCTATTCATTGGAAAAACGACAAGCGAAATTATTCATCGGCTAAGATCAAAAGTTCCGACCAATCAAAAATAATAATTTTCCTTTTTTCTTTTAATCTCTCGCTATCAATAAAAAAGGAGTTTCCTTTTTTCTTCTCCTCCTTCCTTTTCTTTCCTGAAATAAGAGTCTCGTGAAATCTTTATCTTCTTCCTTCCGCCCGGCGAATTTCGCGATAAAGGAGATAACTTGATGAAGCAGAACTGAAATCTCGCGCTCCGCTTCGGCTCGCTGTGCTTCTCTGGCCTTCCTCTTTCGATCTGTATCGCGAGGTCTCTCCATCTTTCCCTCCGTCTTGCTGGGTCGGGCGTTGTAAGGTGGGTGTCGATGTGTTGCGGACCTGATCAAGCTGCTTCTTTTCCTTTTCGGCGGTGGTGATCGTATTAGTTTTCGTTTCGAGCACGTTAATTTCGTCGAATGTTCTCGTTTTGTTTGTAATTCACGGTCCGGGGAGGAAGGTGGTCTTTTGTTTCTCTCTGGGTTTCTCTGGGGTTCGACGATGGTTTGACTGCTGTCAAGCAGCTCGTGACAGGAATTGGGAATAGATCAAGTATCGACACTCTGCTCGCACTTCTGGTGTAGTGGAAATGATATATAAGTTCTTTTGTCCTGCATATCCTCGATATGGGTACACTGGATTTATTAATTGTTAGGCGGCGGACGCAAAAGATAATAGATTTTGCAGGGGACAAGACGAATCCATGTGAATTTCATACACTTAAGTTTAAGATTACCAAAAGTCACACCATCCGCGTATTTATTTATTTATTTTTTGTTTGTGCTTCAATTCGTTCGTGAGATTGTAATACACCCTGAATCCAACAGTGGTCGGTTACTGCAACTCGTGCTGGAGTTTTTTAGTTGGTGTTTGATTCAATCACATCTCTAATCTTACTCGTGAATGGGTTTTACTTTAGCCCCTCTGTTTTTGATCTGCAGAAGGTTTTTTAGCTTTACAAAAGGATTTTTGTATATTTGCTTTGTATTTGGAGTAAGTAATCATTGACCCTCCTGGTGTCTGATTGATTTCTTTTTGGGACTATGAATGTCCTTTCGAAAGCTTAGAAACAGCTCCTTTCAAGAGACTTTGATTCTTTTTTTAATGGTTCTCTTATTTGATGCATTTCAGGGGTAAATTCTGGTGATTGATTTTGAGGTAGCTGGAGGGTACTTGAAGAAAAGATGTTTCGAGTTCTAGCTGAAGTATACCAAGATGGTATGAAAACCAGCGGCCAAGATGTGCTAAGTGCAATAATCCCCTTAATGAAACTTCTGTCCCTCACGGTTATAGGACTGATTCTTGCACATCCAAGAAAGCAAATTATTCCAAGGGCAACGTTTAAGCTTCTTAGCAAACTTGTATTTGCTCTTTTCTTGCCATGCCTTATCTTCACCGAACTGGGTGAAAGCATGACACTTGAAAATATTGTGCAATGGTGGTTCATCCCTGTCAATGTGTTGGTGACTACCATTGTTGGTTGCATTCTAGGTTACCTAGTGGTCATTATATGTCGACCTCCCCCACAGCTCAATAGATTCACCATAATTATGACTGCATTCGGGAATACGGGAAATCTACCTCTTGCTGTGGTTGGATCTGTCTGTCATACTAAGGACAATCCATTTGGAGCTCATTGCCACTCAAGGGGGGTAGCTTACGTCTCATTTGCTCAGTGGGTTGCAGTAATCCTTGTTTATACTCTTGTTTACCACATGATGGAGCCTCCAATGGAGTTCTATGAGATTGTTGAGGAAGGGGTAGAGATTGAGGAACAGCCACCCCTTAATGATGCCAGCAGGCCTCTGCTTGTGGATGCTGAATGGCCGGGCATCGAGGATAAGGAAACTGAGCATTCAAAGACACCCTTCATTGCTAGGATTTTCAACAGCATATCTAGTGTCTCGCAGGGCGCTCTCTCTGATATTGATCTCAGTGGTGAAACTGGTGGTAATAGTAGTCCCCGGTCGATCAGGTGTTTGGCTGAGCCAAGAATGGTCAGGAGGATCAGAATTGTCGCAGAACAGACACCAATACAGCACATACTTCAACCCCCAACTATCGCTTCACTATTGGCAATTATTGTTGGGATGGTGCCTCAGATAAAAGCTTTTGTCTTTGGATATGATGCTCCTTTATCTTTTGTCACTGATAGCTTAGAGATTTTAGCTGGGGCAATGGTTCCATCTGTGATGCTTATTCTGGGTGGTATGCTTTCTGAGGGTCCAAATGATTCAGCTCTTGGTCTCCGAACTACTATCGGTGTATCTGTCGCGAGGCTGTTGGTGCTTCCAGTCCTGGGGATAGGTATTGTGACGTTGGCTGATAAGCTAAATTTCCTTGTCCATGGAGATGCGATGTATAAATTTGTTCTGCTGTTGCAATACACAACTCCAAGTGCCATTCTTTTGGGAGCAATAGCCAGCTTGAGAGGTTATGCAGTTCAAGAGGCTTCAGCACTTCTGTTTTGGCAGCATGTGTTTGCTCTCTTTTCCCTGTCTCTGTATATTGTCATCTACTTTAAGCTTCTTTCATACATATGACTCAGGCAACTAGAGGTCAATATGCCTAGTGATCAGTATTTGTGCCAGGTTTTGTAATTAGATAAGTAGTCTGTGCTCAATTAATATCGATGAGTGATGATGACAGCTGACAATGCTCTTATTAGCATTGTAATGAAGTAAGGTTGTTATCTTATGAATCTTTCCGTTGATTTTCAATCCAATGCTCATGGGTGAAATATAAATGTGCAAACGATTCCGTTTTCTTTTTCACATCCTTTTGATCATTGAAATGTTACATCTTTACATCCTTTCGGTTGATCTTCAGCTTGCTTCTACTTGAGCCTTACGTACATTAAGCTATTGGACAACCTTTTTATTATGTGAAAAGAAAGCCAGTAAAAAGGCGACGATGGCGAGATGGTCTGCATATTTTGGACTTTGGATGGTGAAATCTTTTGGACCTTTCCGATGGCGAAGTTTATTGAACCTTTATAAATAAACCTTTGTCGGTACCACGTGCTATTGTTTGACAGTATTGTAGACTTTGCATGATTACCCATCTGGGTGTGTCGATCTTACAATTGTTAACTTCATAAACTTCGACTCGCCACCTGTGTATGAATAGGTACTTGATCTTGAAACTTCTGGTAGAAGATAACATCTACCATGACATATTTCTTTTCCATATTCAACGATGGAAAGGGCTATGCATTTGTCGACTTGATTACATTTCTGGCGTATATAGTGGATCTAGAAGTATACAGTAGCTCTGCGAACGCGAGGCAACATGTCTATTTCGGGTTTGTTGCCTGTTCATTTGCTGAAGTTGTCCCATTTGCACAAGTCATCTCAGTTTCTCAATGTCTGCCAGTCGTTTGAACTTGGCCCAGGAGTTTCAAGCCTAGTAGAACACTCATGTAAGACATTGGGCAAAGCACTTCTCTTCCCCTCCTCCAAGATTAGTCTTGGATTTCTTCCCTTGATCTACGCCGCCGACGAAAGCGATTTCATTGCGTTTAGGTCGTCGGGACCGTGAGAAGGCCCTGCGACATGCGTATGTTCAGTTTGAAACTTGAAAGCGGAGGATGGAATAAGCGGTTGTGCATTGCCATGTAAAACTAAGCTATAAGATCTTAGTACAAAAGCTTAAATTACTTGTTCTCTGCTGTAGCAGTGGGGTGTGTATGTTCTTGTTGTGGGGTCGCGTGTTTTCATGTTTGAACTAGTGGCAGTGCACGACAAGAATACTGATACATACAATTACTTCAGCTAAATCGTTTCTAAATTAATAAAGTTGCATCACGAATAATCTTTTAAACATTTAAAAAGCAGAAAACCGTGTGTGTGTGTATATATTAATTGGAATTTGCACCAATTTATTTGGCTGAATCTCAGGCTAAATTTGGCTGACGAGATAATCTGCTTCTCATTGGAAAGTTGTGCGGTCCCCCCACGGATTGATCCACCATTTGGAAAATGTCGTACCCTAATCCATTTTGTTGGACTTTTCAGACGGAATGTCGCACTGCACAAGCACTTAAAACATTTTCAATTAATTTTTAGGGTCCGTTTGTTTTAAGGAAACTTATTTTTTGGAGAATTATTTTTTGACTTTTCAGTATTTTTGGATAATAGAAAAAAAAATGTTTTTCATCAATTGAAAACAAGAAATTTAGATTTGGGAAAATGACTTACCCGCAAGAAGGAAAGTCACTATTTTAAAAAGACCAAACAAATGAAAATTAACCATTTAAAAAATGATTATTATAAAAATATTTCTCATCATCATTAAATTTTTAGTGAAATGAATACATGGAAGATTTAGGTTTATTTGGAACCATCCCAACAGTCTTAGGATTCGATTTTTGTTTAGTAATCGGTTCGGGACGAAAATCGCGTTTGGTAAAATTTTGTTCCCGAGAGCAAATTTGTTCCCAGAATTAGTTTGGGACGAGAATCAAGAATAAAAAAAAAGTTGATTCTTGTTCCGGGAACAAAATTGAGAATCAAAACTCTTCTTCTTCTCTTTTCTTCTTCTTCATCAACCGCCATCCCGCGATCGCCGCCCACCGCCGCCGCCCATCGCCATCGATCGGGTCCGGCGAGTCGTGAGCTCGGGAGGCAAGCCTAGCCACCGGCAAGGCTCGCCCAACCCCGCTTGTGCCAGGGCGGGCCTCGCCTATCTGTCGGCCGAGGCCGAGCCGATGAGGGGCCGGCCCGCCGAGGGCGGCAACCAGCCTTAAAGAAGAATTATAATAGGAGAAAAAAAGAAAAAAAAAGGAAAAAAAATAAAAAAAAAATAAAAGGAAAAAAATAAATTAAATTAAATTAAAAAAAGGAAAATTATAAAAATTATTTAAAAATTAAAATAAATTGATTTGGAACAAAATCGATGAATACAAGTAACAAACGCAATTCTATTCCAAAATCGAAATTTTGTCAATACATTTTTTATTCAGAACAAAATAAAAAATAATCATTTTTTATTCGAATTTGTTATCGGTAACGTAATCGTTACCAAACGCATCCTTATTCTTTTGCACTCCAAAGGTAGATTCATAATAAAGTTTTGGTGTCATTGTGCAAGTATGCCAAGGTATGCATGTTTACAAGTGCCAAGCCACATTTTTCCGACTTGCTCATCTCACATCTTGCTAGTGATAAAACATAACATTCCAACCTCTGACCAATTCCACCCTCTTTCTCGTTCCATCATCTTCCATCATCTTATCACGCCTTGATTGTTAATTTGACATAGACAATCTGGATTTTATTGACGAGCGTCCTTAATACGCTTATTTGACAAGTCACATGGGAATTTTTTTTTTTTTGGATTTTTAAGAAGCCAATCATGCACTTCATAAGACTATTGAAAACTTCAATGTTTCTTTGATTAGTCAGCCTCTCAAAAGCCCAACTACTTCGATCCCAAAAAAAAACCCTTTGCTCTGACGTGCCTCTACCCTCTTTCTCGTTCCATCTTCTTATTGCGCCTTGATTGTTAATTTTGATGTAAACAATCCGGATCTTATTAACAGGTATTCTTAACATGCTTATTAGACAGGTCACGTAAGAAAAAGTTTAAGAAACCCATTACACACATTATAACACTATCGAAAACTTTATTATTTTTGTCGTCTTATTACGCCTCGATTGTTAATTTTGATGTAAACAATTCGGATCTTATCAACATGCATTCTTAACATGCTTGCTATACAGATCACATGAGAAAAAGTTTAAGAAAGCTATCACACGCTATGTAAGACTATCGGAAATTTCGTTCCCTTTAATTAGTTAGGCACGGGTGTCTCGAAATTCCAAACCAGAAAAGACCGCATCCAACGCTTGCTCGGGTCCTAGTCAAAACCCTTTTCTGCTCAGACGACTTTAGCTAAACGCGGTCAGCCCGGCGCGTGTGTCACGGTGGCGACCAATCTCACAAGCTCGATCCGCACGACACTCGCGCGACACAAGACGGACGACCGACGATGCAGTCCATCCAATCCCCGGGCGTGCTTTTGGCACGAGGTTGTCGATAAACAGGCCAAACCCGTGGTCATCCTCATCCATCCATGGTGGCCGAAGCGAACTTTGACTTCCCCAAGGAAAAAGATGCCCGAAACAGGACAGGGAGAGATCTGCCCCTACCCGGTCTTTGTTTCTTTCCTCGTCGTTCTCATTGACCTCGGACAGCCATTGGCGTCCCCATCACCTCATCAATGACTAAGCACGCATGCTCACAAGACGATATCTACAGAGGACAGGTACAGGGGATTTGGCTCTGTGATTATAATTTATAGCGAGGAAAGCGGATTCAGTGGCGTTATCAGAAGGGCATAAAGCACCCGATTGGGACCGGAAAAAGCAGAGGAGGAGGGGGCGAGGTGAAAAAGAATATGCGGAGAATCGCCATTAGTGCCATGCTCCATGCCTTGTTCCCTCCCTTTTTTTTGAAAAAAAAAACAGGGGAAGCACTCAAAGATTTACGTTGATTTCGATTCCGTTTACACGGACCCAGCGTCGAAAGGAAAATGACGAGGTCGGAGCACAGAGAGAGAGAGACTCCCTCCCGACCATTCTTTTTTTCTTCGTCGTACGGAAGCTGCACCGAAGCTTTGCTCGAAAAGGGCATACCAACATATGCTTCTGTAGAAGATTGCGTACTGAGAATTCTGCGTTCGGTTCAAGATTGGAATACGACCACCACCGTCGATGGAGCCTTGAACACGTTTTAAAGTTGACACCGGGAATAGGCGTGACAGCCTAGGGAATTGACATGTCAATAAATAATATAAACCAAAGAGTTCAACTTTTAAAAAGAGAGAGAGAGAGAGAGAGAGAGAGGGTATTTTTCTTCAATATTCCGGGGGGATATCACGTCTCCTACAAGATCAAATCACAAGTTAAGATGACTCGTAAAATAATGGTTTTGTTTTCCAAAGAAGCTATCGAAATGACATCGATGATAGAAAGGGACAATAAGAGCATCGATCTATTCAGACCTCGGTGTCATTTTGGGGGAAAAGGAAAGACATCTTGGATTGGAGTAAGTCCTAAAATTTCTTCGTCTAAAGTTGATATGGAACTCGGCATCCTTAGGCATTAAACACTAGAGGGTATTCCCTCTTCCAGGAAAAAAAAAGATATAGAGGGAAATTAAAGATTTTGAAGTGCGGGTAGTGATACATTAAAATAAGAAATGTAATCCTATCAGCTCACTTAGGTTACTAGACAAGGTGGGGTGTGGCCCCAACTTTGAGCTTATAACTTTAGCTATTTTGAGGAAAGACATCTGATGGTATAAAAATAGCTCACTAGAGCAAATAATATGGAGAAAGGTCTTTATTGCATTGGCTTCCGTTAGTGATCATCAGAATATTATAAGTACAAAGGAAATTATAAAATTGGCAATTAAGAAATGTGTAAATATGAATGAATTAAGAGCTCAAATCAAGTTGACACATGAGATAACTAACGCGATACTCTTTTGCGGCCTCACGATTTTGTATTTTGATACATGAATGAGTATTTTATTGAGAAGGCATCTATTTCAACAAAACTTTGACTCGAACATGCCTTGTATTATAATCAAGACTTGGACATCATTCGAGCCTACTTATGCCGGCAAAGGTGTGATATGCATCTTCTACTTGGTCTTCTTTTGCTATTTTCTTTCGTATGACCATGGAAAGCATCTATTTTACTTTTGATTCTCTATACGTTCAATTTACCCAACTAAACCATATTGCACGCATACTACCCAACACACACTACCTCTCTTGTTGGGTGGTTTTGGATCTCTTTCACACCGGTGAAAGTGCGATCTGCAATCTTCTACTTGGTCTTCTTTTGCTATTTTCCTTCACACGACCATGGATTGTGATTTTGTATTTCGATACATGAACGAGTATTTTATCTATAAGGCATCTATTTCAACAAAATTTTTGATTCGAACGCAACTTATATTCTAATTAGGACTCGGACTCGGACATCATTCGATGCTACTGATGCTAGCGAAGTTGTGATATGCAATCTTCTACTTGGTATTCCTTTGCTATTTTTCTTCATGTGATTATGGAAAGCATCTATTTTACTTTTGATTCTCTGTACATCCAATCTAACCCACTAAACCCTATCTTCCCATGGGAGGGTGATTAAAGAAGTCTCGAGACCCGCCATACATCTAAAAAGAATTTATATCTGTCATCCGCAGACGGAATTCAGATTTCTTAAAAATTCCAGAACTGCAAATCAGAAAATCTCACCGGCCTCTCGTCGTTAAAAGAAAGAGAGAAAAAGACGGGCTATCTCCCTCACGCGCTAAAGACCGGGCGCGGCGCAGCCCCACCGTCAGCCGCCGGCAAAGAAAAGCAGAGAGCTAGAGAGAGAGAGAGAGACTTGGAGAGAGAGAGAGAGAGATTGGCTTCCCCTCGTTTCGAGGAATCTGCCGCTTCCCACCGCGGGAAAGCTCTCTCTCTCTCTCTCTCTCTCTCTCTCTAACTCATCTTCAATCCCTCCCCTCCATCCCCAGTATAAAAGCAGGCGGCGTCCCTCTTTTTGCTCTGCAGAACCCACACCCCTAAAGAGAATAAAAATCCCTCCTTTTTTCCCGAGATCCGAACGTTTCCTTCTCCTTCCTCCCTCCTTCCTCCTCCTCCCCCCGAAAAACACCAAAAACCCTATCTTCTTCCTCCTCTCCAGCGCCACACAATCTCTGCTCCCATATCCATCTCCCGCCTCCCCGTAAAAATCCTTCCTTTTTCCTCTTAAAAATCCATCCTTTCTTCACCAGGAGGCTTCCCCACTTGGATTCCCATCATGGGTCTCGCTCCCTTCTCCTTCTTGTGACCGACCCTCATTCCCTTATCCAGTTTCCTTCCTACCCTTTTTGGGTCCCCGTTCCTTTCCGGGCATTTTCTTGATTCTTTCCCCCTTTTAGTCCGCGTTCGGCTTTCCGGGCAGTACAGCATGAGGACCATGGCGATCCCCCCTCAATCCCCTCCCTCTTCCTCCTCTGCCCTGCCCCCTCCTTCCGTCGCCCTTACCCAGGACGACCTCAAGCGGATCGCCGCCTACAAGGCCGTCGAGTACGTCCGCTCCGGCATGGTCGTCGGCCTCGGCACCGGCTCCACCGCCCGCCACGCCGTCGACCGCATCGCCGAGCTCCTCCGCCGGGGCGAGCTCTCCGGCATCGTCGGCGTCCCCACCTCCACCCAGACCCACCAGCAGGCCCTCGCCCTCGGCATCCCCCTCTCCGACCTCGACGCCCACCCGTCCCTCGATTTGGCCATCGACGGCGCCGACGAGGTCGATCCCCACCTCAACCTCGTCAAGGGGCGGGGCGGGTCGCTGCTGAGGGAGAAGATGGTCGAGGGTGCGTGCAAGAAGTTCGTCGTCATCGTCGACGAGAGCAAGCTGGTCCCGTATCTGGGAGGCAGCGGCCTCGCCGTGCCGGTTGAGGTCGTGCCCTTCTGCTGGAAGTTCACCGCCGGGAGGCTGCGGCAGCTCTTTGAGGATGCGGGGTGCACTGCCAAGCTGCGGACTTTCCCGGAGACCGAGAAGCCCTTTGTGACCGACAACGGGAATTACATTGTGGACTTGTACTTCAAGAAGGACATTGGAGACTTGAAGGCGGCGAGCGACGCTATCCTGCGGCTGGCTGGAGTCGTCGAGCATGGTATGTTTCTCGACATGGCGACCACCGTGATCGTGGCGGGGAAGCTCGGGGTCGAGGTGCTGGATAAATAGTGAAGTAGTTCCAATTGGTTCGCCACAATGAAGTGGCTATTTCTAACAAATTTATTAGTTTGAGAACCCGAAATACAGGATTGTTTAGGCGAGCTGGCAGAAGTTTTGGCTGGTGATCTTTGGGAAGGGCAAGCTTTTGATTCTTACTTTTTCCCTTTCTTTTTTTTTTTTTTTCTATAGGACGGTAGGAAGAACAGCATGTGGCAGGAGTCCACTCAAATTTTGCTGTTGTCTGGAGGGGGGACATTGGAATATTTAAGGCTTTCTTAGGAAAGCTGATTGACAAGCTTCTGTATACCCAAAATCATGCTCTTTAAATGCAAGTTCTGCTTTATTTACTTGAGATATCTTCATTTTCTTTCCATTCAACTTTATCATTGCTTTTGTTTGATTGGAGGGTTTTAGTTCTCTTGTGGCTGTGTGAAATAAGTGAGCTTTAGTCTTCTGGATGATTCTGGTTTTTATGGGCATATGGTCTAAGTCCATCCAAGGTATAATTTGGCATATTTCAGAACCTGTGTGCTGTTTAGGATTGTCTCAGATCTCTGTGCTCATTTCAAGACTGCAAACATGTATATGTATGCATACAGGGCCATGTAAGCCTAGTTCTTTTGGTAATGGCGTTGTGCCTTATATTGTCAAGGTCATATTTGATTTAGTGGACGTCCTTGTTGAGCAGCCTCATAAAAATACGCTCAAGTCTCTCAACCTGTGGAGAGGAATGTGGTCCTCTACTCTTTCTGGAAAATTTCTGTTCGAAACAGGTTGTACTGCTCTGCCCTCTATTCTCTGAGAATGCTGTTATCATTTCTGGTAGGTCATTGTATCTCTCCTTCTGTTGATTGGTAATTTATGTCCTAAGTGATTTCTAATTTTTGAAGATGGTGGACTACCCCTTTGAATTGATTTGTTAAAACATTCCATGACAAGAATTTATAGATATGTTCTGAACAGGTTCTTATGAAAATCAAGTCTTCTTCATACTAATCAATTTTGAACTTAATTTAGCAATGATACAATATAAATTTTATGTGAATATGATAATAGGATATGAATTCCCTCCAATATGTGGTTTTGATTAAAATGTCATTTTGGATGCATTTAGATGCTCCACTGTGCATCCTGTTTATATATTCTATTGCTGATTGGCTTTTAAAGGGAGTGAAGGGTACTTATCTAGACTAGTGATTTTTTTATTTGTTCGACGTTTAACCCTTCCAATGATTGGTCCCAATTCACACATCTGATGCATCCTTCTGCATTGATAGAGTAGGCATGTTAGAGTCAGGTATTTGGAAATGATCCTCAGCTTTGGGTCTGTGTTTCCTCTTTACACAGATGCACAAATGTTGGGCTTCAATCCAATCTGCTGGGTTTGTTCTCTGTCATGTTTTCATTTTATTATTGTAATAGTGTTGTCATCTTTGTTGTCACTATAGAGTGACGCCTTTACTGATTGCCTGCCAACAATTGGGATGCCAAGCATCTGTGCTGGGGTGGTAATGTCAAAACGTCAAGATACTAGTTATCTTTGACTTTGTGAGCTAATTGAAATTTGTGCGAGTTTCATGTGTTCTTTTCCGCTACTAGCCATTCCCAGTGGTCATTGGTGAGCAAGTTTCTTTCATTTCCATTTTCTTTTCCAATAGGATGTTCAAATTTTACTGTTGTCTGGAGAGAATTTCTTTTTGGGGAGAAGTTTTTTTTTTTTTTTTTTTGGGGGGGGGGGGTGTTTTGTGTGTAACTTCTGCTTTATTTCCTTGATCTGGATCTCTTCAATTTTTCTCCTACTCAACTAAATTGTTCCTTTAGTTTTAGTTTATTGTCTTTTCAGTCTAGTAATGGTTGACAGTATGTGTTGGAATATATTGACTCTTTATGTGTGCAAGCCCTACATTATTCTTTGTTTGGATGTTTTCTTTTGTGTGAAGAACCTACTCCATCCGACGTGTAAGTCAGGTCATATTGCAAACCAGTGTGCTGTTTAGCAACTGAACTTTTTCTAAAATCTCTGGACTCATGGTAAGATGACATGCATGTGCTTGTTGGTTTATGGTTTTGCTGTGTTATTGAGGTCATATGTGTTTGAGTGGATATGTCAGCAAATTTTTCTTGAGCAATATTAACCATTTGAGATAAATTTCTGCTTTCTCAGGAAGGGTTTTGAGCATTTGAGAATGCTGCCATCACATGAGGGGAGGTCATTATCTTGCTCCTTCTCTGGGTTACTAATTGATTTACTACATAGATAATTCAACATTTTCAAATGATGGTGGAAATCAAGCAGTGGGAATCGGTTTTGGCGTCTTGAATTGTTAATCTGAGGAAGCAATGGGGTACTCTCTTTTTAAGTATGATTCAATCAATTATGGACTAAAAACTGTCGTAGATGTGTGTCACCATTGGTCAGCATTCAGTGGGACTTGAAGATATTCCGTTTATCCTAGACTTCCTGTTAGAGTCAGTTTTGTGTGTGAGTGTTTGCATATGCATAATGAGAAAGATCAGCTGCCGCAGAATATGGTCTAATGAATCTGGTTTACACTCTGGGATTTAACATCTTGTGGAGTTCTATGGCTACTTTGGTTCCTGTATGCTCGTCAGGTCACCAAGACAACAGCAATTACTCTTCTCAGCCGTTCTGTTCTCCTTGTAATATGGTCTGTGACCTTACGGTTGCTGTCCTGTTCTTCTTTGCAAGGTGGGGTCACATTAGTGGACCTCACACGAGACTTGCCAATGGACCTGCCTTGTTCTAGTTCTTCACGTCTCTGAGGAAGACATTGAATTAAGGAAAGGGAAGATGCAGAAAGAAAAACGTGCTGAAGAATGTCTTGGTTGAATAACACTCAGTTCGAGTTTTGGGCAACCCAACGAGTGATGGGCCGTTTGATCTCTTATAGGGCAAGTCTTCATCAATCTTTTTTGATAAAGAACATTCAGACCTACTTAATCAACTTACAGGTTTACAAAAGCAGAAGCTCTCATGGTGTTGGCGAATATTCCTTCCAGCTCTGATGCCATTGAAAAGAAAGTTTTTAAATGTGATTTGGTTATGGACTGTTCCCTGAAACTAAACCTTCTCTAGTGGAAAACATGTTTGATTACTGTGGCTACAATGACCAACCTTTACTAGAGACATTTTGATCCAGTATTTGACTGCGACCATTGGTCAAACATTGTCACCTTGTCCTTCTTACCCCAATCCAAGACTTGATTGCTTGAAATTTCAGAATTGGAAAGAGAACAATAGGAACACAGTAACTACAAAAATGGCATCTTTATTCTGGTATATTTGTAAAGGAATATAAGGGGACATCTTCGAAAATAAGAATTCTTCAGACTTTAAGTCATGGTTCTAGTGAAGCATGTAACAGCAAGAAAGCGGCAACTAAAGCTGATGAAGAAAAGAAGAGGAAGAACCCAGATGGTAACTGGATTACAGAAAAGCAATGGAGGGTTAATCAGTGGTGCAAGAGAGCATCGAGAAACAGATTGCAGAAAGGACCTTGTCAAAGTCTGGATTGTGTTTCGGTAAGTTGAATAAGTTTGGTAGAATGAATGCTGATCACAGACTGAAAACACGGCCGAACTAACAGGTTTTACTCACTTGGCTGCTATGTGCTGGCTAGGATGAATTTGGGCGTAGAATTGGGTTTCAGAAACCGTGGGTGCTTTGATGAGTGTGCTAATTCACGACACACAGAAGAACCTCCATGAGCAGGTGCTGATGTAATGTGTCCACAATAAAATGTATCGCTTGCGGTCTTAAAGGAATGCAACTGAACTTGAACTTGTCAATGAAGGCTGCTGCTTTACCATGACAGCAAAGAAATAAACGTAAAAGTACCACATTCCGAGATGAAAAGATGGTGGTCATGTGGAGGAAAGTGAAACCACAGACATCATACCTCACCTATAGTGAAGAAACATGGAGATCACACCAATCTATATGATTCAATCTAGAGGTCTGAATCTTGACAGACTCGAGCCATTCATCGCAGCCTACTGAACGTTTTCTAGTGCAGAGTCAGATGCGGACGGATATTCACAGAGCCAGAGCAATTATGGACCAACAATATTCGCACATGTAAGCTATTATCTGTATAGGTTTCGTGGACTGCTAAACAGATTGTTTAGTGAAAAAGCAAGAACTAATGTGTGATCACAGTAGAAAGAGACTTATCTCCGAAAGCAAAAGGAAAAGAAGAGGATTGAAACAGAAAATTCACGTAGAAATCATCACTAGACCCTGCCACTTTCAGAAGAAACTTCCATCCGGGCTGTCTGCCTTCTCTTGCTGCGATGACATCAAGAATGCCATGGACGCTGAGCCAATCGCTTGTGTAAATGTCCGGCAAAGTCATTGGAACTCCGTTAAGCAACAAACCATCGCCAATTCTTGTGACCTCGATAACAAATCCCTCCAGATGAGTATGCAGCAATGTCCCATTGTTGAACTCCAGTAGATCACTGGCTGAGAGCTTGCACGGAACGACATGCCGCAGAAAGACCGAAGGGTACTCACTGAAACTCCCTGTGTGATTCACCATTCTGATGGAGCGAAAACTGTCAACATCTGATTATCGCTCTTCGGTTTCATCAATTGCAAACCAAGAAAAGAAGCCATCACAGAGTAGCCTTTTGATCTCATTGCCCCACAAGCCTCACCAAACACATTCCCACCTGAAAGATCCTCTGAACCGCCATATCTTGGGGTTACACATTCAAGGCCAGGGATTGGACTTTGAACTGGAGCCGAAGTTTGGAACTCTGGATTGAAGAACATCTCAATCCCAAAGACCACCAAGTTCCCACCGTTGAACACTGGCGAGCCAACAATCTTGACGCCGTTTATCTGAACTTGATAATCAGATGGCGAGGTGGTGACCATCAGAGAATGATTGGTGTTCATGGTGGAGATCTTGGCCCCATGAGGAAGTGACCTCAAGGTATCGAGAGAGAGCGCATGGGGCGAGAAGTGGAATTGAAGGAGAGACAGTGGCGGCTGGCCGAACTGTGCGAAGGAGTCATCCGAGGGAGAGAAGACAGTGAGGGAGGGGACTTGAGGGGACATCAGGGTCTTGGAGATGAGATTGAGAGTTAAGGACATGCACACAAAGCCTGAGTTCGAGAGAACATGGGTGGCTTCTCTGAGAGACTCGAGAGGGAGCGGAGAGCACAAAGGGAGGAGAGAGGGGAGCATGAGGGCGGTGACGGCGGAGACCGGGGTTGCCATTGTTGCAGCTCTGAAAAATAGAGTTTTTCCCTTTGGAAAGGCTTTTGCTTGAAGTCGTTGCGCAGAGAGAGAGAGAGAGAGAGAGAGAGATATCATTTCTTCTGTCTGTGTTTCACTGAGAAGGTCGTTAACCGTTATCTAGCCTTGGGAAAATTTTGGAGGGAAGAGGGAATGACCGGCGCAGAACAGAATGACGCAAAAGCCCTTCTAGCATTTTCTTTTCTTATTAATCAGAAAAGAAGCAAATTCTGTGCATCTTTTTGTTTATAAGTATACATGCTCGACAGCGGTGTATGGCTCTGCACCTTATCCTCCAAAAGCTCCAATTTAAAACCAAACCTCTCTCTTATCTCTTCTGAGTTTTGACCATGGATATATATTGCCCGAAATGCCGTCATATTGAGACTATTGAGTGTCCTCGATTGATGTCGAGCTCTATAGGGGGATGCTGTCGACGATGGTATCCTAGCTGTGGGGATCATCTTGATTAGCCCTTTATTTCTAGAGTTTGAAGGTTGTCTCCATTGGCAATCATCAGAGGTCAATGGCCGCCATCGTTGTTCTGCCCGACGAACATCCAACAACTTCTGCCACTCACCGGAGATCTCTAAGGTATTTGTCATGACCCAGAGGTCTTTATGGCACAATGGGCCGAGAGAGTTGCCAAGATGATCGGGCTTGTTTCGAAGCTTCTAGGGGCATAGAATTTCTTGGGTGCTTTAGAATATTTTTAGAGACAATATGGAAAATGCATATTTATATTCTTATCCTTGTAATTAATGTAGATAGTTGGTAGATTGGAAGATGAGATATCCACCATTAGATCAAAGGGAGATCTACAGCTGTAATTAAAAAGGCTTTGGATAAATAGTACTCCTTCCCTCATTTAAACCACCCATGAATCACGACACAAATTTAGAGTTTTAATAAGGTTTCCTAAGATACCCATACATATTGATGAAGGTCATTGACCTTGAATTTGATAATGGCATTCATCTTTTGAGAGCGGAACAGCAAATCATGAAAAAGCTGGAAGAAACAAAAGAACAAGAACCTGGTGCTCTTCTCAGCTCATGGGTGGAATTCCCAGATACCTCATCGGGAGGAAGATGGTTGATCCGATGACCTTTTTGGTTCCTACCCACGAACCGATTTATCCCAATTTAAGAGTACATGAAGCAAAGAAGGGTCACTTGCATCATAGGGTCACTTGGTTCACTTTGTTTTCTTCTTCGTGAGCAAGGCCTTTTGAAGTACGTCGACGCAGACATAAAGAAGAGAAAACAGGGCCGCTCTCTATCCATTGAAAGATCACCAGCACTTCTCTTCATTTGGGCGGGCTGAAAAAGAAGAGTGTTCAAATAAAAATCGCATGAATAGAGTGGATGGGCTTGGACTTCTTTGTGATGGCATTTTGGTTTGTTTTCGCTAAGTCTACAGTGAAATGCTACAACAGTTATAGCATAAGATACTTCATTTGAAAGCTCATGATTATTAAGAATCTCAATATCTCTTTTTCTCCTCTAAGTTTCAACAAAGATAGATGTTGCCCAAATACCGCCACATCGAAACTCTATCGCCTGCCCTAATAGATGTTGAGCTCTACCACGGGATGCTTTCAGCGATGTCACCCCTACTGTGGGGGTCATGTTAAGTAGCCCTTTAATTTCTAGAGATTTAAGGCTGTCTCCATCGGCAATCACCGGAGGAGGTCGATGCCCATCATTGTTGTCCTCGTTGACGAACATCAAAGATCGACTCCCCCCACTCAATGAAGGTCTCTAAGATATTCATGGAGGCCAATGACCTCGATTCTGAATTATGTAGGATCAGCCACAAACATTCACATGCCTCTGTACGAAAGGAGAGGTGTAATAATTGTGGGGGTCGCTGGAGGTGGAGGGATGTGGGTGTGTGCGGCTAAGGCAACGTGGTGACTAGGTCATTTTTTGGGTGGACTTAGGGAAGGGCATTTGATGAAAAAGGCCAGTCCGTCTTCAAAATTCGTATTAATCTTCATGTTGAGGCTTGAGCAAAAATTTGGGCTCGATCTTAAGGCTTGATGTCGCCCGGGTCTTCTAATGATCATCTCTAGTTGAGTTATCTAAGAGGTTTATTGTGATTAAGAAATCTAAATGAACTTGAACCAACGGATTTAGACTTTGGAGGAGATCCCTGATTCCCTATCCAAGTGACTATACCATGAGCAAAGTTATTAAAAGTAATTAAATGTCTCTCTATGATTTCAAAGGGCTACTGTCTTTCATTTCTCTCCTCCCTCTGATTTAGAGGCCATTGAGGGCACTAATTAAGGTATCTGTAGACAGATTGAATCCCAAACTAGATAGCTCATGCAAAGATGATGTCGCATGACATGTTCCCATCAGCATGCCATCCACCAATCCAACAATCACTTGTATATGTTCACATCACATGATTTTTTTTTATCATCTCATGCTTGAAGATTGTAATAAGACCATGAAGTTAGTGAATTTGTTTGTTTAAGAAGAGTCCATGAACAAGAAAGGAGCCGGGAAATGGTTTTGAAGATCAGGAGAAATGTTTATGCTGATTATTGTGTGCGATGCCTTTTACTCATGTTCTCCCCTCCATCAATCGCTCAACCGAAACCAGACATGGTTTGGCTCTTCTCAGAGGACACTCCCATTTTTCCTTTCTTCGTATTGCAGAGTGTTTTACTTAGAAGCAAACCCTAACTCAGACATCCATTATATGCATCTCCAGAACAAAATGCCTTCATCTCAATATCATATTGTTTTATTTTATGCCAGGAGAATGCCAAGCAAGGCATGACGAGCTGCGTTATTCGTCATACACACTTGTTTTGTTGTTTTTCCTGTTTCTGTGGATTAGTGAGAAAGCTTGGAGGGGGCACTCCTACTCCAAGTCCAAAGCTATACAGAAGTTCATATCAAGTGGGAAATAGTTACCGAAAGAAGTTACATCAAAACTCAACTTAAGAGATAAAACCCTAGAGCTGCTCAGTTCAATGGAAGGAATGCTGAAATTTAAAGACAAAGTTCATATGAGTCACGACACAACCTGTTCATGGGGTTGGCAATCCACGGACCTCATTACCATGAAACCCGACCTTAGGCAGCACTAACATATTTCGTTGCTTTGTACATGTGCCAACGTATGATGTGTTGCCTAAAAGGCAGTCCAAGGCAATGAAGAGCGCAAATATGGTGTTAGACTCCATTGTCGGGCAACTAGTACCAAGAGCGTAACCTTAAGTACGGTAAAAAATAATACTTGCGTGGTTATGTCATTTTCAGAATATCCACAGTAACACTATTCTTGAAACATAATTTTGCAACTTTAGGTAAAAAGTTGTCAAATTGCTTCTATAATGATTTTTGGCAAGTGACAAAAACCATCATTTTATTGCCAGTGATAAAATAAAGGAAGAAAATAAGGATAGAATTATTTCACACAAGATTCAAATCTTTGATTTATTAAAAATTAAGGGTCCAGCGTCCTTCAATTTTTATCTTATGCAATAGAAATTGCAAGATTGAATAAAAAGATAATTGTGGCTTACTAGTTAACCGTGCTACTTATTCCCTTTCTAATTAATTGAAGGTCCAAGGTTTAAATTTCTAAATTGTCGTATTCTCTATTTTTGCTTAATCGTATGATTTATGCAATATTTTATGGAGTGTTTCTTTAAATTTTACCCAACAGCGTTGAAAATATCGTCTTACATTGAAAAAGCATAGGTAATTGAAGATATTATGCATCATTTTTTTTTATTTTTAATGATGAAGGTCCGGGTAAAAAGTTAGGCTTAATCCAAGGACTCGCCCTACTTGGCCGAGCCTTCCCAATAATCATCTCTAACCATGGTCTTCGGATGAACCTTGACACCCACTTATTTTTCCCCCAAATGGATCTACTTTCTTATGAACATTTTACAATTTGACGCGATTAAGCTATAAGATAGACCATTGAATTTTTCTTTTAAGTGTTATAGGATTCTATTTTGCAGAAAAGTCCTGTAATCTAAAAAGCATGAACTTTTTTTGAAATGTTAAAGAGTTTGAAAAATCCCCCAAATTGTATGGAAAACTAGGGGTTACAACTTCAATCAATACTTTCTGGGTATTAATCGCCATTTTCCAGGAAAAGCGATCTCCATAATCCTACTTGATGTAGAAATTGCAGCGAACATTTTGTTGCCACTCTTTACTTTATTTCACCCCAGAGACTAGTTAGTCAAAGGTGCTTTGATTCCATGAGCAAACGATTAAAGCATGAGAAGCTACAGTATAGACACTTCAATTTGATATGTAGAAACAAACGCAATCATTCAGCTTTGTTTCCATTGACGAAATGACTAGAATCTTAAGTGCGAAAACGTATAGGTTAATGAGCTCATTTTTTCGTTGTTTTTGCAAGATAGATATGGAACCTACAGAAAGAAGAAATCTCGTCTGCTTCAGTACCATTCTGCGTAGGTTTAATTATAACTTAAAACTTTACCAGCCGGTCTTCAGTGAAATCTCCGCTCGCAAATGGGCTCATGGAGAAAAGCCTTTCGATTGACATAACCTTAAGGTAAATAGTACCATCAAATAATTAACTAGTCAACTCTATAATAACATGCGAGATGGTTCCAGAAAAACCAAAAGCCTGAACATTTGACGTGTACGAATCTCACGACTTCATCGTTTCCAACTTGAAAAAGCATCATCGTTACCGTGTCAACCGAGCCATTTCAACTATCAGCCCGTCTTGCACCTCCGTAGCCCGAGCAAGCTCATCTTGGATCAGCTGTGCTCTGACTCTTGTCGCGTTCGCGCGCTAGGCATTCCCTTCCCAAATATGATGCATGACAGCCCTTCTGGCATCGCACAGCCGTCGTGGGAGAGTACTTATTTTCGTTCCCACTTCATCTAACTCCTCTGTGAGTTGATGAACTCGCCTGTTTGCCATTTTCGCTCCCTTTCTCGGGCTTTCTCTCAGTTTTTGAGATGAAGGAAGACACTGTGGAACTCATGCATATGAGATGAGGAAACTTACGTATTGAGATGAGTGAAGAAGCTGATGATTTTTTCCACGTTAAAGAAGCTCAGTATCATGCTGTGGGAAACTCCCAATGCTAAGTCTCGGACACTGTAAACTATAACTAAATTTGGCTTATTTTTTACCCAAATATTACTTCTTTCTTTTTTTGTTTTGGTCGAAACCCAGCTATTACTTTCGTGGAATAAACCTATTTAAATAACATATGTCTCTATATCTTTTAAAGAGTAAAAGACTAAAGTATACACCGCACGTTATCTAGAGTGACAGAGCGTGTCCCTCTTGGAGGAAGTGTTCATTCCTCAACTATACCTTTTCTTTCCCCTGCACTTCGGCCTTAGCATCGATGTGCCCCAACTACATGGGCCGTCTTTGGTAACCACTATCTAATTTCACATGCATTTAAAGAAAACGGCCAATTTTAGAAAAACAAAATGAATCAGCTTATAACAGCGGGACAAAAATGTCCTCACTTTCAAGAAAACCAGAAAATGCCTAAACTTTTTTTAGAGGTACAAAAGTGTTGGGGCGAATGAGTTAAAAAATTCTAAACTCCAATTTGCCATGTACTTTCCATCCAACCAACGTTGGGATTTGGGGAATGACGGCCAACATCCAGGACGTGAAAGACCGACTGCCCTGCATGGATCCCTTGATTAAAAAAGCTCGTGCAAAACCCCATGTTTGCCTCGCTGATAATCTTCCTTTTAATCGATTTAATTAAGAATTTTGTTCTTTCTTCCCATCTTAATTTAGGGCTTGATGTGCCTGAAAGTGAATAGTGGGGGATGGTGCAGCTGGACGAGGAAGGATCCCCGCGCTCCATTCATTGCATCGTCTGGGCGGGTCCATTGAATTCGAATTACCATATGGTAGGAAACCAATTATCTTATTCCAATCGGGTTTCCAAGAAACCCGAACATGGACCACACCGTACGGTTGACACCACCCCTTGATATGACGATCTCCTGGATGAAGCTGAGCACGTCCCCAACTAACATCATCTTCCAAACACTACACCTAAAACTAGATCTCTCTTTTATGACCAAAAAAAGAAAAAAACTAAATCTCTCCTATCCGTTTTCTGAGTGTCAAGTACAGATAGGTGTTGCCGAAATGTCACCGTTAGCGGAGCTCTATCGCGTGTGCTGACAGATGTGGAGCTCTACCGCGAGATGTCGTCAACAATATTATCCCAATTGCAGTAATTATTTCAGATAGCCCTTTATTTCTAGAGATTGAAGGTCATCGTCATTTGCGACCATAGAGGTCGATGCCCGTCATCGTTGTTCCCATATCGCCACCCTCCGGAGATCTTTAAGGTATCGCGGAGGTCAATGACCGTGGATCTGAATGATGTGGGACGACCACAAACATTCACGTGCCTATGCACAAAAAGAGAGACGTGGGTGTGTGGCTGACAGTGTAGCGACTAGGTCATTTTCTGTGTGGGCTTAGGTAAGGGCATTTAATTTAATGAGAAAATCCGATTCATCCCGAAATTTCGTCTGAAATTTTGTTGTCGAGACTTGAGCCAAAATTTAAGGCTCACATCGCCTTGTTCTGCCTAATAATCGCCTCTAGTTCAGTTACATGAGCTTGATTATAAGAGAATTGATGAATTTTGGAATGAGAATTCTGTCCTTCATTGTCATAGAAACGCAACATATATACAAGAAGATACAGCTATCAAACAAACTCCTAATTAGGCTAAACTACCAAAAATACAAGGACCACACAATAAAAAGATATGCATACAAAACTTCCTAAGTAAACGGCCTAAATAAAAAGCCTAAATAAAAGTAGATCACAGCTGCCTTTCCAATATATTTGCCTTTCCAATACCCCTCTCAAGTTGGAGCATGGAGATTTCGAATGCCCAACTTGCAAAGAAGAAAGTTAAATTGATCCTTTCCCAACGCCTTCGTGAAGATATCAGCTGGCTGCATTGAACTATATACGTAATCTGTTTGAATGTTACCATTAAGTATCTCATTACGAATAAAATGACAATCCACTTCAATATGCTTGGTACGCTCATGATGAACAGGATTGTCAGCTATATGTAAAGTTGCCCGACTGTTGCAATACAGGCGCATAGGTTGAGAATGTGCCACACTAAGAGAATCCAATAATCCTTTCAACCACTTAAGTTCACAAACTGTAGTACTCATAGACTTGTATTCAGCTTCAGCAGATGAGTGAGACACTATCTGTTGCTTCTTAGTCTTCCATGAGATAGGTGATTCTCACAAAAGAACAAAGTAACCAGTTAAAGATCGTCTCGTCAAAGGACAACTAGCCCAGTCAGAATCGTAGTAAGCAGACAATTTGAGGTCACAATTGGCACGCAACATAATACCCTGACCTGGATTTCCTTTCAAATAATGCAGAACTCTCACAGTTGCCTCCCAATGAGCTTTCTTTGGCCGCTGCATGAACTGTGCAAGAATATGCACACAGTAAGACAATTCAGGTCGAGTTATTGTTAGATAAATAAGCCGACCCACTAGGCGCCTATACTGAGCAGGTTTGTCTACATCATCGCTCTCAGTAAGGGCCGGCTTGTGATTTTGTTCAAGAGGAGTTTTAGCCGGCTTGGAACCCAGCAATCCGACCTCAGAAATCATATCCAACGCATACTTACGTTGACACAAGAAAATGCCATATGAGTTTCTCGCCACTTCAATCCCCAAGAAAAATTTCAGCTTCCACAAGTCTTTCATATGAAAACAACAACTCAGATAGTTCTTGAACTTTTGCACAGTGGAAATATCATTACCGGAGATAATGAGATCATCAACATAAATAAGCATATTTAATTGAGCAGTCCCAACTCGAAAAGTGAACAAGGAGTAATCTGAATATGATTGCTGAAATCCATAAGTTTTCAAAGATGTAGCCAATTTTGCAAACCAACATCTAGGTGCTTGCGCAAACCGTATAGAGATTTCCGAAGTCTACATACCTTTCCTGATGATTGAGAGGCAAATCCAGGCGGCATCTTCATGTAAACCTCTTCCTCTAAATCGCCATGTAAGAAAGCATTTTGAATGTCCATCTGATGAAGTTCCCAATTCTTTGCAGCCGCAACGGCAAGAAAGGTGCGTACAGTGCACATTTTTGCCGTAGGAGCAAAAGTCTCCTGATAATCTATGCTTTCAACTTGATTATTTCCTAGTATCACCAACCGCGCCTTGTATCGTTCAACGTTTCCATCAGAATTGTACTTAATTTTATACACCCACTTGCTCCCAATTGCTTTCTTCCCAGGCGGCAAATTTTCAATTGTCCATGTGCCATTATCTTCTAAAGCCTGTATTTCTTTACTCATGGCCTCTCTCCACCGTTCATCTTTAGTTGCTTTCGCATAAGAGTTTGGTTCATGTCCTGTAGTAATTGCTGCCAAGAAACACCGGTGTTGCCCAAAAAATTTTTCACAACTCACATAATGTGCTATAGAATAAGGCGTACTTGAGGAATCAGATTGGGCAGACAAGCTTGTCGAGGGGCTTATTCTGATGGCGTTTGTCACATAATCTTTCAAACGAATAGACGGTTGCTTGACCCTTTGTCCCATGCCTAGCTGCTCTTCGACGACTTCACTTCTTTCCACGTCCTCATTATTTGTGTGGATTAATTCCTCCATTTCATGATTCACCTCATTTTCTCTATCTACTCTTTCAGCGTGCTCCTCTCTCAAGTCACTTTTTAGATCATCAACTTCATCACCCAACTCCATAACTCTATTTTTAATGAGTTCATCACTTACTGTTTTCTCATCAGCATATGGAAATTCTATTTCAGCAAACACTACATCTCTTGACACAAAGTATTCACCAGCTTCTAAATCATACAATCTCCACCCCTTCTTTCCCAATGGATAACCAACAAAAACACACCGACGACTTCTACTAGAAAATTTATCTTTATCCCGATTCTGATTATGCGCATAGCACAAACAACCAAAAATCCGAATATGTTTGTAAGAAGGAGGTTGGCCAAAGATAATCTCATATGGGGTTTTACCATTCAATAATATAGATGTAGTCCTGTTAATGAAATACCCAGTTGTGAGTACACATTCTCCCCAAAATTCTATGGGTAAATTTGCTTGGAAACGCAAAGCTCTTGCAACATTAAGGATATGGCGATGCTTTCTTTCCACTCGGCCATTTTGTTAAGGTTGTTGCGATAGGACGAGCGATTGAACAATAATATAGACAAAAGAAGAAAATAAATCGGACACCAGATTTACGTGGTTCAGTCGTAAAGACCTACGTCCAAGGGGAGAGCAGCAGCGAATTTCACTATAGATCAAGCGATACAAGGAGATTACACACTCAAGTCACTCAAACACTCTCTCGGTGTTTCCCAAGCCCCAATTACACCCAATACACCAATCTTTCTTAGATGTAAATCACGAATAAGCTTTGTCGCATGAGAAACACGAAGACTATCAAGCACCCAGCACCTACGGACGTCTCTCATAAACAGAGAAAACCACAGCACTCAAAATAAGAACGGCGCTTCAATACGTGGCTTCGCTCAACACGTATGTAGACTTCGGCGGCGTCTTTTTTTACGTAGGGTTTCAAGCGGCCACTAACCGAATAAAAAAAGACCTGCAAAAGAATTCTTTATTCCACCGTAGAGAATTGCGTGAAGAAACCGAATAATCCAAGATTCGGTCAACAAAAGAGAAAGATTTGACTTTCCCTTTTTAATTCTACAAAGCCGAGTGGGACACTGCTTCTTTGTAACTTCCTTTTCTTCAATTTGGATTCCGCAGCCATCACAGCAAAACACTTTCCTCCCTTTTTATTTTATTTTATATTTCAAAATTCAGTAATTCGCTTCGGGATTAAACTCGAGACATATTTTAACAGAGGTGTTCCAACACAAGAAGTTTGATGCAATATCCCATGTTCATCAAAATATTCTTTCAAACACAAAAATTCACTTCCATTATCACTTCTAATGATTTTCACATTTTTCTCAAATTGGCATCTAACCATCGCAATAAACTTCCTAAGAACACAAGCCACTTCATTTTTTTTTTTTCCATTTAGCAAATATATCCACACAGCACGAGAGTAATCATCAACAATTGTCAAGAAATAAATTGCTCCACATGAAGCTGGAACTCTATAAGGTCCCCACAAATCACAATGTATCAATTCAAAACAATCTTTAACTTTATTGTCACTAGAAAAGAAGATCTCTCTTGTTTGTTTTGCTCTAAAACAAACCTCACAAGTTTTATTGGTTTTCCTAACCATTTTGCCAGCTTCTGGAATTAACTCCACCACCTTAGAAGAAGGATGACCCATTCTTTTATGCCAAAGCTCAAAGGATTCCATATCAGCCACCGTGCAAGCATGTACCAAAGTCACTCTCTTAAGAAAGTAAAGCCCCTCGCGTTGCTCACCCACTCCAATAAGGTTCCTCGAATTTAGGTCATGTATAGCACATATTTTGTTAGTGAGTTGGATAACCAAATTTGAATCATTAAGAAGTTGTGATACAAAAATCAGATTGCATTTCAAATTGGGCACAAAAAGAACTTGTTGCAATTTCAAGTCTCCTCCAAGCAACACAGTTCCTTCTTTCACTACCATGGTCTTTTCTCCATCGGGTAACTTGACTGAGCATGGCACAATGTCACGCAATTCTCTCAAAAATGCCAACGTTCCTGTCATATGGTGGGAAGCTCCTGTGTTAATAATCCAAGGAAAAATACTTTGTTTACCCGTCAGCCTCTCATGGGCACCATTCTAATGAGAACTTAACATTCCCAGTAAAGTTGCCCACTGCTCATCATTCAATCCACTAAGACCCTTTCGATCCGAATTTGTCACAACTCCTCGCCCACCATCAACTCCAGTTGCCTGTGAGACGTTGGCACGAGCACCTCCTCCCTTGTTACGTCCACCTCTATTACTACGCCTTTGACCACTACCTTGTCCAGCAGAGGTTCCACGTGGTCTATTACCCCACCATTCTGGATATCCTATCAGCTGGTAACAACTTTCAGCATCATGTCCCTCTCGGTTGCAATTAGAACAAAACAAGATTTTATCTTTATCCCCCCTTGAATTTTGACCACCTCCCCGGATTGCAAAACTCATGGGATTGCTTCTTTCATCCTTGGTTCGTGTCATGGTTCACACTCGCTCTTGCTAAACAACCATAACATAGACACGATTCAGGTTAGGCAAAGGTTCAGTTCTCAAAATATCAGCGCGCACTGTTCCATATCCTTCTTCATCTAAGCCCATCAAAAACTGATGAACTCTCTCTTCTTCATGCTTTCTTTCCAATTCAATGGTAAAATTGCATCTGCAACCTGTACAAACACACACTGGTATCTGATCATAGTTATTTCATTCATCCCACAAGATTTTGAGTTTACCGAAATAGGACATGATGGGTTGACCATCCTGCCTACAATTGGCCAAATCCAATCTCAGTTGCTACATTCGTGGACCATTCCTAATTGAGAATCTCTGTTTGATATCCTCCCATAGATCTTTCACATTCTCCATGTGAGAGATAGTCAAGCAAAGTGTCGGGTCAATGGTATTAAACACCCAATAAACCAACATGGAATTAACCGTCCACCAATCTTCAAGTTCCAGCAAATCATCTGTTGGTTGCTTGACAGATCCATCAATAAAACCATATTTCTTCTTGGCTCGTAATGTAGTCCGCATAGCTCGCGCCCATTCTTCATAATTCTCGCCCTTCAACTGAACTTGGGTAATCAGCTTACCTGGGTTGTCATTCGAATTCAAGTGTGTAAGAGCTAGAGGTTTTCTTGTCCGTTCCAGAACTCTCCTCACCTTTTTTACCATCAGCCGTGGCTCTGATACCATGTAAGAGAACTGAGGAATTTTGGAATGAGAATTATGTCCTTCATTGCCATAGAAAAGCAACATACATACAAGAAGACACAGCTATCAAACAAACTCCTAATTAGGCTAAACTACCAAAAATACAAGGACCACACAATAAAAAGATATACATACAAAACTTCCTAAGTAAACGACTTAAATAAAAGGCCTAAATAAAAGCATATCACAATTGTCTTTCTAATATATTTGCAAGCAGATCACAGCTGCCTTTCCAATATATTTGCAAGTAGATCACAGCTGCCTTTCTAATATATTTGCCTTTCCAATATTGATGAATATTCATTTTAATTTATGTTTGGATATGTTCCGATCGCTTGATTTTTCGTTTTAATTAGGATATCTGCGATAGGGCCCCGCAATACACTTTCTCATTATTTTAAACTACTGGCCCCTATAAGCAAACCTAAGTCGATTAAGATAGGTACTTTGTTCTTTTAGGAAGAGTCGGGGAGCAAGAAAGGAGTCGGGGAAAGACATTCAAAGCCCGGAGAAAAGTCCATGGTGTTAATCTTGCGCGATGCCTTTTCTTCAAATTAAACCCTAAATTAGACGTCCATTACATGCATCTCCAAACCAAAAGGCCCTTCACCTCTCATTATTCTCTCCCTTTCTTCTCGTTCATGTCTCAGGGTTCTCTAAATTCTGCCATAACCATCAAGCTCATGTAATAAGGACTAAAATGATGATATCATATTATTTTATTTGATGCTAAGGGAACGCCAACCAAGTCATGACTAGCTATGTAATTCATCTACCATAGTACATTACACACTTCTTTTCCCTTTTCTCGGGGATAAGGGAGAAAGCTTTGGAGGTACCAGTTCTACTCCAAGTCCAAAGCTTTACCGAAGGACATATTAACCACGGAATAATTACTGCAGAAAATTACATCAAAACCCAACTTAAGATATGAGATGAACCCCTACCTCGAAAAAGGCTTGCAATCTAAAAACGCATGCACTTTTTTTTTTTTTTTTTGAAATGTTAAGAGTTTGAAGAACCCATACTTGTACGGAAAACTAGGGTTTCCATTGACGACTGCTTCCATTACCAAACGATTAAAACATCTTATGATATGTAGAAACTAACGCAATCCTTCAGCTCTAGCGGACTGTTTCGATTGACGAAATGAAGGGGAATATCTTACTAGTTAAACAACTAGAAATTTTTTGATAAGTACAGCTGCCGCAATTGCCAAACTGTCACTGAAATGAGGACAGTGGCGACAGAAAGCGGCGTTGACGACATGGTGATGCTGCCCGACACCTCGGCTGCCATTGTGTATTCACCGCCGCTGCGTTGTAGTAGAAGGCGTCGGCACAAAACGTGATCTCGTAATTCGCCGAAGCGCAGGTTAAGGTGCTCGTGCCATTGTCGTAAGCATAACTATAGGCCTTCTGGCACGCGCTTTTGAAGAACTCTAAGTACTGGCTCGGCTTGCACGTGTCCGGCGTCCCGTACGTGCCGCTGCAGCAGTACTGCGGGTCTCCGAACACTCCACTCGCGCTCCTGCAAACCACCCGCCCTCGCTTCCCATGCTCGTCACCCTTCAGTCCCTGCATGCACACCGCGTTCAGATCCGCTGCGTACCCTGTCGCGGAAGAGGTTCCCCGTCCAGACCGTGCGACGCACTGCACGCGACGCACTGCGCTGCGTTCGGGTGTGTTGCGTACCTGGTGGTGGGATGGATCCCCATCCAGACCGTGCAACGCACTGTAGCTGGTGGTGGGATACACCCCCCATCCAGACCGTGCGACGCACTGCACGCGACGCAATGCGCTGCCTTCAGGTGTGTTGCGAGTCAAGTGCGCTGCGTTCAGGTGTGTTGCGTACCTGGTGGTGGGATGGATCCCCATTCAGACCATGCGACACACGGTACCTGGTGGTGGGATGGATCCCTCAACTGCGTACCCCATTGCGGGAGAGGATCCCTGTCCAGACCGTGAAGTAATCTCATGTTGCGTAGGTTTAATAGTCGTCAACCTCTGCAGTCCTTCTTTAGAAAAGCCATTCTGATAACATACCCTTAAACTAAACAGTACCATCAGATAGTTAACTACTCAGTTCCGCAATGGCTTGAGAAAACCATTGCCTGAACATTCAACATGTGCACCTCTCACGACTTCATTTCTTCTGACAAAAAAAGAAAAAGAAAAAAAGTGATAATTGAAAAAACATCATCCGTGCCGTATCAGCTGAGCCATTTCAAATGTCAGCCCGTTTTGCTCCCTCATAACCTGAGCAAGCTCTTCTCGGATCTCCTGTAATCTGACTCTTGCTGCGTCCCCGCGTTGGACATTCCCTTCCCAAATATGACGCAACAAAAGCCTTCTGTTGGCCTGCAGCCGCTGTTCGAGAGCGCTTATTCTCCTTCCCACTTCTAATAGCCGCTCTGTCAGTTGATCAATTTGTTCATCCGCCATTCTCTCTCTCTCTCTCTCTCTCTCTCTCTCTCTCTCTCTCTCGCTCGCTCGCCAAAATTGTAAGATGTAATATAGGAAAAAATGCAAAAAAAAAAAAAAAAAAAAAAAAAAAGAAGAAGAAGAAGAAGGGAAAAGAAAGAAGAAATGGCCCCATTCGCTGAGCATTGTTGAGGATTAAAGAAAGAGACATGGGTCCAGCCAGTCCTGAGTTGAAAGGGACTTATCCAAATTAAATAAATAAAAACAGTTGAAGTCATCGTATTGTTTAGTAGATAGTATCTAAAATGGCTTTTATCCTTGCAAAGTTAAAATTTAAAAGTGAATGTGTACATTTTAGGTTTTCTTATGATTATTTTTTGTTTGATCTTTAAATTGATTTTTATTTATTTTAACTGATATTATCCAAGGAAAGAAACGAGTTGCAATTCGAGTTGTAAATCTTTTATGCATAAGTCATACGTTGTTATCCTTCATTTTATCCTTAAAATAGTCTGCATGTTTCCTGTTTCCAGATTTAATACTTATATTGAGTAGATTGGAAAAGAATAGGAAATTTATCTTAGTATATAATGGACGAGCTAATTCAGGTAATAAATATTTTTAAATATTTCTTCAAATAATGAAGAACGGAGGTGTTTATACATTTTTTTCTTTTGGGATTTGGCAAAACAAACGTGAACGAGGAACAGAAAAGCGAGAAAAAGAAGTTTTTATTTGAGACTGAGAAAGCCATCTAATACCAATTGTCTCGACGCTTTAAGAGCGAATTCTATGTGTTATACCATTGACCAATGATTTTTGTGAGCAGTAAAAATCTAAATTTCGGCCTATGACAAAAATTATATCAAACTTAAAGCCTCTCCATTCTAATTGCTACAATGAGTATCAACTATTAAGACGGAATTTCCTATGTGGCATGTAGTTATATAGTCAAAATCATATCAATGGGCGATTCGATAAGATAGGCCTAGGGCCGTAAATCGATTAAGCTGGGTTGAAAATGGCCTGACCAAATTAATCAATTTATATGCAATACAAATTTAGTAATGTAGTGATTAGGTCATTTTTTGTGTGGGCTTAGGCAAGGGCATTTAATGAGAAAACCTGATTCATCCCAAAAATTTGTATGAAATTTCATTGTTGAGGCTTGAGCAAAAATTTAAGCCTTGCATCTCCCTGGTCCGCCTAATAATTACCTATGGTTGAGTTACATTAGCTTGATGATTGCTCTTATCAATTTATGTTTGTATATGTTTGCTTCGCATGATTTTTTTTTTTTTAATTAGGGTATATGCGATATGGCTCCACAATACTCTTTCTCATTATATTAAACTACCGGCCCCCATAAGTAAACCAAAATTGATTGAGATACCTCGTCCATTTTAGAAGAGAAGTGAGCGAAAGAAGAGTTGGGAAAGGCGCTGTTGGGGAAAAGTCCATGTTGTCCTTCATAATGAATCTTCTTTCACAACTAACCCTATTTAAGATATCCGTTTCACGAATCTCCAAAACAAAAGCCCTTTATCTCTCATTATTGTCTCCCTTTCTCGTTCATGAATCAGGGTAACCTCAATTCTGCCATAATCATTATAAGGACGAAATGATTAGGTCATGTTATTTTATTTGATGCTAGGAGAACGCCAACCAAGGCATGACGAGCTATGTAATTCATCTAACATAACGCTGTTGACACCTAAATTTTGATTAGGTTTTTTAATTAATTAGGCTTTAATTTTCTTTTATTTCGTCCTCTTTTTCGGATAATAAATAATAAAAGCAAAACAAGAAAAAACAAACAAAAACAAAGAAAACAAAAAAATAGCCAAAGGGGCTGGGCCTACGAGCCCAGCCCCTCCTTCTCTCTTGCGCGGGCCTCCACGGCCCGCACAACAAAGCCCGGCCCCCTTGGTCTTCTTCCTCCTTGCCTTCTTCGCCTGCCTCTGCAACGCACGCGCAAAGGACGCGACGCCGGAAGGACGGGTGGACGGCGACGCACATGCAGCAGCGGGCATTGGATGGGACGCACTAAAGGACAGACAAGTGGCTGAGGCGATGCCGGTTCGATCGCATAGAGGACGGTCGGGACGTCGTGGACCGCCGGCCGAACCTCCGTCGGCCGGCACCCCTCAACCTATAAATAGGCTCCTCGACGAAGGCAAGTAAAGAGGAGGGAAACGGAGACAGACGCAGAGATTGAAAGCTTGCGAGCGCCGGAAACTTCCCTCGAGAGACTTCGAGGGAGGCCCGAACGCCCGCAAGCCTAGATCTGAGGGTGGAAGAGGTCGACGGTGAGCGCGCCTGAGAGAGGGTCGAGCTGGGTAAGGAGCCGGGATTCGAGGTCCAAATCTGAAGATCCGAGGGCGAGGAGGCCAGATCTGGCTGTGCTAGACCAGATTTGGGGGTCGAGTGAGCCCTGCCGTAGTCCCAGGCCGGTTGTTGCTGCCGTTCGGCCATCGACGACACTGACGGATCGCATCCCTCCAGTCACCGCCGTGCTGTGCAGACCGGAGCCGTGAAGCCAACTTGCGCATCTCGCCGTGGACAGGTAACAACACTCGCCTCCGCTGCCATCGTCCGTCGCATCGCCGCCACCACCGCTGTCGAACGTCGCGGGCAGCAAGTTGGGTCGCGGCTTGTAGTCCGGGTCGGCGGCTGAAGACCGGGTTGGGCGTGGGTTTGAACCGGGTAGGGTTCCGCTTGGGCCGGGTTGTGCGCGTGGACTAAATTCGCACGGGCCTCGAGAAGTGGGCCTATTTTTGGGCCAGGCTTGTTTTTCTTAAAAAAAAAGGGGAAAAACAATTAAAAAAAAATCCGAGTGGGGCCCACAACGGATCTCAGGTCGACGACCGGGTCGAACCCATCCCGGGGATCCGACCCGGGTCGTTCCTTTTAATAATATAATATAATATAATATATTTTAAAATAAAAATAATAAAAATAATAAAAAAATATTTTATTTTCCAAAAAATAAAAAATATCCATTTTTTCCCCAAAAAGCCAAAAAGTCAGAAAAAGCCCAAAAAGATTTATATCTTCAGAAAAAGATAAAAAAAATCTAAAAAATGCTTTTTATGTTCAAAAAAGAGAAAATGATCCAAAAAATGTTTTTCCTCCCAAATGCATGGAAAATTCCTCAAAAATCCAAAAGCCTTAAGTTTTAAACAAGTTTAGGTACCGAAAGGGCATTAGCGATTAACTAGTGTAATCAAGTTCCCGATCCTAATTTCTCTGGTTGTGCAGGAGCGAGTGTTTCTCCCGATACTTCGCTTGGGTTTCTAATCGACCCACCCCAAATCGATTAGTGGCGACTCCGTTTTAAAATTAACTTACAGAAAAAAAAATATTTAACCATTAAGTCGTGAAATGATGGACTTGAGAGAGTCCGGGCTACGCTTAATAAACCTAGCCGAACCATTAGCCTCCGCAAGGCACTCGCCCCGATTGGGCGCCGAAAGAAAAAAAAGAGGTCACGACAAACACACACTTATTTTCCCTTTTCTTGTGGACAAGGGAGAAAGCCTTGGGGGTACCCGTCCTACTCCAAGTCCATAGCTTTACAGAAGGTCATATTAATCGAGAAATAATTACATCAAAACCCAACTTAAGATATGAGATAAACCCTTATGGCTGCTTGGTTCAATGGAAGGAATCCTAAAGTTTAAAGGCAGTTCTTATGAGCCATGACAAGATTGGATCAATTAAACAGAATTGGTTCAAAGAGAAGAACCCGGTTTTTTCTTGCTATGACAACCAAGAGCGTAACCTCAAGTACAGCAAAATTATAACACTTGCTTGGAAAGGGTCGCTTTTGGAAATTTTTGGGAATTCCACAATAACCCCAGTCTCGAAACATTGTTTTTGCGAATTCAGGTAAAATGTTCTCGAAGCATTACTTTTGTAATGATTTTTGGCAAGTGACAAAAATTATCATTTCATCGCCTCTAGTAAAATAAAAGAGGAAAATGTGGCTAGAATTGCTTCATACAAGATTCAAATCTTTGATTGTTGAAAATTAAGGGTCCCCTCGTCCTTCTATTTTCATATATGCATTAGAAATTGCAAGATTTAATAAAAAGATGATTTTATATTTCCCAACTAGACAACGTAGGAATAAAAAGCGAATAAAATGGCCCACTCGCGCTTGGGGAGCATTTTCGAGGATTGAATTATTGAGACATCACTAGAGTCTTGCGTGATAAGGGACTTCTCCAGAATAAATAAATAAAAATAATAATAGAATAAAAAATATGTTAATAACTTAAGTCGGTAAAAGAATAAACGTTATAATGAAAATATCAAAAAGATTAATACTATTTCAAGATAACTAAGATGAATTTGATGTTATCTTATTGTTTAGTTTATAGTATCTTAAAGGGATAGGTCTTAGCAAAGTAAAATTAGAAACGTGAGTGTGTACCTTCTTGGTTTTTCTTATGATTTGTTTGATCTTTAAATTGATTTATATTTTTTAACAAAATTATTCATGGAATGAAATGAGTTGTATTTTGAGTTATAAATTTTTTATACATTTACATATACAATTAATCTTTTATCTTTCATTTTATAAAAAACAGTAATCTGCATGCTTCCTTTTTCCAGCTTTATTCCACAATTTATGTTGAGTAGATTTCAAAAGGACAAGAAAAAGATCTTATTAACTAATGGAGAAATGGACAATATAATTTAAATAACACGTCCTTTAATATTCTATAAAGCAATAGTTAAGGTTGATAATAATGGGGTCCCCTTTTGTTTTTGGTCAAATCACCGGGCAGGCCCGCCTTCCATGCAGCGATGTTTCCCCAATTGGTCGCCTCGCCAGGAGAGTCATCATAGTCCCTTCCACTCACGGCCTCCCCCAACCATCATCTCAAAAGGTTCATCATCATGGCAGCATGATTTTTGCGACCGCTCGATCCGCCAACTTGTGCTATGCTCTATACAATTTAATATACATTAAAACTCTAGAAAAACAAGATAAAATGTGAGCTTGAGTGCATCGAACTCTAAGGTTGATGAACGGGGTACCAAGAACTCTTAATGTTTGCACCTGAAGACAGATGGACTTAAATGAAAGAAGAAAGAGAGATGGTCATTTCTTTTTTTGGTCGGGAAATAAAAATTTGACAAAACTTCGGTCATTTAAATCGCTTGACTTTGACAAAATTTAACACAAAGTTCAATGTGGCCAAGAATACCATTGTCTAAACATGAATACGCCAAAATTAGTAAGATTGATCCATAACGTCAAACTTAAAAATTTAGCAAATTCTGTCCATCTTTCCCTAGCTCTTTGGGCTTATTTGTTTGTGATAATAATATGCATGTTCCAAAGTGGTATATGCACCTTACAATGCAGCGGGATACCTTATATCTCTTCCCAATCTAGGGGATATGATGATCTAATGGATGAAATTTATCACATCCCCAAACTAGCCTTGTCCTCCAAAAACTCCTACTACAACCACGTTTTTGTTTTCTCTCATCTAGGTTTCAACCATAGGTAGGTGTTGCCCAAATGCCGCCATACTAGAGAGCTCTATGGCGTGTCCTGATAAATGTTGAGCTCTATGAGGGATGCCATCAACGATGGTATCCCATCCCACGGGATCATTCTAATTAGCCCCTTATTTCTAGTGATTGAAGGTCGTCCCCATCGTCTAATAAAAAGGAAAAAGGAAAAAAAGTTCTCGCCATCAGCAATTGTTCAAGGTTCATGTTATATTAGAAAAACAGCCTTTGTATGTTCCCATTTTTCATCTATTTCACAATTTATGTTGAATAGGTTTGAAAAGAACAGTAAATAGATCTTATGAAATAATGGAGGAGCTAATTTAAATAAGATATTTTCTAAAGGGGAAGGAACAAAAGGGTTGAAACTTCCCCCGCACGTTGTTGAAAGTCTACAGTGACAGATGTGGACATCACGGAGTACTCTTTCCTCCGCACTTTCACGGAAGCACCGTCGGCCCGCCTTTCGAAGCCACTATCCAATTTGATTGTACATTAAATAAAGGGTCAATTCTAAGGGAAAAAAAAAAAGCCTAAATTTTTGCGGAAAAAGGGCCTCCCCGTTTTACTTGAGAGTAATGTCAATAATTACAGCATACATAAAGATATGTCCTCTTTTAAGTTTTTCTCCCTTATTAGCGGAGCATGTTTTGTCCTGATAGATGTTGACCGCAGTCAACAATTTATTCCTCTAGCAGTAATTTTTTAAATTAGCCCTTTATTTCTAGAGATTGAAGGTTATCGCCATCCGCAACCATCAAGGTCGAATGATGTGCAATCGGCCACAAACAAAAAGAGAGACAAACTAATTGTGGGGTTCGCTGGAGGTGGAGGGACGTGGGTGTGTGGCTAAGACAAGGAAGTGACTAGCTTATTTTTTGTGCAGGCTGGGGCAATGACATTTTATGAGATAACCCAGTTCATCCCGAAAATTCATATGAAATTTTATTGTGGAGGCTCAAGCGAAAAGTTTAGCCTAATGTTACCCTAGCCCGCCTAATAATTACCTCTAGTTGAGTTAGCTTTGGAGTTTGTAGCGTGTCGCTATTCCAGTGACTATATCATGGACAAAAAAGTTTAGTAAACATATTAATAATGTTTCTCTTTTATCTCAAGGGGCTACTCTCTTTCACTTCTTTCCTCCCTTTTATCTAGAGGCTATCGAAATTACTAATTAAGGTACGTACAGAAAAATTTAGTCCCAAAATGGCTGTGTCTAGCAATGATGATACCGCATGATACACTCATGCAGCATGTCATCCACAATAATATCCAACTAGTCGCTAGTATATGTTCCCATCGCATGATTTTCTTTTCTTTGCGTTTTTTCCTATAATCTCATGCTTGATTATTGTAATAAGGCCAAATACCTCATTGGCTGTTGATATCTCAATTTAGGGTATCTTCTTTTTCCCCTTTTTGTGGATAAGTGAAAGCTTCGGAGGGACCAGTCCTATTCTAAGTCCAAAGCACTTAAAGTTCTTATTAAGTGGGGAATAATTACAGGAGAAAATTACATCAAAACCCGACTTAAGAGAGAAACCCCTTAGCTGCTTAGCTCAATGGAAGGAATGTTAAAAGTTTAAAGACAAATTTCTTTCGAGACATAACAAGAAGTGTTCATGGATTTGGCAATCCGCCTCATTACAACAAAAACGGACCTTTGGGCAACACTAAAATATTTCGTGGCTTAAGAGTACGTGTGCCAATGTATGATGTGTTTTGTTGCCTAAGAGGCAGTTCAAGGCAACGAAGAGCGCAAATATGGTGTAGATTCCATCATCAGGCAACGGCAATGAATCCGATGTTCTTTTTTCTTTTTCTGGGATATAATCGCAAAAAGTTTGGATACATTCTTAAACGACCCTTAAATCACGATCCCGCTACCGCGAGACATGCCCGAATCTGCGGTTGTGAAGAACCACTCGCGAATGCAAGTAGAAAAGCGATGACTTTTCACGTGCGAGCACGGTCGATCGGTCATTATCATCGGCTATTTGCCCTTCTTGCCTTTCTTGTTTCCTTCGCCAGCCATCTTGCTAATGCATTTGACGTTGCCGGAGCTTCCGGCCGACATAACCTCCGTTTCTTCGCTTCTTCTGCACTATGATTGGATCATCTGTTCGCCCGACAAGGCTTTTGCTTACCACTGTCATAAAAAAAACAGCCAAATATGAATAAACAAAACAAATCAATATTTAAAGATGACCAAACGTGACCATTCATTCGATGAATGACTTCGACGCTTCACCCTCGTGAATGTGTTTCAAATTGACAACAGACATTCACTTACGTACAAACATTTATTCTGTCAACTTAATCATGTCCATGGTTTGCCAGTTAACAGCATACCAACCAACACACGTTGGTCGTATTTTAGTGGTGGAATATCTAGAGCATGCTGTGGAGGAGCACTAGGAGGAACTCACGATTATAACTCATCGGCATTATGCAACTCCGATGCAAGGGTACACGATGACCCGTCCACGGATGCAAGTTCAGACGGTCTCCTTTTCACGAAATCAGCATATAAGATGGATTTTTAAGAGCATAGCGGATGGTCCATCTACCGTCCTTTAAATTGGACATTCCTTGTTTGAGTGAGCATGCGTTGCCCAAGTCTGAGTGACAAGCCATCTCATTGGAGAACAGATACATGATATGCCATTTGTTTTATGGAGTGAAATGGTGTCTTGTCTGTGCTGGATATCAAATGATCTACTGTGTGGTCCATTTGGCAAATTGCCTATAATTTTCATGAGCAGTAAAAATCTAAATTTCGACCTATGACTAAAATTGTACCGAACACAAAGTCTCTCCATTCTAATTGCAAACAATGAGTATGAAAAATTGATCCGAATATTGTAAGTGGTGTGTAGTTATTGTCAAGATCACATCAATATTCGATTTAATGAGATCGGCCTTCCCTTTTTTTTTTTTTTCTCTTCTCGAAAAAAAAAAACATTTAGAGATAATGTTAATAATTGCAACATACAGAAAGATATATCCTCCTTTTTTTAATTATTTATCACAAGGCGTACATTCTAAAAATTTAAACTGACAGTTAAGAGCTTTGAACGAGCACTTCAAATATTGAAATGGCAGGAGATAACTGAAAAAGAAAAATCATCTAAGGACTTAACAAAAAAATTGAAAGAAGGTACAAATTTAATCTAGGTTCAAAACTGCAAAATGAAAAAAAAAAAAAAAAAAAAGAACCGAAATTTTTCGAAGCAGCACTCATCATCAATAATTGTAATCCTGATGATAAACTTCAATACGAGAATGTGACTACTTGTAAGTGCGTGATTTGTATCTGCCTTATAAAAATAGGACCGACGAATTGAGTTGGGTAGATGCAATTAGCCCCAGGTGCCAACACTTTTATTTTTTTTCCTATGAAGTTTTTGTACTTTAAATTTAATTTTTACTTTCTTAAATTCTCTAATCAAGTCATTTTGACACCAAATCCGATCGAATTCAATTAATCCGACTATCGAGTGATACCAAAATATATTGTGGGTAAAATATGTAGATGCCATGTTGTCCGTAACGATCGATTTGAGAGCAAGTAAAATTGAGAAACTCCGACCAAAAGAGCCCATTGACCACCATAGATTCACACCCAAATGGGGATGAAACTATTAGGAGATGAAACTGTTAGGAGTATGTAATAGAAGCCCAATATCTTCGCATTAGGAGATGATCAAGAGGGAATATAATTCTAAGCATGTTAACATATCTAATTGTATCCAATTTCACTCAAAAGTTTAAGTGTGTAAGTTGTATATTAACTGCTCTACACCTCACTTTTTCTTTTATGTGGGACTTTTTAACACAACTCACACGTACAACTCAATAATCTTCGTCTCACATGTGAGTTTAGTGTTAGGTTTGTTCTCCCTTAATTCATATATCATTTTGTATCAACTTATCTCAATTTGAATCTCCAACACCCATTTCCATGAAAAAGCAAAATAGGTTTTGAGGGAAAAGAAGAAGAAGAAGAATCGAATGAATTCATAAACCCATCTCTGAGGAAAAAAATCACTGAGAAATTGTGTTTCCACGAAATCAGCGTAATTCTTGGTATTTCTTATAGAAATATTATATAGAAATATTAGCTAGGTCAGACAAATTTACACAACATTTTTGGGTCTCTACCGCGTGACTGACTTTTATTTATGGAGTCCGTCGATCAGAATTGTTGAAAAATTAGGGATCTTACTAAAAATGAACATGAACATTTCATTGCCTTCGACTTAGCCAATTTAATTAACCAATCGAAACGACACTGCTTGCTCGCGAGAGTATCGTGCACATCACCAAACGTTACCAATAAAAAATGAAAATTGGGGAAAGATATCTTCACCAAGCCCCCCTTCCAGCCGTTTGTCCATTACCATGGAAAGCAGAGAACAAGGAACAAATTCACGACGCGAGACCAGATCTTTTCGCTTTGGCAAAATCCTGCACTGTGCGATGACTCTGGGTCGTCGCGAGTCGTGCCAACGCTGCTGTGATGGATAGCCTAAGAGGTAGACTAGAGCAATGAAGGGCGCAAATGTTGCGTTAGCCTCAATCATTAGGCGACGATAACCAAGAGCGTAGCCTCAAGTATGGTAAAGTACAGCTTTTGTTTGCACTTTACACTTGCTGTGATATCTCACGGTTTAGACAACAGTTGTGGAATGGCGTTGCTCTTGGAAATTCCAGAAATGCTATCGTGACGCTAGTTTCGTAGCATTGCTTCTGCGACTTTAGGTTACAAAGAAAATTCAAAACGTTTGTTTTCTGTAATGATTTCTTGGCAAGTGACAAAAAGACGACATCCCATCGCCGCTGATAATATAAAAAAAAAATGAGGATAGAAATGTTTCAAAAAAGATTATAATCTGTGACTTGTTTTAAAGGTAAGGGTCCCAGCGTCCTCCTATTTTCACGCGCTTCGCGTTGATCTCCACGGGTTCGTCGGGAACCGCCTTCGACTGGCAATCCGGGCAATCGAACTTGAGCTGATTGAGCCCTCCGTCGAAGCAGCGCTTGCAGAACCCGTGGCATAAGTTCATACAATTTCTTTTCTGAAACGGACAAACCATGTAAGAACTGAACAAGAGTTTAGGGTACAAAGTTAATCTAGGGTCAAAACTGCAAACAAGAAAAGAGATTCCGCTGGTCGATTGTTGAATGGAAGAGCGAAATTGGTGGCTGTGTCGTTGGCTCTTGTGGTTGAAGCTTTGCCTTGGTCGAAGCCCTCAATTGCATGCTCTCATCAGAACGAAGAAGACAGAGCCCTCAATTACCTTTTCTCTCCTCGGCACGACAATATTGAATTAGAGATCAATTGCTTGGTCGTGACCATCGGCTCAGATGGGAAGCTCATGTGATTATTAAGGAGTGCAGAGGAATTTTGCTTGCTAGTCCAAATGTTCAAGTGCCTTATTGCCCTAGAGAGGCTAATTGGGTTGCCGATTCAGTGGCTAAAACCCATAAGGAAAAATGCCTTGCCTCAAAATTGGGTTTCTTCCCCTCCCCTCGCTCTTTGGAATTTATAATGTACTGAAGCCCATCTCTTGGGTCTTCCATCTTGAACTAGTTTCATGAAAAGTTTTATTTTCCGACCAAAAAATAAAATAAAATAAAATTGCATGGCTTGTGATCCCCTCCTTATGGACATATATGATTAATGAAATGAGTTGGGGCGATGCAATTAACCCGATCCAGCTTGAATCAAACGCGGCACTAACTATTTGAGAAGTCTTCAGCTACTAATTTAGAGCAAGGGTCCTATAAACTAAAGAAAGCCCCTTGACTCAATTGCTAAGTCCATATGTGATATTGTTGCGGAAAGCCCATTTAGTGAATGACTTTCCTCCTACTTTTGGTCCCTATGCTTGAAATGAAGTTTTCGTTCTTTTAATATGTCTAATCAATCTACTTTTACAAAATTTATAATCAACTTCTTCGGACATCAAATTCGATTGAATTTAACTTATGTAACCATTAAGTGACTCTCAAATATGATGTTGATCTGGAACACTAATTTGTTTCGGTTAACAAATTCTAAATCCTTCAGAAGACTTGATGCAAATATTTTTATCTCTCAAGTAAAATTCCGAGCATCTTTAGACCATTTGAGAAGTAAGGATACTTCTATTCCGTGAGCATATTTTTATACATTTTTTTCTTTTGGGAGTTGGCAAAACAAAGGTGCACGAGGAATAGAAAAGAGAGAAAAAGAAGTTTTTATCTCGGATTGAGAAAGCCATCAAATACCAATTGTCTAGACGCTTTAAGAATGGGTTCTATATGTTATACCATTGACCAATGATTTTTGTGAGCAGTAAAAATCTAATTTCGAACAATGACTTGTACCGAACTTAAAGCCTCTTCATTGTAATTGTAACAATCGCTATCAACTATTACGACAAAATTTCCTATGCAGCATGTGGTTAAATAGTCAAAATCATATCAATGGGTGATAAGATTAGATAGGCCTCGGGCTGTGAATTGAGGAAGCTGTGTTAAAAGTTCTTCATTGTCACTGTAACAATCGCTATCAAATATTAAGACAGAATTTCCTATGCAGCATGTAGTTATATAGTCAAAATCATATCAATGGGTGATGTGATTAGATAGGCCTAGGGCTGTGAAATGAGGAAGCTGTGTCGAAATTTTTGGAGTCACCGGTCCTATTCCAAGTCCAATGTATACCGAAGGATATATTAATCGGGAAATAATTACCGGAGAAAATTACATCAAAACCTAACTTAAGAGATAAAACTCTATAGCTGCTTTGTTCAATTCAATGGAAGGAATACTAAAGTTTAAAGGCAGTTGCTACGAGCCATGACAAGATTGGATCAATCAAATAGAATTGGATCAAAGAGAAGAACCAGGTTTCTTCTTGTAGTGACAGCCAAGAGCGTAACCTTAAGTACGGTAAAAAAATAACACTTGCTTGGAAAGGGTTGCTTTTGTAAATTTTAGGAATTCCACAATAACCCTAGTCTCGAAACATTGTTTTTGTGAATTTAGGTAAAATGTTCTCGAAGCGTTACTTTTGTAATGATTTTTGGCAAGTGACAAAAATTATCATTTCATTGCCTGTAGTAAAATAAAAGAAGAAAATGTGGCTAGAATTGTTTTATACGAGATTCAAATCTTTGATTTGTTAAAAACTAAGGGTGCCAGCGTCCTTTTATTTTCATTTATCCATTAGAAATTGCAAGATTTTTTTTTTTTTTTTTTTTAAAGAAGGAGCTAATTTTATCTTTCCCAACTAGACAACGTGTGGGAAAAAAAACGAATAAAATGGCCCCTCTCGCCCTTGTGGAGCATTTTGGAGGATTGAATTATTGAAACATCACTACATTCTTGAGTTGAAAAGGGACTCTTTGAAAATAAATAAATAAAAATAATAGTAGACTAAAAAAAATGTTAATAACTTAATTCAGATAAAAGAATAGACTACAATGAAAATATCTGAAAGATTAATACTATTTCAAGATAACTAAGATGAATTTGATGTTATCTTATTGTTTAGTATATAGTATCTTAAATGGATATATCTTAGCAAAGTTAATTTAAAAAGTGAGTGTGTACCCTTTTAGGTTTTTCTTATGATTATTTATTGTTTAATATTTAAATTGATTTATATTTATTTTAATGAAAATTATTCATGGAATGAAACGAGTTGTATTTTGAGTTATAATTTTTTTTTACATGTCATATACTATTAATATTTTATCCTTCCTTGTATCTTCAAAAATAATCTGCATGCTTCCTTTTTCCAGTTTTATTCCACAATTTATGTTGAGTAGATTTGAAAAGAAAAAGAAATAGAATTATTAAATAATGGATGATCTAATTTAAATAACAAATTTCTTCTAATGTTCTTTGCTGAATAAAGAACACAGGTTTTCAGATTTTCGCACCGCCCGCCAATGGGGTCCCCTTTGTTTTCTTGTCGGTTGAATATGGGTCCTGTCGATGTCTCTCCTCTGTCCAATCCTGGGTAGGCCCCGCCATCCAGATCAGCGAACCATCGAGCCCCAAGATTCTACTACACAATTTACTATACATTAGAAGGGGTCAACTCTAGAAAAACAAAGTAAGGTGGGAGTAGGAGTGCATCCAAATCTAAGGTTGATGAACGGGGTTCCCAGAATTTATGATTGCAGCTGAAGACGGATGAAATTAAATGAAGGAGGAAAGAGAGATGGTCATTTTTTATTTTTTGGTCGGGAAATAAAAATTTGACAAAATTTTGGTCATTTAAATCACTAGACTTTAACAAAACTTAACACAAAGTTCAATGTGGCCAAAAGGAGAGAAATCCATTGTCCAAACATGTATACGCCAAAATCAGAAAGATTTTGATCCATAATGTCAAAATTATAAATTTAGCAAATTCTGTCAATCTTTTTTGAGCTCTTTGAGCTTATTATTTTGTGATTTAAGTGACAATATACATGTTCCAAAGTGGTATATGCATCTTACAATATAGCAGGATACCTTGTATCTCTTTCCAACCCTAGGGATATGGCGATCTAATGGATGAAATTTATCACATCTCCAAACTAGCTTTGCCCTCCAAAAACTCCGACTAAAACCAAGTCTTTCTTTTCTCTCATCTAGATTTCAACCATAGATAGGTTTGCCCAGATGCCCCCATAACAGAACTGGCGTGTCTTGATAGATGTCGAGCTCTACGGGGAATACCGTCAACGATGGTATCCCATCAGGCAGGATCATTTTAATTAGCCCCTTATTTATAGTGATTGAAGGTTCTTGCCATCGTCCGACCAAAAGAAGAAAGAAAAAAAAGGTTCTTGCCATCGGCAACCGTTAGAGGTTCATGCCCATCATCGTTGTCCTGATTGACGAACATCCAAGGTCAACTTCCGCCACTCTCTGAAGATCTCTAAGGTACTCATGGAGCTCACTGACCTCCGATATGAATGATGTAGGATTGACCACAAACATTCGCATCCCTATGCACATAAAGAGAGATAAGCTAATCGGGGAGGTGGCGGGAGGTGGAGGGACGTGCCTTTGTGGCTAGGGCAACGTGGTGACTGGGTCATTTTTTTGGGCGAGCTTAGGCAAGGGCATTTAATTCGAGAGTCAGGCTTGGCTTGAATGTGTTCATTAATTTTTGTAATGGAGGTTTGAGCAAAAATTCAGGCTCGCCTAATGAACACCTCTAGTTTTATTTAGGGGATTTATCTCAAGAGATCTAAACGAGCATCTACGGACCGTTTCTCACAAAGGAGTTTGTGGCACGTGACTATAAAATAATGGACCGTCAGCCATAACTTTCCTTGCACGAGAGGGTGGTATATTATCCTATAACCCTAACTCCCTTCGTCTTGTTGTCCTTGCCTTTTTGTCTGTCGTGCTCCCAAACTTGCTTTAACTTTTTGGTTTTCCTAAATCTTCTTCAAGATTTATTGAATCATACCCGATTTCCCATTCCGCATTGCCTTTTCTTTTTGCCTTCTTTCTTCTTCTCTAAAGACTTATTATCAGACTCGGTGTTCTCTTTTACTTATGTCAAGATCTTCGTTTTATCTCTAGGCTGAGAAAGCCATCAAACACCAATTGTCCAGCCAGTTGAACAGAGAACTCTTCATGTTGTGATCATTGACCAATTATTTTTGTGAGCAGTAAAATTTTCTTGTGAGAGGTATGTCAATAATTACAACATACATAAAGATAAATTCTCGTTTTCTTTCCTTATATATCACGACTAGTACCTCGTAGAGATTAGCACTTACAGTTAAAAAAAAAACCTTTGATAAGCTTCAGTATTAAAAGAAATGAACTACTCAGAAGTGCATGATATGTAATCTCCCTTCTTATAAATATGTGATATCAATGAACCGAGTTGGATCGCTGTAGTTAACCCCATCCCGCTTAAATCAAACACAGCAATAAGTACAGTTAGTGAACGGGAAAGTACTATGAATCCTAAACAATTCAATATAGCCCTTGAATTGTTTCCAAAAGTTTAATGTAGTCCTTTTCTTTGATCAAACCAGAAAACCATAACAAGTCCCTAAGCCATTCCGAATTGTGTAATCTAGTTTCTAAATTATTTCCTAAATACGCAAACTAATTCCGAATTTTCAATCTTTTTTTCATTTTTATTATTCAACTTCCTATAACATAGTCAAATCAGTTCTTCCATATTATTCGCGAGCTTTCATAATTACACTTTTGCCCATATCTTCTTTTTTAATATTTTAATCCATTTCCTCAATTGTTCCAGAAAACCAACTTTTCTTGTGGAAAACATGTTTGATTGATGCGGCTACAATGACCTACCTTTACAAGATACATTTTAAATTTCAAGCAATCAACGTCCATGCTTAGCCTAATGGTCGAGTTGACGTTGTTTGACCAATTGTCGCTGTACAACTGGATCAGAATTGGAAGAGGACGATAAGAACTAACAACGAAAATAGCATCTTTTATTCTGCTATCTTTGGAAAGGAAGATGCGAGGACATCTTCCGAAAAGAGGCTTTGCAAAGAGTCAAAAGAAGCTCCAGGAGAAGAAATGAATGCCGGGCTCTTTCTTTCACTGCAAGCATGTAACAGCTAGAAAGGAGCAACCAGAGCTGATGAAGAAAAGAAGAGGAAAAACCCAGGTGGTAACTGGACTGCGGTGAATTGCGATGGTGCTTTGGGTCGAAATCACAAGTAGAATTTTTCACAGAAAATAAGGTTGGAGGGTTGATTGACGGTGCAAGAGAGCATCGAGAAACAGATGCAGAAAAAGACCTTGTCGGATTTCGATTGTGTTTCGTTAAGTTGAATAAGTTTGGTAAGAATGAATGTCAATCACGGACTGAAACATGAAGCAGGTTTTGCTAAGCTAGGCTGCTACGTAATGGCTAGGATATATAGGGGTGATTGGTTTCCAATTCGGTCATGTTCCAAGGTGGAATTGGGAACCAGACCGGGAGAACCGGTTCCCAAAAATTGAAATCGGGGATTGGGCTGGTTAGTCCTAGGACTGGGAATTGGATTGCACCATCGGTCCAATCTAATCCAATGGAACCAATCACTTATTTTTCCCCACTACTTTTTTCCCCTTACTTTTTTTGTTCCACTATCGGAACCGGATTGATATAGTGTTTAGTTTAAATTTTACTAATTTTTTTTTGAAGAAATAATAAAATAAAAATATATCTTATTAGTTTGGTCCGGTCAAGTTCCTTCTTGGAATCGGGAATTGGATCGCCGGGACATCGGTTCCATTTTTAGGAACCGGGAACCGGACCGACACTCTTGGGAACCAGACTGGAGTTCGGTCCGAGCGGTTCTTGGTTTAGATAGTCTATTTTGCACACTCCTACGGATATATTTGAGAATAGCATTGGATTTCAAGAAAACCCCAGGTGCTTTGAGAGAATGTTGATCGACGATGCACGGAAGAACCTCCATGTGTCCATAATGAGATGTATCGCTTGTCGTCTTAAAGAATTTCAACTGAACTTGAACTTGCCGATCAAGATTGCTGCTTTATCACTAGAAAGAAGTAGACGTGCAAAGTACGACATTCTGAGAAGAAAAGATGGTGGTCGTGTTGAGGAAAGCGAAGCCACATATATCATATCTCACATATAGTGAAGAAATATGGAAATCACTCCGATCTATTGATTCAATATGGAAAGCCTGAATCTGACAGACTAGCCATTCATCACAGCCTACTGAATATTTTGTAGTTGATGGAGCCAGAACAATTAAGGACGGACATTCTGCTGGGTTTGTTTTCTGTCTTGTTTTCCTTCTATTATTGTGTATAGTGTTGCCATCTTTGTTGTTACTATAGAGTGACATCTTTATTGATTGCCTGCTAAAAATTGGGATGCAAAGCGTCTGCGCTGGGGTGGTAATGTCGAAAGGTCAAGATGTTGAAATATAATTCAGAGAAAGCAAACTGTTTATTGTAATTAGAATATCAATGTAATGGAGGTGAGGTACGGATATCCGAATCTCCTTAAGACGATTAGTTCCTACTAATAGTGCTTTGCAGATTCACGAACTATGCTTCCCAAGATACAACACCTTGAACCCGTTTGGATTAGCACTATGCAAACATGACTCATTCAAACCGTTCAATTGAACCAGCACACCCAGAAAAATAAAAAAAGTAGAGTAGTATATCAAATCCCATTTAGAATCGGGTTGAAAAACCACTATTATGAAGCTCTATGCTTCTATCTATTTATAGAGTTTTTTTAGTTCATGTACAGAAGAGATACATGAATTAAATAGACGCATGTATCCACGAAATTCATGAATCAAGAGATACGTGAATCTAAGAGATTCATGAATCCAGAAACACATGAATTCAAGAGATTCGTGAACTCAATAAATACATGAACTAAAAGATACATGAATCTAGGAAATTCATGAATTCAATAAATACGTGAATAGAAAAGTTCAGGAAATTCATGAATTCAATAGATACTTAAACAGAAAAGACTTATCTTAATTTGTTGATTTTCGTTGATCCATTAACCATAATTATAACACAAGATACTAGTTATCTTTGGTTGTGCGAGCTAATTGAAATTTATGCGGGTTGCAGATGTTCTTTTCCGCTACTAGCCACTGCCAGTGGTTATCGGTGAGCAAGTTTCTTTCATTTCTGTTTTTGCTTCCAATAGGATGTTAGGAAGAACAGTATGTGGCAGGAGTGCACTCAAATTTTACTGTTGTCTGGAGAGAATTTTTTTTTTTTGGGGGGGGGGGGGTGGGTTTTGGTTGTTTAGTGTATCTCCTTGATCTGGATCTCTTTGATTTTTCCCAACTAAATCGTTCGTTTAGTTTTAAATGATAGTTTTTTTGGGTCTGGTAATGGTTGAAAGTATATGTTGTAATATATCGACTTTTTATATGTACGCGACCTACATTATTCTTTGTTCGGATGTTTTCTGTTGTGTGAACAGCCTGCTCCATCTGATGTGTAAATCATGTCATATTGTAAACCAGTGTGCTGCTTAGCGACCAAGCTTGGTCTGAAATCTTTGGACTCATTGTAAGATGACACACATGCTTTCGTTGGTTTGTGGTTTAGCTGTGTTATTGAGGTCATCCGTGATTAAGCGGATATGTTGGCAAATTTTTCTTCAGCACTCTCAACCAGTAGAGAGGAATATGTGCTTTCTCAGGAAGGGTTTCGAGCATTTGAAAATGCTGCCATCTCGTGAGGGGAAGTCATTATCTTGCTCCTCTGGATTGCTCATTGATGTACTGCATACATAATTCGACATTTTCAAATGATAGTGGAAATCAAGCAGCATGATTCGATTTTTGACTCTTGAATTGTTAATCTTAGGGAGCAATGGCGTGATTCAATTGATTGTGGACTTAAACTATTGCAGATGCATGCCACTTTTAGTTGGCATTGAAAGGGACTTGAAGATATTCCCTTTATCCTTAACTCTTGAATTGTTAATCGGAGGGAGCAATGGCGCGATTCAATCGATTGACTTAAACTATCGCAGATGCGTGCCACTTTTGGTTGGCATTGAAAGGGACTCGAAGATATTCCCTTTATCCTTAACCCTTGAATTGTTAATCGGAGGGAGCAATGGCGTGATTTAATCGATTGACTTAAACTGGCGCAGATGCGTGCCACTTTTGGTTGGCATTGAAAGGGACTTGAAGATATTCCCTTTATCCTAGACCTATTAGAGCCAGGTATTCCAAAGCGGCCTCCTCTCACCAGCTCTTTTTGCGTGTGCTTTTTTTTGGGTCATAAACGTGTGCTTGTTTGCATATGCATAATGAGAAAGCTGTTTTGCACTCTGGGATTTAACATCTTGAGGAGTTCTTGTCCTTCGCTAGCCTTGAATGAGCATGCATTCTCTGAGTAACTAGCCATCTATTTGAGAATAGATACATGATGTGCCATTTGTTTCGGTGAAATGGCCTCTTGTCTGTGCCGTGTATCGAATGATGTACCGTGTGGTCCTTTTGGCAAATTGCCCATGATTTTCGTGAGCAGTAAAAATCTATTTTGACCTATAACTAAAATCGTACCAAACCTAAAGTCTCTCCATTCTAATTGCACCAATGAGTATAAAGTCACATCACTATTCAATTCGATGAGATCGGCCTGCCCTCTTTTTCTTTTTGCGAAAAAGCATTGAGAGGTAATGTTAATAATTGTAACATACAGAAAGATATATCCTCCTCCGTTTTTTTTACTGATTTATCACGAGGTGTCCATTGTAAAAATTAAATTGGCAATTAAAAAGAACTTTGAACGAGCACTTCAAATATGGAAGTGGCAGGAGATAACTGAAAAGGAAAAATCATCTAAGGACTTAACAAAAAAATTGAAAAGGTACCAATTTAATCTAGGTTCAAAACTGCAAATGAATAATAATAATAAAAAAGAACCGAAATTCTTCGAAGCAGCACTCATCATCAATAATCGTAACCCTAATGATAAGCTTCAATACGAGAATGTGATCACTTGTAAGTGCGTGATTTGTATCTCCCTAGGACCAATGAATTGAGTTGGGTCGATGCAATCGACCCCTAGTTACCACCACTTTTACTCCATTCATAAAGTCTTTTCCGCCAGACGACTCCTAGGAGGTCAGAAGTCCGTTGATCAGAATTATTGAAAAATCAGGGATCTTACTAAAAATGAACATGAATATTTCATCGCCTTTGGCTTAGCCAATTTAATAAACCAATCGAAACGACACATGCTCGCTCGCGTGAGTGTCATGCCTATCACCCAACGTTACCAATAAAAAATGAAAATTGGGGAAAGATATCTTCACCAGCCCCACCTTCCAGCTGTTTGACCATTACCATGGAAAGCAGAGAACAAGGAACAAATTCACGACCCGAGACCTGATCTCTTCGCTTTCGCAAAATCATGCACCTGGCGATGACCAAGGTTGTCAATGATGGATACCTAGGAGGTAGGCTAAAGCAATGAACGGCGCAAATGTCGGGTTAGCCTCAATAATGCATGGTAGAAGACAGCAGTTGTTTACACGACACTTTCTGTACTATCTCACGGTTTAAGTAACAGCTGTAGAGTGCCGTTGCTTGTATAAATTCTATGGCGCCGCTAGTTTCGGAGCATATTGCTTTTTCGACTTCAGGTTACAACTGTAAAGATTTCTTTTCTTTCTTTTTTGGACAAACTGTAAAGATTTCTTGGCATGTGATGAAAAGATATCATTCCATCGCCTGTAATAAAATAAAAGAAGAAAATGGGAATAGATTTGTTCCAAATAAGGTTCTAATCTTTGACTTGTCTAGAGGTGAATGTCCTAGCGTCCTTCAATTTTCACGTGCTTGCCGGGGGTCTCCACGGGTTCGCCGGGGACCAGCTTCGACTGGCAAACCAAGCAATCAAACTTGAGCTGATTGACCCCCCCATCGAAGCTGCGCTTACGGAACGTGTGGCATAAGTTCATTCAATCTCTTTTCAGAAACGGACAAACCATGTAAGAACTGAACAAGAATTTAGGGTACAAAGTTAAGCTAGGGTCAAAACTGCAAACAGAAAAGGAGATTTCGTGAGGCGGCATTGGGCGATATGAGAAAGTAACTATTTGTATAAGTGCGTGGCTTGTCATCTCCTTCTCATGGACATATATGATCAATGAATTGAGTTGGGTTAATGCAATTAACCCAATCCAGCTTGAATCAAACGCAGCACTAACTAGTTGAGATGTCTTTATTTGCCAATTTAGAGGCATAGTAGTTGTGGGGGTCCCTGGAGCTGGAGGTGGAGACAAACCCTACTTAAGATATAAACCCCATAGCTGCTTAGTTCAATCGAAGGAATGCTAAAGTTTAGAGACAAAGTTCTTACGAGCCATGACAAAACCTGATTTTGGGCTTGACAACCCATGGACCTCGGTATGACAAAACCGACCTCAGGCAGGACTGTAATTGCAACACTCCAATATTCGGTTGCTTGAGAAGACATATGCCAACGCTCTTATAATGCGTTGCCTTTAAGGCAACGAAGAACGCAAATGATGCGTGTCCAAGAGGGAGTCAAAAGCGATCCTCCTCTCACCAGCTCTTTTTGTGTGTGCACGTTTGCATATGTATAATGAGGAAGCCCAGCTGCAGCAGAGTGTCGTCTGACGAAACTGGTTTGCTCTCTGGGATTTAACATCTTGTGGAGTTCTGTTGCTTCTTTGGTTCCTTTATTCGCTCATCAGGTCGCCAACACAACAGCAATCACTCAGCCGTCCTGTCTTCCATCTGTAATCTGTCTGTAACATTTCGGTCGCAGTCTATACAGCTAAAATGGCTCAGCAGGGCCTTTATTGGTTTCTCTTTGGTCCCTTCAAAGCACCGAAAGAGAAAACAAGCGGCCGACAAGGTCTATCCAAATAAGAGGTTTAGGTCTTACGCCTTTTTGGGCGATGATCTTGTGATCGCCGACCGAAAGGTGGAGGAGGCCTACAAGTATGTGATGTCCCAGTTGATTGCAGAATGTTTTTACTTCGAAGTAAGCCCTAACTCAGATATCCATTATATGCATCTCCAGAACAAAATGCCTTCATCTCAGTATTCTCTCCCTTTCTTCTCAGCATGTCTCAGGGTCTCGTTAATTATGATAGGAATTCTGTTTGGTTAATCTGGAAAATTGAGATCATCTATTCTTTTATTGCACGTGGACTGGAAGCATATGGCATATTATCCTCGCACAATACGGAATGCGTCGTTCTTGAGGAGGATGGAATGATGAACTCCAATGGATGATCAAGGCTACCAAAGGCAAGGACTTGGCGGCAAGGCTTCTCAAGGTCGTTCTTAATAACCATATATTGCATTTGGATGGAACGTAACTGTAGATGTTTCCAAAACAAGTCAAATGATGTTCCCATCATCGTGGCTAAAATTCGTAAACTTGTTAGAGGGTGAGCTTCATTTTACAAAAACTTTAGACATTCCCAAACAAATGTAATATTGGCTACTATATGGAGACTCCCTCACTCCATTTTTTCACATTCTTAGATATCTTTGTAATGCTAGGGAATGCCCCTAAACTCCTGTACATCATCTTATAAATGCTACTTCTCATTTGATGGTATCATATTGTTTTGATGCCAGGAGAATGCCAAGCAAGGCATGACGAGCTATATTTGCCTAACATAACACACGCTTGTTTGGTTGTTTTTCCTGTTTCTGTGGATAAGTGAGAAAGCTTGAAGCGAGCACACCTACTTCAAGTCCAAAGCTTCACAGAAGGTCATAATAAGTGGGAAATAGTTACCGAAGAAAGTTACATCACAATTCAACTTAAGAGATAAAACCCTACAGCCGGTCGGTTCAATGGAAGGAATGCTGAAGTTTAAAGACAAAGTTCTTATGAGCCACGACAAGACCTGTTCATGGGGTTGGCAATCCATGGACCTCATTACCTTAAAAACCGACCTTAGGGAGCACCCCGATGGCAACTCTAAAATATTCCGTTTCTTAAGAGTACATGTGCCGACGTATGATGTGTTGCCCAAGAGGAAGTCTTACGCAACGAAGAGTGCAAATATCGTGTTAGACTCCACCATCAGGCAATGATGATCACGAGCATAACCTTAAGTATGGTAAAAACTAACATTGCTTTTGGAAATTTTAGGTAAAAAGTTCTCGAAGCGTTACTTCTGTAATGACTTTTGGCAAGTGACAAAAAACATCATTTCATTGCTTGCAACAAAAAAGAATAAGAAAATGTGGATAGAATCGTTTTATACAAGATTTAAACTTTGATTTGTTAAAGGTTAAGGGTCCTGGCGTCCTTCAATTTTCATTTATGCATTAGAGATTGCAAGATTTAATAAAAAGATAATTGTGGCCTAGAAGTTAACCGTGCGACTTATTCCCTCTCTAATTAATTGAAGATCCAAGGTTTGAATTTCCAAATTGTCACATTCTCTATTCTACTTAATCATATGATTCATGCAATGTTTTATGGAGTGTTGCCTAATGCTGAAAGAGTGGTGTTCCGTCGTTAAAAAGTGGCCTCATAATTAACCGCTTTAAACTATTGGGCAATGGCTCTAAAGGATTGTGCTTTACATTAGGCCTTATTCTCCCAAAAATCATCTCTAGCTATAATCTTCAGACGAAGCTCGACACCCACTTATGTTTCCCTCAAATGGTTCTATTTTTTTATGAACACTTTATGATTCGATGCAAATAAGCTAGAAGATAAACCACTGAAGTTTTTCTCTTGAGTGTTATAAGCTTCTATTACACAGAGAACTCTTGCAATCTAAAAAGCATAAACTTTTTCTTGAAATGTTAAGAGTTTGAAAAACCCCAAAGTTTTGGCCAAAAAACCCCCAAATTGAGTTGAAAACTAGGGTTTCCAACTTCAATCAATACTTTCCGCGTATTAATTGTCATTTTCCAGGAAAAGCGATCTCACCAGTCCTAATTGATATATAAATTGCAATGAACATTTTGTTGTCACTCTTTACTTTATTTCATCCTTGAGACTGGTAAGTCAAAGGTCCTTTGATTCCATGAGCAAACAATTAAAGCATTTGGAAGCTACAGTTTAGACACCTCAATTTGATATGTAGAAACTAACGCAATCATTTAGCTTTGTTTCCATTGACGAAATGACAAGAAATCTTTAGTGTGAAAAGGTATAGGTTAATGAGCTGATTTTTTAGTTGTTTTTGCAAGATAGATATGGAACCCTACCGCACGAAGAAATCTTGTCTGCTTTCAGCACCATTCTGCGTTTTCAATTATAACTTAAGACTTTACCAGTTTATCTTCATTAAAATCTCCGCTAGCAAATGGGCTCCTTGAGAAAAGCCTTCGGATGACATAACCTTAAGCAGTAGTACCATCAAATAGTTAAGTAGTCTACTCTACAATGACATGCGAGATGGTTCTAGAAAAACCGATAGCCTGAACATTTACTGTGTATGAATCTCCCGACTTCATCATTTGTTCAGACAGAACAACTTAAAAAAGCATCATCGTTACCGCATCAGCTGAGCCATTTCAACTATCAGCCCGTCTTGGACCTCCCTAGCCCGAGCAAGCTCATCTTGGATCAGCTGTGCTCTGACTCTTGCCACGTCAGCGCGTTGGACATTCCCTTCCCAAATATGACGCATAACGGCCCTTCTGGTGTTGCGCAGCCGTCGTGTGAGAGTACTTATTTTCGTTCCCACTTTATCTAGCTCCTCTGTGAGTTGATGAACTCGTCTTTCTGCCATTTTGGCTACCTCTCTCGGGTTCTCTCTCTGCTTTTGAGATTCAGGAAGAAAGTGAGGAACTCATGCGTGCACCTGTGATGAGGGAACTTATGCACATGAGATGAAGATAAAGCTGATCGGCATCATGCTGTGGGGAACCTCCCAATGCTAAGCGAGGACAATCTACAGTATCGGCCCCTGCGAAGTATGTATAATTAGCTTATTTTTTAGCCTAATTTTCCTTTCAGGCAAGAAACACAGCTTCTGTTTGTTTCCTTATTTTAGTTTTATCGTACAACTTATGTCAAGTAGATATAAAGAGAATAGCATAGAGATTAGTAAACAATGGACCAGTTAGTATAAAAAAGATATGTTGGTAACATGTTTTGAAACAACAAAAGAGCAAAGTATAGACCGCACGGTCATTCCTCAACTTGTACTTTTGGCGGGAGCATGAATCTGCCAACCCCATGGCCACCTAGGGTTAACTACTATCTAATTTGGTATGTATTAAAAAAACCGGCAATTATTGGATATAACAGCGGGGCAAAAGTGTCCTCACTTTCAAGAAAACCAAAAAATGCCTAAACTATTTTTTGAGGTACAAAAGTATTGGGGCGAATGGAATTTAGTTAAAAAGTTCCAACTCCTTGGAAAACTTAACTGTGAATATTTTTATCTCCAAAAAATCGGAGCATTTTTGGACCATTATCAGTAGAGATTGAAGGTCATCGCCATCCGCAACCGTCAAGGTTGATACCCATCTTCGTTGTTCTCATCTCGCCACTCACTGGAGATGCATACTGATTGTGGGGTTCGTTGGAGGTGGAGGGACGTGGGTGTGCGGCTAAGACATCAAAGTGACTAGCTCATTTTTTTGTGCAGGCTTGGACAAATTTATGAGAAAATTGGGTTCAGCCCGAAAATTCATATAAAATTTATTGTGGAGGCTTGAGCAAAACTTTAAGCCTAACATCCCCCGGTCCGTCTAATAATCACTTCTAGTTGAGTTAGTCAAGAGATTTTTAGTGGGATGAAGAAATCGCTGGCTTCGGAGTTTGCAGTGGGTGGTTACCCTAGTGACAGTACCATAAACAAAGTAAAGATAATATAACATCTCTCTTTTGTGTTGGCATGTCATGCATGATGATAGAAGATTATAATAAGGCCAAGACCTCATTGGTGGTTGAAAACTTGATATCTCATTATTTTAAATTGATTAAGATAGTTGCTCTATCCTTTTAGCAGGAGTCCTAAATTCTGCCAAAATCATCAAGCTTGTGCAATAAGGACTCAAAAGACGCTGTCATATTATTTTATTTGATGCTGCGAGAATCCCAATCAAGGCACGACTAGCCATGTGATTCATCTACCGTTATACACACTTATTTTCCTTTTTGGAGGTACCAGTCCTACTCCGTGTCCAAAGCTTTACCGAAGGTCATATTAATCTGTAATTTACAGGAGAAAATCAAAACCCGACTTAAGAGATAAACCCCTATAGCTGCTTAGTTCAATGGAAGGAAACATAAAGTTTAAAGACAGTTGTTACCAGCCATGACAAGATTGGATCAATCAAACAAAATTGAATTAAGAGAAGAACCGGGTTTCATCTTGCCATGACAATCAAGAGCGTAACCTTAATTACAGTAAAAAAAAAAAATATTACACTTGCTTGGAAAGGGTTGCTTTTGGAAATTTTAGGAATTTTACAACAACACTAGTCTCGAAATATTATTTTTACAAATTTAGGTAAAAGTTCCTCGAAGCGTTACTTTTGTAATGATTCTTGGTAAGTGACAAAAATATCATTTCATTGCTTGTACTAAAATAAAAGAAGAAAATGTGCAAAGAATCGTTTCATACAAGATACAAATCTTGGATTTGTTAAGGGTCCCAGCGTACATTTATTTTCATTTATTCATTAGAAATTGCGAGATTGACTTAAAAGAGAATTTATGGTCGAGCGCTAGTAAGATTTTTTCCCCTTCATTTCGTCAATGGTTACAGTCGACTAAAGCTGAACAATTGATACGTATCAAATTAAGATGTCTATACTGTAGCTTTTAAATGCTTTAATCATTTGCTTATGGGACTTAATGAATGGTGACTAACCAGTCTCTGGGGTGAAATAGAGTAAAGAGTGGTAACAAGATGTTCCCTTCCCAAATATGACGCAACAAGGACTTCGTATAGCTCCTCCGTGAGTTGATGAACTCTTCTGTCAGCATTTTCACTCCCTCTCTTGGGTTCTCTCCGTGTGTCTGCGGCACTCAGTGAGTGGAAGTTATGTACACGAGACTTGACAAGTTGAAGGGTACATGCGCTTAGCTTAGCAAGAAGCTCTCGCCAGTCTCACTGGAGAAGCATACTGCGGACTTTCTTCTTTTTGATACAAAGTCTTGCATCCAAGCTCGTGAAAGGGGCGAACTTGAGTCTCATATTTTAGATCTAAGCTAAAGTGAGACCTACATTTGTGATCTAGAGTTCAGCTTGAGCTCGACGACGGAGGATTGAGACGATGGTAAGGTGGTGGTGGTGGTAGGCAAATCACAGGATTAAGTCTCTAGCGGAGTGAAAGGAAGAAGAAGAAGAAAAAAGAAAAAGAAAAAACATTAATTTAAGAGAGAGGATGCAAGGGTTTCTCACCGGTGTGCTTGACAAGTGTTGACATTGAATGTTGAATAAACTTGTGTAATATTGAGGCATTCATCATCTTGGGCACCTAATATTTTCTTAGAACATTGAAGCCTGTCGATGCCGGTGTGGCGCCACCAGGTGCTACCCAGAAATTACAGTCCCCGTCGAAATGCCACTCATCTTTTTTGTAATTGTCTGCTTGCACTTTTCTCACTCTCTCTTTTTGCTTTCCTTGTTCTCTTTTGCGTGTTAAGATCTTCGTTATTTTCAATAGATAAAGCTGACAAATACCTGTTGTCTAGACGGTCGAACAAAGAATTTCATACGTTGTGACCATTGACCAATTATTTTCGTGAGCAGTAAAATTTTACTGCCGACATGATTTTCGAGAGAAGTAAAAATCTAAATTTTGACCTAAGACAAAGATTGTACCAAACTTAAAAGCCTCTCCATTCTAATTGGAACAATGAGTATGGATAATTGAACAGAATTACGTAAGTAGCATGTAGTTATATAGTCAAAATCATTTTGATGTTCGATTCCATGAGATCGGCTGGCCCCTTTTTTTTGCGGAATAACATTGAGAGGTTTGTCAATAATTACAACATACAGAAGGATACTTCCTCGTTTTCTTTCCTTATTTAACACAAGCAGTACATTCTAAAGATTTACACTTACAATTAAAGAGAACTCTAACCTCTTCAAATTCAAAGTGGCAAAAGATAACTGGAAAAGAAAAAAATCATCTAAGAACTGAACAAGAAAATGGAAGCTTGCAGAATTGATAAGTTAAAGTTGAAAAAATTAAAAACTATTTGGAAGTACGCAATTTATAATCTCCCTTCTTATAAATATATGATGTCAATGAATTGAGTTTTGTCACTACAATTAACCCCATCCAGCTTGAATCCAACACAGCAATAACTACGATTAGTGAACTACTTTTCTTATACTTCTCTTTCCAATACTTTCACTTGTTTCCTAATAAAGCTTTTGTATTTCCAATTTGTCTAATCCAAGCTCTTGTACTATTGCAAATTTTATAATCCAGTCCTTATAATCAATTGACATGATTGACAGGCGACGCCAAGATACAATGTAGATAGAATAAGTTGGGCCATGTCGTCTATAACAATGGATCTAAAATAAAGTAGAATTGAGAAAATGTGATGAGAAGATCCCTTTGACCGCCAGAAATTCCCACAGGAACGAGTAAGAAAACCCCCAAACTGAAATTTTCTGATATCCACGAACAACCGTAACCCAGAAGAGAAAAAAATCGAATGAATTCATAAACCCACCTCCGCAATCTCTTACGAAGAAAACATCCTACGGAGAGCAGGGAACAAGAAAACAGATTCGCATGACACGAGAGATCGGATCTTTCGCTTTCCCAATCCCGCAAGATGCGATGACTTTGGATTGTTCCCATGCCGACTGATCTCAGTCTCAAGGGTTTTTGTGAGCTTGACTGAATTGGTCTCCCAACCATTAATTAGCTAATTCATCTGGACCCTACGATATACAGCTCGAAAGCACCGAAAAATGTAAGTGGATCATTCAAATAGGCGGGGCCCGAGATTTTGCTTTTGAAACGAAAGTCAATGATTTAGTTAATCTCGAGAGCGCAGGAAATTTCATACGATCGACTCGAATATTTTAATCAACAATCCATCTTTCTTGCTGCGCGACCTACGGAGAAATTACCGTCCGACAAAAAGACCTTCGGGGGATATGATCGGTCTGGACGTTGATTTCTTGCTTTTGGAGTTTGACGGACGGGGTAACCAAAGACTGCTAAACCTAAGAGGAGACAGCTAATGTGTTCCACTTATTGAACAGGATTCTATGGTCGGTACTCGCGATTACGCAACAGACATACGAAGAGGACGACAAGATTCAAATTAGGGTCGTAAATTCCGCGAAAGGGGGAAGACGAGAGGACGACAAGATTCAAATTAGGGTTGTAAATTCCGCGAAAGGGGGACGACAAGATTCAAATTAGGGTTGTAAATTCCGCGAAAGAGGGAGGACGAGACCGCGTTATTTTTCGGTGACCACATCTAGGAATCCACATTAGACTTTCTTGACCGAGTAGACTCAGTTGAAAAATGTGTAAAAAGTTTAGGTTAATACCCTGAAAAACTCTAAACTGATATATCTGTGACAAATTTATCCCAAACTATTTTTTTTTACCACCAAAAACCCCAAACTGATATATATTTGATGAATTTACCCAAAACTGGTATATTTGTAACAAATTTACCATCTGTTAGTTTTCGTTAAATTTTACTATTAAATTATTAAGTTAAATGATACGTGACAGTTGACTAGTATACAAATTTGAGATTTTACGCTTCGTTTGTCACAGTTTACAATTTTTGTGATTTTTTTGGTGGTATTAATACAATTTAGCGGAGGGTATATTTTTCACAAATTTACTAGTTTGGGTTTTTTTTTATCGAATAAATTAGTTTTGGGTGTTTAAAGTTTTTTATGGTCAATTTGGGTAAATTTGTCACGGATGTACTAGTTTTGGTTTTTTTAGGGTATTAACCCAAAATTTTATGATTAAATCGATTAAATTAAAATGTGTAGAATTGAACTGACATAATTGAAATAGTTTTAAGATTTTTTTTGGTAATTTTTTCGAATATTTTCAAGGACACATATTCCTGGAGCCAGAGCAATTATGGACCGACATTGTAGAGAATTAAACATGTAAGCTATTATTTACATAGGTTTCAAGGATTGCAAGAGAGGCAACTGTGATCACGTAAAAGAGACTTATTTCTGAAAACAAAGGGAAAAGAAGAAGATCGAACAAAACATGATTTGTAAAACAAACTAAGTGGGCCTTGTCCCACATAGGAAAAATGTGAGAAGGAGAGCCAGTTAATAAATGTGAGATTTCTTTAATATATTTAATTAAAAGATTGGGTGTGGGCTAGACCCAACTATACCCACGTGCGGGTGCACAAATAATTGCATGATTTTGGTGCACTTGGCGCAAGCACACCTGTAGTTTAATTAGCACTTATTACAACTTTTGGAATTCAAAACACCTTTATTCATTTTGGCAACTTCTTTCGAAAAGATACATTCATTTACTTTGTAATCTTTCACAAAAAGTTGCCTATCTTCTTTAAAACCTATATATATATATATGTCAGTTTTCTATATGAACGAATTGAAATCATTTTTTTCGAGTCTTCTTTTCAAAACTACAGTCATCTTTTCAATTGTTTCCTAGATAAACCCTGAATAAATATTAAAATTGATATCTAGTATTCTCATTTTGAAATTTTGTTTTGCCGGTAACAATTATCAACTTTGTGGGACAAATAAATTCTTGAAGAAAAGTGATAATCATGCTTCAAAGTCCGATTTGATTGCTTTATTGATTCGAAGCCATATTTTTCCAACACATGAGCATCACTAATCTCTGCTTCTTTTAGATGAAATTTCCATATCAGGTTCTCAGCCTTCTCTTGCTATGACATCAAGAACGCCATGGACGCTGAGCCACTCGCTTGTAAGGACGTCCGATGAAGTATTTGATAATCCGTTAAGCATCAAAGCGTCGCCGATTCTTGTGACCCCAATATCAAATCCCTCCAGATGAGTATGCACTGACGTCCCATTGTTGAACTCCAGTAGATCGCTGGCCGAGGGCTTCCAGGGAAAGACAAGACATGCTCCGTGTGAAAGATCCAAGGGTACTTCAGTTTCATAGTTGCATACCAAGAAGCCATCACAGAGTACCCTTTTGATCTCATCGCCCCAAACTCCGTGTGATTCACCATTGCTTCGTCCAATGGAGCGATTATCACAGTTTCATAGTTGTCAACATCATCGCCCCACGATTATCACCCTTCCCGCTTCATAGTTGCATTACCATTGCTTCGTCCAAGAAGCCATCACAGAGTACCCTTTTGATCTCATCGCCCCACAAGCCTCACCAAACACATTCCCGCTTGAAAGATCCTCCAAATCGCCATATCTCTGTGCTACACATTCAAGGCCACGCCTTGGACTCTAGAGCCAAAGTTCGGAACTCTGGATTGAAGAACACCTCAATCCCAAAGACCACCAATTTCCCAGCATTGAAAACTGGTGAGCCGATAATCTTGATGCCGTTTATCTCAACCTGATAATCAGAGGGCGAGGAGGTGACAATCAGAGAATAAGTGGTCATATTTGATTTAGTGTGAAAGTAGTGAGGATCAGAAAGTTTTTCTTTTGGATGATTCTGACTTTAATGGGCATTTGGTCTAGTCTATCGAAGGTATATAAATTGGCATATTGCAGAACCTGTGTGCTGTTTAGGGTTGTCCGCTTTGTGCTCATTTCAAGACTGCAAACATGCATATGTATGCATATAGGGCCATGCAAGCCTAGTTCTTATGGTTATGGCGTTGTGCCTCCTATTATTAAGGTCATATTTGATTTAGTGGACGTCCTTGTTGAGCAGCTTCAATGAAACAATCTCAAGTCTCTCAACCTGTGGAGAGGAATGAGGTCCTCTACTTTTTCTGATTTTTTTTTTCCTTGAAACGGGTTGTACTGCTCTGTCCTCTATTCTCTGAGAATGCTGCCATCATATCCGGTAGATCATTGTATCTCTCCTTCTGTTGATTGTTAATTTATGTCCTTAGTGATTTCAAATTTTTGAAGATGGTGGAGTACTGCTTTGAATTGATTTGTCAACAGTTTTGGATGATCATGAGGGGGTGGCAATTTCAGACACAGAATGAGAACCTTCCATGACAAGAATTTATTGATATGTCCAGAACAGGTTCTTATGAAAATCAAGTCTTCTTCATACTAATCAATTTTGAACTTAATGTGGCAATGATACAATATAAAATTGACATGAATATGGTGACAGGGTATGAATTCCCACCACTACCTGAGGTGTTGATTGAGATTTTATGTTGGATGCATTGAGGACTCCACTTTGCCGACCTATTTATATATTCTATTGCTAGTTTGCATTTAAAGAGAGTTAAGGTACTTATCTAGACTAGTGATTGCTTTTTAGTTTGATGTTTAACCTTTCCAATTATTGCTCCCAATTCACTTGTCAGTTGCATCCTTCTGCATTGATAGAGTAGGCATGTTAAAGCCAGGTATTTGGAAATGATCCTCAGCTTTCGGTCTGTGTTTCCTCCTTCTCACACAGATGCACAAATGTTGGGCTTCAATCCTATCTGCGGGGTTTGTTTTCTGTCGTTTTGCGTCCTTCTGCATTGATAGAGTAGGCATGATAGAGCCAGGTATTTGGAGATGATCCTCAGCTTTGGGTCTGTTTTCCTCCTTGCACAGATGCACAAATGTTGGGCTTCAATCCTATCTGCCGGGTTTGTTTTCTGTCATGTTTTCTTTTTATCATTGTAGTAGTGTCGGCATCTTTGTTGTTGCTATGGAGTGACGTTTTTACTGATTGCCTGTTAACAATTGGGATGCCAAGCGACTGTGCTGAGGTGGTGATGTCAAAAAGGTCCAGATACTAGTTATCTTTGGCTATGAGAGATAAATTGAAATTTGTGCGGGGTTCATGTGTTCTTTTCCGCTGCTAGCGTTTCCCAGTGGTTTTACTGTTGGCTGGAGAGAATTCTTTCCGCCGCCGGGGTGGGGGGGCGCGGTGTTGTCGGGCTGGGATTGGGACTTCACGGCTTTCTTAGAAAAGTTGTTTTACAAACTTCATTACCAGAAACATGCTCTTTTTAGTATAAGATCTGCTTTACTTCCTTGATCTAGATCTCTCTAATTTTTTGCTTATTCGACTAAATTGTTTCTTTAGTTTGAGTTGATGGATTTTTCGGTCTATTAATGTTTGAGAGTTTATGTCAGAATGAATCGGCTCTTCATATGCATGACCCCTACATCATTCTCTGCTCGGATGTTTTCTGTTATGCGATAGCCTACTCCATCTGATATGTAAATCATGTCATATTGCGAACCAGTGTGCTCTTTAGCAACCAAACTTTGTCTAAAATCTTTGGACTCATTGTAAGATGACACGCATGTGCTTGTTGGTTTGTGGTTTCGCTGTTTTATTGGGGTCATCAATGATTAAGTGGATATGTTAGCAAATATTTCTTGAGCACTCTCAACCAGTTCAGAGGAATATGTGCCTTTTCAGGAAGTGTTTTGAGCAATTGGGAATGCTGCCATCACATGAGGGGAGGTCATTATCTTGCTCCTTCTCTGGATTGCTAATTGATATACTACATACATAATTCGACATTTTCAAATGATGGTGGAAATCAAGGCCCTGTTTGGTAAATTTTGTTTCTGTTCCCCGGAACAACTATTTCTGTTCTTTTATTCTAGAGAATGAAAAAAGAATATAAATCTGTTTGGTAAAATTTTTGTTCCCGGGAATAGACTTGGAATATAAACAATTTCTAGAATCTATTTTTTTTTTTTTCTTCTCTCTTCTTCTCTTTTCTTCTTCTCTTTCTTTTCTTCTTCTTCTTCTTCCTTTTGGCCGGTCATTGGCCTTGGCCATGGCCTGCATCGACGATCGGCCAAACGAGGGTTGACGACCTTGCCGGAGCGTCACCAACCCCGGAGACGCCGAGCCACGGCGAGGCTCGTCGGCCCAAGCCTTGCGGTGGCTCGGCGAGGCTCGGCCTCGCCTTGGCTAGGCGAGGTCGACCTTGCCTAGCCACCGGCAAGGCTTGGCCTCCCTAGCTGGCGCGAGGCTGGGCTTCGCCAACCCAGGGCAAGGCCGACCTTATGCCGCCGGAGGCTTGCTATGGCTAGGTTGGCCTATGGCGAGCTAGCTAGGCCTCGCACTGGCCTGGCGGGGCTCCGGCGAGCTTGCCGAGCCTTGCCCAGCCGGTCGCTGGCCACGGCGATGGTCGACGACCGGCCAAAGAGAAAAAGAAAAAGGAAAAAAAAAGAAAATATAATAAAAGAATTAAAAAATTAAAAGAAATAAAAAAAATATAAGAATCCTACCAAACATATTTATCTCCTGGGAATAAAAATTTTGAGAAATTACCAAACGCGTTCTTTTGTTCAGAAATTGTTCCCGAGAACAAAATTAGAAAAAATCATTTTTGATAAAAAATTATTCCTTAAAACAGAATCGTTACCAAACGCATCCTAACTAACTTGAATCAATTTTTGACATCTTGAATTCTTAGTCTGAGGAAACAATGGGGTACTCCCTTTTTAAGTATGATTCAATCGATTGTGGACTTAAAAACTGTCGTAGGTGCGTGCCACTGTTGGTCAGCATTTAAAGGGACTTGAAGATATTCAGTTTATTTTGTACTTCCTGTTAGAGCCAGGTATTCAAAAGCGATCCTCCTTTCACAAGCTCTTTTTGCGTATGCATGTTTGCATATGCAGCAGAATGTCTAACTAAACTGGTTTACACTATAGGATTCAACATTTTGTGGAGTTCTGTTGCTACTTCGGTTCCTTCATTCCCTCATCAGGTCGCCAAGACAACAGCAATTACTCCTCTCAGCCGGTCCGTAACCTTACGGTCGTTGCGTGTACTGCTATAACAGCTTAGCAGGGCGGTCACATTAGTGGACCCTCGCACAGAACTTGCTGAATGGACCTACCTTGTTCTAGTTCTTCACGTCTCGGAGGAAGAGAGTGAAACAAGGAAGGGAAGATACAGAAAGAAAAACGTGCTGAAGAATGTTTTGGTTGAATAACAGCCATTCGATTTCTGGGCAAACCAACGAGTGCTGGGCCGTTTGATCCCTTATAGGGTGGGTCTTCATCAATCTCCTTTGGCTCTCTCTGAATTTGTTACTCTTCTCTGATTGCTGGGATTCCTTTCCTTCGCATGACTGAGAGAGGACTCGTTGCAGCTCCAGGGCCTAATTCGAGAGTCCTGACGTATGTCTTTGAAATTACAAAGGGTGAAGAACAATCAGACTTACTAAATCAACTTACAGGCTTACAAACGCAGAAGCTCTCGTGGTGGTGGCAAGTATCCCTTCCAGCTCTGATGCCATCGACAAGAAAGTTTTGAAATGCAATTTGGTTATAAACTGTTCCCTGAAACTGAACTTTCACTTGTGAAACCCACCCAATATTTTCTCCCATGTTTGGTTACTGTGGCTACAATGATCAACTTTTGCAAGAGACATTTTGATCCAGTATTTGACTGCGGTCATTAGTCAAACAACGTCACCTCGTCCTTTCTTACCCCAATCCAAGAATTGATGCTTGAAATTTCAGAACTGGAAAGAGAATGATAGGAACATAGTAACTACGAAACTAGCATCTTTATTCTGGTATCTTTGGAAAGAAAGATGCGAGGACATCTTCCAAAAAGAGGCTCTGCAGAGGGTTAAAAGTAGCTCTAGAAGAATTCTTCAGACTTCAAGTCATGGTTTGAGTGAAGCATGTAACGGCAAGAAAGGAGCAACTAAAGCTGATGAAAAGAAGAGGAAGAACCCAGCTGGTGACCGGATTACTATGAATAGTGAGGGAGGGTCGATTGACGGGGCAAGAGAACATAAAGAAACAGATGGCAGAAAAGGACCTTGTCACTGTCTGGATTGTGCTTTGGTAAGTTGAATAAGTTTGGTAGAATGAATGCTGATCACAGACCGAAAACATGACTGAACTCTTAACAGGTTTTACTCACTGGGCTGCTATGTGCTGGCAAGGATGAATTTGGGTGTAGTGTCAGGTTTCAGAAACCCTGGGTGCTCTGATGAGCATGCTAATTCACGATGCACAGAAGAAACTCCATAACCAGGTGCTAATGTAATATGTGTATAATCAGATGTATCACTTGCGGTTTTAGAGAAATGCAACTGAACTTGAACTTCCCAATAAAGACTGCTGCTTTACTATGACCGCAAAGAAATAGATGTAAAGGTACGGCATCCCGAGATGAGAAGATGGTGGTCATGTGGAGGAAAGTGAAACCACAGACATCATATCTTCCATATATTGAAGAAATATGGAGATCAATCTATTTGATTCGATCTAGAAGTCTGAATCTGACAGACTAGCCATTCATCACAGCCCACTGAACATTATCTAGTGCAGAATCAGATGCTGACAGATATTCACGGAGCCAGAGCAATTATGGACCAATAATGAAGAAAAATCGCAGACGTGAGCTATTATCTGTATAGGTTTCGAGGACAGCTGAACAGACTTAATAGTGAAAAAGCAAGAACTGATGATGTGTGATCACAGTAAAAGAGACCTATCTCGTGAAGCAAAAGAAAAAGAAGAGGATTGAAACGGAAGATTCATCTAGAAATCCTCACTACACTCTGCCACTTTCAGATGAAACTTCCATCCCGGGCTGTCCGCCTTCTCTTGCTGCGATGACATCAAGAACGCCATGGACGCTGAGCCAATCGCTTGTGTAAATGCCTGGCGAAGTCATCGGAACTCCGTTAAGCAACAAACTGTCGCCAATTCTTGTGACCTCGATAACAAATCCCTCCAGATGAGTATGCAGCAATGTCCCATTGTTGAACTCCAGTAGATCACTGGCTGAGAGCTTGCACAGAACGACATGCCGCAGAAAGACTGAAGGGTACTCGCTGAAATTCCCTGTGTGATTCACCATCGATTCATCCGACGGAGCAAAAACCGTCAACATCTGATTATCGCCCTTCAGTTTCATCAATTGCAAACCAAGAAAAGAAGCCATCGCAAAGTAGCCTTTTGATCTCATTGCCCGACAAGCCTCACCAAACACATTCCCGCCAGAAAGATCCTCCAAACCGCCATATCTCGGCACTACACATCCAAGGCCAAGGACTGGACTCTGAACCGGAGCCGAAGTTTGGAACTCTGGATCGAAGAACATCTCAATCCCAAAGACCACCAAGTTTCCATCGTTGAACACCGGCGAGCCAACAATCTTGACGCCGTTTATCTCAACCTGATAATCAGATGGGGAGGTGGTGACCATCAGAGAATGATTTGCGTTCATGGTGGATATCTCGGCCCCACGAGGAAGCGACCTCAAGGTATCGAGAGAGAGCGCATGGGGCGAGAAGTGGAATTGAAGGAGAGACAGTGGCGGCTGGCCGAACCGTGCGAAGGAGTCATCCGAGGGAGAGAAGACGGTGAGGGAGGGGACTTGAGGGGACGTCAGGGTTTTGGAGATGAGATTGAGAGTTAAGGACATGGAGACGAAGCCCGAGTTCGAGAGAACATGGGTGGCTGCTTTGAGGGACTCGAGAGGGAGGGGAGAGCACAGAGGGATGAGAGAGAGGAGCAGGAGTGCGACGGCGGAGACCGGAGTCGCCATTGTTGGAGCTGTGAAAAATGGAGTTTTTCTCTTTCGAAAGGCTCTTGCTTGAAGTCGTTGCAGAGAGAGAGAGGCTTCTTTTCTTCTGTTTGAGTCTCGCTGAGAAGGTCGTTAACCGTTAATCGTTATCTAGCCTGGGGAAAATTTTGGAGGGAAGAGGGAATGACCGGTGCAGACCAGAACGATGCAAAATCCCTTCTAGCATTTTCTTTTCTTATTAATCAGAACAGAAGCAAATTCTGTGCATCTTTTTGTTTATTATTTAGTAATTAAGAAATAATATACGTGTACAACCGTGGTGTATGGCTATGCGCCTCATCCTCCAAAAGCTCCAATCATAATTAAATCTCCCTCTTATGTTTCTTCTGAGTTTCGACTATAGATAAGCATTGCCTAGAATGCCGCCATGTTGGAACTCTTATCGCGCGTCCTCGATAGATATCAAGCTCTTCTGGGGGATGCTGTTATCGTGTAATCCTAGCTGTGGGGGATCATTTTAATTAGCCTTTGTTTCTAGAGATTGAAGGTTGTCTCCATCGGCAACCATCACAGGTCAATGCCTACCGTCGTCGGTCTGACCAACGAACATCAAAGGCCAGCTTCCGCCACTCAACGAAGATCTTGTCACGAGCCAAAGGTCTTCATGGCACAATGGGCTGAGAGAGTAGCCAAATAACTCCGACATAAGGTTTTTTGAGTACTCTAGAATAATTTTAGGGGCACGCCAGGGAGGGTATCGGCATCAGCAGAACCGTATTAGGCCCAACTAACATGCTGAAATGGATCCCACCGGGAACGAACGAGATGAAGGTGAATGTTGACTGCTCCTGGTGCAGCTCGACGAAGGTGGGATCGCTTGCTGGTGTTTGCAGGAACTCGGCCGGTCTCCTCGTCGCTGGCTTCACAAAGCCGATCCATTCACCGTCTGCGTGGGTAGCCGAAACCCTAGCAGTTACGAGAGACGCTGTTATGGGTAAAGCAGAATAGATCTGCACGAACTGACTTCCACAAGCCAACTGAAGGAAGAAGTGATCTGCAGGTCCTCGTATCTTCAGATCAACTCCCACTCGTGCGCTGCATATTGGGCCGAGAAGATCCTCCTTGGCCGGCCCAGTCCATAGTTGATGATTGCAAAGAAATCCTGGCCCAGCTGAATGGACTTTCGGTCATCTATGAGCCTCGGGAAACCAATAAAACCGCGGATTGGGTCGCTAAAGCCCAGTGAGCAAACACCCTTCCTAGTAATTGGGTTTCAATTCCTCCTCAGCCTTTAATTTCAATCCTATGTTTAGATTTTCCAACTAATGATGCCCCTTTAGTGGGCCAGTAATGAAATTACTATATTTCGACCAAAAAAAAAAAAAAGTACTTATATTTTAAAGTATAATTAATGCAGATAGTTGATAGATTGAGACATGAAATATCTACGATTATAATCAGTTCAGAAGTGTTTTTGTATAAATATGGCCCCTCCTATCGTTTGAACTACCCTCAAATCAAGATTTTCTAAGACACACGCGTACATATTCATGAAGGTCAATGACCTGAATTTGATAATGACAATTTGAGAGGGGAATAGCAAAACACGAAAAAGCTGACAAATGAAAAAGAACAGGAACCTATTACTCTTCTCAGCTTACGGGTGGAATTCCAGATAGATTATTAGAAGGAAGATGGTTGACCCAATGACTTTTTAGATTTCAGGCAAAGAACCAATCATCACGACTTGAGACAACATGAAGCAAAGAAGAGTCCATTGCATAGGGTCGCTTGATCGACTCTGTTTCTTCTTCCCGAACAGTGCCTTGTAAAGTACGTCGACCCAGAAATAAACAAGAAGACGGGGCCGATCTCTTAACCCCATTTCGATTTAAAGGCTTAATGGATGAGAGATCAATTTGGATGGGCTGAAAAAACAAGAGTGTTCAATTATAATTCGCATGAATAGAAATGTGGGCTTGGACTTCTTCCTTCTTCGATGGCAATTTTGGTTTGTTCTCGCTATGCTTGCAACGATTTAGCAGTAGATATTTCATCTGACGACGGTTCATGATCATTAGGAGTCTCTACTCACGAATGTTCAATGAACTGTAATCTCTAAACATAGCCCTGAGCACTTTTTAATTATCACAACGGCTCTGGTTTAAGTACGAGAGAGGGATTCGATAGGAAATTATAAAAGTATTTTCTAGTACAACCTTCAATTATAATTAGTAATTTGAGACACAGGAAATCGACGAATTCCCTAGACGCAAATTGCTTGATCCACCTTCTTTGGACAAGGTTTTGCCCACCGGAAACATGACCTCCTAATTCCTAACTTTGTCCTTTTGAAGAAGAGTCCATGAACAAGAAAGGGGCAGCGAAAAGACATTGAAGATCATGCCCTTTACTCATGTGCTCAGCCCCTACATCCGGCGCTCAATCGAAAGCGAAGGCTTTCCTCAAAGGAAACTTCCACAAATCCTTTCGTGGCGATGAAGAGTTGCCCTTTCTTTTACGTAAACCTATAACTCAAGACATCCATTCTCTATGCATCTCCAAAACTTATTCTCTCATTATTCTCACCCCCTTCCTTCTCGGTCATGTCTCAGTGTTTCCTCGAACTCTGCCATGGTTATCAAGCTCATGTAAGAAGGAGCAAACTGGTGATGTCGCATTAATTTATACGATAAATCCCTGTAGCTGCTTGGTAATCGAAGGAATGCTAAAAGTTTGGGACGAAGTTCTTACGATGCCATGACAAAACTTGATCATGGGCTTGGCCATCCAGGGACCTCGCTATGACAAAAACGACCTTAGGCAGGACTGTAATTGCAACACCACGGTATTTCCATGTTCGAGAGGACATATGCCAATGCTGTTATAATGGCGTTGCCCTAAGAGGTAGTCTAAGGCAACGAAGTGCGCAAATGATGTGCTTTTTCTTATATTTTATTGCAACTCTTCACTTTATTATATCTCAAAGACTAATTATCCAAAGGTGCAGGAAAAATACCAAAAAGTCCCAAATCAATTGTACTTATGCCAACTCAGTTTTGAATATTTCAATTTAATTAATCCTAAACCTTTTAACAATTTACCAAATTAGTCCTAAACCTTTCAATTGTGCTAATTTCATCCTAAACCTTTTTGATAAATTATCATTGTAGCCGTTTCAGTTAATTTTGAGGGGAAATCGCTGACGTGGCGGTCTAGTTAGCGTCAATGGGCTCATGAGCCCTTACTGTGGCTGGTGAGGGTGTTGTGATTCCTTGCTTAGGCCCTCGTGGGCCACATCAAGGGCATTGCGGCCCTCGCTTGTCCTCAAGGTGGCTAGTGAGGGCTTGGGTGAGGGCTGTGGCCCTCATGCCGACCTCAGCGAGGGCTCATTGATGGCTAGGGAGGGTTTTGCGGTCCTCGCCTAGTGGCTGGCGGCCTCTTTGGCGCTTGTGAAGAAAAAGGCAAAAAAAAAAAAAAAAAAGAATAAAGAATAAAAAGTTCAAAAAAATTTTAAAAAATTATCCATATCAGTGTCAAGTCATTTATGTAGGATAATCAAAGCTGACTGAACTGTTACCTCAGTGATTTTCGAGCAAAATTAGTTAGAAAAACTATATTGGTAATTTATTAAAAACTTTAAGACTAAATTGACAAATCAACAAAGGGGTTTAGGACTAAAGTGACATAATTGAAAAGTCTAGAATTGAATTAACAAATTAGCAAAAGACTTAGGATTGAATTAGCACAACTATAATAAGTTTATGATTTTTTTTTTTTTAGTAATTTTCCCTTCCTTTAAACCTTGAGCAAATGATTAAAGCACTCGAAGCTACTGAAAAGGCACCTCAATTTAATATGCAGAAGCCAACGCAATCATTCAGCTTTAGGCGACTGGTTTCGTTAACAAAATAAAAGGGGGAAGCCTAATTCCACATCTAGAAACGTTAAGCACGAAAACCTTAGGATTATCAACTCAATCTAATGGTTTTTGCACGATTGACATCGAAACCTACGAAAAGAAGCAACGTCTTGTCCGCTTCTCCACCCGGGTTGCGTAGGTTTATTTATAATCAACTTAACTTAAACAACAAATCTAAGAAAAGCAACTCTAATAACACACCCTAAACCTAAACTCGTACCATCAAATAATCTTAACTACCCAGCTCTATAATTGTCTCAAGAAAACCAATATCCGCCATATTCAACCCGTGCGAACCTCACAAGGAAACCCTACAAATTCCCTAAACCCTAACGATAACTTGGAGGGTGCTTTAGGTCGATAGTGTCTTTACTATATTCTCGCTAATAAGGTAGGTCAACCACGCCGTCCAACCCTTTTTTCTAAAGCGCCTGCAATATCATCCTCAAGAATAATGATTGCGTTGAAATGGGAGGGTGACGAGTGGTTTAATTATCCCTCTTTTTCGAGCACGAGATGGAGGGGGTTTCCTTTTGCTTTTTGGTACGGTTGCCAACCAAACCAATCGAATGATCTTATGCGTGAGATCATGCATGTAATTTGTTTCTTCTTATGTTGTTGTCAAGCGTCGACCGCGGACCCCTTCCAATCAGAGAGTTTGAGCGATTGTATTCTATTTCGATACGTAAACCTGTGAGTTAATGCGTGGAGGAGAGGATGGATGAGGTCGCCACCTAATCTGGTCAACCAAACCCTCCCCCCACCGACGACCATCTAGAAATGGTCGTCATCCGAATAGTCAAAGGGGTCCACCATCCTAACTAATTGAAGCTTGGTCTCACGAACACGAACCCTGGAGCGATTTTTAAAGCTATTTACGCATAGTTTTGAGGTCTCGAATATCGTTGATCTCAACTGAATCGATTAAAGACTTCTTATCTTGGACAATACCAGGCAATGATAGCCGAATCCGATGAGCCTAGGAGGGAAAGAGAGGGAAAATTGCAAATACCATCCTAAGATTTACTCCTCACATTGGACAATACATTTGAATATGTTTTTACAGACCAATTAATTATATTGCTAGGATATAAAAATTTGATCCGCCGTCTCCAATGCCTGAAATTTTGAAAACAACCGTCTATGCACTCCTTTAACTAATTAATAATTGGAAGTACTAATTGACCGATTAATTAATCCTTCTCGTTACATAGATGACAAATGGGCGACCCAGAATAAGTCAAGCTTCCAAAAATGCTTTTGTAGGTGAGAGAGTCACGCCATTTACCTAAGAAAACAATACGAGGGTGGGAATGAATTTCATGATAAAGATAATCCTTAATCCTATACTTATGTGGACCATGCATTGTGGAATTTATTATAAACCCGTTGACCTTCATCGCTTGCGTTGCATTTTCACACGTGTCAATTGGAGAATCAAAGGTGTGATCATGCAAGTTTCCGTAATCTCTAGTGATGGCTTAGTAAGGATTTAATTATGATATATATCAATTTCACTCATTCATAAACATATATATTATCTAAACCTTTAGCTTGCATTTGTGGAGTTCCATTGCTTTCGATTCAATGTAAAAGATGGGTCCAAAACGCAAGAATTTGCGCTCTGTTCGTGTTAGTAGTGCAAGCAAAGTTATAAAACAGGGCAAGATCCTCGTCCATTCCAAAAACCTTCATTTCATATTATATTTGGCTGACGCTAAACAATCTCACTAGTCAAGGAATGCACAAAACTATGGAAATTTAAGAGGAGAAAAAAAGTGAAAAAAAGGGAATTGGGATATACTCTCAATGTAAAGAGGCATATTAATCTCGTTTATCATACATGATCGCATCTATAGATGTCGATCGCAGAGATTGTCCAATTTAGAATCTGGGCTCGGGAAATCTTCTTCCACATATTTTGGACAGATAAGTACTGAACAAAAAGAAATTCAGCCAAAGATAAAGACAAGTGAAAATAGATTGAGAAGAGAAAAGGAGAACACGGAATAGAAAACCTCAAAAATAGGCAAAAGGGAGGATTATTATAGAGGGAAGCTAAAATGAGCGGTCAAAACGGCAAAGGCGAAGGGATAAAAGAATTCGTGTCGATCGCAGGTTGTTCTTGCGCTTACCGTTGGAATCTGTTGCCTTCTTTCTATGTTTTCAACGATTAACTAACTCGTAAACACAACCCCTGAAAGAAAGAAGAGTTGTTCGAGCTGACAAAGCGACTCGTTTTGTCCCTGTTTATTTTAATCCACAAGCTTTTAGCCTCTCCCTCTCTCTCTCTCTCTCTCTCCCTGTCTCTATCTTGTTTCCTCTGTATAACTATTTTTAGCTTCCTCACGAGTCCCATGTCCCCAAGTCATTCGCAACACTCCATTCTCTCTTCCTCTTGCTTCAAAGAAGAAAGAAACTAGAAAGAGATTTTCATATAGAGAGGGACGGAGGGAGAAAGGGAGGGAGAGAGGTAGGGATTTTGTTTTGTCTAAGCTTGAAGATATGCCATGCTCTTCTTGTAAGTCTCCCTCTCCCCTTTTAGCTTCCTTCCCTTTTCCCCTGGAATCTTTTTCCCTTTCCATAAGCCAAAAGCTATTCAATAGTCATCGTTCAAGGCTTTTGAAATGGTGAAGAAAGGGAAGAAAAAGTGTCTGGCTTTTCTTGTTTTAGCATCTGGGTCGCCTTCCTTTTCCCTCATACTTTGTTCTCTGGTTGGTTTCTCTGACACCAGGTGCTCTGTTTCTGTCCCCCGCTTTTGTACATAGAAGAAAATGATGTCTTTTGAGAACACCCCTTTCATTCGGTTGTTCGTTTTGTTTGGTAATTCGGTACCATCAAGAATGTCTTTTTGTTTTGCTGTCAAGGGAGGATGCTATCTTTTGCATCTTTTAGTTCTTTCTCATACCTGTTCTTGTTTGATGATCTCAATTTTTGGGTGTAAAGCTGGAAACTTTTTGTTTTCTGAACGTCATGATATGACTCTGGTGCATTCTAATCCATTTTTGAACTCATTTGTTGATAGTATGAACAGAGGCAATTTGTCTTCTGTTGATAGTCTTCCGTTCTGTGATTGCTCTTTACCTTCTGCACGTTAATTTCAAGAGTACAACTTTTCTTTAGCTCTATATTGATTTAGGAAATCATTGTCAATTTTTGAAATGGTTGATTCGATGTTTTGTTGCCACCTCTTTGTCTCTGCGATTGGCTTCCGCTGTTTTCTCTTTGGACGTCTCTTTGGCCTTTTCTGTCCTTGGCTTAGTTGTTGCTATTTGTTAATCATCCTATTGGTCTCCTGTTTCAGAAGTTTGCTAAAAGAGAAGGCATCGGATTGAATTGGTTTGGCCATCACTAGTACGAGTTTCTTGCGAAGGAAGCAAGTTATCTGTTGGTTGAAGTAAATGGGGGATCACTTCGTGCTGTTGGTGGATCGCTTGCTCACCGAGTCGACTTTGGGAGCTGCAATCGAGAGCCAGAACAGGTATCTTGAAGCTGCAAAGGCGGCTTCGGACTTGAAACCAGCTGACACCACCTCGCACAAGGTCGACTTAGGCAATGTATCTTCTACAGGGAAATTGGTTGAGTGCCGCATATGCCAGGATGAAGATGATGACAGAAATATGGAGACACCATGCTCTTGTTGTGGCAGCTTGAAGGTTAGTCGAGTCATCCTTTCTATGTTTTGTAAGATGTTCATTTGCTTTTGTCCAGTGATGATTTCTATGAATCAACCTCTTTGTAAGTTCCATGGAGGTTGATATCATTTATCTGCAAGAGTATCATGCACCACCAGCCCACGTCAATCTGTTTTAACCGGTCTAAAAGAAAAAGTACCTGGAACGATTTTTAACTGATGTTCTTATGTAATTCTTCCTTGTATTAAAGACTTCTAAGGTCCTAAACATCATTAGCTCGAACAGCAATGCCACCAGTTTGCCCATGTGATATGTGGTAGCAGTAGAAAAATGTACCAAGAATGTGGATGGGATGTATTTCCTCTTAAAAAAATAGACAATTTTCGGTTTGGATTACTTTATCTGCATAAGGCGCCTCTGGTGCAATCGCAAAGTTGTTAATGGACTTCATTGTTGATGTCAAGCTTGGTCCTGCTGCAGCAGATGATCTGTGTCCTGTTGCCAGATCTTTCAAATTAGAGTCTCTTGCCAGCTAACAAGCCAATTCTGTCTTTCGTTTATATGGTTCCACCGCGTAGTTTCAGTCCTCTGGCTGCATTTTGTTTAATCATTCTTTCCTCTTTCTTGAATCCTTCAGTATGCTCACCGCAGATGCGTGCAGAGGTGGTGTAATGAGAAGGGCAACACTTTGTGCGAGATCTGTCATCAGGTAAAATTTGTTTCCTTTTCTTTTATCATGCACGATTGCTTCAACATATATCAGTCCCTTGCTTAAACTCCTAACTCCATGTCACATTGCTTGGCTGGTTTTTCTGCATTTCAGCAATTCAAGCCTGGTTACACTGCCCCGCCGCCGCTATTCCAGTTTGGTCGGGTTCCAATGAACTTCCGGTAATTAAACAACAAACCCATCTAGTTTAAGCTCTCTCATCAGGTTGCTGAAGAAAATTAATTATTGTGATAGCTCCAATTTCAGCATGTTCTTTTGCTTTGTTTCAGGGGAAACTGGGAGGTCTACCGAGGAGACTTGAACGGGCCGCGGTTTATAGCGATGGTTTCGCCTGATCCTAGTTTCTCTGAACCGGCATATAACGAGCACTCGCACTCTGTATCAAGAAGCTTAATGTGCTGCCGTTCCGTGGCTTGCATTGTAATTTCCCTCTCCCTCTCCCCCTTCCCTCCAAAAACACAATCGCACACGCGCATTACTACCTGAAAATGGCCATCTCTTGCATCGACTCGGTTAAAAGTTCACCTTGAGATACTCTGTTCATTCATTAGATAGTTCCGGGATTTTTCCAGATGCTAAACCTGCCACACTTTGATGCAGTTCATGGTTCTTCTGATTCTGAGACACGCTCTTCCGGTCTTGCTGGGCGACACTCATGAAAACTCATTGCCGTTGCTAACGGTAAGTCGAAGAAAACTAGCACAAACATTTTTAGCTTTACAGCGACAAGACTTGCGGCTAATGTATGATTTCTTTGCGAGACAGTTACTGTCTTTACGAACCGTGGGGATTATCCTGCCGATTTACATCATAATAAGGGTGCTAACTGCCGTCCAGCGCCACCGGCGTCAACAGGTAGAGGACACGTCCCTAATGCTGCTGATGTTCCCCAAACCCAAACACATTGTGCTTATTGATAGGCAACCGAATCACTAGTAATTTACTGATCTCAATCCGCAGGTGTCTCCAAGTTCGTCATTCGATTCATCAGACGAAGAGACCGAGAATCCTACCCAGCAGCCTCCGCCTCATGCTACGCGTGCCAGCTGAATTCTGCCCCAGAATCGAACCAGGGCCGTCCTGAGGGATTTCGATGGTTCGGAAAGGCGCGAGTTGTTTCTTCTTGCGAGTGATTTCTTCTTAACAGCAAGTGAAGAGGAAGAAAGGACAGAAAGGAATTGACAGCTTTTGTCTGGAATCACTGAATATCTCTTCACTTATATAACTTGGCAGTAGATGAGGAGGCTACAGCACGAAAATGGTGTGTTGTTTTAGTCTTCCAAATGATACAGTGCAGCTGCAGGTGATCAGATCATTTTCTACAAGTTCTTTTTTTTTTTTTTTTTTATTCATCCTGGAAAGTTTGTACAGCCAAAAGGGAATTATCACAATGTATATGTATACACATATATACAAGAAATCTGGCATAAACTATACACTGTCTGGCCGTTGCTTGAGAAGCCAAAAAAAAAAATATAATTCCATTGAGAAGAGGGAACAGAAAATCAGTTCCTTTTGACTTATAACCAAGGTTGTTAAAATCAGTTTTATAACTGACAATGCTATGGAAAACTAGTTGGCGCGTCGAGATTGGCGAGCCCGCGTGCTTCTCCCTGTCCTGATCATCTCGGCCGAGACCTCGCCGGTCACTGTTGGGCGACGGAACCGCCCCATCCAAGAGTCAGCAGAGAAAAGGGTCACATGTCTGTGTTTTTAAAGGGTAAATTAGGCACTACGATTGGCTTATTTATTCATGAAAGCCCTAATTTTAAGCCGTCAGAATAATGGTTTATTTATTTGGCTAGTTCTATTCTAATTTGAGGACTATAGCTAATATTAATTTTGTTTAGAAGGTTTGGAAGCCTTACTTGTTGTCGTGCAAATTTGCATCGATCCGTATTCTCTTAAGATCGTCGGAATCTTCAAATCGGAATCTCACCTGAGAGATTGTAATTGAAAGAGAGAGAGGGGTTTAGAATGGATTTACATGGTAGAAAGATGAAAGATGAAGGTCCCATTTACAGGGGCTTTGCGCAAATGAAGGCCGAGCCAACCCTTCACAGGGCTAATCCGACCCTTGCGCAGCAGCTATCCGAGCCGCCCCATGCCTGTGGTGCTGGCGCGTCACCGGACTAGTAGTTCTTTTTTTTGGTCGGAACACCGGACTAGTAGGTTGGTTAGTCAAATTTGATCAAATTTTGACCGGCTAGAACTTTATCCGTCTGATTGACACGACTTTTATGCCCATGAAATGCTTGCAACCCTCGCTTTTGGAAAACACAATTCAACCTTCGAAACAGTGTCGATATTGTGAATTTCCGGTGAGCCAAATGGACGGTCACAGTGAAAAGTAATCTTATTTTCCTTCATTAAAATTTGATCGTCTTGAGCCTTACAGTGTCTTGTGACTTGTATTTTCAAGTTGGAATTAATTGATCGGGTCAAATCATAAAATCCCCATAACCTCATTGGAGGAGGATCGTGATTAGAAGATACAATATCTTAAGATCTAACTTCCAATTCAGGCAAATTAAGCATTGATAGGAAGCTCCGAATGAGCACGGTTCAATAATATTTTCGATCAATCTTTGGTCAAATCGTGAGCAAACAATTATGTATCTATGAAGTGTAATCAGTATATATGACTTGAAAATATCATCTTATTAAATATAGTTGATTAATTTGATCGATGGCTTCACAAAGAACGTCCTCATCTCCTCCGCCGAGCAAGCAGTAAACCTTAGCCATTATGGAAACTTTGAAATTTCTCTCTCCTCGTGTGGGCGAAAGACTTACTTTGGAGTCAGATTGTTTAGTTTTATTGAAAAGTATGGAGTCTTCAACTCAGTTACCACGGAAACCTCGCACATACCAACGAAGCCCATGGGCTAGTTTCTCTATTCTGTAATTAAAGCTAGTCCGTTGTGGTTGGGCCAAGGATGATGTGGCTAATGGTAAAGGGGGAAAAGCCCTCCTTGAAACTAGTCGGCCTACAGTCCGCAGGCCCTTATAAATGTATTTTGTTATGAGATCCTACTAGTGGGTTCTTTTTCTTCAAGTTGATATTTCTGACAAAAGAAAAAAAAAGTATAGCTAATCAGAATATTCATCGACGAGACTCTTTTGGAAAAAAAAAAAAAATACTAGTTACACGAATCTATCAAACGAATTTGATATGTTAAGATCCTGTTTGGTAACCATCATCGGAATAGCTATTTCTGTTTTTTTGTTTCTTGGAATGAAAAAAGAATGGAAATCCGTTTGGTAAAATTTTTATTCCCTGGAATAAAAATCTATTTTTTATTCTCGAGAATAAATTTGGGATAGAATTAAGAAGTGTAAAAATTTACTTTTTATTCTCGAGAATAATTTCTAAAATCAATTCCTATATATATTTTTTTTCTTTTCTCCTCTTTTCTTCCCCTTTCTTCTTCTTCCTTTTGGCTGGTTGCCACCCCTGGTTATGATTGACGATTAGCCAGATGATGAGAGCCGGTGACCTCGTCAAAGTATCACTAGCCCTTGCGACGTCGAGCCACAATGACAAGACTCGTCAACCCGAGCCTCATCGTGGCCCTCGCTAGATATGGGCGAGGTCGAGCCTCGCCCAGATCTAGCGAGACTGAGGCTTGCCTTGCCAAGTGAGCCTCTAGCGAGTTTGTGAATTTCGGCTAGTTGGTCACTCGCCACGGTAGTGGCCTTTTTCTTCAAGTTGATGTTTCAAACAGAAAAAAAAAGGTATATCTAATCAGGATATTCATCAACAAGACTCTTTTGAAAAAAAATGCTAGTTATACGAAAATCGATCAACGAAATCGGTGTACTAAGCGAACAATATCCAACACTTTAGTATTATTGATTTTCCTTTTTCCTTTTCTCTTTTTACTTAGCGTTAAGCTTTTTCGCGGGGAAAAAATGGATTCCGAAATTATCGTGCTCGATTACCACAACGTCCCCCGAAATTCGCCTGATATCGAACCGAATCGCCCGCCCAAGTTGACCCGATCCGATCCGGAACCGGTCCATTTCCACGAAAGCGCCCACCCAACCGCAGTCGGATAATCAATCAATCATTACAGAGGGGGGCTTCCAGTTCAGAATATTCCAATTAGGGTTCCATCCTCGATGCCCCCGATTCCCTTTCAAACCCAAACACCGAAGCCAGAAAAGAAGCCCGTCGATCCCCCGGCCCGTTCCGCGTGATCGCACCTCCGTCTCGGCGCTCCATCTCGCCGGCCACAATCGCCGGAGGTAAGTTCGGTCTCCGATCCCTCATTCCTACCTCGCTGACTTCTCTCTCTTCTGCGGCCGTTTCCGATCTGCTTTTGCCGCCGAAACCGCCCGTCCCCGCGGCGGTCGCCTGTATTCCCGCGTCTCGTCGCTGGTTTCTGCCGGAATTCGCTTGTTTTCCCTTCGCCTCCCTAGGTTTTGGCCGGGTTGGTCGGGTTGGTCGGGTTGGTCGGGTGACTAGTCGTGAGGTTTTTTTGGCTTTGTGAGACGGGGCTGGGAATGCGGCTAGGGTGTTTGAGCCGAGGAGCGGACTCTGCGCTTAGGTTGGTAGGCGCGGCGTCGGATTGTTCTTCTTGGCTTGGTGGTTAATGGTGTGGAGGAGATGTGTATAGCTGTTGTGTGGAGTTCCCGCGGTGATTAGCATTCGACCTCGTGTTGTTTCTTCTCACGGGAGGCAGGACTCGCGAGTGCTTTTGTACTTGCAGCTTTAAGCGCTGCTGATGCCGACTGAGGTGGTAAATAGGTATTCGCTGTGTGTCGGGACTGATTTGGACTTCTTGATTTTAAGTGTTGGAGTTGAATCATTGATTCCGTGTTCTGTAGGCACCGAAATGCTCTCCTCGTTGAGTTTTGAGTTGCCCAGATAGAGCTTTAAACAGATGGCTATACCTGCAGGTTAAATGAAACCTAGAAGACGAGCTGAACAGAGAAGGAAATGTTTTTATCAATTGGCAATTGGGAGATTTTTGGAGAGAACACTTACGCTTTAGTAGGTCTAATGATTGATGTGAACTATATTTTACCTGTTTGGTGAAATGTGGGTAAATGCCTAATATATCATTTTAGATTGGAAGCAGGGACTTGGACGCCATTTCCCCTTTTCATCATGGTAATTGCTGCCTGCTTTACCATTTCCACTAAAATGAGGGTGTTGATTGCTCAATGTGCATGCAATCGAGTTGATAATATTAATTATCGGGAATATCTTGTGTGAATTTAGCAAATCTGACTATGACTTGATGGAGAGGTAAAATCATCGTGAGGATTGCTTGATCTCCTCTTTCCATTTGGCTAGGAGAATTGTGGTGCTCGGTCTCCTTCTTCTAGTTGGCTAGGAATCTTTTTTATCAAATGTGCTATCATTTTTTCCTTGATTTTCTCCGCTGGAATTTATATAGAAGAGTAACGTTGAGCTGTAACCATATACAATTAATTACTCAGCTAATTATCTTTTTTATTACTACGCTTTAATCGTCTGACAGGACCTTGAGAAGGCTGTTGAACTCATCATACTACCTGCACAATGAAGTTCCTAGAATACACCCCTCTAGAACGGTAATCTCCTAGGTAGTATTTTCAGAATCTCAGCAGCTTTTCTGGAATGGTTGAAGTGAAGCTTCCTAATCGAAATATTGCAGAATAAATGATTTTTTGGATAATTTGAGTCTTGGAGAATGTACCATCAAAGGGTGCCTTGAAGCTTACTCCTGTAAGCATGATTTAGTTTTTTTTTTTTTTTTACTTTTTTGTGGTTTGCTTCATTTTAATTGACTGTGACCTCCTGTGCTGTTCATTGTAGGCAAGCATACAGGAACAGATAAAAAACTTTCCCTCAGTTTGGAGCATGAGGTAAGTCCAGGACAATTCAACATGTCGTTTAATTTGAATAGGACTTTATAATTGTTGAAAGGAATTGCTTTGTTGGCTATATATTCTTCCTCCTTTTCTCCCATATAACATTTGACATACAGATGGGATCGATTTCAATTTTAATTAACAGCCGAGTTTCTATGCCACAGTCTGGTCTTGTTATCCCAATATGTTTAGACTTTTTTCTAATCCAGATGCAGTAGATTGAACAGCTTGCATGGTGAAAGTTCATGTAATTGCAGCTGAGAAGATTATAGTAAACAATCTTTTAATGAGAAATGTTCATATTGGCTAATCATTGCTACTAGTATTTAAGTAGCACCTACACCAACAGGTGACATGCGACACGGTGCGACACAACATGACACACCGATACATCATTTCTCAAAAAATAGAGAATTTTGACAAGTTGGGACATGTTATAGTAGTGTATAACTATACCTATCTGTCGACCTTATTTCTGGTACTATTGTGAGATGAATCTTCTGGAGAATCTTGCTAGCTCTTTAGTTGCATAATTAAATTGCGAAGCTTAAGAGTAAATTGTGCTCCTGTAGTTATCTTTAACATTTGGAATTGTAGAAATAAATTGGATGAAATATGTTCTTAGTGCCAATTTATTTTGTTGAAGATATTAAAATTTCATTCCCACAATCCTAACAAAATAATTTTCATTCCCAATGCTATGTACTTCCCCATGTTTCACTGATTATGATTTAAAAAATGCTAAAAAATGCATCAAGATATTTAAGACCTGTATAAGTGGACTGGTTATCACTATACGAGTACTGTTTTGTGTGCTTTTCGTTCATTGTTTCAGGTTGGTGCCTTTACTTTCTCACTCCCAACCCCAATTCCCTTGTCTCTCTTTAGGTGGACAGAGGCCTTTGGTATTTTGAATGCATGTGTCGTGCTGGATCTCGTTTTACAATTTATGTCTCACATTTGAAATTTTTCCTATTCAATTTCAGATTCTTGATTATCTCGGAAGATCTTCAGACACTGACTCTTCTTCGCCAGTTGATCACTTGTTGAGCAGATCCAGGTGCAAAAGAGTTCTTGGCTTCACATATATGGGGTTTTCACTTTTTATGTTTGTTTGACTGGATTTTTGCTTATGGTCAATGCAGCCGAAAGACATTGATCTATCTGGTTCTTACACTGTATCACATGTATCCAGATTACGACTTCAGGTACATCTGTATGTTTGTTTCTATTTTGTAACTGCAATAGAAGGAAGGATTATGGGTAATGTCTTCGTCAGCTGACTAGGCGACATGGCAACCCGTTGTATAATCCTTTCGTGATCATGTTGGGAGTGTTGTCAAAGGTTGACAGACAGTTCAGAGAACTGTTGCTCTAGGAGGAGCTGAGAGTTCAAGTCTCTCCATTTCCCAAGCTGATATTGCTTCTCTCACAATCAACTTGTGACCCAATGACGTTTGGTTATCACATGACTAAGCAGAGTCTTTATCAGGATATTGATTCTAGCAATTCATGTTCTAGCAATGGTATTAGGATTACCTGTCTGTTGGTTTTCCAGTGTGGTGAAAGCTCATCAGTTCTTTACTGAGGAAAGCTGGGACAGCTTTAAGCAGATCTTTGATACGTACATGTTTGAAGCATCCAAGGTAATTCCTTGTGAACTTGGTTTACTCATATCTGAATTAACGTTGGTTTTTATCAATTTGACATGCAAATGTGTGGTGTGACCTGTCATTCCATTTTCTTCCTTTTCCTTGTCATTCTTGTTGCAAGTTTTAGTGATTTTGAGAAATCTTCTTGATGGGATTTACGTGTAGTTGGTTGTAGTCGATTATTACTGTCATTGCTATTGTTATTGTTTGTCGCTACTAATGAGAGCAGAGGATCTCCTTTAATGTCAAGAGGTTCTGGTTTTTCTATCTACATAGCTATGGATGAGGAGGAGAAACTCGGTTTGAGGTTCTTTACCCTTCTGAGTTCTCCTGCTTATTCCATAAATTTTTTATCCCACAAAGTGTACTATTTCTGCCTTTTGTTGCTTGTATTTGATATCAATGAAGTTGTAATTGTATAGCTGTTAAATTCCAGGAATGGGTTGAGGCAAATGGTGATGGTTCCCTTCTTGAAACCTTAAAAGAGGCTCTGGATGAGGTGACTTTTGCAAGAATATAACTGCATGTTCCGTCAGCTAGTGTTTCTTTACCTAACTCATAGCTGTGCAGGTTGTTAAGCTATCCGAATGTGAAATATACAGCTATAATCCCAATTCAGATGCAGACCCGTTTTCAGAGAGAGGAGCAATGTAATTGTCTGTTCACCTTCGCCTCACTTGTGCAAGTGGTTTCCATTATGTTAATCATTAACTCTCTTTTTTGGGCCCCTTCAGATGGTCTTTCGGTTTCTTCTTCTATAATCGGAAACTAAAGCGCATTGTTAGCTTCCGATTTTTGTGCATAAGGTGGGTGTGTTAAGTTTCAGTTTAGTCATGTCATTCCTTCCCTTGATGAAACTTATATGTTTTCACCATTGCTTTGGCAGCAACTTGGTGGTGGAGGGACTGCTTCCAAATGAATTAGGCTATGGTGAAGATGAGGAAATCTTCGACGACATGGACATGTAAATACAACGCCTAGTTGATATGTGTATACTGTCCAGAGTAGAGACTTATAGACTTCCAGCTGTACATGTCTCGTGTGAAGCTGTGTTCAGAGAGCTCAATAGTAGGTCTAGTTGATCTAGCTTTTCAGCGTGCGGTTGCTAATGTCATTTCAATGGGTTTTATGCGTGTAAAAAGTTGTAATGCTTGAAGACTTGTTGATATTTGGAGTTTCTGTTAAGTGGCCTTGGCCGAACAAGGAAAAAAGCAAGATTCTGGAAGATGTGCCCTGGTTTATTCTCCTATGTTTGGACTCTGACATGGTCATCACCATGGCTGTTTTTGAAATGTGGTTTGGTGGTTGACGAGTGCACAGATTCTAATTTCGGGTTCTTTTAGCGCTATTGAAAAGGATGGGTGATATCATGTTGTCATGTGATGTTGAGAATCTCATTGAAATACTGGTGTGGAGAATCTCATTGAAATACTTTCTACCCGGAAGGATTACCCCAATAGTTTCCTATATGTAGTCACGTAAAATTTGACGGAACCCATTGGACTCTGTGAGCCCTTATTGAGAATAGATCGAGTCGTCACGCCTAATTTTCGTCTGGTCCTCCTCGCCATACAAATCCCATTCTCGATGTTTATCTTTTGGTGTAGCTTTCGACTTTCGTGGCCATTACTCATGCAAGTCACACTTTCTCCTGGAAGGCGCGTTCCGAACGATCTCGTGGACGATTTAAATCTAATAATTGTGAAGAAAAAATCATGGAAGAGGCTTCGAAGTCAAAATCCTGATATAGTATAAAGCATATAAGTCTCGTCCAATTGTTTTGTCCCTTAAAGGTTGCCATCATTGAATCGACCGCTTTTTATAAAAATATGCCTAACTCCATCATCTGTTACTAAAGTTATGACGCAAACGGTACACTGATAATGGTACACTTGTTCATCCTCTCATGATAGAACAAATTTAAATAATCACAGAAAAGATTAATCATGTCGAGATGACTAACATCTTTCTCTCTCTCTCTCTCTCCAGCGGCAGCATAACATTTGGACATTGGTACCACATGGGTTTCTTTTTATAAAGACAAAAAGCTGGCCAAGTGCATCCATCATTCATCCCCGTGATTAGGACGAAAGCTCTAGTTAGCACCATGTGTCTCGACACGCGTGGTTACTTGCATCACTTCTCCTCTGGAGCCCGCAAAGATGGGCATTTGAAGCAAGACTCAGCTGGCGTTTATCCGGGGAAAAATTGAATAATCGGAGTTTGTCAGTCTTAATGCCAAGTCCTCCACGCAAATCGTCATGAGCACATGGATTTGTCCGAAACCATAAACTAGTTATCAACCTGGCACGAATCGACTAAAAATCTAGATATTACTGTGCTAAAAATGAGCCGATGGTCGATATAAAAGAGATGTAGTGCCGCTGATCACTGGCATCCTCGACTCGGCACAGATCATTCGCGTTGTACATGGAAAAATGCAAGCAACGTGAGATTCATCAAGAGTATTCATGCATGGATCACCATTAGATTTTGAAGCTTTTGTGCACGATATCCACAAAGTCAACACTTGCCAGCAACGGATTGCAGTGTTCCTCTGTTATGTGACGGACGTGTCTCGCTACCCAAGACTAGTTATCCCATTACTGAGGTTTCTTTATTGTTTTTATAAACACCAACCACTCCATCGCCATTTGCCTTCTTATGACTAGTTATCCCGGATCCACACGCACCTGTCCTTGTCACTTTGTTAAAATTTTTAATCAAATCTTTAAGCTATCTCACCGACCCTCAAATCACCTATGATCGAATTCCCCCTGGATTTTTTGCTTCTTTCCTTTGTTTTGGTGAATGTCCAATAATTTCGACTAATGTAAAGTTAGGCACGACACATCACTAAACCTTAAAATATCAAGTTTTGCATGATTGGAGAGAGAGAGTCTAATTATTTGTCGTGACATCTGAATAAGTTTGGAAGAATAATTCATGCAGAATATGTTTCCTAAGTGTAGGGACTTAGTATGGTTATGTCCATCTTTTTGTAGCTAGATGGAGATGCTCATAAGATATGGTTAAGCAAAGAATCAACAACATCATCTCACAAGTACATAAGAAAATCATTTCACATTTCTTTTTTATTAGCCATTTTCACAACTAATGTACCTCTTAAATTGATGAAAACTTACCAGAAACACATAGTGAAATGATATCACGTGCATCATGGATCATGTTATGACAAGAAGGGCGAGGCTCGACCCTATCCACTATCATGTGCATGTTAGACAACAAGCTCACTTTATTTCTTCTGTCTGAGTCGTTATGTGCTGCTAATCATTAGTTTAAATCATGCACGACATGACTTGAAAAGGAGAGATTACATACATCCGTAAATGGGTTAATCAAGTCCTCTATCCTGATTAACCAACTAAAGGACAAAGCGCATAGGTCGGGGACCTAACAATATAGTGATGTTCAACTCCTTTTGGATCTTTTCAATAAACGGTTGGAGAGTTTAATCAAAGATTAGGCATAGTAATTAACAATTAACGTATATGTTCAGAGTCAATCCCTTGAACTAATCTTCCTTGAGAGAGAGAGAGAGAGAGAGAGAGAGAGAGAGAGAGGAGATTCCGACAACGACTGTTCCATCTGTTTCGCTAATGCTGATTATTCTGAACCAAACTACTTCTTTGTTACGCAATCATAACCTAAACGTTTAGATTAGAATATCACCCTGAATAAAAACAATATAGGCGTAACAATTATATATGTCAAAATGCCCATTAAAAGCAAATCGCTAGATAAAGTTTTAGCTAGAATTTGTATATTCACAAACCATATATGATAAGGATTAGAAACTGGATAAAACCTAAGATAGAAACTATCTATACTTAAATAATATATGCATAAGAACTATAAATTTGCCAGAATAACCATCAAAAGCACATCACCGGGTAAAGCTTGCGCATTAAAAATGTCTAGAGTAAGAAATATATTAAGCACACATTTAGGGGTTTTAAGAAGGTTTTAACATTACTTAAGCTTAATTTGATGTTCATATTGATGTATTGGATGTATCTTCATATTTCTATTAGACCTAAAAGCATAAAATCTCGTAGCTCTAATCAATAATCTTATCATATAAGGATCAATATATCAGACATGATGCCTTAACGAGAACTCAAGTTGATATCACTGTGCTGTAAAGTTCATGCATGATGTAGTATGTGTCCATGTATCCTAGGACAACGGTACAAGCGTAGGATCTAGAATAGGGAACATATCGAGCGCACATTCAGGTGTATCAACGAGGTGTTGACAAAACTTAAGGTTGGTTTGATGCTGATATTCATGTAGTGGATTATATATATATATATATATATATATATTTTTTTGACTGAGGAACCGCCGGAGATCCCTTCGGGGTCACATCGCCCTCCGATGCCCGGTGGCATTGGCGGACGTTGTCACAAGCCACTATTTAGACATAAACCTCGGGGGAGACTGGCCCAACAATTTACTGCCGGGGCTCCCCACTTAAATCACGGAACTGCTCTAGGAGTTATGGCAGATGTGAGTCGAACCCCTGACCTGCAAGATGAGGAGGTCAGTCCTCAACTAGCGTAGCCATATGTGGGTGGTGGGTATATTCTTATAATTATGTTCAAAGAAATATAATAAATCCTGTGACTCTAATCATTAGTCTAATCCCATGATGAAAAAAATATCACCGTGTGTTGTAACTTTCGTGCATGACTTTTGCATTTCTTATAGAAAGTCAAAGTGTTAAGCCTATGTGCGGTTTAATAAATTATCAGAAGCAGATACATTGTATATGCACGAAGGATAAAATAAAAAGACCTTATGAACGTATAAAAAAGTGATAATATATACATATGATGTACTAATATGCAAGTATCTTAGGACAAGTGCACAAGTGCACAAGTGTACATCTGTCCAATACGACAGCTTCTGATTAACCTCATCTCTTTATTATAAATAAGTAAAAGGGCCCAGTGAGAGGAGTTGAATATGGAGACTTACAAGCCCCTCAAAGTAAACACCACACAATGGCCTGTTCATCGTCTCCACCAAGCTTTTGCAGATTGAAAGGCCCGGTTCGCACTTGCAGGCGTAAGACATCGATCACGTACCCGAGAGTGATATCGCTAAGCTTTAAAGACGAAGGTAGGTTCATATTCTCTGGTAAAATGGCCATTATTATATCAAAGCAGATTAATTCGTGATTCCAAGGGCTTTGTCCTATCAAGCATAACATTTGATAAATTTTGGGGCAAGAAATTTGATTATTGAATCAGTAAAACATTGAAAACCTCCCTTGATCTCTCTGTGATTCATCCTGCCATAATCATCATTAAGGAAATATAAGACAAGTCTTCGCATGTAGATGGCTTAGGATTACTGTCTTAAGTTTCTTATCCGACTAATTTGTAAATAATCTTTTGGTTCAACAGGAAAGGCAGCGAATATGGTGGACGCAAACTTGGACGTTCTAAGACGGCGGATAGATGAAATAAGGCAGAGGGAGAGACCGAAAGATTGTCCACGGGGCCACCAAAGCAGCTGGAACTATCCTCCTCATGTCCATGGCTATGATAATCGGATAGTGAACAAGAAAAGGAAGAAGAAGGTGATGCTAGCGGAAGCAATGGAGTTGATGATTCTAGCAAGTAGTTCACTAGGGCTCGTCTTGCTTAGTGGTTCTTTATGCATTTGCCTTGTGTCGTTTCTAGTTCATCTGAACTACTAGTGCTCTTGTGCAAAGCTTAAGCTGCTGCTTCTTCTTCCTCTCTGTCTTCTTCTTCAATGCGCTAGCAAGAAGGTTTTGATCTGGTAGAAGGAAAGAGTCGAGGAACAAAGTAAATAAAGTGGCCAACACTTCATGCATGGTGATATCTCTTTAACTTCAAGGTGCTGACTTCTCAGCTTGAAAGAATTAGCACAACTTCAATTTAAAGAAAAAAAGAATTGGGAATCGAGTTTGAATTTCATTTATTGGCAGTGGAAAGATTTTTCACATACTGTAGATAGCAGTACAGCTCTTGAGTACATCTATGATCAATGAGTTAATTACACATCACTGCCAAAAAATGTGTAAGTTCTATGATTCAAGATAGTTTGTCACCACCGCTCGTTGAAAGTGACATGGTATTTCTACTAATGGTAGGCTGTATAAGAACTCGCAATTTAATCAACTTTCTTTGCAAGTCATAAGAACCATTAAATGTCCTTCCTTGTTTCAAACCAAGAGTTTTCTTATATATATGTTGGAGATACAGTTTGAAGATTGTGATCATTGATTGATTCTAATGGTAGATTAATTGATTTAGTGAATAGGAAGTTTTAGTAAATAGGAAATTTATAATTCGTTTGTATATTATTTCCTTTTATTCTCTTCCATTCTTGCACTATAAATATATTAATATGCTTGTATACAAATCAATGAATATACAGACAATTCCCTTCTCTTTTCTTGTATTTCTTGTCATGGTATCAGAGCAGATACTCCTGGCCTAGCTTCCGCATATTTTGAGTTGCCACCGTTTCTTTTTCCGGGTTGTTGTTGCATGATCTTCACTTGCGAAACAAACCAGCAAATCGGTTAGGAATTCAATTTTTTTTTGGTACCATGACAAAGAACATTGAGAGTTTTTCAACAGAGGAGACACCTACCTCACATCCGGTTATTCTCTCTGGCGAAGATCGATCTTTTGAAGAAACTCCTTCCGCAAGGTTGGTTCCTACAACGGGTTAGACCTTCGGCCCAGCCCAGTGGCCACCATTTTTTCCTCCAGTTAATTGGTATCAGTGGGCTACTGGGCTAGGACAGATGTGGACCCAATACCCATCTGGACCTACGTAGTCTGTGACGGGCCCAACTGAAGTCTTGGGCCAAACGAACCTGGGTCAGGGATTCGGATCTGTGTCGGGTCAGGGTCTCGGAGCTATTCCGGATCACGGGACGAATCCCTACTTGGGATCCCAACCCGAATCCACGCCACCGGGTCAGGAACCCAGATCCATGCTAGGTCAAGGGACGAATCCGTATCTGGCATTTCAAACCGGATTCATGCCGCTGGTTTTTCCGGTTGGTGGCGGCGGCCGGCTTGAACCCGGCGATCCCTTCTACACATCGCCGGCGGACGGCCCCGAATTACGCCTCATCAACAACCAACTTACCGGACCGGAAACCTTCTCCTCGTGGGCTTGAGATCTCTGGCGGGCTTTGGTGACGAAGGACAAGGACGGCTTCCTTGATAGAGTTGTCCCGTTCCCGACCGACGAACTCCTCTAGCATCTCTGGCGGAAGTGCAACCAGTTGGTTCGCACCTGGATTGGCAACACGCTCGCCCCGACGTTGTGGCTGGACCGCCACCTACTGAGGACTCCAAGCAGATCTGGGATAGCATCAAGGAGATGTATGGCCAGCTCGATCGAGCATGGCTCTTCAGCATCACGCAAAGCCTGATGGAGTTGAAGCAAGTGAATCTCTCGGTTACCGCTTGCTTCAACCATCTCTCCTCCCTATGGAACGAAATGGAGTCAGCCGAGGAGCACCTCCAAGGACCTGAAGCTACACTAAGGCAGTACAGAGACATGCGGGAAAGAGAAAAAAGCATGCGATTCTTACTCATCCTCAACAACTCCTACTCGGCTTTCCGATCTTAGATTCTCGCCATGGAGCCATCGCCGCCGCTCGGACGCATTTATCAACTTGCCGTCCAAGAAGAAAGTTAGCGTCTCGCCGTGGCCGAACACGCCCAAGTGGGAGAAGGCATGAGCCTTGCCGTTTTTCCGTTCGGTGTGGGCTCACAAGAGGTGGTGGCCGGAGATAGCGGAACGGCTGCATGCTCAGAATACCCAAAAATGGGTAGTGCAGCTGCAGTGAGGAGAAAGCCCGAAGGAAACCCTACTTTTTTTTGAATGAATGGCTTGGATTCGCGCGGGCGATCCAACGGCTTGGATTCAGGTGGGTTGCTGGACAGCTCAGATTAGCAGGATGCAATGGACGGCTACAGATCATCCATCAGCTCGCATGGACCCAACGGCCGTCATCAAGCCACGTCATCCCTTGTTTATAAAGGATCCTACGATCCACGTGGCGCCACGTCATTAAGAAAGGTCAGTGGGCAAAATAAATTCAAAAATAAATATTGTGAATATTGCAAACGCCCACACCATACTATTGATATGTGCTAAAAATTGCATGGAAAGCCTATTGATAAAAATAGAAAAGAAAAAGAATCGTCAGCTTATCAGGTCTCGACACAAAGAATTGATGGGGTACAACAAACAATTACCCAAGATCAATATCAGAATATCATGCAGACTCTGAATTAATTGAAGATGGGAGACAAAAGTGCAGGGTTCTCAGGTACTTTCTTCATGAGAAGAATTCTTTTTCTATGAATGCATGGATAATCGATACGGGGGCTAGTGATCGCATAATTTGTAGTGAGCATCTTTTTTCCCATGTTGATAGAACATTAGAATCTCCCATATCAGTGCGTCTTCCAAATGGAAATGTTATTCAAGTTACCAAGACTGACACTGTTCACCTTGGTCCGCATTTTGTTCTCAGAAATGTCTTATACATTCTTGATTTCAAATTCAATCTACTCTTTGTCTCAAAAGTGTGCATAGATAGTTCTTGTCATGCAATATTTAGTTCCAACAATTGTTTCTTACAGGACCGTTTGATTGGCACAGTGATGGGCTTCGGTAGTATTGCACAAGGACTATACTACTGGATTGATTCCTCAGGAGATGTAGAATTCTTAAATAAAAGCATTTTTTGTAATGCTATTCGTCGAAATAAAAATCTCCATTTTTCATCAAAGATTGGGTCATAGTGCACGTTTCCCTCATCCTAAATGCCCAATATGCCCCTTGGCCAAACAATCTCGACATTTTTTTCCAACGAGTACATCTCGAGCAGATAGGAGTTTTTCTTTACTTCATATGGATATCTGGGGACCTAATCATACTTTACATCGTGATGGCTCCCGTTTTTTTCTCACGATTGTAGATGATTATACAAGGGCCACTTGGGTATATCTTATGCAATCAAAGAGTCAAACATTTACTCATCTTTCGAATTTCATTTCCTTGGTTAAAAATCAATTCGATCAATTTGTGCAACAAATTCATACAGATAATGGGCGTGAATTTTTCACTTCTGATTGTACAAAATTCCTATCCTCTCAAGGGATACTTCATGAGAGTTCTTGTACTTACACACCACAACAAAATGGAATTGTAGAGCGTAAGAACAGACATCTCTCAAAAGTAGCATGTGCATTGAAATACCAAGCCTCTATTCCTAAAGGTTTTTGGGGAGATTGTGTGATCACTGCTGCCTATTTGATTAATCGCATGCCAACTCGTATCCTCGATGGGAAAACTCCTTTTGAACTACTTTATAATAGACAGCCTCACAATGATCATCTTCGAGTATTTGGTTGTCTGTGTTATGCAACAAATGTTGGTCCTTTGGATAAGATGGGCCCTTGTGCCACTCAATGCATTTTCATGGGATATTCGCCTCTTCAAAAAAGTTATCGAGTTATGGAGATTTCTACAGGACATTTCTTCATAAGCAGGGATGTCATATTTCACGAGGATATTTTTCCATTTAAGGATATGATATCTTCGTCATCTACATCGTCGTCCCCACATCAAAGGCCTTTCCTATGTGAAGAAGATTTATCTATGGCTTCTCAATATTTGTTAGTTGCTCCGGAACCATACATTTCTGTTCCGCATAACACCACCTTTTTTGAAGACGGCTTACCTTCAGAGTTATCTGAGGATCCTCTTTTTGCATCGGCTCCATTAACGACTACTTCTGAGTCTTTCTCAGCAACTGAACTAGTAGTAGCTGAGTAGCTTTGACGTTCTGGACAACAAACTCGTCCACCCACGTGGACTAAGGACTACATTTGTTCTGCACTGCGTTCTCCAAGTACGAAGTATCCTATTTCTTCATATGTGTCTTTTAATCGACTATCACTAGACCATATGTGTTGCGTCAGCCGTCTTTCAGAAGAGAACGAACCTTCTTCCTTCCATGAAGCATCCCGTGATCCAAGATGGCAACATGCAATGGAATCGGAATTAACTGCCATGCTAGAGAATCATACTTGAGACATTGTTCCACTTCCCCCACACTGGAAGCCCATTGGATGTAAATGGGTCTATAAAATCAAGTTTTGGGCAGATGGTTCAGTTGAAAGATATAAAGCTCGGCTAGTGGCTAAAGGGTTTACTTAGAGAGAAGGCTTCGATTATCATGAAACCTTCTCACCTGTTGCTAAAGAAGTCACCGTCCGTTCCTTCTTATCCATTGCAGCCATCAGAAATTGGTCTTTACATCAGATGGATGTTAACAATGCCTTCCTTCACGGCGATCTAGATGAAGAGATCTATATGGAGCTTCCATAGGGATTACGCAGACAGGGGGAGTCTCAGGTATGTCATCTATACAAATCCCTGTGCGGATTGAAACATGCATCTAGGCAGCGGTACGCCAAGTTCACTACTGCGCTGACTAATGCAGGATTTCGGCATTCTAAGCATGATTATGCCTTGTTTACATGGAATGAAGGTACTTCATCAATCTATTTGTTGATATATGTTGATGATATAATTGTTATGGGAAACAATGACTCACATGTTGCAAGACTTAAAAAATATTTGCACTCTACTTTCCATATCAAGGATTTGGGACTGCCCAAATATTTTCTTGGGATTGAGATTACTCGATCCAATAAAGGTATCAATCTCAGTTAGAGGAAGTTCATCCTTGAAATTGTTTATGAAGCTGGATTATCCGAATGCAAGCCAGCTATCATACCAGCTGAGCAGAATGCCAAGTTGACTAAAATTTCTAGATTTGAACTCTTCTTTATCTATTGAGGACCCACTGCTCAAAGATCTGTCAGCATATCAGCGACTTGTTGGTAAATTAATATATCTTACTATGACAAGACCCGATATATGTTATGCAGTGCAGATACTCAGTCAATTCCTGCATGGTCCAAAACAATCTCATATGAATGCAGCCCTAAAGGTCGTTAAATACCTGAAAGGATGTCCAGGACTTGGAATTTTCTTATCCTATGATTGCAACATGAAGATGATAGCTTTCTGTGATACGGATTATGCTACTTGTCCAATGACCAGAAGATCAATTATCGGTTTCTGCATCAAGTTGGGAAAGTCAATAATCTCGTGGAAGACAAAGAAGCAATCAACTGTCTCATTATCATCAGCTGAATCAGAGTATCGAGCCATGGCAAAGACTACTTGCGAAGTGGTTTGGATTCGAGGATTACTCTCAGATCTTGGGTTACAGGTTAGTGGACCAACCGAATTATTTTGTGACAACGATGCTGCACTTAAATTGGCAGCAAACCCAATTTTTCATGAAAGGACGAAACACATAGAAGTTGATTGCCACTTCACACGAGATAAGATCAAAGAAGGAATCCTTGTAGCAAAGGGTATTGGAACAATGGATCAACTTGCAGACATCTTCACTAAGCCATTATGTCAGAGACAACATACTTATCTACTGAGCAAGCTGGGTGTCCTCGATATATATAGGCCATAAGCTTGAAGGGGAGTGTTGGAGATATAGTTGAAGATTGTGATCATTGATTGATTCTAATTGTAGATTAATTGATTTAGTGAATAGGAAGTTTTATTAAATAGGAAATTTATAATTCGTTTGTATATTATTTCCTTTTATTCTCTTCCATTCTTGCACTATAAATGTATTAATGTGCTTGTATACAAATCAATGAATATACAGACAATTCCCTTCTCTTTTCTTGTATTTCCTGTCAATATATAAGGAAGAATGTTCTTTTTTAGCCGTCTCTGGTGCAAGTTCATCGAATGATTCTACTTTTTTGCACCAAAATATAATGATTTGTTTGTGTGTTGGTGAATTTCTATAAATGTTGATAAGTGAAAATAAAATGTTAATATATCAAATATTACTAATGACTTTTGTCTAAATAAGTTATAAGGCAGCAATGTTCCAGGTTCAACCTAAGAACCAGCTAAAATCGACTTGGTCATTCTACTTCCAGGTCAATTCCCGAGAGAATTGCGTAGATTCATATATTAAAAACCTCGAAACAATAAGATTCAGTTCATTTCCCGGTTTTGAGCCTTGAACTCGTTGGTTCTACCCGATAACCAAACTAACCAAGACGACTCTTGGGGGTAGAGTCAGCACATTAGTGAAAATAAGTCGTTCTATTAAATATCAGATTAACAGTATAAAACTGAAAAAACAAAAAACAAAAGGCCTCAGGCCCACATTTAAACTCACGCCACTCCCAGCCCACATCCTCACCACCAGACAACAAAACTTACAATTCATAAAGCTGCCTCTTATCTCTTGTTCCAAGCCGGTTCCCGATTTTAAACCGGCTCTCCCTAATAAGATTATTAAATTAAAGTGGTAATTCGATGAAACAACAGATAAATTGAAATGAACCATATTAAAATTTTGTATAAATGAAAATGAGAGTCGGTCACATAAAACTATAGTTGAAAATTTAGTCGGAGAAAAATTAGTAAATAGCGCAAAAATAGTTGACAATTTCACATAATATGTTATAAATTTGAGGCGTTGGCGAGAAAGGTGAATACAAATTTGCGAAAGATGAAGAAATTGTTCTTTTAAAGAGACATTCATAATTTAAACTAAAGCCAAATAAACACAGTCCTAATTGACAACAAGTGCACCTTGAATCATTGGGAGAATTATTAAAAAAAAAATCCTAATCCTATTACAATTATGTCAATTCAGTCCTAAATTTTTTGCAATTATACTAATTCAATCCATTCAGCCAATTTTAACCGGCGTTGACTTTAATGTGGACAAATTTTAATAATATTTTATTTTTTTTGGATTTTTTTATTTTTATTTTCCATTTCTTTTTTACTTTCTTCCTTCTTTGTTTTTTTTTTTTTTTTTCCTCTAGGCTCGCTGGCCACTGTGGGGATAAAAACCAAAGAAGGAAGAAAAAAAAAAAAAGGAAAAAGTAAAAATTCAAAAAAACAAATATTATTAAAAATTGTTCATATCATGTTGGCTGATATTCATGTTAGCGTTGGTCGGCCAAAATTGGCTAGAAAGATTGAACTTAAAAGGTCTAGCACTAAATTAACAAAAAATATAATTTGGAATTAAATTGGAACAATTATAATAGGTTTATGAGTTTTTTAGTAATTTTCCCCGTATCTTTTCATTTCCATAGTTCCCATCTTTCTTTGTGATCTTCTTTTCTCACCTAGTCTCTTTGCGACAAGTGCTAACGAGTTGCGCCATCTTTGGAAAGTGATTAAAAGCATCATCGTCGGGCAGTCTCAAGTGAATTCTGCACAAATTCTCACGGAAGAGGTGCTGCTATCTTTTACATTGCGCCATCATCATTGGTGATGAAATCTACAGGCTCATGTTTATGAACATTCTCCAAGCAACCGTCGGCCTGGCTAAGAAGACGAGCACTCATACACTCCTCTTCCGGGACACCTGTGGACCCTGCATGAACCTTTGGATGAGCGAGCATCCTCTGATTTCACATGAACGCGAGAGTTGATTTTAGTCCTCTACATTAACCCACGACGCCCTCGGGAAATAGCACTACTATCGCATATTACAGTTGCAGTATAAGAAAAAACAATATAAGGTACCGGTAAGCTTAGAACACTCCTTGTCAGTTCTTGAAAGGAAAAACGTAAGAAAAGTTTTAAATCTATTATACTTGTGTCAATTCATTCATAGACCTCTTGATCTGATGTCAATTCAGTCATTTCGGCTAATTTTGATAGGATATTGCTGAAATGGACATCGGCCGACTTACGTAGTATGGTCGACTGATGTTGATATTTTTAATAATATTTTAATATTTTTTTTAAAATTTTTTTTTTCTTTACCCTTTTTTTTCCTTCATTTCCTTCTTCCTCTAGCTTGCTGTCAATGAACAATTGGCATATACTCGATTAAAAGTCGTCTATGTTTGCATCGGCCGTGTCACATAAGTCGGCCGGCGTCACGTCAGCAATATCCTGCCAAAATTAATTAGAATGACTAAATTAACACGATGTCAAAACATTTAGAACTAAATTGACACAAATATAATAGACTTAGGATTTTTTTGACATTTTTCCTCGATAAGATTTCTGTAGAAGCACTGTTCCCATCCTGGATCTTTTGGCCAATTTCAACGGAGTACATGCCAATTGTACATTGACAGCAAGTGTTTTAGGAAGCTGCTTTCAGCTAAGTCCAAAGCCGCGAGTAATTTTTATCTTGCTGGACGGCTATTACAGGACAGAAAGTAGGTTCCAACGGTAGGTCGGGTCGGAAAACTTGTGGGCTGACTGCTCTCCACACTTTAATTTGTTTCCAAAAGCCGGCGTAGCATTACGACTGCGATAACAACTAACGGTTTCATCTACCATTCAGTGGAAAGGAGCCAACTGTCATCAACCTTTCTTACGTTGGAAAAATCCAAGTCAACGCTCACGCTTGTCTTTTGTGGAGTTTGACTCTTGATCATTCAAAACGGTAGCGTGTCAATTTATTAACTGATCGCAGTGATGAGAAAAGTATATTACTTTAATAGGGCGGCCATATGGAGAGGCGTGTAGAACTTTGTTAGATGCATGACTTAATGTTTAATTACTATATCGCTCCCTCGCACTTTTTGGATCTTTGGATCGCAATTTCCAACAACTATATCTTCCCCCTCATATGAATATAAAACTGACCATCCATATCAGCTTTTCTTTCCTCTTCTGGTTTAGTGTCACCAGAGAGAGAGAGAGATATGGACACTCAATTAGCCTCAGCTAAGAGAAGCCATGCCGTCTGTATCCCAGCTCCGTACCAAAGCCATATAGGAGCAATGCTAAAACTGGCAAAGCTTCTACATACAAAAGGTTTCGACATATCCTTTGTGAACACAGAATACAACCATCAACGCCTACTGAAGTCGAGGGGAGCTCAAGCCCTTGATGGCTTCCGCGGCTTTCAGTTCCTGACCATCACTGATGGCCTTCCTCCCTCAGATGCAGACTCAAGCCAAGACCTCATGGCTATGGGTGATGCTGTCAGAAATAACATGTCTGCTCCATTTTCTGATCTCATCTCCAATCTCAACCACGCTGCATCAAACTCAGATGTTCCTCCAGTCACTTGCATTTTCTCCGATGGATTCATGTCATTTGCCACCAATGAAGCTGCTCAAGAATTCGGCATCCCTATCATATACTTGTGGCCAGTCCCTGCCTGCGCCTTCATGGGAATCAAACAATATCGGACTCTTCGGGAAAAGGGCCTCGTTCCATTAAAAGGTACAAGAAAAAAAATTATATATATTTTGAAATTTGTGAGTAGACTCAATGATTAAGGGCGCGTTTAGTAACGCTCCCGTGAATAGATGTTTCTATTTTTTTGTTTCCGGAAGTAGAAATAGAATAGAAATGCGTTTGGTAAGTTTTTTTTTTCTCATGAACAAATCTGGAATAGAAAGAAAAAAAAAAAAAAAAGGTGCTTCTTATTCCTGGGAACAATTCAAAACACTAATTTTTTTTCTCCTTTTCTTTTCTTTCTTTTTCTTTTTCTCTCTTCTTCTTAGTTGGTTGCGGAGCCTTGTCGGCCCCCAGCAAGGTTGCCCCGAGCTCGCTGTGGCTGGGCGAGCCGTGAGGCTAGGCGACGCCGACCCAGCCACTACCAGGTCGGCATCACCTAGCCTCGCAATGGTTGGGCGAGGCTTGGCCCCACTTGACCACCGCCAGGCCAACCTCGTGGTGGCTAGGCGAGGTTGAGCCTCGCCGATGGTCGGGCGAGGCTCGGCCTCGCCAGATCTGGGCGATGTCGCCTCGCCCAGCTAGGGGAGGCCGAGCCTCCTCGAGCCACGGCAAGGCTCCCCCTAGGCCGGTTACAAAATATCTTAAAATGCTTAGAAACTATTCCCGATAACAAAAATAGAAAAAAAGTGTTTATGAAAAAAAACTGTTCCTGGGAATAGAAATGTTACCATATGCACCCTAAGCAGCGGACGTGTGTGTGGATTATGCATATGGCTTATGTATGACCACCCAGAACATCAGGTACAAACAATTCCAATCCCACCCACCTTTGGTTTGGCTTGTTTCTTACCGATCCTAGGTCACCTGGGTATTTCTTGAGCCCGAGGTCTACCGACCTAAAACTACTTCCTCATTAAAAAAAAAAAAAAAGAGTTTCTTTTGCATAATACGCTATACATGAAAGACTGAGAATATCGCGTGTTGCAGATACCAGCTACTTAACAAATGGCCATTTGGATACAGTAATTGATTGGATTCAAGAATGAAGGACATTAGATTATGGGACCTGCCAGCCTTCCTTCGTACGACGGATCCTGATGATATTATGTTCAATTTTATGATGGAAGTCGTTGAGAGAGCAAATACAGCCTCAGCAATGATTTTCCATACCTTTGATGCCCTTGAATCAGACGTGCTTAATGCTTTATCATCAATGTTTCCTCGCGTCTATGCAATTGGCCCACTCTCGTTACTAGTCAACAAACTAGTGCAGGAAGAGAGCCCCCTCAAATCTATTGACTGCAATCTGTGGACAGAAGATACAGAGTGTCTTCGATGGCTCGACTCGAAGGAACCGAAGTCAGTTCTATACGTTAATTTCGGCAGCATAACTGTCTTGACAAGAGAAGAGCTTGTTGAGTTTGCAATGGGACTGGCCAACAGCGAACACCCATTCTTGTGGATAATTAGGCCTGACCTTGTAAGTGGGGATTCAGCAGTTCTTCCCCGGGAATTCCTTGAAGAAACAGAAGGAAGGAGTATGTACGCAGATTGGTGTCCACAAGAGGCGGTTCTCAACCACTTGTCCACCGGAGCGTTCTTGACACATTGTGGATGGAACTCTGTAATCGAGAGTCTGTCTTCAGCAGTCCCAATGATTTGTTGGCCATCTTTTGCGGACCAGACGACAAACTGCACTTACGCTTGTAGTAAATGGGAGATTGGTTTGGAGTTATCAGGTGTGGTCAAGAGAGAGGAAGTAGCAAGGCTAGTGAGGGATTTGACGGAAGGAGACAAGGGAAAACAAATGAAGGAAAGAATCACGGAGTGGAAGAAATTAGCACAGGAAGCAACAGAACCAAATGGGTCATCGTCCATAAACTTTGACAAGCTGTTGAATGAATTTCTACCTTAAATACAGCAACAGACGTCTGTTTGTGCAACACTGCTACCACAGGCATTTCTTTGTTCGCAACAGCATTATACTTTCTTTATGGGTTACTGTAATGAAATTATATATTCGCAGCATGTGTGTTTCAAGAGGTTTGCACACACTACTTAATTCATCTATCTTATAAACTTGTTCCCAACAGGACAAGCTATCTTTCCTACACCCATCTTCTACTCTTCATGCTTAGTCATAACTTCAAAGATATCTATTGGCATGCTTTTTTCCCGGTGAAAATTCATCTTCAATGACAGTCATGGATTTGTTGTGTATTTCATGGTGAAAGTGAAAGGGAGCATGGGACCTGGAAAAATTTGAAAGCTCATGATCATGAGCGTTTTCCTAGCAATTCTCCCCCTTGGCTAAGTAGACTCGAAATAAGACACTCCTTTTTTTGTGACGCCTTGGATCGACCATCTCAGTAAATGGATGACCAAGTGTTGAGACCTAATCTCAGGTGTACCGCCTAGAGTTTGGCTAATGAACTACTAAGACTAGACTTAGCTTGAGCTTTCCCAAGCCCATACCAATTGATGACTTAGTTCAAGTTTTTAGCATACAAATGAATTTTATCTAGAAATCGTCACTAATCAGTTTTTGGTAGATTGATTATAGATACCTAAGTAAAGTAATAGAAGAATTATTGTAACCCTACGAATAAAAGATTGTGAGTATGGGGACTTGGTTACACTAATTTCACTAATGCCTTTCCGGTATCATTCTTTTTTTTTTAAAAATATCTTTGTAGATAGTCTGGATTGATTTTAGTCTCAATCACTATCATTGATCATGCGAGTGCGCAAACATTATTGAACACTCAATGAATCAAATAAATTGCACCAAAAGAATTCAACACACCAAAGCAAGCAATTATTTTTTGGGTTTTCTCTTGTCCTGAAATTTTAACCTATATGACATGTACAAGCTATTTTTGTATTTTTATATTAAAATTCGAAATTAATAAAAATATTAATTAAACTATCTAAAATGAATAGTACTTAATCTAGTTTAGGGATTAATTTGACCTAAACCCTATCCTATTTTTGAAAACTATTTTAAAGATGCAATATTATCTAAACATGCAAGCATTATTTAGGACCCTATCTATGAAATAAAATGCTATCTAGAATATATTCTAATCTATTCTAGAATTATCTAAAGATGCAATCCTATTCAAACTAAGCAATGTTATCGAGAAATCTTATATATTCTAACATGCAATCTAATCCAAAAAACATGCAATCCTAATTTAGGAAACTATCCTATCTAATATACAATTTGATTTTTTAGGTGTTTTCCGAAACAAGCAATTTCCAAATATAAGCATTATATCCAACCCACTCAAGATATTCGTCGATAATTCAAATAAATGGTTAAAATAATTGAAAAAAATAATCCATTGTCTTACGGATTAAATTAACAATTATTCTAATCCTAAACATCACAACATGCAAGAAAAAAAATCAATATAATTAAAAAAATTGATTCGAAGTCTCATTGATCAAATTAATAATTATAATGATTTTGAAGCTAAAACATCATCAATGTGCTAAAAAAAATAAAAATAATTAAAATAGTGATTCGAAGTTTTACGGATCAAATAAGTAATTATATGATTTTTTGTTGATAATATCCTATTGGATAATGCCTAAAGTCTCAATAAAATTACTATTAGCATCAAATATTCCAATTAGGCAATAATGTCGAATGAAATTTGGTTTAAGAAAATTACCTTGTTTGGATTATTTGCTTCTAATACAGGACCGGCGCAAAGGATTCACAAAACGGTTTGCGTCGAGATCGGCTCAGCGGGCTCACGACCAATGAACCTGCAAGAATAGAAAGCTTGCATAATTGATTCGGTTCGGACACAAGTAGGAACAGCGGTTGACACCGGGGGGGTTTGGACGGCAACTCCGTCACCGTGGACAACGGGCGTCGGGAGCGTTGCTGGGGACAGCAAACGTCGGAGCAGCAAGTGACGTCGAGGCGGTCGTGCTTAGGACAGCGGCAGCGTCGTTGGGCGGAGGTGCGCCGATGGGCGGAGGTGCGACGTTGTCGGGCTAGTCGTCGGCAGCAGCGGTGGCGCAGCAAACAGCAGCAGCTCGTCGCTGGGAGGCTAGGAGCGGTGGCGCAGGCGTCGGAGGAACGGCAACCGCGGGCGTCGGAGAGCTGAGGGCGGAGAGGTCGACGCTGGACGTGAAGGACGCGGGCGGGGGCACGACCTCGAGCGATTCCGGCGGCTTTGATCTTCTTGGGCGAGGGCGAGACGAGCAAGTCTGGCGGCACTCGGAGGGGCAGCAGCTGCGGCGGCGGTAGTGTCGAAGCTTGGATGGCGTCGTCGTCGGAATGGAAGCGGCGGGGGCTAAGTGTCGGGAGCTGCAGGCCGAAGAAGATGAACCCTCCATACCTTTTCCTCTTTCTCCTCTTTTTTTTTTATTTATTCTTGTCCCTCTAACTTTCTTTCTCTCCCTTCTGCTCACGTTCTCTCTTTCTTTTCCTTCTGCACATTGTGAGAGATAGGACAAAGTCCTTTGTTGACCTGTTGAAAAAAACGAAAGAGAAAGAGAAGTTCCCCTTCCTTTAATCTAACGTCCGCCCCCCTTCTTCGTCCGTTTGCGAGCGGTTTTTATAGGCGAGGGACCAAGGCTTTTTAGAATAGTTTATTTCCTTTTTCAAGCTAGATTCACACTACCTTTCTCAACATGTATGGAGATTATTTTGCTCTCCTATAACCTCCCGAATATATTGTCGAAAAATGTACCTCTGCATGCAATATTTCTTTTTATTTTCCACATCTCTTCTTGCCTTATTTGATTTCCTTTGCATGCACTTCATAACATTCCACATTGGACTGTGCCAAAAAAAAAAAAAAAGAATGTTCTCCACCAATTTTTATCAAATATTATTAGCAATTCAAGATTGTAATAGGATTTTATCAAATTTCAAATCTTGCAAAAACGAGCTTGCAATATCTCCTTCTTACTGAGGATATATGAATAGATTGTATGAATATTGTAACGCTCCGAACTCCGAGCATGCGCATATCCTTCCGTGGTCGACTTAAAAATTTTGCGATGTTCCTAGGACGCGTCGCCGACCCTTTTCTTTTTATGCACATGCGGAAGCGAAATTAAACATATACCCTAACAACCAACAAACACCGGGATAGTAGAAAGACATGCCAACATTTTTTCACAAAACCCACTTTATATATAAACCAGGTCATTCCTATAGGTCTGTACACCAAAGGTCTGTCCCAAAAAGAATTACCGGACAACCTATACTCCGGATTCCTTTGACTCTGGCTCGGGACCCTCCACGACACCCTCCGGTATCTCCATACTAAGGACCAACTGGTGTCCACGTTAGCAATATCCAACCAAAATTAGCTGAAATGAGTAAATTGATACTATGTTAAAAGGTTTATAATTAAGTTGGCACAAAATAATAGATTTATAACTTTTTCGACACTTTTTCTTGGTTCTTGGTAAGATTTCTCTAGATACACTGTTCCCATCCTGGATCTTTTGGCCGATTTCAACAGAGTATATGCCAATTGTTCATTGACAGCAAGCGTTTTAGGAATCTGCTTTCAGCTAAGTCCAAAGCCGCGAGTAATTTTTATCTCGCTGGACGGCTATTACAGGACAGAAAGTAGGTTCCAACGGTAAGTCAGGTCGGAAAACTTGTGGGCTGTCTGCTCTCCACACTTTCATTTGTTTCCAAAAGCCGGCGTAGCATTATGACTGCGATAACAACTAACAGTTTCATCTACCATTCAGTGAAAAGGAGCCAACCGTCATCAACCTTTCTTACGTTGGAAAAATCTAATTCAACGCTCACGCTTGTCTTTTGTGGAGGTTTGCCTCTTGATCATTCAAAACGGGAGCATGTCAATTTATAAACTGATCACAGTGATGAGAAAAGTATATTACTTTAATAGGGCAGCCATATGAGAGGCGTGTAGAACTTTGCTAGATGCATGACTTAATGTTTAATTACTATATCACTCCCTCGGACTTTGGATCGCAATTTCCAACAACTATATCTTCCCCCTCATATGAAATATAAAAACTAACCATCCATATCAGCTTTTCTTTCCTCTGGGTTCTGGTTTGAGTGTCACCAGAGAGAGAGAGATGGACACTCAATTAGCCTCAGCTAAGAGAAGCCATGCCGTTTGTATCCCAGGTCCATACCAAAGCCATATAGGAGCGATGCTAAAACTGGCAAAGCTTCTACATACAAGAGGTTTCGACATATCCTTTGTGAACACAGAATACAACCATCGACGCCTTCTGAAATCGAGGGGACCTCGAGCCCTTGATGGCTTCCGTGGCTTTCAGTTCCTAACCATCACCGACGGCCTTCCTCCCTCGGATGCAGACTCAAGCCAAGATCTCATGGCTCTAAGTGATGCTGTCAGAAATAACATGTCTGCTCCATTTTCTGATCTCATCTCCAATCTCAACCACGCCGCATCAAACTCCGATGTTCCTCCAGTCACTTGCATTTTCTCTGATGGATTCATGTCATTTGCCACCAATGAAGCTGCTCAAGAATTCGGCATCCCTATCATACAGTTGTGGACAATCCCCGCCTGCGCCTTCATGGGATACAAACAATACCGGACTCTTCAGGAAAAGGGCCTCACTCCATTAAAAGGTACATGTACAAAGAAGATAGTTTTCTTTTTTAACCCTGTGAGTAGACTCGGTGATTAATGCGCATGGCTTATGTATGACCACCCGCAACATCTGGTACTAACAATTCCTAGTGCAACCACCCGTGGTTTGGCTCGTGTCTTACCGGTCCTAAGTCACCGGGGTATTTCTTGAGCCCGAGGTCTACTGACCTAAAACTAACTTTCTTCGTATAAAAAAAAAAGATTTTATTTTCATAATACGATATACATAAAAGACTGAGAATATCACGTGTGGTGCAGATACCAGCTACTTAACAAACGGCCATTTGGATACAGTAATCGATTGGATTCCAGGAATGAAGGACATTAGATTATGGGACCTGCCAACCTTCCTTCGTACCACGGATCCTGATGATATTTTGCTCAATTTTGCGATGGTTGTCGCTGAGAGAGCAAATACAGCCTCAGCAATGATTTTCCATACCTTTGATGCCCTTGAATCAGAAGTGCTTAATGCTTTATCATCAATGTTTCCTCGCGTCTATGCAATTGGCCCACTCTCGTTACTAGTCAACAAACTAGTGCAGGAAGAGAGCCCCCTCAAATCTATTGACTGCAATCTGTGGACAGAAGATACAGAGTGTCTTCGATGGCTTGACTCGAAGGAACCAAAGTCGGTTCTATACGTTAATTTCGGCAGCATAGCTGTCTTGACAAGAGAAGAGCTTATTGAGTTTGCAATGGGACTGGCCAACAGCAAACACCCATTCCTGTGGATAATTAGGCCTGACCTTGTAAGTGGGGATTCAGCAGTTCTTCCCCGGGAATTCCTTGAAGAAACAGAAGGAAGGAGTATGTACGCAGATTGGTGTCCACAAGAGGCAGTTCTCAACCACTTGTCCACCGGAGGGTTCTTGACACATTGTGGATGGAACTCTGTAATCGAGAGTGTGTCTTCAGGAGTCCCAATGATTTGTTGGCCATCTTTTGGGGACCAGAGCACAAACTGCACTTACGCTTGTAGTAAATGGGAGATTGGTTTGGAGTTATCAGGTGTGGTCAAGAGAGAGGAAGTGGAAAGGCTAGTGAGGGATTTGATGGAAGGAGACAAGGGAAAACAAATGAAGGAAAGAATCACGGAGTGGAAGAAATTAGCACAGGAAGCAACAGAACCAAATGGGTCATCGTCCATAAACTTTGACAACCTGTTGAATGAATTTCTATCTTAAATACAGCAACAGACGTCTGTTTGTGCAACACTGCTACCACAGGCATTTCTTTGTTCGCAACAGCATTATACTTTCTTTATGGGTTACTGTAATGAAATTATATATTCGCAGCATGTGTGTTTCAAGAGGTTTGCACGCACTACTTAATTCATCTATCTTATAAACTTGGTCCCTACAAGACGAGCTGTCCTTCCTACACCCATCTTCTACTCTTCATGCTTAGTCATAACTTCAAAGATTTCTATTGGCATGCTTTTCTCCCGGTGAAATTTCATCTTCAATGACATTCATGGATTTGTTGTGTATTTCAAGGTGAAAGTGAAAGGGAGCTCATGGGACCTGGAAAAATCTGAAAGCTCATGGTCATGAGCGTTTTCCTAGCAATTCTCCCCCTTGGCTATGTAGACTCGAAATAAGACACTTCTCTTTCTATGACACCTTGGATTGACCATCTCAATAAATGGATGATCGAGTGTCGCGACTTAACCTCGGGTGCACCACTTAGAGTTTGGCGAGTTTGACTAATGGACTATTAAGTCTAAACTTAACTCGGGCTCTTCCAAGAGCATATCAATTCATGACTTAAGTTCAAGTTTTTAGCACGCAAATGGATTTTATCTAAAAATCGCCACTAATAGATTGATTAGACACATAAGTAAAATAACGGGAGAATTATTTTACTCCTACAAACTAGAGATTGTGGGTATGAAGACTAATTTCATTAGTGCTCTTTTGGTACAATTCATTTTATTTTCAAAAATATCTTTGTAGGCAGTCTGGATTGGTTTTAGCCTAAATCACTATCATTGATGATGCGAGTGCGCAAACAAGACTCAATGAATCAAATAAATTGCACCAAAGGAATTCAACACACCAAAGCAATCAATTATTTTTTGAGTTTTCTCCTATCTTGAAATTTTAACCTATATGACATGCACAAGCTATTTTTTGTATTTTTATGTTAAAATTCGAAATTAATAAAAATCCTAATTAAACTATCTAAAATGAATAGCTATCTAATCTAATTTAGGGATTAATTTGACCTAAACCCTATCCTATCTTAGAAAACTATTTTAAAGATGCAATATTATCTAAACATGCAAACATTATTTAAGACCCTATCTATGAAAGAAAATGCTATCTATAGAATATATTCTAATCTATTCTAGAATTATCTAAAGATGCAATCCTATTCAAACTAGGCAATGTTATCGAGAAATCCTATATATTCTAACATGCAATCTAATCCAAAAAACATGCAATCCTAATTTAGGAAACTATCCTATCTAATAGATAATTTGATTTTTTTTTTTTTAGTGTTTTTCAAAACAAGTAATTTCCAAGTATAAGCATTATATCCAACCACTCAAGATATTCGTCCAGAATTCAAATAAAGGGTTAAAATAATTAAAAAAATAATCCATTGTCTCACGGATTAAATTAACAATTATTCTAATCCTAAATATCACAACATGCAAGAAAAAAATCAATATAATTAAAAAAATTAGTCTGAAATCTCACAGATCAAATTAATAATTATAATGATTTTGAAGCTAAAACATCATTAGTTTACTAAAAAAAATAAAAAAAAGTCTTATAAATCAAATTAGTAATTATAATGATTTTTTGTCGATAATATCCTATTGGATAATGCCTAAAGTCTCAATAAAATCATTATTAGCATCAAATATTCCAATTAGACAATAATATCAAGATGAAATTTGGTTTTAAAAAATTACCTTGTTTGGATTATTTGCTTCCAATACGGGAGTAGCGCAAAGGATTCACGAACAACAGTTTGCGTCCAGATCAGCTCAGCAGGGCTCACGACCAATGAACCTACAAGAATAGAAAGCTTGCAGAATTGACTTGGTTCGTAGACAAGTAGGAACAACGGTTGACATCGGGGGTTTGGACGGCAACTCCGTGACTGTGGACCATGGGCGTTGGGAGCGTTGCCGGGGACAGCAAACGTTGGAGCAGCAAGCGACGTCGAGGCGGTCGAGCTTAGGACAGTGGCGGCGTTGTCAGGCGGAGGTGTGACGACGGGCAGAGGAGCGATGTTGTCAGGCTGGTCATCGGCAGCAGCAGTGGCGTGGCAAACAGCTGCAGCTCGTCGCCGGGAGGCTAGGAGCGGTGGCGCAGGCACGGCAACCACGGGCGTCAGAGAGCTGCAGGCGGAGAGGTCGACGCTGGACGTGAAGGATGTGGGCGGGGGCATGACCTCAAGCGATTCTGGCAGCTTTGATCTTCTTGGGCGAGGGCGAGACAAGCAAGTCTGGCGGCACTCGGAGGGGCAGCTGCTGCAGCGGCGGTAGCGTCGAAGCTTGGATGGCGTCGTCGGAAGAATGGAAGCGGCGGGGCTAAGCGTCGGGAGCTGCAGGCCGAAGAAGATGAACCCCCCCACCTTTTCCTCTTTCTTCTCTCTTTTTTATTCTTTTCCTCTAACTTTCTCTCTCCCTTCTGCTCACGTTCTCCCTTTCTACAAAGTCCTTTGTGACCTGTTGAAAAAAACGAAAGGGAAGCTCTCCTATTTTAATCTAACGTCCGCCCCCCTTCTTCGTCCGTTTGCGAGCGGTTTTAGAGGAAGAAGGAAGGGAAGGAATAAAAAAAGGAAAGAGAAAGAAAAAAAAATGAAAATGAAAAAATATTAAAATATTAAAAAAAGTTATTCACATCAGTGTCGGCCGTGTCACATAAATTAGCCGGCGTTCACGTCAGCAATATCTAGCCAAAATTAACCGAAATGACTAAATTGATATTGTTAAAATGTTTAAAACTAAATTGACATAAAACAATAAATTTATGACTTTTTTGACCTTTTTTGGGTTCTGGGTAAGATTTCTGTAGATGCACTGTTCCCATCTTGGATCTTTTGGCCGATTTCAATGAGTATATGCCAATTGTTCATTGATAATAAGCGTTTTGGGAAGTAGCTTTCAGCTAAGTCCAAAGCGGCGAGTATTTTTTATCTCGCCGGACGGCTATTACAGGACAAAAAGTAGGTTCCAAAGGTATGTCAGGTCGGAAAACTCGTGGCTGACTGCTCTCCACAGTTTCATTTGTTTCGAAAAGCCGGCGTAGCATTATCACTGTGATAACAACTAACGGTTTCATATACCATCCAGTGAAAAGGAACCAATCTCCAATCTTTCTTACGTTGGAAAAATCCAATTCAATGCTCACACTTGTCTTTTGTGGAGGTTTGCCTCTTGATCATTCAAAACGGTAGCACGACTATTTATAAACTGATCACAGTGATGAGAAAAGTACTTTCCCCTGGGTTCTGGTTTGAGTGTCACCAGAGAGAGAGAGATGGACACTCAATTAGCCTCGGCTAAGAGAAGCCATGCCGTCTGTATCCCAGGTCCATACCAAAGCCATATAGGAGCAATGCTAAAACTGGCAAAGCTTCTACATACAAAAGGTTTCGACATATCCTTTGTGAACACAGAATACAACCATCGACGCCTACTGAAGTCGAGGGGAGCTCGAGCCCTTGATGGCTTCCGCGGCTTTCAGTTCCTGACCATCACCGATGGCCTTCCTCCCTCAGATGCAGACTCAAGCCAAGACCTCATGGCTATAGGTGATGCCGTCAGAAATAACATGTCTGCTCCATTTACTGATCTGATCTCCAATCTCAACCCACCGCATCAAACTCAGATGTTCCTCCAGTCACTTGCATTTTCTCCGATGGATTCATGTCATTTGCCACCAATGAAGCTGCTCAAGAATTCGACATTCCTATCATACAGTTGTGGACAATCCCCGCCTGCGCATTCATGGGATTCAAACAATACCGGACTCTTCAGGAAAAGGGCCTCACTCCATTAAAAGGTACAAGTACAAGGAAAATAGATTTTTTTGAACCCTGTGAGTAGACTCAGTGATTAAGCAGCGAAAGTGTGTGTGGATTATGCGCATGGCTTACGTATGACCACCCACAACATCTAGTACAAACAATTCTGAGCCCACCCACCCGTGATTTGGCTAGTTTCTTACAGGTCCTAGGTTACCGGGGTATTTCTTGAACCCAAAGTCTACAGGCCTAAAAGCTAGCCTTCCTTGTAAAAAAAAAAAAAAAAGATTTTATTTTCGTAATATGATATACATGGAAGACTCAGAATATATTGTGCGGTGCAGATACCAGCTACTTGACAAACGGCCATTTGGATACAGTAATTGATTGGATTCCAGGAATGAAGGACATTAGATTATGGGACCTGCCAACCTTCCTTCGTACCACGGATCCTGATGATATTTTTTTCAATTTTACGATGGATGTCGCTGAGAGAGCAAATACAGCCTCGGCAATGATTTTCCATACCTTTGATGCCCTTGAATCAGAAGTGCTTAATGCTTTATCATCAATGTTTCCTCGCGTCTATGCAATTGGCCCACTCTCATTACTAGTCAACAAACTGGTGCGTGAAGAGAGCCCCCTGAAATCTATTGACTGCAATCTGTGGACAGAAGATACAGAGTGTCTTCGATGGCTCGACTCGAAGGAACCAAAGTCAGTTCTATACGTTAATTTCGGCAGCATAGCTGTCTTGACAAGAGAAGAGCTTATTGAGTTTGCAATGGGACTGGCCAACAGCAAACACCCATTCCTGTGGATAATTAGGCCTGACCTTGTAAGTGGGGATTCAGCAGTTCTTCCCCGGGAATTCCTTGAAGAAACAGAAGGAAGGAGTATGTATGCAGATTGGTGTCCACAAGAGGCAGTTCTCAACCACTTGTCCACCGGAGGTTTCTTGACACATTGTGGATGGAACTCTGTAATCGAGAGTGTGTCTTCAGGAGTCCCGATGATTTGTCGGCCATCTTTTGGGGACCAGAGGACAAACTGCACTTACGCTTGTAGTAAATGGGAGATTGGTTTGGAGTTATCAGGTGTGGTCAAGAGAGAGGAAGTGGAAAGGCTAGTGAGGGATTTGATGGAAGGAGACAAGGGAAAACAAATGAAGGAAAGAATCGCGGAGCAGAAGAAATTAGCACAGGAAGCAACAGAACCGAATGGGTCATCGTCCATAAACTTTGACAAGCTGTTGAAAGAACTTCTGACTTAAATACAGCATCGGACATCTGTTTGTGCAACACTGCCACCACAGGCATTTCTTTGTTCACAACAGCATTATACTTTGTTTATGGATTACTGTAATGAAATTATATATTCACATCATGTGTGTTTCAAGAGGTTTGCATGCCTACTTAATTCGTCTATCTTATGAACTTGTTCCCGACAAGACGAGCTGTCTTTCCTACACCCATCTTCTCCTCTTCATGCTTAGTCATAACTTCAAGATATCTATTGGCATGCTTTTCTCCTGGTGAAAATTCATCTTCAATGACAGTCATGGATTTGTTGTGTATTTCATGGTGAAAGTCAAAGGGTGCCCATGAGACCTGGAAAAATCTGAAGGCTGATACTCATGAGCATTTTCCTAACAATTCTCCCCCTTGGCTAAGTGGACTCGAAATAAGACACTCCTCTTTCTGTAACACCTTGGATCGACCATCTCAGTAAATAGATGACTGAGCATACTAGGATTTCATGTGAATAATAGGGTCCAGAAAATGCACTAAGAAAATCTGCAGTTTGCATCTTTTGGTCAATGTGGTCGATCAATTGAGAAAATGCAACAATTACGTGCAAAAGAGAATGTGGAAATGATCATCTTTCTGCTTCGTGAAAATCAGTTTCAAGCACCAACAGGAACGGCCTAGTGGGGATGACATTTGATTGAGACATGAACTGCAATAAACATGAGCAGAAGACTTCTCTCCATTGGTCACAAACACACCGAAGCTTCTAGTAATGAGAATTCTATGATCAATCTGAACCATTCCAGAATTTTCTGGCTTTTCACATTGGATTCCCTTTACATTTTTCAACAATGGCTACTAAGTCCTTAAACTAAACCTTAGAGGCGCGACACCCAAAATCAGCATTAATGCATATACAACTACGAAAATATCATTCGATATATTCATTTATCCCAGAAACATTCCCTTCCTCACTCGATTAATCTCGGACAGGTTTCAGAAGAGTACAGCATGCAGCAAAAGCATTTTAAAGTTGCACCGTCATAAAGAAATATACAAGTTCCGGCGACCTTAGGACACTTGCTTCAGGTTCTTGTTAAGATCTCCATGGATGTATTATTGCCATCCTAGATCTTCGGCCCATTTCAACAAAGTATATGATTCCCCAATAATAACTATTTCTTTTAGAAAGCTGTTTTCAGCTAATCCAAAACCGCATGTCTACGAAACTTCAGTATGAAGATTGCCCTTTTCAACATATTGCCCAGGTTCGTTGGTTTTAAACAACCGGCATCGCATTAAGACAGAAATTACAACTAAATATTCATCTACCATTGTTTGAAAACGAATCATCCTTCAATCTATTTTAAATTACACTCATGCTTGTCGTATGTGGATGGAAGTTTTCGTCTTGATCCTTTCAAACGGTAGCGTTCTTATAAACTAATGACAATTATAAGAAGTATGTTTAGTTTACTAGAGCAACTAGACTACATGCAGCGACGCATAGAAACTTAAAAGAAGAAAGCTTATCAATATCATAAACTTTTGGCTCCGCCTGATTTGCACTCCATCTTCCCCCTCATCTGAAAATAAGACCGACCGCCCATATCAGCTTTTTTTTCCTGGATTATTCTTTGAACTAGAGCCACCACAGAGAGAGAGAGAAAGACATGGACACCCAATCAAGCCACAGCGACGAGAAATAGAACCCATGGTGTTTGTGTCCCAGCTCCATACAAAGCCTGTGACAGCCTAAATTTTCAGAATTTATTTTCGATTAAATAAATCGGGCCTTTCGTCGACGCATCAATAGTGCTATTCTCTGAGCTGATCACTCACGAGATAACTGGTCTATTTGGGGAATCAATTAAGGAATCTAAATGCAATGGACTTGAGAATTCGAACAGGAATCGACTGCTCGACCGTGTTGGTCTACAAGGGTCATTGCGGCACTGTCAGAATCGATCAGAGATCAGAGATAGGTTGATTCGATTGAGATATGTGATTAGTGAATCACCCTGATTGCAAAATACTCACCGATCGGCACTAAATTGATTTTCGACGTTTTGGGTACCCCTGTGTCCGTATTTGAAACCTCGAGATTTTCACGACAACCGAGAGTCGCTAATGTGTCGAAGATGTACTATGTGACTCGAGATAAATCGATCACGGGTCAATTGCACCAAAAATTCCTAAAAGTGACCCGGTAGACTAGGTCACGCTAAAAGCGCGTCAGATTGAAATTAACCGTGAAATTGAACCCGATTTCAGGAATTGAAAGTTCTGTGGTGTCACGAGCTATTTTAAGAACGTCGACTCATCCTCCGAGAAATTTTCAGAGATTCCAAGATTTTTACGGAAATCCGATTCGGACGTCGCGGAAAACTAATGGAAATTCGGATCGGCCGAATTGAAGGGATTTTTAACTTGCCGGGCTATATAGTATTGGGGACTTATAGAAAATTATTTGAGATTTTTCTACCGTAAAATTGGAAGTCGACTTAGGAAATTTCATGAAGAAATTGAAGTCTAAATGGAGTGGAAATTCGAATTTAGGGTTTGAGAGCTGAATTTTGGCAACAATTTGGATTATTGGTGGAAATTAAACAAGAAAGTAATAGGGAGACATTGAGATATTTATGCAAGCCAAAGGGGGACCAAGCATTCAATGCATTGGATGAGGCTTGTAGACTTTTCATTTTTTTTTTCTTTCTTCCAAGCTATTGGGCATCCCATCATCTACGGACTTCCATCTTCTTCACAAAACCACCGATTCCCTCTTTTGTTATTCTGCTTTGTTTTCATTTTCACTTTTCGAAGGAACCAGCGGATGCTCCAACATTTCCTTTCTTCCATCGCCATATGCCCTCCCTCCATTGAAATTTCCCTCTCCACTCACCCATCAGCTCCACGTCAACACCACATCCTCCATCATTTATTTTATTCCCCAGTCAAACCAGCAGAACCGATTCTGCTTTGCCTGCCATTTGTTGACTCGTTGCTCGCAAATCCACCAAGAGGAGCAGCTGTCGTCCAAGCCTACACGCGTCCATGAAGTCCCACGATCCACCGAAATTCTTCACGCGGCCATAGTCGACTGAAGCCTCTTTTAGTTGACCGTGAAGTTCTCTCGCCCAGCATCGACGATCGAGCAGCTTCCCACGAATCGAAGCCACGCGTTGACGCCAGCTTCTTCGACTTCTGCAAGCTGCCTTTCGGTCCAACGCCAACAAGCTGCCCCAATCGTGCGCGTCAAAGCCCAGTGAATTTTCATCGGGCCCAGCAGATTTTCAACGGCCATCTTCAATCGCAAGACCCAATGCGGCAGCCCACTTCGCAAGCCCAGATGAAGTCTTCAGCCCAGTGATTTTCAGCCCATCTCCAACAGACTTTGAAGCCCAAGTTCTGGCCTAAGTTCAGTTGGTTTTGGCCCATTTGAAGTTCAGTCATTTTGGGCCCGAGAAGAAGGCCCAAGCCCGCGACCAGCAACCTGCAGAAGCCCAAGACCTAAACTCAGCCTTGCTGAGTTGTGTTGGGCCGGTTTTAGGTCGGTCCAGGAGTTGCCGAAAAAACCGAAAATTAAGATTTCGGCGCCATCGCGCCGTCGTCGCGGTGAACCAGGTTTCGCGATACACCGGTGAGTTTATTCTCTAAACTCTTCTTAGTAGGCATTGATGCTAAGTGGTGTTTAGATTTATTTAATTAGGAATTAGGTGGTTAGTTAGATTAAATTAGTGATTTAATTATTTAATTGAGCATGTTAGGTGGTTAGAATGGTTTAGCTAAGGCCTATTTAAATTGTCTTATTTATGTAGAAGGGTTCGGGAATTTTCCGGGTCCGTATTGGTATTTAATTTAATAATTTTGGCCTAGGTTAGTATTGTTAGAAATTAAATTGAATTAATTAATTAATTTTCGAAATTAATTATTTATTAATTATTTTTCCGGAAATTAGGCCGGGATGGCGGTGACCGGAATTTCGTCTTGATTGCAATGGTGTGGTTAGTTTTTGCAATTGAGTGTTAAATTATGCAAATTGAGTGATGATTGGATTTTTGGTATTTAATTCCAAAAATTGTGGATTTCCAATATTTATTCAAAAAATTCCGGGTGTCGGATTTTAACACCGAAAATGGTTTTATGTACTATATAAAATAGTGGGATTTTAAAAAGAAAGAATGTCAATTTTTTAAGGTCGAGTTGGACCGTGTACCCACACACGACTATTTTCATGCGTATTTCTAATACGAAGAAAAAGGCCAGGTTCACCATTTTAATTGAAGCATTTGAGTGCAATGCACGGTGCCCTGGGCCATATTTGAGTGATCGTGTGATGACAAAGAGAAATCATCCCGGGCTGTTGAGCTGGACGTTATCCCTATTTGGGATACCCCTTGTTAAAGGGAAGCCGGTCGCAATAGATTCTGGACCCTATGCTCCTTCGGGAAAGCCGTCGACGAAGTGACGTGCCGTTCTCAATGGGGTGAGACGAAGCCTGGCAATGCCAGAAGACCGCCGAACTGAGAGTAGGCCGTGCCATATGCCGAGATCAAAACTAGGAACGCATGTTTATTTGAGTATTGTGTTCCAATTAATTGAGCTTGAGTGATGCTCTTATTTGTGATATGAAATATGCCGACTGCAGGATGGGGCGAGACGAGGTAAGTCTCCTTGATTGTGTGATTGCATGCTTAGGACGCTTCTTAGCGTCTTTTCCTCCTAGCCGCAGTTTAGAGCATAGACTTGCTGAGACATTGTCTCATTGGTTATTGTATAACCACTTTCAGGGTCATCGAGTGGAGGACCTGGAGCAGAGAGGAGGTGATTTGAAGCATAGGTCGGATAGGACCGCTTCTTTTGGAGAAACTTGATCTTTTGTAGTCTTTTGACCATAGACTCTTGTACTTGATTCAAAGATATGTTTTTAAAGGCATGTTTGTTTGTGAAACTATTGTTTCGCTTTTCTATCCCGAGATGGTTCTTGTCGGGCGATTCTTTTCGCTTCCGCATGTGCAATAAAGAAAAAGGGTCGGGCGACTAGTCTTGGGAAGTCGCAAAATTTTATCGACTAGAGGGGGATGGGTACGCGCTCGGGGTTCGGGGCATGACAAAGCCACATAGGAGCAATGCTAAAACTCTCGAAGTTTCTGTCTGTCCTTTGTGAACACCGAGGACATCCATCGATGCTTATTCAAGATGGCCATCATTTCACTAAAGCAGACTTGAGCCAAGACGCTCTTGCTCTCGGAAAAAGACACGTGTCACAGTCCGTGATTCTCCCGTACTTGTGAACCCTTGGGAGTGAAGCTTGGGGTTTTCGAGTGAAGAGCGAGGGCACAGAGATGATGAACACAACTAGTCCGTGGGAGTGGCGTTAGGACAGTTAGTGTTAGGAGTTTTAGGATAGAATGATAATATTACTTAGGAACTTTGAAGGCGGGGTTGGTCTCCTATGCACAAACTGGTCGGGAGCTGATGCCCTTCTCCTGATGAGGGGATGACAAGCCGAAACTAGTTGTTGAGCCTAAAGAGATCTACTGTCTCACTCGATAGACTAGACGTCTAAGTGTAGCTGGGCGTGGTACAATCTCGTATAAAAGAGCTATTTGCCTATTGTTCATTGGAACAACTATAGAAGGAAGGCGTGCCTGGCGAATTCCATTCGCTAGGCGCCGCACAGGTTAATCCTGTTAGAGAAAACTCCTGTTAAGTTTTGAAGTAGACAAAACTTTTCTAGTTCTATTTTGAAGAATACGAGACTTCTGGTAAATTCTACATCATAAGTCTGCTCCACTTTGACAAAGACTCAGACTGAACGCGAGTGAAGAATGAAGATATAATCAGACTCAAGATTATTTTTCCTTCTTCAAGGCTTCAGTAAGAACAGCTTATTTATGGCTTTCTGGATGGAAATCTTATTTACCTTCTTTGGATATTATCATCGAAATCAATCAAGAATGGTAACATCATTTTGGAAGGCAAGTTTATTTGGAGAGAATCTACTTATGGAAACCTAGATCATGATTGTATGGGCGACCAGGATCATCGGGCTTTCATCTCAATTTTCAAACGGCTCGAGATCTCCTTAATTGATTATGTCCAACGGGTTGATTGGAAGAATTCCTCTGGAAAGTGCCAACGGTCGAAGAGGCATAGAGGAGTATTTAAGGAGTTTTTTCAAGTCATTTGAAGGAGTGCGTGAAAGAAGAATTCCAAAGTCTGAATCTTTCAAATTACTTATTCTTTCTCCTACAATGCTCAAACTTGTATTCGAAGAAGAGAGAAAATCTAGAGAGTGACTTTGTGAGGGTAGTAGAATCTCTTCATTGAGAAGTCGAGATCATAAGGCTGTAACACTCTTTTCCGATTCATAGTGAAAACTAGCCAGAAGGCTGTCAGCAATGGAAAGTGGACGTAGGCTTGATCTAAGCTGAATCACTATAAATCTTGTGCATATTTTCTCTTTCCTGAACTCCTTTATTTTATCTGTTGTGATATCTTTCTGTGTTTCGAAATAGTTGTTAAAGTCTAAATTCTTCTTCAAAGTCTACTGTTCATCAGACTCAGTTTAAAAGTAAAAATATTTTTACTGCATTTAGCGAAATCTGTTTTCACACCTATTCACCCCCCCTCTAGGTGTTCATACTAGCACTTTCAATTGGTATCGGAGCTTGTGTGCTTACTTTATTGAAGTGTTTTTACTTTTAAGTTAAAGATCTTTTATGGCTAGTATCTTGGCTCTAGGTTTGGTTGAAAGACAGAACAACACCAAACCTCCTTACTTCGATGGAAATGAGTATAATGTGTGGAAAAACAAGATGAAGGCATTTCTTAGATCCAGAGATCCCTTGGAGTGGGACGTTGTTGAAAAAAGGAATCAATCCTAAAGCAACATCAGCTTCAAACAAATGGAAAGAAGTGATAGATGTTGATGAATCAACACAAGCTGAATTTACCAAGAAACAAGCTCTTGATGCAAAAGCAATCTATTCTTTATACCGTGCTCTGTCTCCCATTGAATATAAACGAATTTCTTCTTGTGAAACAGCAAAAAAAAATTGGGACAGACTACATGTTACCTATGAAGGGACTGACTGTGTGAAGGAAACAAAAATTAACATTATGCTTGGACAATATGAAGCCTTTAGAATGAATCCTGGAGAATCTATTTCTGATATGTTCAATTGCTTCACAGAAATTGTGAATGGTCTAGCTTATCAAGGTCAACCAATTTCTGGACCAATGAAAGTCAACAAACTACTACGCGGACTTTCAAATGACTGGAATCATGTGAAAACTTCAATCAGGGAGACTCAAAGGATTATGCCTCTATCAGTAGATGAACTAATAGGCACACTTTAGTTGTACGAAGTGGAGCATATTAATGATGAGGAAGATCCAAAAGGTAAGAAATTAATTGCATTAAAGTCTAACATTGATTTTGATGATACAGATTCGGAAGATAACATAGATGATGAAGAGCTTGCCCTTATGATAAAGAAATTTAGAAGACTAAACAAAAAATGTAGAAGGTTCAATCGAAAGAAGCAGAGAACGCAGAATTCCTAGAAGAGACCAACGGAAGACATTGAAAATAACAAGGATGTTGTATGCTTCGAGTGTAAGAAAAATGGGCATATCAGACCAAACTATCCTTTGCTGAAAAAGAAGAAATGGAAGTCTGAGAAATATAAGAAGGCTCCTAAAGCAGAAACTTGGAGTGACACCGAATGTAAAGAAAGCGAAGAGGAATTTGCAAACATATGTCCGATGACTCATTCAGAGTTAGACTTAGAATTAGAAATAGACACTGATTCAAATTCTGATAAAGAAATCGAGGTCACTATTAAAAGAAAAATTAAATGGTATTTGGATAGTGGCTGTTCTAGGCATATGACAAGAGACTTAAGCTGTTTCATAAAGCTTGACAGACTAAAAGGAGGAAAAGTTTCTTTTTGTGGAAACAACAAATGGAAGATTATAGGATGCGGAACAATGAAGATTGAAAGTTTGACTATCAACAATGTTTCCCTGGTGGAAGGCCTAAATTACAATTCTTTTGAGTATAAGTCATCTTTATGATATAGGGTTCAGAATAAATTTTCAAGAAGGCATTTGTTATGGAATTAGTCAAGATTCCTCTCAATCCTTTACTGGGCAAAGGCATGGCAATATATACCTTATAAATGTAAATCCAGAGGATACACAGTGCCTTATTTCTATTCAAGATGAAGCAAGTCTCTGGCATTGAAAGCTTGGTCACATAAATATGAAGCAGATTGCCAAAATTTCTCCTAAGAAGCTAGTTCGAGGGCTTCCTATTTTGGCTTATCAGAAGTCTGAGTTATGCACTCCTTGTGTCTTAGGAAAGCAAGTCAGAAGTTTTTTTAAATCAGTAAATCAGGTTTCTACTAGTCGAGTATTGTAGCTTCTTCATATGGATCTTTTTGGGCCAACGAGAACTCAGAGTCTTGGTGGAAAGAAATATTATCTAGTAATCGTGGATGATTATTCACGTTTCTCTTGGGTATTCTTTTTGGCAAATAAGTCTGAAACTTTTTCATATTTTTCAAAGTTTGCCAAGAAAGTTCAAAATGAAAAATGTTATGATATTTCAAGCATAAGAACATATCATGGAGGTGAGTTTGAAAATTAGGATTTTACAAACTTCTGTGATGAATATGGTTTTCAACATGTTTTCTCTTCTCCATATGCTCCATAACAAAATGGAGTTATGGAAAGGAAAAACGGATCTTTACCAGAGATGGCCAGAACTCTATTGATAGAAAGCAAAATATATTCGCGATTTTGGGTAGAAGCAGTTTCTACTGCTTGTTATATAATCAACAGAGTGTTTTTAAGGCCTATCAAGAGAAGACTCTTTATGAAGTATACAAATGAAAGAAGCAAAATGTCTCATACTTTCATGTCTTTGGCTGTAAGTGCTTTATTTTGAATAATGCGAATGATCGATCTGGAAAGTTCGAAGAAAAATCGGATGAAGGAATTTTTCTTGGATATTCAATGTCAAGCAAAGCTTACAGAGTTTTCAACAAGAAGACTCAATCTATAGAAGAATCTATGAACGTCATATTTCAGGATAATGTGCAGAATCAACCAGATCAGACTCAACTTGAAGAGTCCGAACCGTTACAGACTTAGTAAAGTCTATTTCCCCCAAAGAGGTTCAAACGTCTGGAATACAGTAACAAGCAGAACAAGAAGACTAAAACAAAACAGAGGATCAACAGATTCTCAAATCAAATAGCAACTGGAAGCACAAGTCAAGTCATCCCAAAGAACTCATCATTGACAAAATCGATGAAGGAATCTACACCAGATCTAATGGAAGAGAAGACTCCAGTGCAATAGCACTTGTTTATGAGATAGAACCAAAAGGAGTAGAAGAAGCATTGTCTGATGAAAGCTGGATAGAAATTATGTAGGAAGAACTCAGATAATTCAACATCAATGATGTTTGGGAGCTGATTCCAAAACCCAAAGGAAAATCTGTGATTGGAACAAAATGGGTTTTCAGAAACAAGATGGATGAAAAAGGAAAAGTAATCAGAAACAAAGCAAGGCTTGTGGCTAAAGGATACACACAGGAAGAAGGGATAGACTATGATGAGACTTATGCACCAGTAGCAAGGTTAGAAGCGATTAAATTATTACTTGCTTTTGCCTGTTATCAAAATTTCAGGTTATTCCAAATGGATGTCAAAAGTGCTTTCCTTAATGGATTCATTTAAGAAGAAGTCTATGTTAGTGCTAGTATTAACATCTAGAGGGGGGGTGAATAGGTGTTCAAATAATTTTTCGCAAAGGACAGTGAAAATATTTTACTTTAGAAACTGAGTCTGAAGAACAACAAACTTTGAGCTAGTTCAGACTTTAGCAGTAAAATAGAACTACGAACAAAATAAAGAAGTTTAGGGAAGAGAATATGAACACAAAATTTATAGTGGTTCAGCTTAGATCAAGCCTACGTCCACTCTCCCACGCCGACAACCTTCTGGCTAGATTTCACTATGAATCAAAAGAGAATTTACAGTCTTGTGATCTCAACTTCATAGTGAAGAGTATCTACTACTCTCTCACGAAGTCACACAATAAGTTTCTCTCTTTTGAATACAATTTTGAGCTCAATATATGAAATAACAAGAAACTGGGAAGCTTCAGATTTTGGAATTTCTCTTTCACGCATACTATCAAACAATTGGAGAGTCCTCCTTAAATACTCCTTCATGCCTTCTCGACCGTTGGCACTTTCCAAATGAATTCACAGTATCAATCAAGGAGATCTCAAATCGTTTGAAGATTGTGATGAAAGTTCGTCAATCTTGTTTGCCCATACAATCAGGATCTTGATTTCCATAAGTAGATTCTTTCCAAAATTACTTGCCTTCCAAAAAGATTTGATGAATCCAAATTGATTCTAATGAAGATATCCAATCTTGTAGATGTGATTTCCAACCAGAAATCCATATATAATCCATACGAACCAATCTCTTTAAGAAAGAAAGATAATCCTTTATCTAGAAAAGTCTTCATCCTTCACTTTCATTTAGTCTCGAATTTATCAGTGTGGGCAGACTTTGACATAAAGTCTGGGAGTCTTCAGACTTTGACATAGAATCTGGGCGTCTTCAGACTTTGACACGAAATTTTGGAATTCTTCAGAATAGACTTTGAACAAGTTTTGTCAGTTTCAAAACCTCAAATGAGTTTTCTTCAACAGTTTATATGGAACAACCACTAGGATTTGAAGATCCAAGAAAACCAAACTCTGTCTACAGATTGAAAAAGGCATTGTATGGTTTGAAGCAGGCACCGTGAGCTTAGTATGAAAGGTTGAGTAAGTTTCTAACTGAGTATGGCTTTGAGAAAGGAAAAGTTGATACTACTTTGTTTATAAAAAGAGAAGGAAAATATTTTCTACTTATACAGATTTATGTAGATGATATAATCTTCGGTCCTCCTAACGAAAATCTTTGCAAGAAATTTTCAAGATCTATGCAGAATGAATTCGAAATGAGTATGATGGGTGAATTAACCTTCTTTTTGGGACTGTGAGTCAGACAATCAAAGAAAGGTATATTCATTCACCTGGAAAAATATGCCAAAGATCTTATCAATAAATTTGGATTGGAAAATTGTAAGAGAACATAAACTCCTATGTCAAGCTCATCAAAACTGGATAAGGATGAAAGAAAGTAGACCAGAAATTATACAGAAGTATGATCGGTTCTCTTCTTTATCGCACTGCATCTAGACCTGACATTTTGTTCAATATGTGTATATGTGCTAGATTTCAGTCTGATCCAAAAGAATCTCATCTAAGTGATGTTAAACGCATCATCAAATATATTGCAATTTTTTCCAAAGTTGGGTCTATGGTATCCAAAAGAATGAGACTTTACCCTATTGGGTTATTTTGACGTTGATTTAGCCGGTTGTAGAGTTGACAGAAAGAGCACATTTGGGAACTGTCAACTGTTGGGACAAATGCTAGTATCTCGGTTCTCAAAGAAACAAAGTACGGTGGCTTTATCTACAGCAGAAGTAGAGTATGTTGCTCGTGGGAATTGTTGTTCTCAAATTCTATGGATAAGACAACAACTACGGGCATGTTTGTTTGTGTTCCTGGCCCGTGTTTATGAACATGATTCCTGTTTTTTTATTCCCTGGAACAAAAAAAGAACAGAAACGTGTTTGTTTGGGTTTTTGTTCAAAATCTATTTTTTGTTCCTAGGAACAAATTTGGAACAGAAACAAGAAACAAAAAAAAAAACTTGTTTCTTATTTTTGGAACACTTCCGAGAAACAATTTTTCTCTCTCGTTTTTTTCTTCTTTCTCTTTTCTTCTTTTTTTCTTCTCCTTTTTCTTTGGCCAGTGACCGGCCTCAACCATGGTTGGCGACCGGCTGTCGAGGGCCGACGTCCTCGTCGGAGTGTCGCCGACCTCGCGCCGGCCGGCCAGGCTTGGCCTCGCCGGGGGCTGGCGAGCCTCGCCGTGGTGCCAGGTGAGGCCATCGGCCAAAAGGAAGAAAGAATAAAAAAAAAAAAAAAAAAGGAAAACTAAAATAAAAATATTAAAAAATTAAAAGAAACGAAAAAAATTACACAAGTTTACCAAACGTGTTTTTTTTTTAACTCAGAAACAAGTTTACCAAACACGTTCTTTTGGTCAAAAATTGTTCACCGGAACAGAAATAGCTTTTCTATTTCTGTTTCCTGGAACAATTTTTGAACAGAAACATTACCAAACGCACCCTAAGAGACTTTGGAATAGAAGAATCCTGTATGGAGATCATATGCGACAACACAAGTGCTATCAACCTTACTAGAAACCCAATTCTTCATTCTAGAGCAAAGCATATAGAGATCCGTCATCATTTTATAAGAGATCATGTCCAAGATGGGGAGATTATGGTTCAATTCATTGATTCAAAGAATCAACTTGCAGACATATTCACAAAGCCTCTAAAGAAGAATTTATTTGAGTCAATTCGCAGCAAGCTGAATATTATCTCTTCTCTTGATTAAAGTTTGAAGTTGATCAGACTCGGGACTTTAACTTGAAGAAACTACTTCAATATGAACATTCTCTCTAATCTAGGTATTTTATTTTTAGTATGAAATTTCTGAATAGGTATGGTTATATTCGAATCATTGCTTGCCTATTTTATTACTATTTTATTGCTAAATTTTGGATTTCAAATTTTAGTAGTTACCTTTTTAAAATTGTTTTGAAAAGGCATTTTTATTTGTGACGTTTCATTTGCCTTTGTTCAATTTCTTTAAATACCTCGGAGTACTTCATTCGAGCACAGAACTTTAAAACCCTAATACCGTATCTCTCTCTCTCTCTCTCTCTCTCTCTCTCTCTCTCTCTCTCTCTCTCTCTCTATTTCTACTCTCAAAATCTCTCTTTGCAAGTTTTCATCTTTCTTTCACTCAAACATGTCATCAAAATCCTCCAAGTCTGCATCTATGGCGTACCAGCGGAAATCCTCTCGCATTGCAAGCCAGGGTCCTCGGAACATGCCAGAAGGACCGACTCACTTTGATCTTATTGAAGACTCTCCACAGAGCTCTCCTCGTCAATCTGTAGATGAGGAAGTTGAACAAGATGCGGTTCCTATCAGAGTAATGAGGCCTAAGGTACTCTTCAAGCATTATACCTTTTTGAAGCAGGGTGGCAGTCCAATGACCTTTATTACTAGTTTTCTGAAAGATAATGGGTATGGCAAAGAAACTCTATTTTTTAGAACAATGTAAAGACTAGGAGTAGCACCAAAAGGATCGGCAGAAAAAGCATTTATAATTTTCCTTCTGATCCACGTTTTGGGTCAGAGAACCAAATTGAGAACAAGGATGATGATGAGAGAATTTTTACGAATTTCCAACCCCGGATGGGTGTGGCTGCTGAAATTTCTAGAGAGAGAACGAAGCTTTTTCGTTCCAAGGAGCATAAAAGGGTGTATGCTCAAATGTTGAACGAAGGGGTGATAAACCCTCGCACAGTGGATTTTGACTTTTTAGACTCCATAAAGGTTAACTTGAGGGAAAGGTTAGCCAATCTTCAACTTGAAAGGTTTTGTGCTGAGACAACAGTAGCTTATCCTGAATTGACAGCGTATTTCTACTCCAATATGTCTTTCCTAGATCCAACTCACATTCAGTTCATTGTTTGTGATAAAGTATTTATTGTGGATGTGAATACTCTGGCTAATATTCTGGGAGTTGAACGAAGTGGTTTTCTATTGATTAATGTCTCTATCAGTCAAGCCACTAGATTTCTGGTGAAGGATAGACTGCCAAGTGGGAGTATCACTTACTCTCGCATGCCATCGTCAAACATTTTGCTGCACAAGATTGTCATTAATTGCATCAGTCTGAAGGCAGCCTCCAAGACTAATGTCTCGAGATTTGAGGCAAAAATTATGTGGGCTATTTGCAATGGAATTCCTTTTTCTTTGCCACATACTATTTTCCTGCATATGCACAGGACTATTATGAAAGAAAAAGGGACAACTGCCCTACTCTGCCTTGATCACAAGACTATTCAGACACTTTCAAATCCAATTTCCCTCTCAACTCTGTTCAAGAACTGTCAGTCTTATGGAGATAGGTATGAAGATGATCTCCAAGATTGAGACTGAAGGATCTATCTAAAGCGATTGATCTTTTGAAGAAGGGATCCTCAAGCAGACTTAAGGAAGAACCTATTGCTGCAAGGAAGCGAAAAGGAAAAGAAACTGCCTAAAAGACTTCAAAGAAAAAGAAGTCTACTCTTTTGGTGGACGAAGAAGAAGATGAAGATGATCTGACCATTTCTACACTTGCCTTGCGAAATCTTCAAGGATATCCTGATTCTAAAGAGACAGAAGAAGATGAAGTTGAAGCTGAAGCAGAAGAAGAGGAACAAGCAGAAGATGAAGATGAACAAGAAGAAGAGGGTGATGTTGAAAAGTTAGTAGAAAAGGACAATGAAGATGAAGATTCTGAAGGAGCAATTGGTGCAATACCAGTATCGGATGAGACTAAAGACAACAAGGAAAATCCTGCATTGGAAGGAGAGGATACTGAACAAGAAAAGAGATCTAGTGCTGAAAAGGAAAATGAACAAGAAGGAGAAGTCTCATCTCACCCTGAAGGCACCAAAACAGGGGGAGCCCGCGAGAAAACTCATGCACCTACTGCTAGTGATGGCATTAGTCGATCTTCTGCAGATGCTAAAGACGTCTTTGCATCCCATTTCCCTGAAGTTACTGTTGAAGAAGAAACTCCTAGTTTGGACAAGCAACAACTTGCAAGTGTTCAAGTTGATGTTCCTTCATTTCTGGATTCTCCACATATTCACTTTGCTAAAGCTAGTGCCCAAACCGACCCTGATGCAAACTATCTGAGGATAGTGGAACTCCTTTTGGAGATAAAGGCACATCAATATGCTATGGAGGTTGAACTTCAAAAGCTCCATACTGCCTTGAGGTCTACCTCAGATTTTCTAACTAGCAAGGTATAGTGTCTTGATACTCAAGTTCAAACGCTAAATCAACAGGTTTCGCAAACTGCAGCCAAAGTGGAAAATGTCTATCAACAGTGCCAAGAAAAGCTTGAGGAGACAATGCAGTCGCTGGAGGATTTCCGACTTGTTCGCGTGCCAAGACAACCATGATTGACTCAATCTTTTTATATCATTCTTTCATTCACGCTTTTGATTATCCTTTTCTTTTTGTTGTTGACAAAAAAGTGGGAGAATGAGAGTAGATTTAAAAGTTCCTATTTGTTTGAACTTGGTTGGATGTGTTAACTTTTGTGAATGTTCTACAGTTAACTTTTGTGGTTGTGAATTTGGATTGAACTTTAAATTGTCAGGACTAAAGTGTTTTTTGTGGATGCAGAATCAATATCATTCAGTCCTATAATAATTTGTTATCATGTGCTGCTAAAGTATTTTTTGTAGGATATAAGTTTTTAAATCTGCATAAAAGTTTTGTCACCATAAAAAATGGGGAGATTATTGGAGAAAACTCATGTTAAGTTTTGAAACTAACAAAACTTTTCTAGTTCTATTTTGAAGAAAACGAGACTTATGGTAAATTCTTTCAAAGTCTATTCTACATTAGAAGTCTGGCTCCACTCTGACGAAGACTTAGACTGAACGCGAGTGAAGAATGAAGATATAATCAGACTCAAGATTATTTTTCCTTCTTCAAGGCTTCAGTAAGAACATCTTATTTATAGCTTTTTGGATGGAAATCTTATTTACCTTCTTTGGATATTATCATCAAAATCAATCAAGAACGGTAACATCATTTTGGAAGGCAAGTTTATTTGGAAAGAATCTACTTATGGAAACCTAGATTCTGATTATATGGGCAACTAGGATCATCGGGCTTTCATCTCAATCTTCAAACAGCTCGAGATCTCCTTGATTGATTCTGTCCAACGGGTTGATTGGAAGAATTCCTCTAGAAAATGCCAACAATCAAAGAAGCATATAGGAGTATTTAAGGAGGTTTTTCAAGTCATTCGAAGGAGTGCGTGAAAGAAGAATTCCAAAGTCGGAATCTTTCAAATTACTTATTCTTCCTCCTATAGTGCTCAAACTTGTATTCGAAGAAGAGAGAAAATCTAGAGAGTGACTTTGTGAGAGTAGTAGAATCTCTTCACTGAGAAGTCGAGATCATAAGGTTGTAACACTCTTTTTCAATTCATAGTGAAAACCGGCCAGAAGGCTGTCAGCGGTGGAAAGTGGACGTAGGCTTGATCTAAGCTGAACCACTATAAATCTTGTGCACATTTTCTCTTCCCTGAACTCCTTTATTTTATCTGTTGTGATATATTTCTGTGTTTCGAAATAGTTGTTAAAGTCTGAATTCTTCTTCAAAGTCTGTTGTTCATCAAACTCAATTTAAAAGTAAAAATATTTTCACTGAATTTAGCAAAATTTGTTTTAACACATATTCATCCCCATCTGGGTGTTCATGGTAGCACTTTCAAATTCGCGGCCAAGGAAACTACCGACTTGTGACATATACATGTGACACAGCCTGATGGACGAGCATATGAACCAAGACATCCAAATGATGGGCCACCATCCACGCAAGAGCCAGCCCATGATCTACCCACGAGTAATGCAATAACTAGCCCATGAGCAACACAGGAAAAAGCTCATGACCATTCGACTCCTCATGTCAAGCGACCCTTCAATTTCCATGGACTGACCTTGCCAACCCTCATGGCCAGTATCCCTTGAGTTTTGCCATGGCCTAGGGCCTCTTGAGCTTTTTGTGTAGCCTAATAATGATTGTATATATTCAAATGCCACTATTGGATCGGAGAGAAATCAACGGCTAGGACAAGACATGTCCTTGTGTAAATAGGGGACCCTCCCCCCTCACTTGTATACTCTTGTCCATGAGCTAATACAATTCAAGCTTCACTCTCCATACTTCGTTCTTGTGAGCTGAGTGTGTGTATAAGACTAACTTGGATCAAATCCTAAGGCCGCATGGGAAAGGAACATCGGATTCGATCAACTAATGACAAGTGGTATTAGGGACTCTAATCCAAGCGCAATGGCTGATCCTCGTTCCGATGTTGTGATCGTCCAAGGCAAAGACTGTGAGGATCGTGGAAGACCAATTGAGAAGATCACCCGGTCGAAAAAGAACCTTGCTGTCTTAAGCTTGAGGGATTCTAAGGGTGACTTGGAAAATCGAATGATAGTTCTAGAGGAGAACGTCATGGATGTCTAAGAGATGGTGGATGACTTGAACTGGACCATTGCTGGAGCGAAAGCCAGAAGAGAGGAGTTCTTGACCGAGGTACAAAAAGTCAAAGCCAACATGCGAGAGCTCTACATCAAGGTGCTGGGGTCCCTCACCTACAAGTTTAAGCAATGGGATGAGACTTGGGAGGCCGCAACGGCAGCCATGCGTGCGGAGATTGCCAAGGTCAAAGGCAAGCTCGTGGAGGTTAAAGCGGCATGTGTGAATGGGGTGGTCATTGTGCAAATAAACCCACGTATCGATGCACCCAAGCCAAGGGAGTTCAAGGGCTCCCAAGTGGCCAAGGACGTTGATAATTTCTTGTGGTACGTGGAACGATACTTTCAGACCACAAGAATCAACGATGACGCATCTTAGGTAAACACTGTATCCATATATTTAGTTGATAATGCATTGTTGTGGTGGTGTCGTCAGTTATATGATAAGTGTGGTGACCCTATCACGACATGGGCTAGATTCGTTGAGCAATTTCGGTGGAGCTACTATCACGTATATGCAAAGGAGGAAGCTCATGATGAACTCAAGCGCCTTGGACAAAAGGGCAAAGCTCATGACTATATGAAGTGGTTCTTGGAACTGTTGCTCCAAATCCCATCCATGAGCGAGACGGAGGCGTACCACATATTCATGAATTGACTCAAGCCATGGGTCCAACAAGAGCTCAAGTGGTGCCACACGGCGAATCTTGCGATGGCTATGTCCGTGGCTGAGTCCCTTGCCATAAGTCACCCTCCACAATGAAGTCCAATTCTCATCCGAAGGATAAGGCCAATGGTGGGGGAAATTGGGGAAGATTCAGTCGCTTGAATGGAGGCAAACCACCTATGGTGGCACTTAGGACCCAACTGGAGTTGAGTGGATAGGGACAAAAGAAGGTACGTACGCACAAATGTTTCTTTTGTGATGGTCTTCACATGGCTCGTAATTGTCCCAAGAGAGACAAACTAGCGGCCTGATGCAAAGAGGATGAGTCATGAGAGGTGGCGCGGTTGGGTTCGTTATGGATTTTTGGCTCAATTAAGACCAAGAAGGCAAAGGAGCCCATAGGCATGATGTTCGTGGATGTGAAAATCGGAGGTATCATGATGAGTGCACTAATGGATATTAAAGCATCCAACCTTTTCATATCTAAGAGGCTGCGAAGAAGCTGAATCTTTAGGTTGAAAAGGGAGGAGCCGGTTAGCTCAAAACGGTGAACTCCAAGAAAATCCAACTAGTGATGTGTTTAGGGATGTGGAGCTCCATCTTGATCCATGGACAAGTAAGGAAAACAGCGAGGTAATCCTCTTTGTTGATTATGACTTTGTGTTGGGTCTCGAATTCTTCGACAGGATCAATGCCAGTGTTATGCCATTTGTGGATTGCATTTGTATCTTGGATAAGTGGTGCCAGTGCATGGTCCCAATCCATCGCGAGTCGGGATGCAATAGAAAGATGCTTTCGGCCATTCAGTTGTCGAAGGGAGCGAGGAAGGGTGAGATGATCGTCTTGGCAATAATGAAGGCTAAGGATGTAAAGGGCGAGGAAGGTGACATCCCGAAGGAGGTGGCCTAAGTTCTTGAGTCGTTCCAAGATGTGATGCTACCCGAGCTACCCAAGAAACTTCCTCTCGAAGAGAGGTGAATCATCGGATCGAGCTCGTGCCCGATGCTCGGCCGTTGGCCATGGCACCTTATTGCATGGTGTCGCCCAAAATGGAAGAATTGCGAAAACAACTCAAGGAGTTGCCTGATGCGAGTTATATTTAGTCATCTCAAGCTTTGTTTGATGCTCCGATCCTATTCCAAAAGAAGCATGATGAGTCCCTCCGGGTTTCCATAAATTACCGAGCACTGAACAAGCTCACCATCAAGAACAAATACTCGATCCCCCTTAATGTAGACTTATTCGATTAGCTTGGGGAAGCCCGGTGGTTTAACAAGCTTGATCTTCGATCGAGATACTACCAAGTTCAAATCACCAAAAGGGATGAATCAAAGACCATATGTGTGACTTGCTACAGATCGTATGAGTTCTTTGTCATGCCATTCGGCTTGACTAATGCGCTGGCCACATTCTGCACTTTGATGAATAAGGGACTCCATCCATTTCTTGATCGGTTTGTTGTAATCTACCTTGATGATATTGTTGTGTATAGTCGGACACTCAAAGAACACGTCGAGTACTTGAGGCGAGTTTTCCAAGTTTTACGAGAAAATGGGTGGGAGAAGTGCGCCTTCGTGCAAGAGGAAGTTCCTTTCCTTGGGCACATCATTGAGGGTGGATGAGTGTAGATGGATGCCGCCAAGATTCATGCCATTGTTGAATGGGAGCCGCCAACCAAGGTGAAGGAGCTGGGATCATTTCTTGGTCTCACAAACTACTACCGGCGCTTCATTCAAAACTATTCAAACCTGGCCATGCTACTCTTGGACATGTTGATAAAAGAAAGACTGTGGGAGTAGGTGGATCGGTGTTGAGAGACATTCGATAAGTTGAAATAGGTCATGACCAAGGACCTGGTGCTTATGCTGCTCGACCATGCCAAGCCATACGAGGTAGAAATTAATGCCTTTGATTTTGCTATTGGTGGTGTCCTTATGCAGGATGGGCACCTGGTTGCCTTCAAATCTCAAAAGCCGAATGATACCAAGTGGCATTATATGGTCTAAGAGAAGGAAATGATTGTGGTGGTGCACCGCCTTTGTACATGGAGGTATTACCCATTAGGATCTCGGTTTTTCGTGAATACGGACAGTGCTGACATGAGTTATTTCCAGACCCAAAAGAAGTTGAGTCCAAAATAAGCTTGATGGCAAGACTTCCTTGCCGAATTCGATTATGTACTGGAGTATAAGCCAGGTAAGGCTAATTCCGTGGTAAATGCCTTGAGTTGGAAGATGAAACTGGCAAATATCCTTAGTCGACCCAACCACTCGTGGATTGATCGTATCAAGTAGGGGCTCGAGCATGACTAAATGGCCCAAGTGCTCCTTAAGTATGCACAAGAAGGCAAGACAAGGCGATTCTGGTGTGAGGACGACTTCCTCTACATCAAGGGATAACGACTTTATGTGCCATTTCACGAGAAGCTAAGGAAAGAAGTGCCGCACGAGTGCCACAACTCTAAGTGGGCGGGTCATCTAAAAATCTACCACACCATGGCACTCGTTGAGGATTAATGTTACTGGCCTCACATGCAGGATGACATTGAAATTTATGTGTAGACATGTCTTATGTGCCAACAAGATAAGATAGAACAATGTTCCTCGTTGGGTCTCCTTGAACCACTGCCCACCTCGGAGTGTCAATAGGAGAGTGTCTCCTTGGACTTTATTATTAATCTACCAAAGTCTTATAGATGTCGGACCCTTATGGTCATTATGGATCAATTCTATAAATACGCAACGTTCATGCCCGCGACTAAAGATTGCCCAGCCGAGGAGGTGGCTAAGCTATTCATCAAGCATGTCGTCAAATATAGGGGAATACCATACACAATCATTAGAGATCACAATCCTTGATTCACGGGGCGGTTTTGGATAGAGCTTTTCAAGTTGTTAGGGTCAGACCTCAAATTCTCCATGAGTTTGCATCCCCAAACCAACAGACAAACTGAGAGGGTAAATGCACACATAAAAATATACCTCCAGCACTATGTGAGCACCACGCAAGTGAACTTGTGAAGCTGATTGACATGGCCCAATTCTTCTACAACTTGCAACAAAGTGAGTCCACAAACTAGAGGCCATTTGAGATTGTGACGGGGCAACAACTGCTCATACCGAGCTCGGTTGCCTCGGGCTACTAAGGGAATAGTCTGACGGCATATGAGTTTGCAAAGGAATGGTATGAACAAGTGGACTTATGAACAAGCGGACTCCGTGCGAGCGTTGTGATATATGGATTTTTCACTCAACAAAATAACGAGCCCTAAATGTTTGATGGTCCACGCTACATTAGCCAGCTCGCCATCGAATTATGCTGCTCGCATCCTCACCACGGCATCACCGAGTCACAGCCGCTACCTCGTTGTTAATAAACTATCTTGATCCAAATATGCCAACAATTTCAAGAATTTTCAAGGCAATGGTCCTTGAAAAAAACAAAAAAGCCAAAGACTCCTGAATTTTCCTCCACATGAAGATTCTTGAACCCTCCCCTCACTACTACATCGGCCATGAAGAAGATAACTCTCTAGCTGGCCAAGGGATGAGGCAAATAAGTCAACAATTTCTACCCAAGAAAGAGACTACTTTGGCAGTGGAAAGGGTCAACGAGCAGAGAGAGAGGGGGAGGGAGGGAGGGACACCATTATCGCTCATGTCTTCATTGCCAACCATCATCACGTCCATCTTCAATCTCCTCTCTCATGCGACAAGCAAGAGAAAGCAGTGAAGATAAGCGGTTCGATTCCTTTCTTGCTTCCTCACAAAAGACCAACAAGTCCCTTAGGCCATCGACCACCGAGCTCGCAGCACGTTGTTGCCTCGTCGATTTGAGACTACCATACATGAGGACCCGAGGCAAGTAAATATCCTCCATTCTATCCTATATTGATCGTTTGTCATGCGACGAGAATAGTTTCTTAGAAATTCAAGAACATTGTTTAGATTTTTGTTTAATTGGAAGTTTCGACTCGTTACCTAGCTACGTTGTCGAGTTCGAAGTAGTCGAGCTCATAGTTAGGTCATAGAGGCATAAATGGTCGATATTTGGCATGTGCGAGGGTTGGGATGGTAAAACTTTGAAAGAAAGAAAGTGATGATTGGACTAAGGGCAGGTTCAGTTCTAGCCCGAGACTGAAGTTTACTAATTTTGTATTGACTTATGTGGTGCAAATTTCATGGGGAATTCTTCATAAAAGTCATCTCTTATTGGCTGTTCTATGACATACTTTAATTTCAGAATTTTTGGACTTCATACAGCAAAAATATATTTGAAAACACTTCAAGATTTGAAATCTATTTTACCGCGCCGACCTCTCCTTGTTGTCCATTTTCCACAAGTTTTTCAGTCTAGAATTATAAAATGCATCCTTCACGAAAGTAGTGTACATCCTAGTGTCACGGGTCGGTCGATTACGATCGATCAAGCATCGTGTAGCCTTAGGATTTTCAATCCCAAGTTAGCCTCTCACGCACACGCATAGGCACGAGGGTCGGATGCACAAAGGAACAAATGTGTTTGCTTGTGAACGAGCTAAGCTCAATGAGGGGGAGGGACCCCTATTTTTACAAGTTCGAGTCTTATCCCAGTCGTTGATCGTCCCTCCGATCCAACAGTGGAATTTGAATTTGTATCATCATGTCAAGTCTACATATTAAGCCACTCAATGGCTCTATGCCTTGGAAAATCCCATGGACGCATGTCATAAGCAAGAACGGGGTCAGCATGGCCACCTGACACAAAATAGGTGAACAATTGCAAGTTGCACATAGGCTGGCCGAACATTGATCATGGGTCGGTCACTGGTCGTACATGGGCTTTTGCTCGTATCACGCATGGGTTGATCGTGCACAATTCGTGGATTGTTCATGGTTCGATTGGGGCTGTCCGCGGGCAAAGCCCTTATGCGTGACACGGCTAAATCATGAACAGTCTTGGATCATGCTTCGTCGTGGGCCATGTCATTCTCCCCCACCTAATTGGGCAACGCCCTCATCGCATCTGTGGCTTGGAAAGCTTCAATGTGTTTCTTGAATTGCCATAGAGCCTAGAAGAGTTCCCAACTTGCTTTAGTCTCGGGAATGCCCTTCCATCAGACGAGGTACTCCTTCTTCGGCGCACAATATCTTTTCCATATGACATGGTCCTCCATGATACATTCGACGTCCCGATCATAGGAGGTTTTTGCCCCTAGGGGCGCTTGTTGTGATTCGCCTTGTTCCGGATCCTCCTCGTCCGCATGGAAAGGTTTCAGCATACTCACATGGAACACGAGGTGTACCTTGAGCTTGGCCGGCAAGTCTAGCCTCAATGCCACATTCCCGATCCGCTGCAACACTCGGAAAGGGCCTTCATAGCGACGAATCGGCCATTTGTGCACGTCACGGTATCAAAGGACCAAGTGCAGTTTAGCCAACACCAAGTCTCCAACTTGAAATTCCACATGCCGTCGCTTCTTGTCAGCCCACTTCCTTGTGCGCCTTGCAGCTCTATTCAAGCACGCCCACGCCAAGTTTGCATGTTCATTCCATTCCTTAGTGAACTTGTACGCAGAGGGACTACTCCCCGATATCCTGAGGAAATCATGCTTGGTGTAAGTGGTTGTTGCCCGGTCACGATCTCGAACGGGCTTTGATTCATGGATTCTCTCCGCTGCAAGTTGTAGGAGAATTGGGCCACGCCGATCAGCCATGCCCAATTCACTTGCATGTTGCTCACATAGTGCCAGAGGTAGATTTCCAAGAGAGCATTCACCCTCTCCATCTGTCCATCAGTTTGGGGATGCATGCTCATGGGGAAGTTGAGGTTCGTCTCCAGCAACTTGAAAAGTTCAGTCTAGAACCGTCTAGTGAATCAAGGATCGCAATTGCTCACGATTGTGCATGGTACGCCCCAATACTTGACGATGTGCTAGAGGAATAGCTTGGCTACTTCCTCGGCTGGGCAATCTTTCATAACTGGCATGAACGTTGCATACTTGGAGAACCGATCAACCACGACCATGAAGGTTTGAGACCCTTCGAATTTCGGCAAGTTCACGATAAAGTCCATGGAGACACTCTCCCATGGACATTCCGGGATAGGCAACGGTTCAAGGAGCCCCGTCGGGGACCGTTGCTCTATCTTGTCTTGTTGGCACACAAGACATGTCCGTACGTAGGCTTCAACGTTGTCCCGCATATGCGGCCAATAGTATTGATTCTCGATGAGTGCCATGGTGCAATGGATTCCCGAATGGCCCACCCATTTGGAATTGTGGCACTCGTGCATCACCTCCTTCCTAAGTTTCCCGTAGGACGACACATAGAGTCGCCGTCCCTTGATGTAGAGGAGATTGTCCTCACACTAGAACTACCTTGTCTTGCCCTCCTGGGCGTATTGAATGAGAGCTTGGGCTATTTGATCGTGCTTCAGCCCCTCCTTGATGCGGTCAATCCACAAACAGTCGGGTCAACTCACCACGTTGGCCAATTTGAGCTTCCTACTTAAGGCATCAGCCACAAAATTGGACTTTCTAGGCTTGTACTCTAGCACAAATCAAACTCGGCTAGGAAGTCTTGCCACCGAACTTGCTTCGGGCTGAGCTTCTTCTAGGTTTGGAAGTAGCTCGTGGCCACATTGTCGGTCCTCACGACGAACCACGATCCCAAGAGGTAGTGCCTTCACGTACGAAGGCAATGCACCACCGTGGTCATGGACGCGAGGACTTTGTGCTTGGCGTTGAATGAAATCGTGAGCCGAGGGTCATTCTCGATACATGTGCATCCACATCGAGTTAGAGCCGAGGTTCATCAAGCTTGGGATCGTCACTTAAGCGAAGTGTACCCAAGCCTTGAGATCTTGGATCAGTATTGAGGTGTATCATTTCCGAGCCTTGTCCGGTGCGGGGATCGGTGCTAAGTGATTGATTCAAGTTACACACCAAAGATTGTTCCCAATATATGTATTAGTGAAGTATAAGAAAATCATAACACACATGAATGAATGAGCACGCCTTCGGGCTATGCATATGTCGACTAAAAGATAAGATAAGAACCGGCTTGTGTGATGCATTTATGCATGCATTTAAAGAGGAAAAAGTGCCTGTCGCCACACAACGTTGACATCGATGCCTCGTTCATTGAATGAGATGCCTCGGTTAAGCCAAGATGCCTTAGTTGAGCCAAGATGCCTGGATTTTGAACCCAGAAGCCTCGGGAAGCTAGCCCCAAGATGCCTCGGTCAAGCCGAGATGCCTTGGTCGAGCCAAGAAGCCCAACAAGAAGCCGGAAGCCCCGATCGAGCCGGGAGGGCCTGGTCAAGCCAGGACGATGCTAAATGAATTTGCATGAGTGCCGGTTATGCATAAGCATGATATATTGATATATTTATTGATAAGCCAAAGGTAAGTATGTATTGAAGCATGTTACGATGGACGTTTGCATGTAGTTAAGGATAGCAACAAGTTTGCTATTAATCTTCCATCGACATTGTTTGCGAGTGTTGTACTTGCAAGGTTTCGATGATGAGATGCTATCCTAGTAGAGAACTAGGAATTTTACTTACTGAGTTTTCCCAAAACTCACTCCCTCATCTTTTAGTCTTGTAGGCATGGAAGTCTCAAGTCAATTTTGGGAGCTGTAGTCACGCTAGAGGAGATAAGATTTCCCCAGACCTATGTAGAAAACTTGTATTGTGATGTAAAAAGAAAAGAGGGCCCTAGAGAAAGGGCCTGTAAAAGTACCGTTATGATATAAATTAGTGTGTTCTATGTGATATATGTCCCAATTTTCCAACTATTGTTTGTCCGAGAGGTTATTTGTTCATGTTTCCGCATGTGCATGATAATAAGATAAAAAGAATCGGGACTGCGACGAGCCTGGGACGTCACGAAAATAACCCTTGTCGCTCGTGACCCTAGAGATGGAGTTGGGGTCGACAAAAAATAGTGCTTAAGGTTCATAAATTGGACAATCAATTTCATGGTATAACAAGCTTCAAATAACATGAATTATGCATAAATTCATCCAATAATTGAAGCATAAAATTCTACTTATGGACTAATCCGATGTTAATTAGCATTAACCATCATTAATTAAGACTAATCGTTATTAATTAAGACTAAATGCAATTAATTAAACTAACATTGATTAATTAAGACTAACTACGATTAATTAAATTAACCACAATTAATTAAGACTAACTATAATTAGACTTAATATAAATCATCCTTGATCATAATTAACATTAAAACATCGTTAATTAGTGTCAATCGTCCTTACTTAAGATTAACTATAATTAGCCTTAATGTAATCCATCCTTAAAAGTGATTAACGCTAAACCGTCATTAACTAACACTAACCTCCATTAACCGTAATCTAATCCTCCTCCTCCTAAACACAATTAACTTCCTAATAAATGATTATGATGTTAACTTACAGTTTATGGCGACGGCGAGCTCATAGCGACGGTGGCGCGACGATGACGAGAGCATGATATTCTCAACTCGAATGGTGACACAAATGGTGTAGCTTGGCAAAGCTTGGACTCACGATCAAGCTTGATTAAAGGGCAGCTCAATGGTGGTGGGGCTTGTGGTTTGAAGGACAACGAATGATGTTGGAAGATATACGGCGTAGCTTGTGATATTCGATAGAGGATTTGATCCGATTACCATTTTGTACATATCAATTAAAGATTAGATCTGGATTAGATTGATTCATAGGATCCCTAACTTCCATTCATACATACATCTTGTATTATAACTACTAGGAGCTGTACATCAAATTATTTCATTGAAGACAATACACACAAAATTCCCAAAGTTCTACGTCTTCAGTCTCAATATTTTCTCTTTCTTTATCCTCTTCAACTTCTTTCAAACGGCATGGCATCAAGTGGGCAATGGTGGCATGGTGATGTGAGGGACGGGTGACAATGTGAATGAAGGTGATCACGGCAACAAAGGGGCGGCTATGGGGGAAATGAGGAAGAAGAAGAAGAAGAAGAAGAAGAAGAGAGAAAAATGAGAGGAAATGAAGGAGGGTGGTGGTCGGCCAAAGGGGGAAGTGAGGGGGAAGAAGAGAGAGAGAGAGAGGTTTTCTCAAAAATATCTCCTTAAAACCCTCCATAAAATCCTTTCCACCAAGCCTTTTTCTCTTTTTTCTTTTTGCTAATCCTCTAGGAGCAAAATGGTCATTTCACAACTTTAACACTAAATTCCCATTTTGCCATTAGGCCCGTTTGCTTGAAATGGTCTTGGATTGGCTTGGTGGGCTTGGCTTGGGCCCTCATGGCCGAATCCAGTGGGTGTAAGGCCCATCGGGCCTTCGCTTGGCCCAACTCCTTTTTTCCAGTTTCTAATTTTTGGCCTGTTAATCTTTATTCAAAATTTTTAAGTTTACCAATAAATTAACAGATAAATGAGGTGACGTCTAATAAGTTACTTTCGAAATCCTCAAAAGTTTGATACCCGAAATCAAATTAAAGTTTGTGATTAAAATCGATCAAATGCGACTTTAGTACGGCCTAAACTATCGGATAGATTTTAGGGGTTCTCATGCGTGTGACCCATGGTTGATAATTTTTTATTTACGCTTGTGCCTTTTCAAATTAGGGATGAGTTGTCATGTAATCGCAAGGATTCAATTATTTAGCATGAGTATGAGATTAATAGAAAATCAGTTTACTATTGTGCATAGCGAGTATCGTAATCATGTGGAACCACCCACAAACCAACTACGTATTCATGTCAAATCAATTTATATCCGTTTGCTAATTGACTTATAACAACGTAGTATTGTTCATTGTCAATCCTTATGATCGAGTAGTCTATCCTTGATTGAATTCTCTGGTCATTCGCCTTTAGTCATTTATGGCATTTTCTAATAGATTAATTAACTTATGAATTATCAATTCAAAGTAATTTAACTATCAGTGCAATGATGAAATAATCATTTCGTATATTTCGAGAATGGTCAAATTTCAAGATATCACACGAGGTGATAAGTGCGCTATGATGGATGGAAATAATCCCAGAACAGGAAGCGCTTTGGGTCCGAACAAATCCTATAGCCTTTTTTGCCGCACTGGAGCATCCCCAAGCATCCCGGCTGCCGCAACACGCCCTCGATGCATTGGAAAGACCTTACAGCACAGAGATATGAATCGCTCACTTGTGTACCTCATACCACCGCTTAAGCCTTGCCCAAACATATACATGCTAAAGGACATGCGTGCAAGTTTGCATGTACTTCGTAGCATAAGTGTTACTACCTCGGCGATGATTTTGATTCTCATCATACAGTAGGCAATTGCGATAGAAGAGCGTTGTCACGTACCATTGCGCACAGGGATTGCGTGAATCCGCCGGACAATATCGTACGCTAATGCAAATGAAGCCGGGGTACTTAATAGGCACGCCCTTGGCCAAACTCTCCAAGCCATATTTGTACTTCTTGACCATTGATTTCATCTTCCCGTTGCACCAGCCCACCGGTGCCCCCGGCCGTAGGCACTCGAGCAGGGACGCACCCGACAAGGCCTATGGAAACACCACAACCCTGCGAGCATCGAGCTTTGTATATCTCACCAATGAAGCGAGCCACTTCGGCGAGCATGGCCCGCATATACGCGTCGGGGCTGGGGGTCGGGGCACTGAGAGGGAGGAAATAGTTGAAAATGTCGTTCAAGCTGGACCTGAGGGGGAAGAGCGATCAGTGGACCGATTCCGCGTTCACTTCGTTTTGCTCGACTAGGGCCCAGAACAGTTTTAGCTGATCCCGGATCGACATCACTCCCCATCGCGAGATCGACATTTTTCACTTTTTAGGATGGATTTTTGTACCACAAAGAATACGTTTCATGAGATCATACTAATGAACTGGAAAATCTATGCTTACAATACAATTTAACAGAAAATATGGGCATGTCTTATTTGCCAAGTCCTTGTTTGTGTCTCTTATAACACCAGTGCCAGCACTAGCAAAGTTGATGCCATTCGATAAATAAGTTCCTCACTCCCATTGATTACCGCAGTTTGTGCCTCCGTGTATGGCATCTCAAATGCCAAGAAATTGAGCTGCCACATTTTTTTTGGGCCAATTGATCCAGAAATTACTTATGGAAGGACAAAATTACAAAGTCGTTATTTGAGTTAGCGAACTCACAAGTGAAGTCGACGACGGTTCTTCCATTGAACCTCCCCCTCGGATGATGGAAGAAGCCCCCTGTAGAATGGGAAATGGGCCCGCGCAATTCCTAATGAAGCGGTTGTTCTCCACGTCGAAGATCGAGTCCCTGAACGTAAAGACCGCAGGGATGCTCCGTGACAAGGCCACAGAACGTGACGAGATTAGGAGGAACAACGCGACGAGCAGCGATGACCTCTCCATGTTTTTCGAAATGTGTCTATGTAGCGATCCAACTGAGGCATGCACATTTTGTATATGAACCCGAAATGGAGTGGAGATAGATGAGCCAAAAAGACAAGCTACTGAAACGGAATGCACGAGCGAGTTGCTCTTAGTAAAGAGCTAGGGAACAAAAGAGGGGGTGTGTAAGGGTGCGCATGACAAACTTCTTGGCTGGGAAGTTTTTTTTTTTTTTTTTCAGAAATAGTTCTTTTCTATTTTTATTCCGAGGAACAATTTCTAAGTAAAAGAACCCGTTTGATAACTACACAAAATTTCTACTCTTGAAATTAAAAAAAAAATAGAAATGCGTTTGGTAACGCAACGATTCCTTTTTGTATTTATTCATTTTTTATTCTTACTCATGGATCGGCCGCGATGGCGGTGGCAGCGTGCCAGCCGCCGACCAGCGGCGGCGGTGAGCGGTTGGAGGTGGCCGCGGCAAGAGAGAGGAATAAAAGAAAAATAAAAAAGAAAGTTAGCTTATTTCTAGAAGTTGTTTCCAAGAACAAAAGCAATTTTTTTTTTTGTTTTCGTTTCTGCTCCAAATCTATTCCTAAGCTAACTTTCGATCTCGGGGAATATAAAATTAACTTGACGTTACCAAACAGGTTTATGTTCCTTTTTTGTTGTTGAGAACAAAAAAATAGAAGTTCTAAGGAATAGAAACATTACCATATATAGCCTAAGCTTCTGGGGCGGTTGAACATGATGTGGGTGCATAAGCTATCAAGGCTGTCTCTTAAGGTTGCGGTTTCTTTCTGTTTCCATGCCGTTCTTGGACACACAAAAATGATTGGCCAAGATATCGCCGAGATCTGATTCTGTCGTATCAGTTCAATTACTTGTCAAAAAGTGATTGGATGTGACACTAACGGTCTGTCGCAAAATAGTGGGATTTCTTGGAAACAAAATTTTTGAATCCCGATTGGTTCTGCTCACGGAATCATCCATTTTGAAAATTATTTTTTGCCATATTCTAGGATTTTTATCCAACGTGATAAGACCTCTCTCTCACTGTTCAAGATTTCACGAGGGCCACCGACCCTCGCCTCAGCACGGCAAGACCCGTTTATGTCCAAATGGGCTTTGTCAGCAATTGCCCCCCTCCCCCATTTTCCTCTAAGTTCTTTTACTTTTCTTTTCGAAAACTAATTGATTCTTCAATGCGCTGTCCGTCAGCATCATTCATCAATTCTTTTGCCATGTCGACGAGGTCATAACTAGCAATCTTTACGACTTCTCTGGTGACAAAAGATTCAATTGCACAAATTGAAGAAGATAGAGGACCAGATTGCACGATGAAAAAACTGAGAGGACTAAATTGCAACAAGCAGCGAAAAACTTCAGAGCATGATAAACAAAAAGAACCAAATGAGGTCTTTTAATTGGAGCTTTGTTTCTATTCCATGTGATAACATAACTTTCATTTAATTTTATAGTTTGGATCATAAGAAATCTGTTAATCGTATTTGACATATAAGTAGTGGCACCAAAATCAATCCACCAAGTATTATGAAGAATTTAGTTTGATTCAAAACATATTAAAGCACAAGACTTATCAATCTTTTCAAACCAAATTTTAAGTTTCAAACAATTTTTCTTCAATTGTCCAATTTTATTACAAGAATGATGCTTAATAAAATTATGTTCTATCTCGTGGATTTGAGAAGCCCTCAAAAATTCATTCAAGATATGTAATCTTTTCTTCTTACTCTTTCCACCTTTCCTTTTGGAATTCCTTTAAGTTTCTTGATAACTTAATAGACGAATGGAATGAGCCTCTTAGTTCTTAATCATTGTTTCCTCTTAAACAAACATACTGGTGAATTCATTTGCATTTCACTTGTCCTTTATAGTGTTGTAATTCATTTAAAATGATCCATATTGTTCATGAGACAAGGAATCAAGTAGGAACTATACTAAAAAGTACTCATTCATGTTCATTCCCAAAATCCTTAATTTTGTTACTAAATTCGTCATCTCAAGAATATGCTTGTGCATGGTACATAAATCCTCATATTTCATGGTGGTCAAAATGTTCATTAATGTATTAACAAGTGACTTATCAACAGTCTGAGAACGATCTTCCGTAAATTTCATAAATTCCTTAGCACTGTTAGTTTTAGGAAAAGTAGTCTTCAAGTTGTTTACAACTATCATTTGTATGAACATTAAGATTAGTCTATTTGATCTTTCCCAAGTTTTATGGAAAGACTTTTCATCATCGCTACTCTTATCAGTAATAGCAGCTAGTTTCTCAACTTGGAGTGCTAAATCAAGATCCAGGACACTCAAGGGAAACTAGACTTATTCATTTCAATCATAGAAATTCATTCCATATAACAAAGAAACAGATGAAGCGTGCAAATGAAGTCAAACAGTTACAGAGACTATATATGCAAGAAAAAACTCATACATTAATGTCTTGAGAATATCACCTAATTATATTCAAACTAAACAATACATATTCATTTATAGTTCTCCTTCAAACAATCCTATGATAAACTAACATATATTTAACCTTAACGATGCTAATAGCTTTAATTTGGTAATTATAAATATATCTCATTAAAATTTATTTGCTCTCTTTGGACATACAAACAAATTTAACAAGAAATATTAATTACCAACTATTATTTCCATGAATTATAAGAAATTGATTAACCTTTAGGTTAATCCCTAAGTTCTTATCATAAATAGACTTCAATATACCCATGACAGCAATAAAGATATGTAACATATCAATTTCAATCATAGCACCAATTAATCATAGGTAATAGGATAAAACAATTTACAATATCAAAAAAATTCAAAAGATCTTCAGGTTTGGCCACTTTGGTGACTAACAAGCCATTCTTGATTGAATTTTTTAATATTTTAAATCATAAACATTTACCAAATTGCACCCAAGGGCAAAACCATAAAGTCATAATTCCAAAGGGGCACAACTATAAATTAACATCCATGGGCAAAATGGTCAATAACCAGTTAGGGTAGAATCATAGTTCTCCAACAGACAGGAGCAAAAACATAATAGCATGAAGAGGGGTAGAAACGTAATAACATGAGAAGGGAAAAATCATAATAACGGCGGGTAACTGAGCCCGGCGGCCGCCCGCTAGAGCTTTGGCCGTCGGTCGCGGTTGCCAACCTAAGCCAGGGCCTGCCTCTGCTGACGTCTTCCTTGTGTGTCTCCGATCGTGGCTTGTCGCCTGTTGCCTTCGCCTGGGTTTCCCCCCAGAGCCTTAGCCGCCGGCCTCGTCAGGCGGATCCCGGCTCAGATCTGCCTCTGCCGTCGCTTCCCCGACAAACCCACCGATCGCGGCCATGTAGCCTCGAGCCCTCCGCCTGCGCCACCACTTCCACCTTCGCCCAAAGCCTTGCACGAAGGCTCCGACTGCTGGACCAATCCGTCTACACCGCCGTCACCGTCGCCTCCTCGCACGCCCTCCGGTCGTGGCTCTGCAAACCAGAGCCCAGATCTGACTTCGCCACCCTTAGAGCCTCGCCAACGGCCGTGACTCCGGATCCCGACGCCAGATCTACCCAACGGCGGCATCCTCCGAGCTCAGGGTTTTTTCCCCTCCACCTCCGCCTCCGATTCCGGTGTTCCTTGTGCCGCCCACCGATCGCGCCAGCTCCTTCGAGACCCAAGGCTCTCCCTCCGCCTCCGACTCCATTCCTCCGTCCCGAGACCCATGACGCCCTCCACCGACGCCCTCCGTCTCTGCCTCCACCGGCGTTCAACGCCCTCCGTCTCCGCCTCCACCGGCATTCAACGCCCTCCACCTCCGCCTCCACCAACATCCGCTGCACTCCGCCCCCACCGCCACCAGCGTCCGCTGGCTCTCTCCGCTTACGACTCTACCGGACCCTCGACTCCTCGCCACCCTGAGACCCTCCACACCCTCCGCCTCCGCCTCTGCCGACTCCCTTCGCCTACGCCTCCGCCTCCACTAGCATCTGCTGGTATCCCCCCGCCGGTGCCCTTCTGCCCCTCCGGTCGTGGCTATTACTCCTAGGCGTGGCTCTCTCTGGTCTTGGACCCCCGGGGATCTCTTTAGGTTAGCCTCGGTTTTCACTAGTAGACCTACCTTTATTGCAATGACCTTGGAGTAGTTGGGTTGGCTGGCTGGAGGGTTGTTATAGAGTTATTGGTGTGGTATGGCCTCTACTTCTACTAAGGTAGGTGTTGTGGTTGATAAGGCCCAGTCAAGTAGAGCTGCTAAAGAGAGGGGGAAGAACCCTATTTCTCCGTATTTATTAGCCTAACCTTCTGTGCTCTCAGACAAAGCCCTTGCTGATGCGTCGTGGGAAGGCCGAGCCACCTCTAAGGCTCCAAGTTGAGTGGGCTGTTCTAAGGATCATAGTAGAGGGAGGTCGGCCTCCAGAAGACCTCAAGACTTGCAGCAACAACATAGACCGAAGCCACCTCAAGCCCGATCGTGGGCAAACGTCGCTCGCTTGGCGGCAAAAGGTTATGAATTGTCATATGTGCCTCCTTCGCTTGATGATGATAAGCCCGATGGTCAACCTTGCTGAGAAAGTCCTAGAGGCTGTAGATCCCAACTGGCATGAATGCCTCGTTGGGTATTTTGTGGGGAGAAGGCTCCCCTTTCAACTCACGAAACATGTTTTGAGGCGCACGTGGGGACCGAAGCTCGGGGAGATCTTCGCCAATGATCAAGGGTTTTTTTTCTTCCGTATCCCCGATCCGGTTTTCCGAAGGAAGATATTGGAGGAAGGTCCCTGTACGGTGGCGAGGGTTCCACTAATATTGCAACAATGGAAGCCTCTTCTTGAGTTAAAGAGGGAGAACTAATCCATGATTCCGGTGTGGATTAGATTGAAGAACCTCCCTTTCAACCTATGGTCAGCACCGGCGATAAGCGCCATCACAAGCGTCGTTGGTAAACCTTTCTATGTGGATCAACGCACAGAGCAAACGCGTATGATTTCTTTTGCTAGGGTTTGTGTTGAAATCCAAGCCAACCAACTGAGGACTTCGTCGGTGAAAGTGAAATTGAATGGGGTGGTGCGCACTATTGACATTCAATTTGAATGGAAAACCGGTAGAATGTTTGAAGTGTGGTATGTTTGGTCATAATTGTGATGCGCCCCCAGCCACCACAAAGTAGGTGGTCTCCTCACCGCAAGGACGAACCAATTCCTCCTCTCCCGCTCCACCCCGGTTGCTCGAACCTAATCCGATTGGGGCGGACAGCCCTAGTAACTCCAACTTGGCTTGGAAACGAGTTAAGGGGAAGAAGAAGATGTCTCTCCCTCCTAAAGAGATAGGCTCCGTCTCACATACCTTCTCCAATGATGAGGGGAGCCCCAACAAGCTAAAGCCTACTACTCTGGAGTGGAGTTTGCCATCTACATCAGCTCGTAAGGCCTAGAGAGAGTTGCAGGTCCTCACAAAGTCGGATGCCTCATCTCCTGCCATTGAGGATGACTCCATCAGCCCTTTGGAAGACTCCACAAAGGTGCCGCCTAGCCCTGGTGAGGACCCTATTGAGTCAAGCAACCTTATAAGTAGTTAGATGAGGACCGGTTCTCTCCTTGCTTGTCGTCGAAGGCCACCCCGACTAGCATGAAGGTTGAGACCATTCAAGACAAGCCGATGGCTCTAGCCCTAGCCCCATCTCCACTCCCATCATGTGCGGTACCACCTCGTTCTCGGCATAAGCCCGCGAAGTGGAGGTAACCTTTGGTCCTTGGTCCGTCTTTTACTTGTTTTATGTATATAGGGTGTTGGAATGTTAGAAGCCTTGTGGACCCCATTAGACAGGCGGAGGTCCGTAGACTTGTTTTTTTAAATCATTTGTAGTTGGTTGGTTTATTGGAAACGAAGGTGTCGCGGACCTTCTTTAATTCCATTTCTGGGAGTTTGTTGAGGGACTAGTGCTGGCTTGCCAATTATGAATTCGCCCGTAATGGTAGGATTTGGGTTGGGTGGGACCCCTCGCGAGTTAACTTTGAAATGCTAGCATATCTACTCAGGCAGTTCATGGGATTCTTAAGGTATTGGACTTGGGGATGACCTGCGCTGTTTCAATTGCTTATGGGGGGCACTCTTTTACTCTTCGGCGATAGCTTTGGGGGATATTATCTTTAGAAGTAGTGCATTCCAGAATTCACCCTGGATAGTGATGGGGGATTTCAATGCTATTAGGGATCCCTTTGACAGGGTTGGGGGTTCTGAAGTTTGGATCCCATGCTTTGATGATTTTAGTCAATGCTTGGTGCAATCGAAACTGGAGGACCTTAGGTATGTTGGTTTCAGGCACACATGGACAACTTCCTCAAGATCTTCTAGGAAGGCCAGGAAGATTGATAAAGTCCTTGTGAACTTTAGATGGAGCCTAGATTTTTTTTACTCTGAAGCCTTCTTTATAGCGCCAGGTATCTCGAATCATACACCTATGGTGGTCAAAGTGTTGAACCCGATTCTTCGGAGGAAACCATTCAAGTTCTTTGACTTCTGGATGAAGTATCCACAGTTCAATGCAATTGTTACTCAAATTTGGGAGGACCCAGGGGGAAGGGGTTCCCATGTTTAGGCTTGTGCGCAAGCTTAAGGCGCTCAAGTATCGTCTCAAGCAGCTTAATAATGAATCATTCTCTAATATTTCTGCCAGGACATCAAAAGCAAGGGTCGCCTTAGAAAGCACACAAGCCGACCTTCAGAGGGATCCTTTCTCGACTAACCTTGCTAAGTTGGAAAAGGTCCACGAAGTATCTTTGCTAACCTTCGAGCTAGTGAGGAGTCCTTCTTCAGACAGAAATCTAGAATCAGGTGGCTCAAGGAAGGAGACCGCAACACCAAGTTCTTCCATTAGTATGTAAATAAGAGACAACTTCGGAATAGAGTTCTTTCTGTTTTTGATTCCTCTGATAACCAAATTACTGAACCACACCTGGTTCAACAATGCTTGGTGGAGCATTTCCAGGATCTCCTGGCCCCGCGAGTGGAGCAACAAGGGCCGTCCATTGAGGAGATTCGAGAGACTATCCAGCATCCTCTTACGGACGACCAGGGCAGCTTCCTTGCCCGACCAGTCACCGAGATGGAGATCCGGGATACATTATTCTCTCTACCTAGGGACAAGTCCCTTGGCCCGGATGGCTTCACGGTTGAATTCTTTAAGGAGAACTGGGAGATGGTTGGACATTTGGTCATAACAACAGTGAGGGATTTCTTCGTAACGGGGAAGCTATTGAATGAGATAAACGCCACCATTCTAGTGCTTGTGCCTAAAGTCCCTAATGCGACTTTTGTTGATGATTACAGGCCCATTGCCTACTGCAACACTATATATAAGTGTATCACAAAAGTGCTAGCTAATTGAATTGCGGCTGTTCTAAAAAATGTTGTTAGTCCGACTTAGAGCGCTTTTGTGAAGGGCAAAAGGATCGGAGACAATATCTTGATGGCTTAGGAACTCTTTTCTAGTTTCCACTTGGAACCATACCTTCATAAGTGTGCAATTAAGGTTGACTTCAGAATAGTTTATGACACAATCGATTGGGGTTTCCTTGAGAGAGTTTTACTTGTTGTTGGCTTGCCCGACTTCGTGACTACGCTTATTATGACATGTGTGCGTATATGTGGCATCCCAAATAATAGAGACAAGCCCTAAGATGTATTGAGGCTCATAATTAGGTAATGAAATTACCTATGGTTTATGCTTTAGCTATTAACCTTTCCCTTAAAACTAAGTGTTATACGCCTATGTTCTTGAATTTTTAAGATTTGTACCATAGGTTATTTTAATAAGACAAATTTATTCTTGGCTATGCTTCTCATAGATTCAATCCCTATAGATTAAATGTTACAAGTTTTTGACCTTGTGAAGTTGGAAATTGGAATCAACTAAGAGAGGGAATTTAGTGGATTTTTGCTAAAAAGTAAAAAAGGTAAAAAGGTAGATTTTTGGATTGGACTTTAGGCCCATGGATAAAGGGCCTAAAGTGGGCCATTTGCCAGGCCCATGAGGCCCATATGGGCCATTCGGCCGAGCAAGAGGGGGAGGGAAATTCGGATGCATGCCTCCCCCCATGTGTCCCATTGTGAAGGCCATTTGGCACTCATGCATTTAAGTCAATTAAGCAATGATTAGGGGAAAGAAAAGCAAAAAGGGAAAAAGGCAACCGGTTTAGGGGGAGAGGGTGCGTGCAAAGAGAAGGAGAAAGGGAGAGAGAGATTTTGAGAGAAACCAAGGAAGAGAGGAGAAGGAAGGAGCCGCACGTCGCCGCCCCGTCGTCCGATCGTCCACCCCTTCGCCGTCTGTGTGCGGTGTTGATTCGTTCTTTTGAGGCAAGTTAGGATCCTTTGATGCTCTTGCATGTGTGTTATGGAGTGGTGATGGATTTGGGGTGTTTAGAGTCTAAGAAACCAAAGCTAGAAGAGGTTGTTTGTGAAGATATGTTCTGTTTTTCGAGTATACTTCTTGACCCCGAACATTGTAGAGGCTTGCATGTGTGTTTTGAGTTGGATTATTGCTTTGACTCCTTCACGAAAGTTGTAGATAACATCTTAAACTACAACATACTAAAATTTGGTGCAAAATTATGGAGATTTAAGGGGTCAAACTCTCATCTTACGGAGACACTAGATCTGGAATTGTTTTGCTGACCTTGTGGTAGATTTGTGGTTGCATGTTGATTTTTATCAAGAATCTCTCTTCGACTTCTTCATGAAACATCTTCATCTATGTGTTAAATAAAACATACTCAAATTTCATGAGTTTTGATGGCCATTTGCATACTAAACCGACCATGAAATGAAAACCGTGCAAACTGTGTGTTTCGGACATGAGAATCTTGACATGCATGACCTATAACTTTCTGTACAAGCTTTATTTGAAGAAATGTTCTTCATACAACATCTTTTTATATGTGTTAACTATAACATACTCAAATTTCATGATTTTTGAAGGCCATTTGCCTAATTAATTGACTGTGATGTGAAAACCGTGCAAACTGTGTGTTTCGGACATGAGAATCTTGACATGCATGACCCATAACCTTCTGTACAAGCTTTATTTGAAGAAATTTTCTTCATACAACATCTTTGTCTATGTGTTAAGTATAACATACTCAAATTTCATGATTTTTGAAGGCCATTTGCCTAATTAATTGACTGTGATGTGAAAACCGTGCAAACTGTGTGTTTCGGACATGAGAATCTTGACATGCATGACCTATAACTTTCTGTACAAGCTTTATTTGAAGAAATGTTCTGCATGAAACATCCTTTTCTATGTGTTAACTATAACATACTAAAATTTCATGATTTTTGAAGGCCATTTGCCTATTTAATTGACTGTGATATGAAAACCGTGCAAACTGTGTGTTTCGGACATGAGAATCTTGACATGCATGACCTATAACTTTCTGTACAAGCTTTATTTGAAGAAATTTTCTTCATGAAACATCTTTGTCTATGTGTTAGATATAACATAATCAAATTGCATGATTTTTGAAGGCCATTTGCCTAATTAATTGACTGTGATGTGAAAACCGTGCAAACTGTGTGTTTCGGACATGAGAATATTGACATGCATGACCTATAACTTTCTGTACAAGCTTTATTTGAAGAGATGTTCTTCATGAAACATCTTTGTCTATGTGTTAACTATAACATACTCAAATGTCATGAATTTTGAAGGCCATTTGCCTATTTAATTGACTGTGATTTGAAAACCGTGCAAACTGTGTGTTTCGGACATGAGAATATTGACATGCATGACCTATAACTTTATGTGCAAATTTCTTTTGGAGAAATTTCCTTCATGTGATATCTTTATCTATGTCTTGACTGAAACATAGTTAAATTTCATGAATTTTGAAGGTCGTTTGCCTATTTAATTGACTGTGATATGAAAACTGTGCATGCTGTACATTTTCGAAATTATGATATTGGATTGTATGGCCACTTCTATGTGGTGATGTGTGATCCGTATAAATTGTCATGTGAATTATGAGATTTTGGATCTTTTTCATATAATGGTGTAATGGCTTTCATGCATTTCGTATGTCATTCAAGAAAAGGGAAAATTTTCCATGATTTCAAAGAAAGATTTTTATTTAATCAAAGGGAAATTTCTTTAATGCATACTACATGTTTTCAAAAGAACAATTTGAAACAATTGCATTGGAAATTTCAAGTGTGAAATTGGAAAAGAAAGGTATGAGGATATGAATGACCGTCGGAGGTGTGAGCCGACGTTGCCCCGGGAGTGTCGGGATGCCCGGAGGTGTGAGCCGGATGCCCGGAGGTGTGTGCCAGATGTCCTCGGGAGTTTCGAGATGCCCGGAGGTGTGTGCCGGATGCCCGGAGGTGTGTGCCGGAGGTTCCTCGCGATGCCAGGTTGGGTGTGAGCGATAAATTTTGGGATGCAAGCATTGGTCCCTGGGAAGAAAAATTGATGAGATCCTTGTGAAAAATAAGAATTGAAAGTGAATCATGTGCATGGGTGTATGCATATGGCATATTGCATGTAAGTAGATGCATGTATGTGAGATATGATGACATGTGCATGATATCAAGGTAAGTTATGTATGTATACTTAAAAGACATGCTATGGATCTCATGGTGGTGTATGCTTGATAGCATGGATGATGAGGGTATGGATGTATGTGCACCTATGGTATGATGGCACATGTGATATGATAATGATGAATGCATGAATGCATGATGAGGATGATGACTATATGATGAGTGCATGGATGTATGTGCATCTATGGTATGATGGCACATGTGATATGAAAATGATGAATGCATGAATGCATGATGAGGATGATGACTATATGATGAGTGCATGGATGTATGTGCATCTATGGTATGATGGCACATGTGATATGAAAATGATGAATGCATGAATGCATGATGAGGATGATGACTATATGATGATGCATGTATGTGAGATATGATGACATGTGTATGATATCAAGGTAAGTTATGTATGTATACTTGAATGACATGCTATGCTATGATTGTATTGTATGATGCTTTGAGTGGTCATTGGACCTTTACTTGTTGAGTGGTTGTACTCACCCCTTCGGGAACCAACATTTCAGATTAGTACGATGCCGCTCCCTACTGTTTCACGCGGGGGCGTCTTTTACGGCCTTCCTTCGGATGTGGAGGTCGAGTGGGCAGAGATCGACTGTCCCACCATCCATGGTTTGACGTTCATTCGGATTCGTACATTCGTGATGTATGATGTGGGCCTGGCTGGGGGCCCGGTCATTCAGGAGTTCGTATTTGTTCACGTTCGTCGAGACGGAGTGATGCAGGGAATGCTGCCACCACCACCGCCCGACGCACCAAGATGGGTGTGACGGCCTATGCGTGAGGAGTAGGAGTTGCAACTTTTTGGAGATAGAGCCGATACTTAGATGGAAGGTCTTTCATGTTTCTTTTAGGGGGTCGACGATCTCATTAGAGATATAACCGAGTATAGTGAAAAGTCTCGGTTTTCCTTTTTGGCTATACCGACCCAATGATGTCCATCTTAAAATGTAAATAAAAGTGATTCGGCTTTATGTTTTTCCTTTAACTATGTAGTTGGTGTGCATTGTGCTATTGCTAAGGAAGTAGAGAGATAGTGAGACTCGTCTCTAATTTCCGCTGTGAGCTACGCTAATTCCTAAGTTGTAAAAAAAAAAAAATATATGCCTATAAACCTCGGCCCTTAATTACGACTCCCCTTTTACTAACATCAAAGAATTAGTAATTGCTTTAGATATAACGCTTAGTATCTGTGGCGACCCTACCAGGTTTGGGGGTGCCACAGTATACCCATGTTTTCCATTGCTCTGAATGGGGAACTTCATGGCTATTTTGCAAGTGGGTGCGGCCTACGCCAAGGTGATCCTATTTCTCCATACCTTTTTCCTTTAGTTATGGAGATACTATCTGAAATCCTGAGGAGGTCCTCTTTCAGGCCAGAATTTAAATTCTTCTGGCGATGCAAGGCGACGAATCTCTCGCATCTTTTCTTTGCAGATGATGTTTTCCTATTTAGTGAGGTGGACCTGACATCGGTAAGTCTCCTCAAAGAAGGCCTTAGCTCTTCTCGGCATGGAGTGGCTTGTGCCCAAACCCTTCCAAGAGCGAAATCTTTTTGGCTGGTGGATCACCTGCTTTAAGGACTTAGATCCTCCTCCACTTCGATTTCTAGGAAGGCAACCTACCCATACGATACCTAGGGGTTCCTATCATTACCGCTAGGCTTAGCAAGGCGGACTATTGTGTTCTTATTAATCGTATTACTGCGAGGGTACAATCTTAAACTCATCACTTTCTCTCTTTTGCTAGCCGGCTTCAGCTTATCAGGTCGGTCCTTCATGTTATCCAAGCCTACTGGGCGAGAGTTTTTATGATACCTATAGCCATGTTGGAACAGATTGAGAAAGTATTTAGGCAATTCCTATGAAAAAGACCGGAACTAAGGAAAAGGGGTGCTAAGGTTTCTTGGGGTGAAGTGTGCCTACCAAAAGAGGAAGGAGGCCTTGGCATCTAGAGGCTCAGGGATTGCAACAAGACTACTATGCTGAAGCATATCTAGCTCCTATTTTTAGACAATGAGGCCTTATGGTGCAAGTAGATCCATTCCATGTTCTTAAAATCAAGGAATTTTTGGATTGCTAAGAAACCCACCTGCTGTTCTTGGGCTTGGAAAAAAATCCTATCCTTCAGAAGCGAGGTCCGCAATGCATTCTATTGGAGGATTGGAGACGGCCTCTCTACCTCCTTATGGTTTGATAACTGGCACCCTAGGGGCCCCTTGAACTTAATTTTTTTGGACTCGTTCATATACAGTTCAAGGCTTTCTAGGTAGGCAACAGTGACTGATCTCTTCTCTGATGCTGGGCAACCTCTCAAGTTGGTGCTTGAGTCATGGGATCATCCCTTCCCGAGCCTCTCTCAGAATTCAGATTGTTTTGGCTAGAGGGAGAATTTGTCAGGACGCTTCACTGTTGCGACGACTTGGGAGACCTTCAGGCGGAAGAAGACTCAGGTCTTTTGGCATACATTCATCTAGAACAACGAAATTACACCACGGTATCAAGTAAACCTTTGGCTTATAGCTAAGCGCAGGCTACCCACTCATACACTTTTATTGTCACATGGTAGAATAGATAGTGGTGCTTGTGCCTTCTGCAAAGATGTACCGGACTCTATTGACCATCTGTTTTTTGGGTGCCGTGTCACAGCCGGGGTTGCCTTCTTTTGGGCGACCAAATGCAATATGCCTTGGCGTAACAGGGCGTGGGAGGATAATCTCTGTTGAGCCATCACCATGCTTATGGGAAATGGGTTTTATAAGTGCATAGCCCACTTTTCCTTCGGAGCGCTGTGTCATATTATTTGGAACAACAGGAACATCATTCTCTTTAGAGAACAACCTCTTTCTATCCCGGCTATGAAGAACCATCTCTTTAAAGTGGTCAAAGATAAGACGATCACTGTTAGGAATGTTGAAGATAACATCAGGAATAGAAGGTTGCAGTAGAGTTAGGGCATTGACCCGATCATCTTTTCTGGGGAGCGTTAATTCCATCCCTTTCAGCTGGTGCATCTTGATTAAGGTAGTTGGTGCAGCGATTCTTATTGAATCCTGATGATGGTTCTCTCCCCACCTGAGGGCGTTTTGTATATGTTCGCCGGTTGTTCATGCCGTGCTTTTCCTTTCTAATTATTAGTGGGTTGCCATGGCT